>JAMJFZ010001131.1:14607500-15207500 GCA_026225945.1 Cricetomys ansorgei
GCTTGTCTCGATTGCATAAAAATCCATCCACATTTGTGGGTTAGCAACAGCACTGCATGAAGTGCTGAGTGCGAATTCATGGGAACTGCCACATCAGCAGAAAGTTGCTGTTTAGTTCCCGAGGTTAGAATTAGTGCAACTGTGGGGATCAGTGAGAACAAATGAAGTGAATCTGACAGGAAAAGAACGGTGGGAAAAAATGGGAGGTGCTGGGGGGAGGGCAGAGGGGTGGAGGGGAAAAGTCCTGTTTTGACAGGATCAGCTAGACACAGGGTAGGCAGTTGGTGGTCAGGGGTTGATTGATCAATGGTGAGAGGCTGGTTGACAACTCACCAAAGGAAGAGCAGGGGGATGACCTTTCACCCTCAGTCTCCCAAGCACAGATTCCCCAGAGACTCAGTCTTAGCTCCCTGTGATGTCAGAAGTGAATGACTGAAGACAAAGTTCTGCTCAGGACCTGGCAGAGGGAAATTTTTTCTCTTGTGGTTATAAAACAAGTGAGAGACATGTTTTTAACCAACAAAAAAAGAAATTTTGGGGCCAATACATAAAAGAAGAATAAAGAAGAGAGAGGAGAACCATGGAAATCAAAAATCCCGGTGTCCTAATCTTGACTTTGCTGAGGTCTTGCTGGGTGGCCAGATGCCATTCGCCCTTTTGAGGTTCACTGTCCTCCCAGTGAAATGGAGAGAGCTACCCTGTTCCTATCTCAAGTGGGGAGGGCATAGAGCATCACAGATGCCACAGGGAATGGTGCTATACAAACCACGGTCCTGCTTCCCTTTCCTTCTGCCCCTCCCCTCAATCTAGTGGAGAAACAGAGAAACAAAGAAAGGCAGGTTTTCTCTTGTGTGTTCTAAAATAGCAGATACTGAACTATGACAATCCTGTAACCCACATCAAATGTCAAACTCTCTAAAAACTTTGAGTCAAGCAGATGAATTTCTAGGAAAAGCAATGAATATTTAGGATATGCAGATCAGTTTATCCTACGGATATAGGAACACTGGATCTCCTTCTCGGCCTTCCTTTAATTTGTGACTACCATTAGTAACTGCTGTGTTGCAATTTGCCAATAAAGTCTTCTTGCTTAGTGTTTTAAATATTGAGATATAGTGATATTTGACTGATGTCAAGGGCAGAGGTTCTGTTGTCTGCTCTACCCGTATTTTTAGAAGAGCAAAACAGAGGCTCAAGTTCATGTTTACTTAAGTCCTATGGAATCTTTTCTATATCTTTCTTAGCACTGACATGTAGCTGTGTATGTTTGTAAACTCCTGCCTTATACAGGAACCACCAGGCTATCGCTTTATGGGAGATAATTGGGGCATATTTCTATCTATAGGTTTAGTTAATCTAATCCCGAAGACTTTGAGCTCTCAGCAATTCTGTGTCAAGTGTTTCCCGTGATGAATGATGATTTGAAGACCTCTGTCAGTCACCCAGCAGAGGTCCTGCGTGCCCAAGTATTTATGATGTCAAGGGCCTCTTTAATCCAGTCTATTGCAGCGAGCCCTCCTTCCTTTCAGGCATGCACGGATGAATCCCACAAGAGTAGCTCTTCCAGTCAGTCAGTAGTGCACACCTTTAATCCTGGCACCTGGGAGGCAGAGGCAGGTGGATCTCTGTAAATTGGAGGTCAGCCTGGTCTACAGAGTGAGTTCCAGGACACCCAGAGTTACCACAGAGAAACCCTGTCTCAAACAAACAAATAAAACAAACAAACCAACAAACCAGAGGGTAGCTTTTCTATTATAGAAATTACTTTCAAATGAACTTCACTTCTAGGTGTGAACTGCACACTTTCTCATAGAGAACAGTTCTAGAGAGACTTTCATTTTGCTGGTGATTTGGCTGAGGGGAGTGAAGTCTCTGCAGAGGGTTGGGTTAAATTCCAGATGTATCCACACTAATAAACAGTATGGCTTATGTCTGAGGGAAAACTTCAAAGCTATATTGATCTCAACAGGTGCTTTTCAAAACCGTATTATTTTTAAAAATAATGTTTCTATTGATTCTTTGAGAATTTCATACAATGTATTTTGATGACATTCATTTCCCTCTTCAAATTCATTCTATATCTTTCCCCACCTCCTACCCACCAAACTTCGTGTCCCCCCTCTCCTTGAAACTCATCAATGTAGTAGTACACCTACTGTAGCAGCTCAGCCAGGAAGACAAGGAGGCACTTTCATAGGTGCAAATGCTTTCAGACCTCAGCAGAGGGAACCACCATCCTGGCCAGCACAGTTCTGGACAGTGGAACCTGGAGCATCTGAGCTCAGGTGTTTTTATTGAGTCAGAACTCCTCAGGTGCAAATCATAAGCAATCAAACATCCACCACAGAAATCCAACACCTGTAGACAATACGAAATGCCAAGACCTATGTATCACTTTTTCCAACAGTGCACAAAACTAAAAGTAAAACACAACTAAAATTAAATTTCCACAATTTCCCTTTTCTGCATAAAATTTTTTGCTTTATCTTTACAACACAATTTAACACTACACCAGCAAAACCACTTACAAGAGGAACAATTATGAGGCTTCTAATGCACATGACCAAATGATACCAAACATCTATCAAGCTTTTTACAATGTCTTTGGACAGCTGAAAAACACTATCAGTGTCTAATTGCCTGAAATTCACTCACGATCTTCTGGGATCCTCCCAAAGGCTTGAATCTGGATCTGCCCTCTGCAGCACACACAGTTTGTCCTCCAGGTTCTGGCTGGCTCACACCACTGCTGCTGCTGTTCTTGGTGGTCATCCCATGGTACTGGCATCTTCAGAAATTGCTGGGGTCCCTTGCTGCAACTGTGCTGTACTTTTACCAATAGCCTCTCCTAGGCTCTCTTCATGGTGCCATGCCTCAACTTCTTCATATGACCCCCTCAATCTGGGCCTTCAACTGCCACTGAGGCTGCACCTTCACTAATGGCCTTTCCTGGCCTCTCATAGTGCCAAACCTCAGCTGCTCTCCAAAAACCCCCTCATACCTTCAAAACCAGTAACACCTGGGTGACTCTTGCAGTACCAAGTTCAGCTGCCAGCACAAGATACAACCTTGACCAGTTTTGGAAAACAGTTTCTGTGTGCTGACCCTGAGGAAATGCTTTCCAGATTTTCAGACAGAGTCTTATTTGTGTGGAAGACAAACTGGTCAGTTCATGTTTGAGTTCAAAGTTCAGTAGAACGTTCCAAAGATTTCTTCATAATTCTGCAACCATATTTAGCCTCGTTCTTTTAGCAAGTGTTTTTCTGTTTCATTGGAGGTGTTCCTCATCTACAGGAAGAGTTCCCTCATGGGGTGGAGTTCTCATCACTGTCATCAGTATCCAGTACATAAGTGACTTTTTTGGCTCTAAACTGAAGCTTCCACAGCAGTAAGGGGTTCCTGGACCGGTGGGAAGATTATCTGGCTGAAAAGACTTGATGGTTTAGCATTCAGCTACAGGGAAACATATACCTTTCTTTATAGCTCTCAAACACAACATCTTGAGCTTCACTAACATACAAAAAGCTATCACCAAACTCAGTTTGTAAAACAGTATGGTTTGGTTTTTGTTTCCCGTGCAGTGGCTACTGCCAGCAGCAGGAGGGAGCATTGGCTCCATGATAAGGAAAAGCAGTTGAATCCTTGCTTTTCCCCTGCTCTCAGCTGAATTCTTTGTTTTTATCATGAAAATTTCTTTCTCTAAAGGCCTCTTTTCTGTAGCTCTCATTTTTGAACCCTCTTTCTCACTAAATTTTCACAATTTTCTCTTCATAGAGGCTTATTTCCTTCTTCATTCTCCTCTTCTTCCAGGAGTCTTCTATTCATTTTTTTGTATATATATAATCTCTGTCCTCTAGGAGCTACCCTGAGCATACTTTACTGGGCTCTGTGAGTTCTGGAGTTTCTTTTCTTGCTTGTCTCTACATTGGAGTATCTGGCGTGATGCCCTGCCCCATTTTGGATGCCATTTGTAGTTGTTAGTGGCTGTATCTTTTAGCAAGGAGACAAGGAGGCATTTTCATATGTGGAAACTCAGCAGAAGGAACTACCGTCATGGCAAGCATTATACTGGACAGTGGAACCCCTAAGCGTCTCAGCTCAGGTGTTTTTACTGATTCAGAACTCCTCAGGTACAGATCATAAGCAATCAAACATCCCCCACAGAAATCCAATATCTGCAGACAGTATAAAAGGCCAAGACCTGGAGAGTCTCTCACCCACAGTGCATGAAACAATTTTGTACATAACTAAAAATAAATTTCCACAACACATCAAAGTACAGTTTGTATTGACCAACAACTCCTGGGCATGAGATCTGCTCTGGATATACCAGGGGTCACACATTGAAGAAAACTGACTTTCCCCATTGCAGCTGCAATCAAAAACCAATGTTCCCCCAGCTAGGGGAGGGATTTTGTACCTCTTTCTCATCCTCAGTGTTGGGATTTTGTCTGGCTTGAGATGTGCAGGTCTTGCGCATGTTGCTACGATTTCTGTGAGTTCATATTCTCTGTTGTGTCTGGCAAATCCATGCTCTTGAAACATGCATCACCTGATTTTCAGTCTTTCTTACCCTTTGTCTATGTGGATCCCTGAGCCTTTGAGGGAAGGGGTGTGAAGTGGACATCTCTTTTAGGGTGAACATTTTGAAGTATCTTACTCTCTGAATATTGACCAGTTGTGGAAGGTCCACATTTTTGGTTTTCATCTCCAAATAAGGAAACAGTGGAAACAGTAAATAAAAGCAGGCATTGATTTTGATATTAAAAAGGAATAATCATTAAAAAATTGACAAGGATCTAAATATCCAGTAATGAGATACTAAAATCTTATTTTTAAACGTTTTTCATTTATTGTGTGGTCTTTTCACAAGTATGCAACACTACACATATGGAGGTCAGAGGACAATTTCAGGGAGTCAGTTCTCTTATTCTACCATGTGGATCCTGGAGAATCCAACTCAAGTCATCAGGCTTGGTAGCCAGGGCCTGCTGAACCACCCCACCAGCCCCAGAATTCTGTTTTTTGTGAAGAGTGTACAGGGAGATGAGGAAAAACTCATAGCATACTGTGAAATGAAAAGTAGTAGTATGCAAAAGTGTACAATTCTCTTGAGAATTTGCAGCCCTCGAGAAAAGACTGTGCTCTGCAGGACTTCTGCAGAATGGCAGGGAGCTAAAAGTATTCAAATAAGAAGACTCTCCAATGTCAGGAAAGCTTCAAAATAAGGCAGGTGAATTCTCAGTTCCTGGTTTTCACAAGCTCCCAACCATTCTTAGACTACCTCTTCTTAAAACTTATTTTTTGTTAGCATATGCTAATGACATACAATAATGGTTTTGTTACACCATTTCCAGACATATATAGTGCATTCAAAAATCATATCCACCCTCCATTACCCTCTCTGTTCCCCTGTGGCTTTCACTGGTCCCCTTCTGCTCTGTCTTTTTTTGACTTTCTTGATTGAATTCTGCTCTTGAAAAAACTCCCCTCTTCCTGTGTTACCAAACCAGAAACTCAGTGTGTGACGTACCACCCCTCTTTTTCCCAACCTACAAGACTCTGAATCTTTTATTTTCTTCCTCTCAGGTCGGCCCTTTGTACCTGTTTAAAGCTAATACCCCTGGATATGTACTGAGTAGTGGCCCTGGGGGATGTGGAGCCAACCATTGTGATTGGCCTGGGGAAGAGAAGGGAAGAGGCAGAAGTGGGCTCGGGAGAGATGAGAGGCAGCAGCACACGAACGCTATGAGGTCTAAAAATCAATGAAAATACTCTTCTCTCTAGATACGACCCTGCCAAACATACGACATGACAGAGAGCAAAACCTGTTAAATGACAGTCATTGTCAGAGAATTGTAATGAAAATAATTGCAGCATATGAACAGCAGGCATCAAGCACTAGTCATTAGCTTAGCTAAGGGAAAATGATGTCAGTCCATCAAGGTCTAAAGACACCTCAGCTACCAGATCAGACGTCTTCGTGGGCGCAGGCGAAAAGTAAAACAGAGGTCCTTTGGCGCCACCTAGAGACCAGAGCATGGAAATATTGGCTGTGGAAATTTAAATCAATCTGGCTCGGTGTGGAAACCCTCTGTCCAAGATTAATTAAGGCACTTTAAAAACACCAGCCTCAGGCTTACCTATGCCAATCAGTCCTTTTTCAGCGGGCATGAATACGTGTTTGAACTTAAATCTCCATAATGACTGAATGATTTCAGGGTGGAAAAACATCGGTTGTCTTTAAACCTTGACTAAATGAGGGGAAAAAAAACAAAAACAAAACTAAAAGAATGTTTGTGGAGTGTTGGGGTTTGGGGCGGCCTGCACCACCATCTAACTGATGACCTTAGGAAATCATTTCAGCCACAAAGCTTGCACCTCTTACATAGGGCTAGAGGACCAGACTAATTTGACGTTACTGTTTTCTAAATAATCCACACCATTTAAATCCAGATACGAGTCACAAAAATTTGGCAAAATATGCAGTTAAATATTGGTAGCTTGCATTTGTGAATGCGGATTTCTTACCAATGATCCTGTGTCTTTGCTGCCCCCTAGAGCTCACTCTGCAACCTGCACACATTCCATGTAAAAATACCCAAATTGGACTTTTTTCTGGAAGGGCTTTGTCGCTCCCTGAGATCCTAGGGACATTCCCCTTCCCCCAGTTTTCTGAAACATATTATCCACTCCTTTCAGCTTGGTTTTCCACATCTTCCGACACAAATCAGTTTCGATTCATTTTTTTACTCTGGAGTCCTTCCCCCCACCTCATCTCTTTGGCCCTTATGGCTTTGTGGGTTGGAAGTTAAATCCACTTTGTGCGTTTGGAAGACACTGCAACCCGTCTAAAGGATACTCTGCTCGGTGGTGTGTCTCCTCTCCGTGAGCGGTGCAGGGCACTGTGGAGGATTGTCTTTTCTAACTCCCGGAGTCATAGCTTATAAAATATAATCCAAGCTGCTTTTCTTCTGTCACTTCCAAGAAATGTGTGCTCCAGACTCGCCCAGCCCGAGCTGCTGGAGAGACCTGCTGAGAGGAAGGAAGCTCTGCACTTGGAGGAGTCTGTTGAGGAAGCATTTCTGCAGTTTCTTTTAGAATTATAACTAATCTTAAGTTATCTCGGATATACAATCCATGTTTTTGCTTTTAAATAATTTTATTGACTCACGATTATATGTATTTATGAAGTTCAATGTGACCATTTGATACATAAAATCTACAATGACTAAATCAGAGTAATTAGCATTTCTGTGTTAGGAACACTCAAGCTTCTATCTTCTGGCTATTTTGAAGTGTATGATAGATAGTTACAGAAGGACCGTCACCCTGCAAACACTTGGCTTCCTCCTGTATTCCTTCCTTCTCTATGCTGTATTTTGATCCCTGTTCTCCAACCTGTTTCAGTATTGTCATCTCTTTCTTTTGGGGCTTCTAGTGGTGACTAGTCTTTTATCTCTGTGGAAACAGCTTTACTCCGCCCCCCCCAACTATGAATAGTTGGTCTTTATCTTTCTGTGCTTAACTTATTTCACTTAACACAATGTGTTCAGAGTCTATCCATGCTACCACAGTTGAGAAGATTTCCTTCTCCGCCCCCCCCCCCAACACATACCTTCCTTTTCTCTTCTCCCATCCATTACACACCAGGGACTAAACCAAGAATCTTGCACATGCCAGACAAATATTGCAACACTGAGATACACCTTCCTCATCCAGAGTTTTACTTTTATGGTGGAACTGATTTTTTACTAACTCACTGTACTGGTTGGCGGGATACACAGAAAGGATGGTTTAGAGAAAAGAAGAACAATACCTTCACAAGTTGCATTTTGTTAACGTCGGAAAATATCCATTTAAGGTGAAAAATATTGTACTTTGGTTAGATTATTTTTATTCCAACATTCATAAAACAGCAGGTCTGAAATTTGTGCCAGAGACTAAGCACATGATCAGTATTTTAAGATACTTAGAGGTCAGACTATGGTTTGTTTAGGGGTTACTGCTCAAGAGGAACCCCAAGACTCTTCAGACCTGATCTAGAGTCCATTTGGGGTTCAGACTCCTGCAGGGTATGAAGTCACGAACACTTTAGGTTCTAGTGCAGCAATTCTCAACCTGCAGGTCGTGAATCCTTTGGGGATCGAATGACCCTTTCACAGGGGTCGCCTAAGACACCTGCATACCAGATACTTGTAACAGTAATAAAAATTATGAAGTAGCAATTAAAATAATTATATGTTTGGGGGGTCATCACAACATGAGGAACTGTATTAAGGGGTCACAGCATTGGTTGAGAATCACTGCTCTAGAGCATCAGGAAACAAATGAAGCATTGGAGACAGATTTGTAGGGCTACAACTCTTCCTACCTGTTTATAGTCATAAGAAGAATTTCCAGGGGCTGGAGAGACGATTCAGAAGTTAGGCATACTTGTTGCTGTTGCAGAGGATGGGGTTCCATTCCCAGCACCCACATGTGTCTCACAAGCACCCATAACTCCATTTCCAGGTAATCTAATGCCCCCTTATGGCCTCTTTGAGCATTGCATGCATGTGGTGGTGGACATACATCCATACAGACAAAACACTCATACACAGATAAATAATCTAAATTTTTTTAACTCCCAGTGGTTAATTTTATAACTAGTGCTTTGTTTGTTTCTTTTAACTCTAAGGTATCTGACCATAAATATGGTTTCTCTATTCATGGTATAACAGTTTTTGGGACAGCCTATCAACATAGCATCTTCTTTTTCAGCCAAGGCACAGCACCTTTAATCCCTGTGGAACAAAATACAGGAAGAGACCTAGTCTGATCTCAAGGACTGGCTTTGATGTTAGCCCTATGTTCTGTAAAGCCCCAGTGCCACCCCACACCTATGAGTCCTGCCCCTTTCTTCCTGATATGGTCAAAGGTCATCCTTCATACTCTCCACCTAGACCACACTGACTTTCACAGGACAGACTGAAGGAGTCAGCAGAGCACAGATTGTCCACTCAGGAAAAAAGGATGGAATTGGAGCCTGGAAACTTCTGCCAAGTTCAACAAATATAGGTTCATAGCAGAGTCCAGGAAGGAGATAGAGACGACTGTTGGTGGTCATCCCCCCATCATCAGGTCTCTTTTTTCCAAATGCTCAGGGCGATTGCCCTTTCCCACAAAGTCAAGTGACCCTGCCTAATTAACATACAAGGAACAGAAGACTATCATTTCTCAGGGCTGGGGAGAAATTTCAGTGGGTTAACTGCCTACCATGCAGCCTTAAGGGCATGAGTTCAACCCTCAGAACCCAGCGGTGGGAAGACAGAGACAGGTAGATCTTTAGGGAATACTAGCCAGCCAGATTAACCTAACTGGTCTTGGTTCTACTTAGACAAACACACACACACACACACAGAGAGAGAGAGAGAGAGAGAGAGAGAGAGAGAGAGAGAGAGAGAGAGAGAATATTACTTGTCTGTGAACATGCTTACGAGATCAAAGCACCCTGGACTGCTGCTGCGCAACCAATGAAAGGACAGGAATCAGTGTGACCTATGAAAAGACTTGATACAGATGAGTATTGAACTTTTGCAGTAAAAGCCACTGGTACTTGGAGATATTTGTTTCTTCTGACCAGTCTCTCTGACTGGTACATGCCATCATGTTACAGTCATTTGATTTTTTCTGTCTGAACATTAGTTTCTTTGATAGAGAAAGACACAATCAAACTCATTTCTCCTGATCTTCACAAACAATACAACCTCCCAATTTTAGATTTCCCCAGGTATTGATTTTTTTTTTCCTTTTTCTAAAAGTAATTGTTTTGGTCTAAAATTCCCCTTTGGTTGGTGTGCAGTTCCTTTTATCAGACTAGTCTCTCTGAGGCTGTCAGCCTTCCTAGTCCCTCCACCACTAATGTGTGACAGCTTTTAAAGTTTAATATAATGTCCCCATGTACTCCCTGAGACCTAGGCATGTTATTTAAAATCTGGGTGTTGCTAAATAGATTCAGTGAGTATAAAAAAAGATAAAAGGGGGGAATCATATGAAATTGGGAGGGAAAGTGGTAGGGAGCTAGGGGAAGAAATACAAGAGGAGAGAATGTGAGTGGGTTGGATCAAAACATACTATATACAGGGGTAAATATTAAATAAATATATTAAATAAAATGCTTTTAAATAAAATATGGGTGTGTCAGTTTTCTTTGTGAATTTTCCTTTATCCTTCTATACCAGGGCCTGTGAGATACTGCTGCATATTTCTACAGTTATCAGCATTATTAAGTGGCTCACTCACGTTCCTAGCATACGCCAGGCCCTGGCTGTAGTCTCCAGCACCACAAGAGAATACAGAAAATAAAACATTCAAAAGTGAATCTAGTCATGGCAGGTATGTCTGTAACCCCATTGTAAAACCACACAGGAGGCTGAGACAGGGAAATTGTACATTTCGGGCCAGTCTAGACTATCTAACAGAAACCTGCCCAATAAATGATCAAGTAAACATACTCCACTGAAGGGAAAAGGAAAGTCCTTGTGTAGGCCCCCAATTTCAGTTCCTCATCTTCAGTAGAGTTTATGGATCTTTTGGAGACCAATCACCAATGAAGAGTTGACCCAGCAGGTGTCTACTCTGGCTAAATTCACCTCCGAAGTTCTGTTTGGACTCTGAGTTTCTTTGTTGGTCTCTTTATCCCTCTAGGTAGCCTTCTTGGGCTGCTCCCCTTTCAAAATGATCCAGTCCAGCTCCTTCTAGAGAATGCTCTGGTTACTAGAAGTGACCTAAAAATTTGACCTTGCTAGCTAAATGTCACTAGAAGAAACAATCAACTACTCTAAGCTGAATTCATCATCCCTAGGAAGATATGCTATTCACTTCATGTGGCTTATATCCAACAGTTCCTTACCACTGGTCAAATCATTTCAATATCTGAGAATATGATCTGCAACTAATTCAACTTGAAGTGTTTGACCAGAATCTACACTGCTTAAAATTAGAAATGTTATGTATAGTTTATTGAAATTTCTTTGGTGCCTATGGTGGATGATTGCTAACATATGCTTTTAAAGCTTTGCATGCCGAAATCATTACGGCCTTATGCTATAGCTTAGAAGTTTGGGTTCTAGAGACCCTTTCCTTGATGTGTCAGAGGTCCCAAGACTGTTTGTTGGGACTTTCTCTGACCTTGCTCATAGAGTGCCATGCATCTCACCTCCATGCAGCAGTGAGTTTTGGGTTATAGGCCTTAATATTCAAAATGTCTTAATCATATACCTTAGCTCAGATTGTCTTTTAGTTTAATTAAAAATGCAAAATATCCACACTCGGATTCCTGCCAGAAATCACAGCTTTGAATTCTCTGTTCCCTAACACTTGTCAAAAGCCAGTGTCGGGAGTAGTTATAGAGTCTAGCCTAATTCTTCTAAGACATTCTCAAGAGTTTTCATAAGATTGCACCAGGCCATGTGATTCTGTAGCAGTGTGGATCCATGCTTTGGCCCACACTGAGAATTTCATGAGACTTGCTGTTCAAGAGGGGCTGTGGGTGAGAAACCATCCACCCCATGATTGTCCCCCACCCTGGGAGGTCTCTGGGGAGTACAAGGGGAAAGCCCCTCAGGACTTGGCTTGCTCCTAGTCAGTGAAGAGTGTGAGCTGTAAATCTCAGTGTGACTTCTTCATAGCGGCTGTCAGGACTTCAGAATTTGCATTTCTTGGTATCGGTACTGCTGTTTTCTACCTGTTTTTTTTTCTCATAGGTTCCAACCACTGCTTATTCTTTAGTCTTTATTTATATTTGTTTTTGTAAATTGTTCTAAGGCCTCCATAGAAAAGGGCTGGTTATAAACAATCAAATTGCCTTCTCAACGCCAGTCTCACCTCGTCCTTCTTTAACCACGTGCTTCCCTGGACTGCCTCAACCTTTTCAAGGCTCACTAGACTACTACTGAGGATGACAGGGAGGATAGCATTGTTGGCTAAAGTATTTTGTAAGCTCGATTACTGGTATGTATTATTTCATGAAATCTTTGTAGCCATCCCACAAGGCAGATAGCATTTCCCCATGCAATATAAAAAAAAGAACAAAGCTTAAAGGTTTTAAATTATTTTATATGTTTCAGGGTGATATTAGGGAAGTGATACCCACAGATTGGTTTAACGGCAGCACTCCAAAGCCTCTGTCAAGCTGCTGGCCTGAGGAGTAATGTTCTTTTTCTATTCTTAAAAGTCACCAATCTGTGGGTTTTAGTGGATCTTAGGATATGACCCATTAAATCCCAATGGTTCGTGTCTGGGATGTGGCTTAGTGATAGAATACTTGCCTGCAATGTGCAAGGCCCTGGGTTTGACCCCCGGCAATACACACATACACACACACACACACACACACACACACACACACACACACACACATCGAAGAGAGTACATTTTAGTATTTCTAATTTTAAGCAGCATAGATGCAAGTCAAATATTTCAATCTGAATTAGTTGCCAATCAAATACAGGCAGAAGCCTCATTGACTTATTTTTTAATTTAAAGTTATAAAGTGATAATATATGAAATAAAACTTCTCTTTAGTATCTACTTGGAAGCATTTGGTAAGTGTATATACTCACATAACCATTACCAGTAAAGTGCAAACTTTTGTTAAAATAAATATGTCAGGCACAAAAGGGCAAATATTATACATTCTCGATTATATGTGTAAGCTAAAAATGTTGAGTTGATAAAAGAAAACAACAGTCTCTATAAGGATGAACAGGAAGGAGGAACAGAGAGGGTAAAAGGAATGATAGTGGTAGAGGAAATACAGTTAGAAGAGATAGCTTCCAAAGTTCTGTAGCAAATAGGGTCACTATAGTTCATAACAACTTGTGGGTTGGGTGTGACCATTTCAACCTGAATCTGAGCAACAGAGATCACTTCCTAATACTGGTCTGATTGATGTTTCCTCATGGAGGGAGAAGTGAGGCTTGTAAGACTCAGGGTACTCACAGGGTTCATGAGCTTCAAGAAACCCTCAAAGCCATCCTTTCTTTTGATCGATGGTGACCTCTTTATCTGGGGTGAGTAGACCTTCTTCTTCTTCTTCTTCTTCTTCTTCTTCTTCTTCTTCTTCTTCTTCTTCTTCTTCTTCTTCTTCTTCTTCTTCTTCTTCTTCTTCTTCTTCTTCTTCTTCTTCTTCTCCCCCTCCTCCTCCTCTTCCTCCTCCTCCTCCTCCTCCTCCTCCTCTTCTTCTTCTTCTTCTCCCCTCCTCCTCCTCTTCCTCCTCCTCCCCCTCCTCCTCCTCCTCCTTCTTCTTCTCTCCTCTTCCTCCTCCTTTTTTGTCTCCTCAGGAAGCATCACAGAGTGCTTGATATTTGAATAGGGGCTGACAGAATCAATGATAAGTGTAGAGAGAGTATCTACTAGGGAGACCCTACAGTGGCGGTCTTCCTTTGTGGTATGAGAAGGAAGACTGCTATACAGAAAATTGTAAGACCCTTCCTGTTGGTGATAAGACATACAAATGGGGAACACAGTATCTGCCCAGAGGGAACTTGCCCACTTAAGGGAGGAATTACAATGAGAAAAGGATGTGTGGAGGTGTTTTAGTTACTTTTTAATTGCTGTGAAGAGATGCACATTTTGCTTCCTGGCCTCCATAGGTTTGTAGCCGTATCATAATGAAAAGTGCATTTACTCCAAAATTCTCACAGTCTTTCCCAGCCTCAAGACTGTTTAAAAGTCCAGTTTCTTCTGAGACTCAAGGCAGTCTCTTAACTGTAACCCCTGTAAAATCAAAGAGCAAAAGACATACTTCCACCATACAATGGTACAGAATATACATGACCATTCCAAAAGGAAGAAAAGGGGACATTGCTAGGAAACGCTGGGCCAAAGCAAGACCAAAACCGAGCAGGACAAACTCTAAACCCCATAGCTCTGTGTCCAATATCAAAGGGCTTAAATGGTTCTTCAAACCTCTCACTCTTTCCAGCTTTATTGGCAACACACACCTCTCTCTTGGGCTGATTCCACTCCCTTTGCAGTTCTCCTCGGCAGACAACCTGTGGTTCTGGCATTTCCAACATCTTGAGGTCTCGAATGTAATCCAAGCTTCACTTTCAGAGTTTCATGAAATGGTCTCTCTGGGACTCTGTGCAGAGACTCTTCTGCCACATGCCTGGCCTCAGTGGCTTTCCCTAACCACAGAGGAAGATTTCACAGCCTTTTTACTCCTCTGTCCTTCAGGTTCTAAAGCCCGAACCACTTGGCCAATGCAGCCAAGTTCTTCCGGCCACCTCCTTGAATTACATTTGCATAAATTTTGCGTTGTTGTTGCTCTTTAGGAACAGATAATTCCTTTGGCTTTTTCTTTTCACAAGTTGCAGGATTAGCTGGGTGGGGTCTCATCCTGAGGGCCCCACTCCCTTTATTCCCAATTCTCCTTAACTCTTTCAGCACAATACCTGGTAGCAATTGTATTTAGTTACTTTTCAATTGCTGTGAAGATATATTATGACCAAGGAAGCTTATAAAAGAAAGCATTTAATTGGGGGAGGGCTTGTTTACAGTTCTAGATGGTGAGTAGAGTCTATGACGACCATGGCAGGGAGCTTGGCAACAATCAGGCAGCTCAGCACTGGAGCAGTAGCTGAGAGCTTACATCTTATCTGTAAGATGGACACAAAGACAGAGAGCTAACTGGAGTGGAGTGGTTTTTGAAACCTCAAAACCCATCCCAGGTGGCATACCTCCTTCAACAAGGCTACACCTCCTAATCCTTTCCAAACAGTACCACCAACTGGTAACCAAGCATTCAAACACATGTGCCTAGAGGGGTTATTCTCATTCAAACCAAGGTTGCTTGCAGGTAAGATCATACAAGGTGACCAGAGACCTCAAATTGATTTGTAGATTCACTGGTTCCCTGCTAGTACACACAGCACTTGGACTTTTGATGCTGTAACTGAGTCCATCTTAATTCATAGCATCCCTAAGAGCAATTATGGCAAGTGGGCAGCAGGGTTGGATGTGGAGATAGAATAGTACAGGTAAAAAGAATTAAGCTTGTCTCAGGAGTAAACACTCATCCCCTTGTAAAGCATACTGTATACTGTGTACATTTCTCCCTTGAAGGAATATATACTGGGAACATATGGATGCATTAGGACATACCTTACAGACCACTATTAGAGACTTTCCCTAGGGGTATAAGCTAGGGAGAACCAGGCATGGTTTG
Organism: Cricetomys ansorgei; assembly: GCA_026225945.1. Lineage (NCBI taxonomy): Eukaryota > Metazoa > Chordata > Mammalia > Rodentia > Nesomyidae > Cricetomys > Cricetomys ansorgei. The sequence continues at coordinate 14,622,715 of JAMJFZ010001131.1, forward strand.
GTGAAATGGGAAACCATAAAGTTGGGAGATTATTCTCTGAGCCCAGTGCCCTTTCAACATCCAGGTGTGACTAATAAGGAGTCCAGATGGTTTACAAGAAAAATGACTGGATTATGGAGCGCTTGACATGCACCTTCATGCTGCTGTATTCAATACTGCTACTTTGACAGAAAAAAAAAAAATGATACAGGTGGAGGCATCTTGTCAAGCTGTATTGAAATTTGTTAACTTTTTCTTAGGTATTCCTTAGCTGCTAAGTCCCAACACCAGCTTGCACTTGGTTGGGATGGATGATAGTAGACTCTCAGAGATCCTGCCAATCCTCTGTAGAAAGATTTCGTGATTTAATGCGAGCCCTTGAATGACTTACAGATTTGGAGAAGCATCTGGAAAAAACAGCAAAAATTGCATCTAAAAATAAAGTCACCCTGTGTATATGAAAAGGATCATCCCTAAAGCTGAAAGCTGTTGTATGAACATCCTAGTGCCAGTCATTGGTTACATCCCTGTAAGTTGTTGGCCAGGGAAACTCTGGGACTACTTGTACAATACAGGCTGTTGTCACTGTTGTTGGTAGCACATCAGAACTGGATGGCAAGTTCCTACTGCTGAAGATGTTACTTGCCCTTACTTCAGAACATACAGAAATTGAGCTATAACTGAGCTGAACTCTCCCTGCCCATTGGCTGGCACCTGGAGAGCTGGTAGACACCATGAAGGCTGACTAGGAAGAATCATTTCCCACAGTCTTGTTCAAATTTGGATCCTGGATTTAATGCTCTCGGCGTGTCAGGTAATATTTGCCTACTGGTGAAATAGTGACTTGACTGTAATGGATGTGCGATGGTTTGAATGAGAATGCCTACCCCCATAGGCTCATATATTTAAATGCTTGGTTCAAAGTTGGTGGAACTGTTTGGGAAGGACTAGGAGGTGTGGCCTCCTTGGAGGAAGTGAATCACTGTGGGTGGGCTTTGAGGTTTCAAAAGCCCATGCTGTACCCAGTTAGTTAGTTAGTGTTTTCCCTCTCTCCCTCTCTCTCTCTCTCTCTCTCTCTGTTTGTGGATCAGATATAGTCTCCAGTATCTTGCCATCTTGCCTGCTTGCTGCCACACTCCCCATCATGATGGTCATGGACTCTAGCCCCCCAAATTAGCCATGAACCCCTAAATTAAATGCTTTCTCTTATAAGTTGCCTTGCTCATGGTGCTTTTCTAGGGCAATAGAAAAGTAACTAAGACAAGGTGCAAGAAATTATTTTTTAAACCAGATTTAAGGAAGGTCTTCTGCACAGAAAGAATCCATGTTTGGTACCATGAGCTTGGGATAAATCTCTCACAGGGGAAACTATAGGCCTCAACAATAAGGCTACTGTTATTATTTGTATAAATGTATACAGTTTGGCTATCAAATTGTCTTCTAAACTGCTACTATCAGACATAATTGAAGCAAACTCATTTTGGGACCCCATGTAGCTTGGACCAGTGCAAGCTCTGTGCATGCTTTGTGAGTTTATATGTGCTTCCATCCTTTTGCATCTGGAAGACACTCCTTGGTATCATCTATCCCCATTGCCTCATCCTTCTGCCTCTTCTTCCACATTGTTTCCTGAGGACTGAGGGGAACGGTTTGATGGAGACATCCCATTTAGGACTGATGTAGTCCAGTGTCTGCCACTTGCTGTATGTTGTGGGTCTCTATCTCTAACTAGTAGTTCCCATTCAATTCAGGAGGAAGCTTTCTGGTGGTGACTGAGTGAGATACTGATCTGTGGATATAGCAGAGTATCATCAGAAGTTACTGCTACTTGGTCAGCCAAGTAGTTTTGGGTGTGTGTTCCATCTCATGGCGTAAGCCTGAAATCTAACCAGATAGTGAATGGCTACTTTCACATCTTTTACACCTCTGTTGTGCCAGTGCTATCCGGTCACCATTGTCGATAGAAGGGTTTGTAGCTGCGTTTCTCCTCTGGTGGCATGCAGAGTACCTCTCAGTACTCAGAAATCAGTATTGTCCTCAGTATGAACAATAGCCAATAGGGGTTAAAACTCCAGTTAGGCAACAGCTTAACTTTTCCTTATTTGATGAGTATATAAGTGTTGCCTTCTGCAACGGGGCATTACTATCAGTTTGTGGGAAACAACCAATAGCCTGGGTTGTTTGGGGGGTTTTCATGAGGCACCTTTAGCCAACAATTCAATTAGATCCCATTCCTGACGCTGGAGGTTTCACTTGGTGTAAGAGATGTCTAGTTCCGGCTTTGTCTTCCCATTATTTGGTGAATCCATTTAGATTTCTCTTATCTACATGTATTTTAAGAAGTTTATACTATAGCAGGTTTCCATTTGACCCCTCACATAGCCCTTAGTGTTAGGTATCTTACCCTGTAGTCCCTCTCTTACCCACTCCGTCACTGTCACTCCCTATCTGTTTAATCCTCCCATTCCGGTCTCCTCATAACTATATAATCTATTTCCTCTTCCTTGGGCCATCCTTCCCTCCCTCTACCCAGTATCATACTCTATACCTACCCTTTGTGGTTGTAGGGATTGTGCATACCTATTGAAGGTTTAAAGGCTGACATTCACATATAAGAGAATATATATCATATATTTGGGGGTTTAGTTTACCTCACTCAGGATGATTTTTTTTTCTAACTCCATCCATTTGCCTGTGAATTTCAAGATCTCATTTTTTGATAGCTGAATAATTTTTGGTTGTGTCAGTGTCTCACCTTTTCTTTATGCATTCATCTACTGTTAGACATCTAGGATGTTTCCAATTTCTGGCTTTTATCAATAGAGCAACAATGAGTATAGATGAACAAGTGCCTATGTAGTAGGATGTGGAATTCTTTGAATACATGCTCAAGAATGGTAAAGCTGGATTGAAGCAGATAATCCCAGCTTAGGAACTGCCACATTGATTCCATGGTGGTTACACAAGTTTGCAGTCCCACTAGCAATGGATGACTGTTTTCTTTGCCCCACATCCTCACCAGCATGAGCTGTCACATATTTTTATTGACTTGGGCCATTCTGACTGATATAAGATGAAATCTCAAAGTGGTTTTGATTTGCATTTCCATGATGGCCAAGGATGTTGAACATTTCTGTAAGTATTTCTCAGTCATTTGAATTTCCTCTCTTGGGAATTCTCTGTTTAGATCTTGTACCCATTTTGTAATGGGACTATTTGTTTTCTTGATGTCTTATTTCTTGAATTCTTTATATATTTTAGATACTAATCCTCTAGTGGAGGTGGAGTTGGTGAAAATCTTCTCCCATTCTGTAGACTTCTGTTTTATCTGCATTGTGGTGTCCTTTACAGTGCAGAAAGAACCTCAGTTTCAGGAGGTCACATTTATTAATTGTTGATCTTAATGCCTGTGCTATCAGTTCTGTTCAGAAAGTCTTTTCCTGTGCTAATGTGTTCAAGGCTACTTTGTACTTTCTCTTTTACCAGATTTGCTGTAACTAGCTTTATATTGCGGCCCTAGATCCATTTGGAGTTGAGTTTTGAGTAGGGTGCTAAGTGTGAATCTATTTGGATTCTCTATGCAACGGCCACTTTGATTGGCACCATATGTTGAATATGTCTTTCCTCAGTGTGTATTTCTGGCTTCTTTATCAAAAATTGGGTGTCCATGGAGGTGTGGACTTACATCTAGGTCTTTAAATTGATTCCATTGATCTACTTCTGTGATCTTGTTAAACTCACAAAAGAGTTCAGTACTTGTTAAATTCATTTATTTATTTATAACATTAAATATATTTATTTATTCAAGTATTAAATATATTTGCTTTCTTTGTTTTGTTGTACTGGCAGAGACCAACAGTAAAATTTTAGCTAGATGGGATGGCCTTATTCTCATCCTTAGGTGAAACATTCAATTTTTCACCATGATTTAAAATGACGGATAATTAAGGATAGATCTATCCTTAATTGTAAGCCTCTTCTCAGGTTTGGTAGTTTTCTTCTATTTCTAGTTCATTTAGAGTTTCTGCTATGAAAGAATTTTGGATTTTTTTTAAAGGTCTCCTTCTTCATTATATCTTTTCAGATGCCAAGATGGATTTTATCTTTGAACTTGTTACTATGGTGAATTGCGTTGGTTCTCAATATTGGAGTAATTTTTTAATGCTATAAGAAATACCATCTCATCAATAGTCTTTATTATGATCATTTTTCAATTTGTTGCTGTTTTGTTGAGTATTATATATAAATATTTGTGACGATTATTATTCAGTAATTTGCTTGTAATATATTGTCTGTTTAGCTGCCAGGAAATAATGGCCACCTGAAATGTGTTAAGCAGTGGTTCTCAACCTTCCTAATGCTGTGACCCTTTAATACAGATCCTTGTGTGGTGGTGACCCCCAAACATAGAATTATTTTCATTGCTACTTTATAACTGTAATTTTGCTACAGTTATGAATCATAATGTAAACATTTGATAGACAGATGGTGTTAGTAGACTCTGTGAAAGGATCATTTGACTTCAAAAGGGGTCACAATCTAGAGGTTGAGAACCACTGTTGTAGAGTATTCTTACATGTAATATTTTTGGAAGAATTTGATTTAGATTTAAATTTGAAGTTCCTTTTATTTTTATTAATATTGTCCGTGTCAGCCAGCTTCAACTTTGTACACCATTCTTGCAGTATTTTGCACTTACTTTTCCTGAACTAAGAAGAAAAGAATATTTTATACACAGAAGATCTTCAATGACCCTGAAAAAGCTATTGTGTGAATATGTGTACGTGTATGTTAAGAAGATAAGAGGAAGCTCCCCAGATTCTTCATGGAACAGGTGAGAGAGAACAAAATCCATTCTGGGAGGAAAGCCAGGCCAGAACTCCTGAAGAGAGGGGAATTCTTGCCCAGAGAAAGTTCCAAAACAAGTTGTTCAAAAGAACCAAAACAAGCTTTCAATAGCCACAGACTAACATGTAGTAAATAGTGTCCCAGAGGCCCTTTTCCAGGATCAGTTGTGTTGTATGAGAGGAAAATGCGGAATAGTGTTTGAAACTTTGTAGGAAGCCAACATAATGTACTATGGGTCAGCCTCATCACAATGGCCCCTTATCATTAAAGGACTGGAACATTATATAAGATTATATTTTAAAGGAAAACATGGGCTTATAATAGCTAAAGAAAATATTCTTGTTCTTGAAGTATGATTCCAGCTCCTCATATTACCCTCAGAAGTCTTCTCTCTTGAAATAAAAACTTTCCAGTGAACCAAACCCTTTATGCCCATAACAAACCTTCATTCAAGAAGGAAACCTAGCCTTACCTGAACTACCTTACCTGAAGCTAATAAAGTCACGGACCTTGAAAGGGAACCTACATCTGTAACCTTACTAAATCATCAGAATCCCTAACTCCCTTCTGAACATTCATTCTTAAACTTGCACATAACTGTAGTTCTCACCCCTCATCAAAGAAAATTTTCTTTGCAACAGACATAGGCCATTATAGAAAACTATAATGAATAAAAATGCAGAGAACAAGAGATTGTGTGGAGCCCAGTTCCAACAGATACCTTTGTAACAACTCCTGCACCTAAGCCTGAGGGATCATTGAGAAAGGCAGAGCAAAAGCCAGAGGAATAGGAAGTTTGCTGTGAGATTATGTCTCCTAGATATGGCAGAAGTTACATCTATAAAGCATTATTGACATGGCTACCTAACAAGACTTGAACAATGACAACAGCAATGGAAATGCTAAGGTGAAGGGGGAAATCTCATGAGACCTCAATCAATCCTAGACAAATTGGGAAACACTGAGAGCAGGGGAAAAGATCTTCCCCAAAGAAGATCTGCCCAATTGGTTATTCAATCCCAAGTAGTCAGCCCTGAGTTCATATATAATAGGTATCATTATACAGACTGAGCAGGTTATAGTGATGTGTTCAGGTGTATATGTAACAACAATTAATTTAAAAGTCATGAATTTGAAAGAGAGAGGTGGAGATCATGTAATTATTTTATAATTTCAAAAATAAAAGTAAGTTGAACACACAATCCACTTATTTTTTTTTATAAAGATTTGTTCATTTATTTATGAGTGCTCTCTCTCTGCATTTACAACTTTATGCCAGAAGAGGGCATCAGACTCCCATTATAGACAATTGTGAGCCACCTTGTGGTTGCTGGGAACTGAACTCAGCACCTCTGGAAGAGCAGCCAGTGCATTTTAACCACTGAGCCCTCTCTAGCCCCCAAACCTACTTCTAATAGAATCCGTTGATCTGTCTTTGCTGTGGTCCCTGAGGCTAAGCTACTTGTTGATAACAGAGGAAACCTTGAGTTAATGTGTGTTATTGACAAGGTAACAACTATGTCAAGGACCAAAGTGCCTCAGATCCATGGGAATGACAAAGCCCTCCTCTGGTCTGAGTTCAAATGTTTACAGTGTGTTCAAACACATGTATTTATGAACAACTGATCAGTGTGTGAAAATCTAATTGCTGTGGCTTCGTGTCTGGAATGTTTACAACTGGGGAGTGCTTGCTACAGAGACCTCCTATTGAGACTAAGTAACTCCCTACCCCATGAACCTCACTGAGGTTCTGGGTTGCTCAGTAGTTGGTGCCACTCCACCAGAGTGAGCACAGCTTTTCTGTGCATGTGTGTCTGTTCTTTCTTTGTTCCCTCACTACCCCAGCAATGTTCAGGACCAAATCGTTCAGAATGCAGTAGCTACTGATAGATGTCAAAGATGACTGAAGAGAAATGAAGAGGAGTGGAGGGAAAGGCTGTGGCTTCCCACTCTTTCACCTCCACCCCTTTTTTCAATAGGAGATGAGGAACCCTGGAGGAAGGTCACAAACATGTAACTTTGTCTTAGGAGATTTACTGGGAAGCATGCAAGATACCAGCTGTAATTCCTGTAGGAGGAAATTGTATTACAAAAGATGACTTTCACCTGACTTGAGAAAGGGGCAAGCAGAGATGAGAGTCAGGTGCATCTTTTCAAGGCTCTTCAATGGGCCATGTCTGAAGCTCTGGCTCACCCTTATAAGCCAGTACACACCTTGGACTAAGGCTGTGGAAAGAACATTTGTCTGCAAATCAAAAAGTTTCTTTTACAGTCCTTAAGTGGATGCCATTTAGTCCAGAGCAGGTGTGTCCTGCAAGAAGGAAGGAAACCTGGGACCACCCAACTTTACCAGCCATCACTGGGATCCTCCATCCCTGCGGCCTGTGGGAGAATGGCTCTTCTCTGCACACAGGACTTCCCTTAGCTGACTCTGCCTTGCTGCTAAGGTAAAGATGTCTTGCTCTGGAAGATCTATTTGTGGTGGGTGGTGCCACCCTATCAATCAAGGTTCTTATAGGACTCTTATTTTCTTTGAGGAGACAGATGGCACAATCAAACTAGGATAATCCTAGGAACGTTTAATCGTCATCTACCTACAAGGTAGAGGCTGATTATGGTAGAACTTCGTTTATGCACCAAGCAAAGAGAAAAGAGAAGACATAGATACTAGAATCTGTATTCAACAAGTGGGTCTTTTTTCCTGGTGCTGGAGATCAAACACAGGACCTGGAACATGGTGAACAAGCATTCTACAACTGTGCTACATCCCCAGCTCTGAAGAGGGTCTCTTGCATCAAAGTGAAGACATGAACACTACCACCACCCCTCCAGTCCCCTACCAGTGCACTGCATTTATCTAGCTCAAAGAGGACCCAGAAGATATGTAGATTGATGCGGTTCACACGGGCGATCTCCTTGAGGTCCAGAATGTGTCAGATGAGTTTGGGGAGAAAGTAAAGTTATCTAGTGAATATACACAGTTGCGTGCCTGGGACCTTTCCTCTATCTTCAGCCCCTCTTCATGAGGACAAACACACCTCTCCATGCTCATTTTGCTATTTACTCCTCCAAAGGAAAAGCTCAGAGTCTCTCATTGAGACTGCCCTGTGCTTGGAATCTGGTTCTTGTCTCGGGTCCATCAGACGGAGCTAACTGAAAAGAGGAAGAAGTCATGCTTTTCCCTCAGGAACAAAACAGGTCCTTGGCGAAGGCTAACTGGCAGTGAGTAGCTGGGCCTTGCTCAGTCCCTTTAACATCGACGGGTAGCCAGAAGGAATGAAAACAGGCAGAACTCAGGAAAGTTCCAAGCAGCTTTTACTAAAAATAAAACAAATAGCCATTGCTTCCAAGATGCCCAGCCACTAATTAACTGCAGTGCTTTTGAAGGAAGAGAGGCTCTTGGCTACAGAATATGAACCTTAAAACTGAGCTCTAGCCAAAGTGGCAATTAGGGGTTTTACCCAAGCATAATAAGCCTTGGTCTTCCTTTCCTAAGCCAGTGCTTCATCTTGTTGCCAGAGCAAACCCATCAGCTCATTCCTGGCTTCCTTCTGAAAACAGGAGGCAGGACACTCCGCAGATCCAGTGCCCTCCGACTGCACTCTTCGGGCTCCCTGTGGCACACAAGCATCTCTCAGGCCCCTTCACAGTATTGACTTGGGCACAGAAGTCCCCAGCTGCTCTCCAACTCTGGCCTCAGCCCAGGCTGCTGTGACTCAGGCTTTGTAATCACAGCAAGTAAATTTTGTAGGAAGAAATGCAAGAATCTGTTCTTTTCCCTTCATGAATTTTATCAAAATGGCAATTCTACATGTAACAGTGACAACCATTTTTATCCCATGTGCCCCACCATCTCTTTCCTTCTCTAAAACTACTCTGGCACTATCTACTCGGCATGGTCTGTTGCCTTCCAACTTGGGCACAGCATGGGGCATAAGGGCTGAGGCTAGAAAGAACTTACAGATTAAGTTCTGGCAGAGGGACAACAGGGAAGGGATGTAGCCATGTAGCCGGTGAAAGCAACAGTGTAGAAGCATTGGAGGGTTGGAACCTATGACTCCAAAACAAGGGCAAATGGCCAAGCTCACCTCAATGCCACCAACTGCTACCAGGCAAGAAGGTAGGCTCAGGGTGGCCAGATCTAATAATTTTTAAAGTCAACTCCTAAGTATGGATTTTTTGCAAATTATTTTTTAGGCTAAGGATCAAAACCAGGACTCTGCACTGAAGTGCTGTACCACCAAGCTATAGTACCAGATCTATAAAAAAAAAAAAATCCCTTGATTATTAGGAAGCCAAACAAAACAGCCTATGTGCCATTCGCGGTCCCAGCCCACTATTTTGTGGCTCCAGGTGGGATAGTACAAACTAGAAAGAGAAGGAGAATGACGGAGATGGCGCAGCAGGCTGAAGAGCTAGGCCCTACATCGAGAGTTTGAGAGGATTAAAACCTTGCAAAAGCGAAGATAGTCTGACAATAGCTGAAATCGTGAGAGGAGACTTGGAAGATGTTTGTCTATGCGTTGTGAATGGACTTCTGTGAACTAGAGAGATGTATCTCAGTGGTCAAGTATGTTCTGCTCTTGCAGAGGACTTGAGTTCAGTTCCAAGCACTCTCGGCAAGTGGCTCACGGCCACCTGTAACTCCAGGTCCAGAGATGCAACGTTGTGGGCACCCACACTCACGTGTACATATTCCTTCCCCACCCCCACAAATAGGCATGGTTAAAATAAAATGCCTATTTGGGAAAGGAGAATGGAATGCTCATTTGAATGCTACCAGGAGAGATTGATTCTTTCAGGTTCTTCTGGATGGGCAGAGGATTATCTTTGAGTTGGACCCATAGCATGCAGAGGAATGTGACTGCACACATGGATGGCACACATGTGTGATTATTTCATGGACCAGCCTTTACAACTAAAAGCAGAAGCTATGCACTATTTCTTGAGGGCATTCTCTGTCTTAGACCTGATTCTTTTTTCACAGTCATTTAGTGTAATGTAGTTCTTCTTCCCCTTGAACCAACTGATGCAATCCCAATACAGTAAGTGGAGTAGAGTAGGAAAAGGCCAAGAAATCTGAGTTAACAAAGATACACGGGGCTGCTTCTGAGTCTGCATCCCACCTCCAGCAAGATTGGGGCCACTACCTGGAAGAGGCCAAGGAAGATATATTTTCCCAGCTTCTTACCAGCCATTCCTGAGGTCATTCAGGGGTCAGGCTTTACTCCTCTTTCAACATACATACGTGCATTAGTTAACTATGATGTAGAAAAAGTACCTTGAAATTCAGTTTTCTTTCTTGTTTGTTTTTTCTTGCTTTGTTTGTTTGTTTTTTGAGACAGGGTTTCTCTGTTGTAACTCTGACTGTCCTGGAACTGACTCTGTAGACCAGGTTGCCCTCAAACTCACAGAGATCCACCAGCCTCTGCCTCCTGAGTGCTGGGATTAAAGGTGTGTGCCACCACCTCCCGGCTACATTATTTTCTGATTGTCAGAAATCCTGAGGTCATTTAGCGAGTTGCTCTTTACTTATGATCTTTCACAGATGATGTCTAGGAGACAGATAGGCATGCAAACATATCAGTGCTCAATTGAAGAAGGATCCATTTCCTGACTTTCCTGACTATTGCAAGACCTCAAGTCCCTGTGGGTCATTGATGAAATATATCACTCTTTTTCAAGTGTTTCTCTATACAGGCAATTTTGAACCATTTCTCATGGATTCTAGGAACCAAACTCAGGTCTTCTACAAAAGCAGTATGTGCTCTTAATTGTTGAGTCATCTTTCCAGTCTCCATTGGCTGTGGGCTGCCTAGTCAGAGCACCCTGGGAATCTGCCTAACTACACACACACACACACACACACACACACACACACACACACACACACACAGTGCTGGGATTATAAATGCACACTAACAATCCTGCCTTATTTTTTGTTTATTTATCTTCTGTGTGTGTGTGTGTGTGTGTGTGTGTGTGTGCGCGCGCACACATGCGAGGTCAGACAACAACTTTAGGTAATTGATTCTGTCCTTATACCATGTGAGTCCAGAGGATCAAATTCAAGTCCTCATGCTTGATGACAAGCTTCCCGACTCACTGAGCCATTTCATGGTTCATGCCTGGTTTATTTTATCTTATTTTTTTAAATTGTGAATTCTACAGAATGAACTCAGGTCCTCATGCTTGAGCCACAAGATCTTTACTGATGGTGCTATCTCCCAGTGCATAACCATCTTCTTAGAAAAGTCCCACACTGATGTGTTTGCACAAATATACCCAGCACATACATTGTTATATACACACCCCAGAGAGCATGGTGTTACGTTGTAGCTTACTAAAGAAAGAGCCAAAACACACAGGCAACATATTTTCTCCATACTCTCCTGTCCCCTAGGTTTCAACTCTTGCTCTGTCCATGACTCTGGGATAAGAACATTCCCTAAAGCTCCGCTGACTCATCTGTTAAATGACGGGAGTTGGGGGATGAGAACAACTTATACCACTGGGCTTGGGTGGGATTGAATAAAAGGGATTGCACAATATGAAGACGAGTGCTGTGGGAAACTGGCCAAACTCTTCTTTGCTGATCTTCTGCTTGAACCACAAGTTTAAATTAGCCAGGATTGTTCCTCCTGAGTCTTGCTCGAGCTATTCCTGGCCAAGCAGCACTCCGAGAGCTGGAGAACTTGGTTTTATTTTATGCCAACCTGGAGCAAGCCAGTGTTCTGCAAAGCGCCATCCCCTGCACTGCAGTTTATTCCAGTCTTCATAATCTGAACAACAGTGTGGGTTCTCCCCCAGTGTGATAACCTGTAGATGGCCTCCTGTTCTGTCACATGCAGTTTACAATGCTTCAGAAGCTGAATTGTTTAGGGCATTTTCTGCAGTACAATTTACTTTCTTAAGATAAGTTTTTTCCCCTAAGCATTTGCTTTAGAGATAAGGGATCCGGCTGAAGTGTGCAGGAGTACAAATGTGGAATTAAGCATTCTCAACTACATTAGTAAAATTTAAACTCATTTTATTTCTACATAACTCTATAGCCCCTAGGAAGAAATTCTTATCTAAGCTTTCAATACCGCAGAACGGTTGTTTGACTGTATTGGGTGTACATTAAAGGTAATAAGTGTATATCATATTTAGTTCTCTCCTTCACTGGCATTGTGCCTAGCATATGTCACGTGCTATTGAAATCCTGGTACTGTGATTGTCATTATTACTCTGCCATTATTATTAGTTGAATTGATCTCCTTTCCAACTTTTTTTCTCCTGAAGTCTAGAGAGCTTCGCCACAGGACTTTTTAAAGCTGGTAAAGCTAAAAATGAATGGTTGTTTTTTTTCATGACACCAATATGTGTAAATCACAGACATAGTTTTGGAAGACCTGTTGTTTGTAGTTGGCTTCTGTCAAATTGAGGTTTCTAGGACATTTTTATTTTGGTCGCTTGTCACGGTGAGCAGGCGGTCTGCAGATGGGCTGAGATGCATCACAATGGTGACCTTTGCAACTGAAATGGAGAAGAAGGCTAAGAAAAACTTGAGTAAGACCCTGGGGGAACGAAAATCTTGGTTCATTTAAACTTGTGGTTCGAGCAGAAGATCAGCGAGGAGGAGTTTGCCAACGAAGCCCATAGATGTCTCACTCACACAGGTTAACACCCGTTCTCACAGGTGCCTCCGGGGCATTCCGACATGTCGCCAGATTTTGCTTTCTAAACAGAGGATGCTGGACCTCTGTCTTGGACAGGAGGTTCTGTGGCCACACCTGGAAAACCCAATGACATGCAGAAGCTTTCTTCTTTTCAACAGAAATTTGATCATAGATTCCTACCTCAGAACCCACTTTCTGGAGATTACCACTTGTGGTGAAGGAACCCCAAGACAATGATGACTGAAGCTTGTTCCCATGTTATGAAACTTCCCACTCTGGGCAGACTTGAAGGGAGAAAGACTGTACATGAGCACTAGCTAGACAGCATTGTGGAGGAAGTTGATTGCAGTCATCCAGGTAGTGCAGAATCACCTCAAAGATACACTGACTTCAGCTGCGTCAAGAAGTGAAGCTTATTGGTTAGGAGATGGCTATTTTAACTGTACCTTTGATAGGAATGTGACCCCACAGCTTTGTGTCAAGAATAGTGTGGTATCTTACAACAGTTTAGTCAAGAGCCCTCTAGTGTTTTCTATTGGTCATGACAGTCAGATAAAATCCAGCGTCTCACTGGTAATCCGATGAGGCTGGGCAGCAGTCTGCATTCCTGCTGCGTACTCTGGGGACAGTTTGCTTGCGGTACTGCCTCATTGAACATGTGTGACCGTTTTGAGCTTTGTTTTGTGCAGTAATACAAAGTTTATCACCTGCTCTGGGAAGCCAAAGAAGGACTTCCGCTCTGATAAATGAGGTTTTGAGGGTTTAGGACCATCAGCAAATAAATTCACTGATCCTAAAACATGAACATTGTGGGGGAGCATATTTAAAGACTGAAGTGTACAGGGTATGTGCAATCTTTCCTGTGGAAGTGTAGCACAGAGTGAATTTATTGTGGCTATGGTGACCCTGGCTGATTGATAATGACCCATGTATCTACCTATAAGTGTTCGCTGTTACGGGAGTAGGTATTGGTGAAGTTCTCTGCCTGCAATAGGGACGTTTGGGCGCCTGAGACTTAGTGTCTGTGGTCTGTTTTCTGTAAGATAGGCAACGTCCGGAGTAAGGATGCTACTGTGACTTAGTAGTGCCTGTGAGCAGCAGGATGCTTGAGTGTTCAGTGACATATATTCTGTATCTAACAAGTCCAAAATTTCCACTTCTGAAAAAAATTGTGGTCTGGATATGGTTGAGATAATCTATACTGCATTAAAAACCAGACCCTTCCCTAGTGACTAGTTATCAACTGTAGGGAAGCTCCAAGAAACCCATTGGTTTTACTAATAGACTTGGGAATTCTGTGCTATTATGCAAACTAAAGTCTTCTCATCTTTTCCATTTAAAACTACAATTCATCCCAGCACTCCGGTGAGCTTGAAGCCAGCCAGGTTTACATAGTGTGTTCCAGGACAGCCTGGGCTACATAGAGACCCTGTCTCAGAAAGCCCAAAGTAGATGAATAGATAAATAGATAGATAAACCTACAATCCAGACTATTAGAATGCATGTGTGTGTTTTTTTTTAAATACATCTCACCGTATTTGGCGATTTTCACCATTAAATAAATGTTCAAAGGTTGACAGGCTCATTTATTAACCGATCTTGAAGAACATACTTTCATCTTGCAAACAAACTACATTATACTTGGTAATTCAGCTTCTACAGAGTATCTATTTCTTCCCTTTTAAGCGATAATATGCAAACAGCTTATCTTATAATACTGATGCTCAATTCCTGCTTTATAGCTATGTTACTTCTATTTGAATAGTGTTGCTAGATAAAGTAGAATGTTCAGATGGGTTCACACAGGAATAAGATACAGGTACTCATTTAAATGTGGTTCATAAGTCTGAATCTCTAAGTTTTATTTTCCACTTTAAATGGGACAAATGTTTAAGGAGAAAAAAATCTATTTTTTTAAACATTAAACATTTTCTTAAAATTTAAACAGATTATCAAAGGAAGCTTTGAGGGATAAAACATCCATAGAATGGGGAAAACAAAGTTAACCTTACCCATATCATCTATTTAGTACTTAGTCTTTTCCTACTTTCTGGCCTTTTCTTTTGGACACAGAGTCTCACCGTGTCTTCCAGGCTGGCCTCAGACTCAAGGTCTTTCTTCTTAGCCTCCAAGTGCTGCGGTTATAGCCCTTCATCCCCAGCTCTTGTCCATCGTGAGTGGATATTTTGTGAATGTGAATGGCCAGGGCTGCATAGGCGCTTTGGTTTATTTGGAGGGAGGCCACCCAGAGAAAGGGCCTGTGGTCTTAGATTTTCTCACTGGGATTGGAGGGTCCAGCTGTTCTAGTGGAAGACAGGCCACAGACACTGCTCATGTATGTTACATCTTGCTGAGCAGATTTAAAGTCCCTTACTGCTTGCCTGAGGGCAGTGTGAGTTGCATTCCACAATGAGTGGACATATGATATATGGAATAATTGTTCATTTCCATGTGCTGTGAAAAGGGGGTTAGGAGGACAAAGCCACCTCTCTCTGTGTCTCTCCCTCTCTCTCCTTTCTCTCTCTCTGAACTTCTTTCCCCCTGAGAAGCTGCAGAATTTTGACCCACTTCACATCCGCCTCCTGCCTCTGGTTTTGAAATCTGCAGACTGATGGCTTGTTTGCTTGTTAGCATGAAAGGCTAGCTCTGGCTCTGTGCTTGTTACTAAAGAACCAACAAGCATTGCGGTCCAAAGGTAATCACAGAATGAAATCACTTCCAGATGGCCAGCCCCACTCCTGATGCCGAACACAGACTCTGCAATTGCATCAGTCCAGGTATTCAATGGCTCTCACCCAATCTTCTTAGGATTTTGAACATGCACGTGTGTTCCTGCCCTCTTTTCCTCTCACTTCCTCTCCTTTTCTCTTCTTCTGTCACCTCTTACTTTGCTCAGCTTGGATCAATTTCAATCAGAAGAGTGAAATCAATGCTATATAAAATCTAGTCTCAATTCTTCTGTAAGTATCTGAGCTTCTGTTACATTGGGGCCTATTATATGATGACAGTTCTGTTAGGGCCTTAGCCACCAAGGACAGAATTAACTCTTTCTCCCAGCTGTATATTCATGGGATTTCACAAAACTTGTCTCAGACAAAGTGCAAACGTGCAAAATACTTTTTTTCTGGAAAGTCGGTTAAAGCTGTGGTCAGGAAAATACATACCAGAGAGCTGAAGAGAAGGATTACTGTCCATACTCATATGAGAATGGGAGCAGAAGAGAAATGAGGTCAGCTGAACAGAGCAGAAACCCGCACTGATACATTATGCAGGTGCTGCAATGGCGTGGGGGTGGCGTTTCCAATCCCTACATGCTGAGGTGTGTCATCGTTTCCTCCCGGGTATTTGAGATAAGGATATAGAAAGGAAGAAAATGAGGCTAAGAAAACACAGCACTAGAAAATATCTTAGAGCAATGGTTCTCAACTTCTGGGTTGTGACCCATTTGGAGATCGAACAACCCTTTCACATGGGTTGCTGAAGACTATCTGCATATCAGATATTCACATTATGATTCATAACAGTAGCAAAATTACAGTTATAAAGTAGCAATGAAAATGATTTTATGGTTCGGGGTCAACGCAGCATGAAGAATTATATTAAAAAATCGCAGCATTAGGATGGTTGAGAACCACTGTCTGGAGTTATTTAATCACAGTATCAAGGGCTGAAAAAGAAAAGAAGCAGGAAGACTTTCAAAGAAGAATTCACTTTCACTGAGGACATACTGAATCTCTCTCCTCCAAAAGTGACTGCCATGAAATTAAATTTCACTTACCATCTTAATTTAACTCTAGAAGTACCTCAGTGCAGAACCTTTTTATTCCTTCCCTAATTAGTCTCTTCTACCAGGCCTCTGCCAAGGCTCCAGTGAGCCTTCATGAAAACAGGCATCTGTGTGATCTTAGCACATGGAAATAGATAACGCACAAGGAGACATTTACATTCAGTCAACAGAAGGGCTGTCATTTAAAAATGTTTTCATTTATTTGGCTTATGTGGTGTTAGTATACTTATCAAAGTGTTATTTCCATTGTGGATAATGTATTATATTTAAAACAAAACACAAGTGTGTTTCTTCTCAGGAAGAATAGCATATAGTTTCCCTCACATTCAGCCATTTATT
The DNA here is from genome assembly GCA_026225945.1 of Cricetomys ansorgei. Classification (NCBI taxonomy): domain Eukaryota; kingdom Metazoa; phylum Chordata; class Mammalia; order Rodentia; family Nesomyidae; genus Cricetomys; species Cricetomys ansorgei. The sequence goes on from JAMJFZ010001131.1 coordinate 14,639,329, forward strand.
CCCAGATGTTTATATCCATAGGGTCTAAGAACTCCATAAAACTTAGGAAAACAGCACATTGAAAATATCTACCCACAACCCATAAAAGATTGTGCATAATAAAAATGCTCCCACATGCCATGCCAATCCTTCCTCCAGTACAAATCTTCCAAATGTTTCAAACTATCTTTCCAGAGGTGTGGTGGGGGGTAGATACCCAAATCCTGTATTTTCCTGTCACTGAAACCTGAGTTCAAGATAAAACTGAAGAAATCCATGTGCTCAACTCTTTTTGGAAGGTTTTCTTTAAAATTAGTTAACAAAAAAATTAATGCTGATGAAAATTTTGTTTTATTAGGAGGAAAATCATGGCTTTTGATATATATATATGTATATGTGTGTGTGTGTGCACGTGTATGTGTGTGTGTGTGTGTGCACGCACACACACGTGTATGTGTATGTATGAGCCCAAAGCAATGGCTGTTTTCTCCAAATGGTCAAATTTTCATCATCCTATCAATATCCAAGCTGCTGCTACCTCCCCAATTGCTTTACTGAGGCTGAGTGGCTTTCTTTTTCTTTTTTAATTTGGTTTAAAAATAAATAAAAATATTTTATATCTGTCTTTCAGGCAATCACTTACCTGCATAATACATCACACCAGACAAATAGCAAATAGTAGTTCATTCACTTCTTGATTCCTATTAGACAGAGAGGCGTCCAAAATACAGATTGAATGCTCAGCCACACGGGCTTCATCCACTTCTGAGAACAGAAATAGGTGGAGGGGAAACTGCAATGATAGGAACATGTCTGGAGTGATACAAATGAGAGGAAAGTACAATATATGAACATGTCTACAAGCGGCGACATTACCTATAGACATGAGTATGCCTGGGGAGTATAGACAAGGAAACTGGATCTACATCATGGAATAAAGCAGGGCACAAAGAGTTGGAATATGAACAAATTGTTAGGGAGAAGCCAAAATAATTTGATGTAAAAATCTGAGGCCATCGGGTTTTTACTTAGGTCTATTTCTTCCATGAAATTGAGACAATTCCTCTTGATTTGATTGGTTACTGAAGAGTCCAAATGATCTAAGAAGCTTTGCAAGTTATAAAGCACTGTGCAGGTCTGGTGCATGGAGTTGTGTAAAGAGTCAGACAGCTGATGAAAAGAAAACACCCTGGGACCTAGTCTCACTTTTATTTATGCCTAACACATGCTTGAATAATGACTTCCATCTTGTTTGCTTGTCTGTTAAATGGAGATTACAGTGTTTGTCTTATGTGGTTGTTGCATGATCAAATAAGAGGCTATACACAGGAGATCTGTAAAGCCTGAGGTGCTAGTCAAACTCAAGGCTTTGTCACACTTTGGTGAAACACAACACATGTTCATTTATTCACTCATTCATCCAACAGATATTCTTTGAACATTAAACTGTGCCAGGCTCTGCCAAGCTCTAAGAATATTACATACAGTAAGACAGTCCCAAACTTGTCTGCTCTTGAAAGTACAATAAATCTTACTAACAAACTATTTACAAAATAAGTTAGGCAAACATACTTTTGAAACCACATTCTAACATACTTATTGTTTTGCATATTCCCCAAGAGGTAAGAAAATTTAGTATAAAGGTAACTATATAACAAATCATAGGTGATTCAATTTTAGATCATAGGTGTATCACCCAAAGATTGTGCCTCTAGGTTTTTTTTTCCATCAATAAGGCTGTGCTAGTAAGGCTCTATCTGATTGAGAGGCTGTCTCTTAAAATGCCAGAGTAGGTACCTTTATTCTAAAATTAATAGATTAAAAGACTACTGCAGTAGTCAACATTACAGTTGATTTGATATCTTCAATAAAACAATGGATTGAAGAAGAGAGATGGAGGAGTATTTAGACATATGAGAGAGGTAGACACCAAACAATACATTTATTTTGGGTTAAACAATGGTTTCTAATGATACTTTTCAAAATAATCATGGAAATTCAAATATTGCCTTAATTTTGGAAGACACCAAGAAAAATTTGGTTAGATATGATAGTAACATGATTTTATAACACATGGCTCATAGTTTTAGCATATGTAAGAATGAAAATATAATAGCTCAGACTGCTTCAAAATGAACTAAAAATAAGATAATGATAAATTATATAACAAAAGAACAAATCTGAAGTCTTGAATAGTAGTAGAAATCTATAGGTGTATGTTACATTCTCATCTTAAACAAAGCATAACCAAAATTTTCCTCTGATATGCAAAATAATTTATAAAATTTGTTGAAGGGAAAACAGTTTTCCTAGTTACATGAATTATTTTAGGATGAAGAAAACATAGGACCATGCACTATAGAAGGGAAGTTTTATGCATGGTTCTTTGTGATGAATTTTATTAAATTATGGATACTGTGCTTGACCAAGATAATTGACAAGTCTGGGTTAGAGAGGAATGTTTAATCTTTTAATCCATCAACATGGCTACTACAGGGTAGAAATAATGTTGGTACACATCTTTACTCCCAGTATTCAGAAGGCAGTGGTGGTGCATAACTTTAATCCAAGCCACAAAACTTGGGAGAAAGGAAGCAGAGTTTAGGAGTTGGTGTCAGACAGGAAGTGATATCTGAGATGAATTAGAGTGAAGAACCAGCGAAGTGACAAATCAGAGGAAGAGTTAGCACAGTGAGTTGGAGTGGGGACACACACAACTCTCAGGATAGAAAAGCAGTCTCTCAGCCAAGAGAGGGGGACAAGACACAGAGACAATAAAGGCTCTAACTGAAGATAAGGCAGGGAAGCAGAGAGGCTGACTGAGGCAGTATGGAGCAGTAAGAGCTCACAGAAACACAGAAGCAGTCTGAGGAGTCTGAGTCAGAGACACAGAAGCAGTCTGAGGAGTCTGAGGCAGAGACACAGAGGCAGTTTTGCAGAAGTCAGTATTGAGAGAATCAGCCAGTCTGTCAGAGTCAGAAGAGTTTGGTCAGAAACAGTAAGCAGGCTCAGAAGATCAGTTTGAACCAGTCAGCTTGGAGAAGAGTTTGAACCAGAACAGTCAGTTGAGTTCAGTACATCTCTGAGTTCAGAAGGAGCTAGTCAGAGTGGCTCAGTCAGCAGTAAGTCTCAAAGGTTGATTAGATTGTATGGAGGTTTAGATTGTATGGAGGCTGAAGCCTTCCAGTTCTAGGCTTAAGAGTAGATTGTATGGAGGCTGAAATGTTCAAGGCTCCAGAACAAAGACTGCCATTTGCTCTGGACCTTTGAACCTGAATCAAAGTCTTGACTATATCTGGCAGATCTGTCTACTGGGTGCTGATGGTACCATATCCTGTTTTTGTGTGGTTGTAAGGGTAAGGTTGTGGGGATAGGTAAAGAAAGTCAAACCTTCCACAAATGAATGAGCTGATGTCTCTGGTCTACATCAGCACAGGAGAAAAAGCCTTCTGAACTGTGGTAGATTATTTGTATTTTGCTAATAAGTGCTATATAAACTTCACATAATATTCTTTTGTGATATTTATTAAATGAGCCTCATAGCTAACCCACTCTTCACTCCACTTAAGATATTTATGAAAGACTTTTTCAGATCTGTCTGTGGGTGAAACACTATAAGTAGGATTAATGACATCAATTCAAAATCAATGCCAATAATGTGAACTTGATCATTTGTGTGATAGGATAAAGCAAAGCCACTTTCAAAAAGCCTCAAATCTTCTGTTTCCAATAGTCCTGGAAATCTGGAGGTGCAAATGGGGAGTAGAATAGGAACAGCCTATGCACTGTAACAGCTCCATAAATACCTCTTCAGCAGAGCCCAGAGCATCTCCCTCCGGACTTGAGGTACTTTCTTTGAAGTCATAAGGCAGAAGCTGTACACATGGAAGAAGCAATGCAACTTACCGCTGTCATTATTTGCTGCTGCTTCAGAGACTTTTAAAAACTACTAGATTTATCACATTTTTTCTTATAACAAATTTTAGATTCATCTGAAGCCTTGACCAATGAACCGCTTTGTCTTTGTAGTTAACCTGCCACAGTAGTTCCCAAATTTGTGTGCCAAGAAGCCCTTTTGGAATCCGATTAAATGGGTGACATGACATTTATAGTTTCAGAGATTAGAATACTTGGAATGAGGCCCAGAACTTACCAGGTCTTTTGGGGAGACTCTAGTACAAAAGCAAACTGGTATCTGTTGGAGAATCCAGTTCAGAGCCAGCCTTTTGCTACTGTCCCTACATGAGGTCTAGCTCAGCTAGGGCAGACCCTGCAATGCACATTGTAAGTATTTTATATTCCCAATTTGGTTTAATTTTGCTGAGAAACTCAAGCAAAGCTGCTGCACATGTAAATGTGTGGCATTAATGGAAAGGAATAGTGATAGACCCAGCTTAAACCCTCCATTTCTGGTGATGTGTATGCCTTAGCTTTCTGTCTGCACACAACAGAGCCAGCATTTAGTACTTTAAAAAGTACACACTTCAAAAATATATACTTGCCTACAACATACCTACATATACATATACCTTATTTTCTTTATAATTATAAGAGCAAACTATGGTTATTATCTCTTAAATATTCATTTTATTTTATTTTATTTGTAGATATTTTGTCTGCATTTGTATCTGTGAATCATGCACATTCATGACAGTGGAGGCCAGAAGAGGGCAACAGATCCCCTGGAACTGGAATTACAGATGGTTATGAGCTGCCAGGTGAGTGCTGGGTTGAACCTGGGTCTTCTGGAAAAACAGCCAGTGCTCTTAACCACGGAGCAACCTCTCCAGCCCCAAACTATTGTAAAAGAAACAGTAAACACAAGCATTTTCCTACCTCATGGTATAATCAGTGTTAAGATTTGGCCACATGATCATACTAATAATTCTGTGTGAATATATGTGTGGTGATTTGTACTTGTCAGTTTACAATGCCTTACATTTCTACAAACACATGCCCACTGTCTTCAAAGGCCTGCCTTGATCTGTGTGGTTTTTGGTCTGGAAACTGGACTGGGATAATGAGGAACTGAAGGGAGAACAGATACTAAAGAAATGACAGCGTCGCTGATACAGAAAAGCTGTGGTCAACTGGGATGTGCACACTCTGATGGAGTTTCGCCAATTACCTCAACAACTCAGAGCCTCAGCCTGCTTATTATGTACAACATAAGAGCAGGCATTTGTAGAACTGCTCTGTAGGGAAGCAATCTCAGGCTGCTACCCTCCTGGAGAAGGAAACTGCAGTTACTAGTTTTTGTATGAATGGCCAAGGGCTCCTACCTTAAGTTGCTGTTCTATTGCCATAAAGAGACACGACAGCCATGGCAACTCTTATAAAGGAAAGCATTTAATTAGGGCTAGCTTACAGTTTCAGAGGTTTAGTCCATTATCATGGTAGGGAGCGTGGCAGCATGCAGGCAGACGTGGTACTGGAGACATAGCTGAGAGTTCTATATCAGAACCCATAGACAGCTGGAAGGGCCTGGCTTGGGCTTTTAAAACCTTAAAGACCACCTTCAATGACACACTCCCCCCAACTAGCTAATCCTTTCAAATAGGACCACTCTCTAAGCATTTAAATAAATGACTACACTGGAGCCATTTTTATTCAAACCACCACAGCTCTTAAAGTTGGACAGAGGAAGGCTCTGCCTTTCAGAACCTGACTAGGGAAAGACTTGCTAATTCCCCATGCTCCTGAAGTTCCCATCCTGGACAAAGCCTGCTCACGTACTTTACTTACTGCCCGCAAAGGTCCCTTTGAAATTACTATGTTTTAATTAGCTTTTAAGTCATTATCAATGAAAAACAAGATTAAGATTCACAATAAGCCAGCAATCTATAGAAAATGCACCTGGTAGATAGAGAACTTATAGAAGAATTGATGGAAGTCTCAACTCCAGAGGAAAAGGCTAACCTCTGCAGGAAGTCCCTAGAAAACTTTGGGTTTAGGCTAGTTCTTTAACCCAGGGCTTAAAGAACAGTTCAGCACAACTGGGGTGGTCTATGTTTTCCCTAGTGAGAAACAGAATATGTGGAGTAATTCCTGACTTCCACAGGACATTGGAATCTATCTGGGAAGGCTACAGGTGAGGGAGTTGAGAATGAAGAAAAGCATTGAAAACATTAGGTATGTCTGAGCCTTCTCAACAGCTCATGGGGAAAAGCAGAGCAATTTAGAAGTGTCAAACCCTGAAGACCTCCAGCCAGAGGGAAGCCTTGTTGGCTCTATGGTTATGGGTAGCAGCAGACTTGCAGCAGCAGTGTGGAGCTCCAGAAGGCAGCCAATAGTGAATTCCAAGCTGTGAGGGAAAACGATTTTGAGCCTATTTGTCTGTACACAGTCAAATTTCAATGAAGTATGAGGGTTAAAGAGGCTCTCAAGACACATAAGGATTCAACATGTTTGGTATGTGTGAATGCAGTAGGAAAATATTGCACGTGAAGTAATCCAGCAAAAAAAAAAAAATTAAGGAAGACAGAATATGAGATGCAAGAAGCTTTGAGTTCTTTGCTTGACCTAGAATGATTTATTGAAGTGGGGAAGAAAATTAAAGACATTCCTTTAGACTGAAGAAGTACACCATTCTTGTTTAAGGGACAACATGTCAGTCAGTCGTCAGAGGGTTAGTCCCATGTAAAAATCATTTTGAAGTCACTTGGGAATTTGAATGTTTCATAGACTAAAATTTGAAAGTCTCTTAATATGAAAGTATAGAATGCATTAACTGTAAAAGCAAATGCAGTGTGTTTTCCCTTAGGAAACACACACGCAGAAGGAGACAGTAGGCTGGGCTTGTTCTGGAAGACTACGCTCTGGGACTTATCAGTATTTATCTTGTTGGTCAGAACTTAGCTATGCTTTAACTTTTACATTTTATTACTCATACTTATTTGTTTATTGGTTTTTTTGAGACAGGTCTTTTTATGTATTCTTGGCTGTCCTGAAACTCTCTATATGGTCCAGGCTCAAACTGGCAGACATCCACCTACCTCTGCCTCCCAAGTGGTGCGACTACAGACATGTGTCATCACACCAGACTGATACTTTAATTTTTAATATTTGTCTATCTTTATCTTCTGGTTTACCTCTGTACGTGCTTCTTTTGTGAAAATAAAAGTTACAACCTGCCCCCCCCCGAGAATCCACTTTGTGAACTCAAGTTTCTATTTCCTTTGCCTTGATCTTGAATGCTTTCTTACTTTGTCAACATCTAACCATAGTGCAAAACAGAGTCTTCGCAATGGGTTTCTCTACCCTCCATCAATATTTTACTCTCAGAAATATAGAAGTTACAGAGATAAGAAACCTGGTTAATTAAGGCTAGTGAGCCATAAAACTGAATGTTTTCCCGAGTATACCAGTTTTAGTTAGATTCAGATATTATATACTCACCCTGTGTTTTTAATTTCTCAGCCTCATCAGGAGAGACATATGGATATCCAGACAGCAAAATCACATTGGATTAGTGGATGTTATTGGATCATAACAATGCATGCAAATTAAGATGGAATTCAACACTTTGTGTGCTGTTGCTGGCAAATCACTGATTGAAAGCTTAGGGCATCATCTGTCACAGAAAATGAGACTATTTCTGGAAGGCATGTGAGAAACAGAAAGAGACATCTTCTGCTTTACAGTGTGAACCACACATATGCCCCCACACTTGACCCCCTAAGTATTTCCAACATCAGAGATGTGAAGGAAGGGTTTCTTATACAGCTCTTTCTCAGGTATTTAAAAAGGAAATTTAAAAAAGTGTATATTTGTGACTCTTGGAAACTAGCGCAAGTTCCACACGGGAGAAGGGATGACAGGAAGAAAACAGCACATGAGACAGTAACCCTTTGTGTTAGCTACATGGTAGTTTGCTTTTCTGAATATTGTGTATGTAAAATGTACTTGAATGTGAAAACACAGAAGTTCTAGGGAGATGTGCTGGATGGTTGTGAGATAATCGAGGGTAGGGAGAGTGAGCATGAATTCAGGATTTTAAGACAATTTGGGTACAAGTGAAAATAGGCATTTTAAGTGGTTTTGTGAGCCATTGGCCATCAGTTCATGTGTTGACCAAGTCCACGAGTAAACTTAAGTCACTTCTCCCAGGTTCTTCTTTTTCAGGAAGATGATTTACTGTTCTTACCGAGGAAATATGCTACTCAGAATGCCAGTTTGGAACCTTAAGTTGTCACCAAGTAGAGGGTGAGGGGAGGAGGAGTTTGGTTTTTGGCTTTTTTGAGACAGGGTCTCACTCTGTAATCCAGGCTATCCTGAAATTCACTATGTAGCCAAGCTGGCTCTTGAACTTAGGGCAATCGATCTTCCAGCCTCAGCCTCCCAAATGTTGGGATCAAAACTGTGAGTCAATGTATATAACTCTAAATATTCCTATTCTTAAAATCTACCTATTTGAGGAATTAGTAGGGATTTTTCAACCGCCTCCAGGAAAAACAGGTTACATATTAATCTATGAACTATATTAGTGACTCTCAGTGTTTTCTATCTAGTGAGTGACAAAATGTTTATTTCCACACATGAATCATACAACCTCATGAGTTGTATAGTGATACTCATTTATCATGCACTGATCATGTGCCCCCATGTTCTGTCCTCTCTTACCATCTCCTCTCCTCTCTCTTCCCCCATCACTGATGGTTCATAGTCTACTCTCAGATAATCATTTTTAAAGATTTCTGCACAAGTGAACAACACAGACACAATCTTTCTGTGTCTGATTGACTTCACTCAACAAGATTTTCCCTAGTTCCATTAATTTCTACAAATGACTCGATTTCGTTCCTCTTTATGGCTAAGATCAAAATAAGAACCAGTGTACACCTTCTTATGTTACTCTTACTCTAGGAAAGATCCTGTATACTGTGTGTGTTCACCAGTTCACATAAAATCAGAATTCCATCCAAGAGTCATTAAGACCAACTTACCTCATTAGTAAAGAATCTTTCTGGAATAAGCAACTTTAAGGACTTTAAAAGTTCCTTGTCAAGTGGGTGAGCAAAAGGTTGGAAATAAATATCTGAGTCATATATCCCTATTTATGTCAATAATTCTAATTAATAGCCAAATTAATTGGCTTCATTTGTCATCCAGCTCTACCCTTTTGCAGTTAAGTTCTTAGCAGCCATGCTGGCTGATTTGTTTATTCATTCCTCTGAGTTACAAACTAAAGAAAACCTGCAGTATATCCCTTGGTCTCTACATGAGACCTCTTCAAATATCTGAGGAAAGCGATGCCATACTCTCGAATTTCCAGTCTCTATAAGTACTTGCGCTTCTGTAAGCCATCCTTATGGTCTAGTTTTTGGTCCTTCGTCATGTCTGTGGCTCCTGTGCACAGCTATTCCCACTGCCAACTTCTCAATGGAAAATAAGGCATATGTCCACTCTAGCAGAGGATGATAATCACCTTTATGTTGAACACTCCTTTCTGTTAGCAAGAAATATGGTTATCACGTTCTAGGCTTGTGTTGAACTTGTAGCAACTGTAAGCCTTGATTTTTATCTATGCTACTATCCCTGGCAGGATTGTCATTCTGTATTTAGTTTGCATCTGGTGTAGAATTTTACAGTTACCCTTATGTTATAATGCTCTTTGTGGTCAACTATTCTAGCCTACTAGAGTATTAATAGTATACTGTTTCAATTTTCCATTTGTTTGTTTATTTTACCCATCATCTTTATTAATTTGTTTGACACAGCATCTGCCATGTAGACCAGGGTGACCTTGATCTTGTGACATTCTTCATGCCTTTGCCTCTTGAGTGCTGGAGTTATAAGCTTGTACCACCTAGCTCAGCTCCCTTTTTTCCAATTTTTTTGTCTTTCTTTTATCATGTTCTTCATAAATTATGAAAACAGATCAATGGCTTTCATCAACCCAACGATACTTTTGGTAATATCTTTCAACCTATAGTATTTTGTGTCTAAACCCATCATCTTTTTAAAAATTTAAATTTACTTATTAATTTATCTTATATGCTTTAGTGGTTTGTCTGAATTATGTCTGTGAACCATGTGTTTGGCTGGTGCCCAAAGAGGCCAGAAAAGGGCATGGGATTCCCTGATACTGGAGTTCTAGATGGTTGTCAGCTGCCAGATGGGTGCTGAGAATTGAACCTGGGTCCTCTAGAAGAGCAGCCAGTGCTCTTAACTCTGACTCATCTTGCTAGCTTCCAATATTAATATCTTAACGTTACTGTATATTTATAAGTCCTGACCCTCACTCAGTTCTGAACTTCCTTACTTGGACATGGCTTACTTATCTTTGTATCTCTGGTATTAAGCTCAGATCCTAAGGCACACACTATACATAAAAGAAAAACTTATTTCAAAGGATAAATGAATGAGCTGTTCAATTCATTATATCACCCAGACTAAATTATGCCTAAGACTACCATTAAAACACTGTCAGATGTTCTATAAAGTGTGAGTAAATTATACCAGTTCTGCTTTCTTCTACTTTGGATAAAGTCTCTCTCTGCACTTTATAATCTCCATATGCAGGCTATCTAAGTTCACTAAGATTAGTAAAAGAAAGGATATATGCAAATGTGCTCTTTCAGACTGGGAAATGTGCAAACATGAAGTAAGGATTTCCTCATTCTAGCAATCTTATCAAAAAAGGAAATTAAATTTATTGACCTTGCAAGAGCTTGTGGTTTGTGGCTTCCACTGGAGCAGGAAGTGAGGTCTCTGAAAAAGTGCAGGGAAAGGTTAAAGGGATGGTGCCTGGAGCCAAATCGGCCACAGGCTTCAGCTTCTGTGGGAGGGCTCTGAGGGAGAACTGAAGTTAGTGATTCAGGGCTTTCCCTCATGACTGGTCTTTGACCATCAAAGGATTTATACCATGTAAATGACCGCATTGTTCTTCCAAAAGAAGGAAGAAAAGCAGAGATGTAGGCAGAGAGTCATAACTGACTGTTCATGGGTTTACTCTGCCTGTCACTGTTTGTGCCTATCTTCTTTCCTTTTTCTCTTTTTCTTTCTTTCTTCCTTTCTTTCTCTCTGTGTGTTCTGTGCAGCACATGCATGCAGTGCCCTGGGGGCCCTAAGAAGGCATTAGATCCCCTGGAAGTGGAGTTAAGGATGATTTTGAGAGCCACCATATGGGTGCTGGGAATTGAACTTGGGTCCTCTTCAAGAACATCAAGTACTCCTAAGCACTGAACCATCAATGTGTCGAAGTCAGAGGACATTTGCTCCTCTCCGTCCACTTGATGGGTCCTGGGAATTGAACTCAGGCCATCAGGCTTGATGGCTTGTGGCCTTACCCACAGAGCCACCCAGGAAGGCAATTTTGTATCAGTCCAGATTGTTCATGAAACCATGCTTTCCTTCTTTGTCACTGTATTCTCCAGCACCCAACACAGTGCCTGACAACACAGAGATCCACTTCAGGGTCTCAATAAGAGCGCTGTTAATATATGATTGTGTCTATATTGAGTGTCTATATTAGAGTGTCTCTAATATATGAGCGTGTCTGGACTAATGAAAATGGGTGTTTGGACCCCTTGGCCAGAGCTTTAAACAGGCAGCCATCACTCCCATTAAAAAATACCCAAAAGAATCAGCTTATAAAGAGGAAGGTTTGTTTTTGCTCACAGTTCTCCATGGACAACTGGCAGCAGATCATAGTCCTTCTGATCGGTGGTGCCTCTCTGAGGAGGAACCGGCAGTCACTTGCCCCTACTCCTGGAACTTGCCTCGGGAGGGGAGTGAGCCATCTCAGCTTGCGAGCCAAGAGAGAGAGAAGAGAAACCTAGATTTCCAGAAAGTTCTTTCCTACTCCTTCTCCCCAGTGTGTTTTAGAGGCCTTTGTGGGTGTCTGCACCTCGTCCTGGGAGCTTCTCAGTCTCAACCTTTGGTTTGATTTAGTCAGTTTACACCGGGCAGTTCTTAGCGGAGATGCTAAGTCTACCTGGAAGCTGCTGTGGAGCTGGTTTCCTCGGGAGATGGCGCTACAGCTCGCTCCCTCTGCCAACCATCGAGTGCAAAGCACTTGCGAGGCCGGGATCCCAGCCACGCAGCTTCCCCACGCCGTAGAGCGTGACTCCTGGCCAATGAGAAATGAGTCTGGCGAGCGCAGGTCTCTCAGCGGCCATCCAGCCTGCACCTGCGGGTCCTCGCCTAGAAGCATCAGCGTCGCGCCATCTGTTGGGCGGGGCTGCTCTTTGTACAGCAATCCCAGGGTTCCCTGACCTGAGGGGTGTTTGCGAACCAGTGCCCACGGCCTGCCCCTTGGCTGCCGCCGAACTAAAGGACTGTCAGGGTTAGGAGTTAAGGCATGGGAGGCCTCTGGGAGTCCCACCTGCTTCAGCATCAGGCCAGGAGCACCGGGCAGTGAGAGGTTCTGGTTTTCCTTACCGATGGGTCTCAGGAACCACCGGGGCCAGGGACCCCGCTCGGAGGACTTAGATTCACAGAAGGAGATGCACAGTGGGTGCCTGTTCAGGGTGCGTGACTTTGGAAAGAGCAGATTCAGCTTGTGGAGGAGCTTCCAGCAGTCCGGGAGGGGGCGATATTCACCAAGCCCTTCCAGAGTGTTTGAACGGTAAAAAAAGAAAGTCTGAAGCAGAGGTCCTTGCCTACACAGTTCTCATGCTCAAATCCCGAGATGGCACAGTGCATTTCCACCTATCTCTGGTCCTTCTCCCCCTCCTTTTGCCTCTCTGAAAGCGTGCGCACCCTCGCCGCAACTCACGGATTGCAACACTTGGCTAAAAGAAGAGTAGATGTCTGAAGGATGCTATCTCTTGTACCGTTCATCCTTTATTTTTGGATTCTTTCTTTCCAGGGAGATTTGACTACAGGAAAGAAGCATCACCGGGATTCTTAATGGAGCCTGAGCCTGAGGGTTTACTCCGGGGAGTTCCTACAGTCTTTGGTTCGACCTGGAAAGTTTTTCTTAGAATGTACTAGAAGGCTACATGTCAAGCCAGAGCCCAAGACAACATTCAACAGCTCCTAAAAACCTCCAATCCCCCTCCTCCACCTCTTTTAGGGAAATTCAAGTAAGGAAGCAATGCGAAGCCTCCAAAATTCTTAAGATTCTCTGACGTGAAGACCCTCAAATATTGTACTTAATTTGTCTTCAAGACCATTATTATCCTTAAGCACACAATTATTTAATGATAGCCCTCATCTATATGACACACCATTCAAACACGTGCTTCTGTAATAATCTGTCAAGTTCCCCTCAAGACAGTCATTTATTTTATTAAAAATGATCCCATTTTAAAAGTGGGCTTGATGGCACACACCTGTAATCCCAGTATTGGGGACACAGCAGTGTGTGTGTGTGTGTGTGTGTGTGTGTGTGTGTGAATCCAGGATCTCCAGCTCCTACCCAATACATGTTGAGGGTAGCCAGGACTAGGTAGTGAGACCTTTTGTCAAACATCAAGAAGAACCCATTTAAAATCTAAATTTTATATAAATATATATATATATATATATATATATATATATATATATATATTTGTAAGCCATACATAAATAATTTCCATGAAGTTACTGCATTGAGAACCTGACCGATGAAGACAGCAGACCTGAAGATTTTTCAACCTTCAATAAAAAAAAAGAAAAGAAGAGGACTTTATGGCTGGGGTGAAAAGGAGCTGGTGAGCTAAGCCAATGGGGCAGTCTGCCTTTACTACGTGCAAAAGCATTCAGACACATGGCGACCCTTTCGCAATAAAACTTTATTGATGATCGTTTGAAAGTTATAGCAACTCCAAGGTTATAAAACTTGCCATAAAATACCAAGCAGTCATTAGTTTACCTGACCTCATTTCAGTATAAACTTCCACAAAACATTTTATTTTGTTCCTTCCTATAAGTGGAGAAAGGAGCCGGAGAAGGCTAAACACAGCAGCCTTTGATTGAGGGCCCAAGATCTGCAATTTGACATCCTGACCTTCATGTCTACAAATAAACAATGAGATTTACATGCTATTCTCCCCTGTAAATATGACTATGGGAAGCTAACAACAGCTATGTTTTAGGTCTAACCATTCATCGGTAGGCCATGGCCCAACTTCAACTTTAGATCAGTGCTGTTCCTCTCTGGAAGATGTGTGACTCATCTTTAAGAGTTGTTAAAGACCATTTGTGTTGTAAGCCTAAGAAGCAAATGGCTACATGTTGTTTGTCATGTGACCTGAAGAGTGAGTTGCTTAAAAATCCAATTGGGGCAGAGGTAGGAATTGAGAGATCAGTGAGGAATTAGCCATTTCCCCATGCTCAACCAGGAGTTTGGAGGAAGGCAACTGACCTTTGGGAAATGGGGTTTTAGGACTACACTGTATTAAAGCTAGCAAACCAATATACCAAGCAGCCTGCAGGAGAGGAAGTAAACATTATTGTTTGTGGTTCAGCTAACTGCATGTGAGAACTGAAGTCACAGATTGGAGAATCAGCCAGAGAACACTGATAACTTGGAGAAGCTTCTAAAGATCCACTTTGGGTTGGCTGAAGCTCATGTTCTATTAATGCTATATGTAAGTGAGGCCACTTTACCTGCTTTAGGGTGAAGGGAATCTGTGAGCAAGTACAGATGGTAAGGTTGACCTTGTGTTAGCTGTGTGCTAATTTCTCTTGAACATGTAAAGGTCTGGATACACTTTTCATGGGTTGTTTAAAATGTAAGCTTAAAGGCAGATCCAAACATATATGCATTTATGGTGGCTTAGGAGGCTTTCTTCTAAATGAAGAAAGCAAACTGCTTTATGACTTCACTGGAACTCATCTTGATAATGTTATGCTTAGTTTCCTGGCGCCTTAAAATATTTGGGGGGATTTCATGGAATTTTAACCAGAAAAGAACAACTTAAAAAAGTCAGAATCTCATGCAAAATCCCATTTTCTTCTGCAGAAAGGTGTGTGCGCATATGCTTGCCAGAGAAAGGTAGCATCCCACAGAAAGGGATAGAGGGAACTAGGGAAAGAGGAATATATAGGAGGAAATCTTAGAGCAAACTTTCCCAGTGTTCATGTCCCACCATTGGTAGGTACTTTTGAGTTGACATTTTATACCCCATGTGTATACACAGGTCCAAGTACTGCCTTGCATCAAGAGAATGGCATCGTGTTTCTTCAGGTTAGCACCAACTTCCACGAGTGGGGTGGGAGGAAGCTTGTGGACCAATGGCCTCTGGACTGAGGCTGATATCTTTGTCAGGCTTAAAAACAAATCAGAGACTGGAGATGTAGCTCAGTGGTAGAGCTCTTGACTGTTGTGTGTGAGACCCTGGTTTTGACCTCTTGCGTGTGCGGGGGGAAGGTTCAAAGATTTTTAAATTCAGTCCTTTGAGGTTGGGGCACTTTGGGAAAGCTCTCACAACGGGCTAACCTCAGGAGTAAGATGACAGAACACTCCTATAACTGAGATGATTACATTTATTTATTGAGGCCTCCATGAATGTATAAACTTATTGGCAATACTACATCATTTAGTGATAGCAGAGAATTAAACTTATGATGTTTATATATCTTTCTGTTTTTTAATCCAAGCACCCATTGTGCATTTTCAAGATTCTTGGAGGGGATGATGTAAGGGAGAAAAAGTCTTTGTTTTAATTTGTTAGAGGAAATAGTTCTCTCCTCCTCCCTCAGCATCCTTCTCAGAATAAATACTCTTTATTCAAGAAAGCCTCTTCAGACTCCCCACACTAATGTTTTACTATGATCATATTAAAAAATCACTAGTGACTTGTGGGCAACTGTATGTCAGCATTTTATTTTCAAGGTTTAACTCTCCAGGAAGCATACACTCTGGACTCCCTTTTCTGATTGTACCTTTCACCATATACTAGGAAAGATGAGTTCCTAAATCACTTTTCAGGTTTAAAAAGATTGTAAGGGCCGGGTGGTGGTGCAAGCCTTTAATCCCAGCACTTGGGAGGCAGAGGTAGGATGATCTCTGCGAGTTCAAGGCCCACCTGGTCCAGTGGTCCAGAACAGCTAGGGTTAAAACAGAGAAACCCTGTCTCAAGAAAAAAAAAAAGAACCAACAAAAACAAAAACAAAACAAAAAAAACAAAAGAACCCAAAAAACAACTCCCCCCCCAAAAAAAAACCAAAAACAAAGACAAAAACCAACCAGACAAACAAATCATTGTAAAGTATTGTAAAGTACAGCAAAGCACACACTTCATCTGTTAGATTCTGTTCTGCTCAAAAACTTTAGAAAATATTCATGACATACTATTTCTTCAAGTATTCACATTTTGCTTTCCTGGATGACTAGTTAATTAAAGTTTAAGTAAATGATGAGAAGTAAGTCTTCAGATGCCTTACAAATACATTTGTTTGAAATTTCTTTGACAGGTGGGTGATAGAGTTATGAAATTTCAAACTATAACTTGGATTCTGGTGACATGCAGACTGTATAACTTTGCCCTCATCATTTTATTGACACAAGAAACTTGCCCAGAAGATGAGGGAACATGCAGCTTTTATGTAGTATCATCCACGTGTGTGTTATTCATCCCTTCTACAGAATTCAATGTATTTTTTTTTACCCTAGGGGTACATTTTCCTCAATGAGACTAATTTGCTCTAATAGAAATAATGGTGTCTCCTATGCACCTAATACCTTTATCCCCCAAACATTCACGAGCCTTAGCAGTTTCATGATGAAACACACTGATCATATGCATGTTGTGGCCAGAAGCCATGGCTCATCTTACGGGAAACTATGAGGTTAACCCTGTGTGTTCTTGACTCTCTCTCTCTCCCTCTCTCCCTCTCTTCCTCTCTCTCTCTCTCTCTCTCTCTCTCTCTCTCTCTCCCTCCCTCCCTCCCTCCCTTCGTTCCTTTCTTCCTTCCTTCCTGTTGTGGAAGAAATGCCAAGTCTTAAGATAATTTTGTTTCACAGCCAAATATTATAAACAAGTCTGACTCCAAAAGGTAGCTTCTTAGCTGCCCTTGAATTAAAAGAAGAGACCAGGAGGGATTGATTTTAGTGATCATAATCTTTAAATAACTTGGCTACATCAGAATATCCAGAAGTTTACTTAAGTAGCATGTCTGTCTACTATACACTCTTCTCTTGGGGGAAACTATGGATGGCAGAATGTTCTTATTGTTCTAAAACAAAAATGGAGAAAGAAACTACCTACTTACATCAGTCCCCACTTGAGGACTTCATTTTGTGTCAAAGTTGAAGAAATGTGTAGAACTGATTTTGAACAACAATACTCTTTAGTTTTAGGATCTGAGAGATCTGGGAAGTCTGTAAGTGTCTTCAGAATGTTTCTATCTTTTTTTGCATTGACTGTGTGTGTATGTATTTGTGTACACGTGCATGTCCATTATAAGCTGATTTGCTCTCTTTAGCTTTAACCTACTTGCCAATACATACAATGTGATACTTTCATCTAGCAAGCAACACTGAAATCTGCTGGCACCATGCATTTACACTACAAAAGTGATCTGCCCGGTCTAGTAGCTGAGATGCTGTCCTTTTAAACACAGCAGTGGCAGTTGTGGCAGTCCTGGTTGCTGGAGTGGCCTGGCAAGGGAGACTTGTAAATGTCCTATGCAGTACAGAGTCAGGAAACCAGGGTGATTTAGCCCAAGTAAGAAAATCTTGATTTTTCTATTTCCTGACTTTCAGGGGTTTACATTTTTAGCTTTAAACTGGCATTAAGAACTTTTTTTTTTTAACATCCAGTAATGGGATCATTATTTCTCCCCCTAGTGAAAGGGTGTCTCTAAGAACAGAACCATGTGTTGGGGCAGAAGGCAATCCCAAAGGAACTGGATAGGAATCGCTCTGGCAATAAAAACTGCTAAGGGAATTTGTGTTGTCAGCTCGCCAGAACATCAGATTCACACCTCCAGTTCTGCAAGAGGTGCTGGGGGGCTTTTAAAAAGTCCTCTGTAGCTACAACCTTGGCTTTCTAGCCTACTATATAGTGGCTCACCCTTTAGCCATTGCCTTGGGGTTGATCCTGCAGGAAACAGAATTAGCCTTCTTTCTCCAGCCTCATGGATCCACCCTGAGAGTCTGTCTAGACTGGCAGTACTGGCACAGCTATTGTATATGCTATATGCTGGCATATATTTATATGATAAACACTGGCTCAACATTTTGGGGTGCTAATCTAAAATCATCACAACCCTTCCTTCTCACCTTTAAATTGCTAGACTGAATATAGAACAGCAACAGAAACCAAACAGCAGTACTTCAATATCTAAACCCTCCTGTAAGACAGACTTTAATAAGAGTTAGGACAAAACATAAAGAGCTATAAGAATTGTTAACTGTTGTCTAACATTCCCCCCTTCTTTTCCTAAGTTTCCCCTTCAAGAAATAGCTTTCTTACGTTTTGTGTTCTGTGCCCATCCGTATAACTTGTGAGGCTTTTAAGATTAAATGATTTGTCAAAATGCTACATGACAAAGGTATGCACTTAAACATCTGTGTATCTGTTTTTTTTTTAAAGGGGAAGGTAGTTTTAATAAAAGTGTAAATTGTTTCATTAGACAAATATTACTTTTTAAAAAGGAATTTTTGTGTCTCTGCAAAGGACAAGAGTCAACATTACTGTTTAATTTTCAACTAAAATAGAATTTAGGTGAACTGGGCTCGTGGTAGAGTGTTTTTTGCCCAGCATGTCTGAGGCCCTGAGTTCAAGCCTCAACCGTGCAAGAGAATAAAAAGATGGGAGCCAATTTATACTAACTTTACAATATTCTGCTGTTGAAAGGATAAATTATGTTAAGTCAGCAGTCTCCTCTATGCTGACCCCTTAAAAACAGCCGTACCTGGTGTGGAAATTCGTTTACTCTGCAATGATGTTATACTGTGTTTTCTGTATCTTAGATTAATAAAGAACGAGTTACACGTGGGAGGGTGTGTATTTTGGGTGTTTTCCTTAAGCTTCGGTGTGTCTGTTGAAAACTGCTTGGTGTGCACGACGCTTAGCGATTTTCCCAGAGAGCTCCTTTCTGTAGAAGAGGGGAGAGTTTAGGTCTCCCACTGGCTCAGACTTGCAGCCAGTCTCCTGGCTGAGCCTGTTGCCCTGAAGGTGGGAGGTTAGCTCCTTAGCAGGCAGGCACCATTTAGGTGGAATTTTTAGACAGGCGTTGGCATAACTAAGAAGGAAAGATTCTCCTTGGTTTCCATGAAGGGAGTTTCTTGGGGCAATCAGCCTTCTATAGAAGGTCCTACCTGTGCCTGCCCAGTCTCCAGTGAGAATCAAGGCCAGGCTTGTTGGTACCTGGCTGGAGAAGTTGCAGAGGGTTGGACACAGTTGAAAAGCTGCCTCCTGCCTGTAGAGCATCTTGCTAAGAAGCAGTGACACACTAATCTGGAAGGGAATTTCAGTTGAAAATGCTAGTCTGAAATTTCCGAAGTCCAGATGACTGGGAAGTGACTTCCTTCATCCCTCCCACTGAGGGATGATGGCAAAACGAATTCTCAGTAGTCCCCGGCTAGAGCAAGTGCCCCAAGCCAGTACAAATCCCTGCCTGGAGGAACCAAATCGAGGGTTTCTCTTCCCTTGGCTGCCACATCTCCATGTGTTCACTAAAGTCATTTTGTCGTTATGATTTAAATATGAAATAGTTCACTTCTCCGCTGTTCCCAGGGAAGTGTAAGGAGGAAGGACTTGTAACGCATTCGGGAAGCATCTTCTGGCAGGGAAGGCAGTGGCGGCCGCAGCGGGGACTCTGCAAAGAATGCACAGCTAACTGGCACTTTCAAGTCACTTGGGCTCACTTGCGTGCTGTGTTAATTACGGGTTCTAATTTTATTGTTTCTAGGCACCTCCTGCTTTGTTCCCGCTATAGTGATCTTTAAAAGAAGCATACACAGGGCTATACCAGTACAAATCCCCAGAAAAGCAAAGGTGAATATTTTCTGTGCTTGGGTTCATGTGCCCGGAGGCACACCAAGAGCCATGCGATGTGGGCAGGTCCCGGCAATCTGAAAACAAATTGAGCTGAAGAGCAAAATTTCTCCTGGTCCTGCCTTGCACCTCCCCCCCCCCCCCTTGCATAGCTGGAGGACGCATGGTCTCCTTCTCAGTGCGCTCTGCCTCCCAGCCCTGGCTCACGTAGTCCTAGAAAGGGTCAGGGCAAACAGTTGGAGCTCAATTTTGGTTCCCTGCTCTCTTCTCTTCTGTTCTCTTCAGTCATAGGTCTCTTCAGCTGGCATCCTGTCCATAGTGAAGAGTCCTAGTAAGCATGTCCTCTTTGGCAGGCTCTGGGGTCGGATTGGGGAAGGTTTCTCTTTTCTAAGGTGTGCAGGACGGTTGGGAGCCCGCTTTTCTTATAGACACCTGCACTATGGAGTTTTCTCTAAGTCCTTTAGTGCCAGACTATTCCTGCCGACTTGGGAAATGGAGAGAGCAAGGAAAGGAGGGGCCACGTGGGCTTCTGACTTACTCCTGCTTGACTCGCAATGCAACTTCATTTAACTGTCTCAGTGTTCACATTTAATCTACATCTGTGTTTTACCTGTTGTAGAGTGGAGACAAGAGCATTGCCTCTTTGGAAGGTTACTGTGTTATATAGTTATATAGTATAGTGGAATGAGCTAGCAAAGAATGGGACCGCCACTCTCTCCCCTTCCTGTAGTAGCAGAACTTGTTTTCAGTTTCTACCTTTCCCAGTTCGTAGTGCAAGGACAACAACATATCTATGACCCTGAGTGGCCCCCAAGGGCGGTGAAAGAACCTGTAAGGTAGGGTGTGGGAGATAGGTGTTTCCACTATCATAAAAAGACCAATGCTTGGGTTTAACACCTTGGCTCGTGATGAAGCATGGTGCGCGATTTGGAATCCTGCAAAATGTTAATCACATAGGGTAAATTGAAGCCTTCAGATTTGCAAATGCCTTTCCCAGACTTGTCCGAGCTGGCTCCAATCCGGTGCCTGTAGGTGGCGCTGCGATGAGGCGCCTGGGTAAAGAGAATGCTGACTCCAGGACTGAAAGACATTAAAGAAAAAAAAAAACTAAGAGAATTTCCATAACTCCTCTTCTGCCTCTCCCTCCAGCCTGCTACGTTTACTTCGGGGAATAGCGGGGACACCAAGGCGCGACTCTGTGCTCTGGTGTTCCACACAAGCAGGGATGATGGTTGAAAGAGCCAGGAGAGGGCTAGATCCAAAGATCCAATCTCACCGTCCAGTGTCCAGGTGCGAGGACCACATCCTGTCACCAGCTGTTGGGAGGGAACTCGCAGTGATTGATTCCCAGGTCACTACATGCATATGCTAGTGACTGTCAAGATGCCTCTTGCGGGCTGATTCAGAATCTTCAAATGTCATAAATCGGGTCTAAAACGGTTTGTTCCTCGGCCAGCAGTTCACACCCATCCTAAATGTGGGTCTAGGGCTGCAGCCCTGCCCTACGGAGAGGGAGCGCGCTCTCTGGATCCCAGAGTCTGCAGAGCAACCTAATAACGCCACACTGCATAGAGCATAACCTGGCTACAGTAAATCTCACCCGCCTCCCGGCCTTCACATGAGCTGTCCTGAAACCAGACTAGAGACGTGGCCTGGTTCTCCTTTATCTTTTCCAGCCAGCTTTAGGCTGTCTCCCTAGCTCAAACTCCTGAGGGGAGGCTCACTAAAAACTGTGCTAAAGGACAGTTTTTTGCTTTTCTCCCCACACAGCTGCGGCTCTGAGTCGAAGCAAAAGATTGAGTGACTGTGGCCTGCGTCCTCGCCGCCCAAGACCTCGCTACTAAAATTGCAGCGGTGGCTGGGCGAGTGTCCCTCCTAAAGGCTACAGGGTCACACACCCCCACCACCAGCACACACACTCCTTCTAGTCGCTATTCCTCAGTAGACCTGACTCACGCTTGCACTTGTCCTTCAGCCACGAGTTTTGCTCCTAGAACAAAAACTACGTTCCCTTTCATTTGAGGCTTTAATAAACAAATGCAATCGTACCGCAGGAGGCTCAGAGCTGTCCTTCTGAAAGCAATTCCACCGCTGAAAACTGAAAAATGGGTGTAATTTGCGTTCAGAAAGTGATGTTAGGGTCACAGCAATTTCCCGGGCCGTTATTTATTTTTACTTTAAAGTCTTTAGGGAAGATTTGCTTATAGACTCGGAAACCTTCCAGTATGAGAACCCCAGCAATCCCGCTCGCCTTCAACGCGGGAGGGGGGCTGGAGGTGGAGAACAATTACTGAGTGACGCTAATATGGGGAAACTGAAAAGAAATGTCGATTGTTTTTATTGTAATAGAAGGAGTGAGCAAACAGAAAAACCAACCCCGGCTGATCGGAAACAGGCAGGCGGAGAATGAAAAGTGGGTTTCAGGCCTCAACAGGCCCCTCCCTCCCCTGGCCTGGGAAGGAGAGAGCCGGCGCTGAGCGCTCGCCGGACTCTGCAGCCTCCAGCGCTGGCTCCCGGGGACCTTCCAGCCCCTGCGCGCTGGGAGCATCTTCCCAGCTCCTGCCCACCCGCCTGCAGCCGCGGAGTTACCTGCTGCTGAGGAGAAAAGGCTCTCGGTGTGCAAGGTTCGTCCGAGGCAAGGCTGAACAACCAGAAGGCAATGCTTTCGGAGTCCTTGGACTCCACTTGGTCCCCTGCAGCTTTCTGGCTGCGCTGGTGCGTCCGCAGCGTCGCGGGCTAGCCAAGGCCAGCAGGTCAGTATGTGCGCGCCTCCCATGTCACCCTAACCTACAGTAGGCTGGACTGACGACCCCTGCAGGCTGGCTCTGTCACTAGACTCCAGGTTGTTTCCTTTAGATGCCTCCGCGGCTGGGGACACAGATGTGCTGGATGAGCCATCCCGGGTGGACTTGGCCTGGCCGCGGGTGCGGGGTCCACTGGTTGTCCTGACACTTGCTGGGAAGCACAGTGGGTGGAGGGGTGCCGCAGTGCAAGCAAGACTTGGCCCTATTAGAGTGCCCAGATCCAAGGGAGCCCAGTTGCTTTTTCTAAGCCAAGTGCAATGCCGCACTCACCTAGCGCAGGCATTCTGCAGAGGAGCCAACTAGAGGTCCAACCTAAGGCCTCAAAGTTTCCCCCAGACAGCTGCAAGAATTCACTGCGCTCCGAAAGAAAATCCAGGTCCCCGAGCTCAACTCCAGCTGCCTCTTGGGCCTCCCAGTGAACCTCAGCAGGGCATAGGGGCCTGGGCCTTGCTTGGCCCAGTCTGCTCCTAGCAGGCGACAAGCTGCGAAGTTCGGCTTCTAAGTATTCCTCTCTACCTTCTGTGTTCGCCACAACAGCGATGGAGAAAGACTCCCTTCTATTCAAGCACCCCGCCTCTCACTCTGTCTTCCCTACCCACCGACCTGCACAGAAGCTGTCCTTAAGAACAGGCTGGGATTTAACGAGGGCTCCCCGAGTCGCTCACAGCCTAAAGGATCGCCTTCGGATGGTGGCAGCTGCCGGGATGCGTCGTGCATGGCTTGAGAAGAGCTGGATTCCACTTCCTGCGCATCTCTCCTCAGACCTCGCTAGTGTCTAAAGGGATGCAACGCGCCACAGGTGGCAGGCCCGTGACACTGGGACCATTGACAGATTTATGAAGCATCTAGCCTAGGTCACTGTGGGCAGGCTTGAGTCCAGAGAAGCCCTAGGGGATAAAGCTCCGCAGCCTTGTGCGGGCCTAGCTGCCCTTGCATCTCTGAGCTTGGCTTTCCACAGGAGGCTGCTGAGAGTGCCAAGTGTGCAGAATCCTGGCGTAACCTCCTCCTTCACACCCTTTGGCCCTCTAGCTTCCAGTCTCCTACTAAGTAAATATTTACCCAGAGAAGGGGTCGCCCGGAGGAGGCCTTAGCGCCTAGGGGAAAGGCTTTTGGCTTCTCTCTGGCTTGAGTCAGATGCAGGCCTTTCTGGTTATGTTTTGGTTTTGGTCTTAAGTTTCTCCTTTTAGTAGAAATTCTCCCTATTCCTGTATGACCTTCTAGATCCAGACCTCAGTAATGGGGGGTGCTGACCCTCAATGACCCTGGCACTTTCTTGTAGTCCTGTATCCCTGTGTCTACTGATGCTTGCGGAAACTTAGTATCTCTTCTCCTTCTCCTATCCTTTCTTTTGTACATTCCCACCCTTTCTCTCACACCCACTCCTTCTTTGCTTTTGCTAGGACTCCAGGAATCACTGGCTACTTGGCCCTTAAAGCACCGTGTGCCCATGGGAAGGGAAGCTTCAGCACTAGCCCTTTCATGGAGATGACACTGCTCTCCTCCATTCCTGTGTCTTCGACTCCTAAAGTCTCTAGGCACAGGCTTTGGTTTGTCCGGGGTGCTAAGTAGCCCAAAGGTCCAAAGCCCAAAGCTCTCCTTCTGTGCTCTCATTAACGCTCTGTAAGATGGGGCCGGGAGACACTGAGGTGAGGACCTAGGATACCTGAGCATGCCCAGGGTCACCACAGCAGCTAAGACCATGAGCCACCAATAGTCAAGTTCAGCAGATAGAAACCTATAGATGTCTGTGAACCTGCGCAAGAGTGGGGGGGATTGTGACAGCTAAAGGAATTGGCAGCAGATAAGATGTTTCTGTGTATTAAATTCCCAATCCAGAATGCTAGACGTACAGGTCTCTTGATTACTTTGGGTTGATCAAAAGTTACTTAGATTCTCATTAGGACATCAGGTCTTGCCAGTCCACAGGTTCAGAAGAGTGTCAAATACTAGGTGCAGAAGAGCCAAGAGCACACTACTTGCACGGGTTCATGTGGGGACAAAGCTTCCTCCTCACCAAGGGGCAGAGAATAATTTTTCCTTTGCACATGTCTCAAGCAAAGTTCTCCACTCAGTCTCAATGTCTCGAGTAATTTATACTACAGCACTGAGGGGGGCGGATGCCGCTTCTGAAAACTTGGCTTCCTGGGGCTCCTTGCTATAAAGCACCAGACTATGCCACACAACAAGTATTGAGCGGAGACAAGGGTAAAACCACAAAGTCAAGCTTTGAAAAGACTTTAAACATTTGAAACAACCAACCAACTAACCGACCAACCAACAAAAAGGGGGCTATGTTCAACAGTTTCTATTTGTGAAACCTTGCAAGATTATCTGACTATAATAAAAGACATTTGAAGTAACCTTTCAAATCCTTCACAACTCAGTAATTTGAATTCAGAGCACATGCTCACCATAGAAGCGGACACCTGGAAATGAGCATTCGTTTCCAAGACTTACTAGTTTTCCCGGCTCTTGTCACTTACTGGTGAACCATCTGGGTTCATCCGATTTCCCTGCGTGCTGACCTAAAACCTTGGAAGAATGGGAGTACCATCCTACATTCTGTGTGTACGAGAGGGACCAGTCCTCTTTCCGGTGTAATACAAACTCCTAAATTCATTTAAAAAAATGTTTCTCTTTCTTATTTTATCCGCATTCTTCATAACCTTGTCCTCATAAATAAACACATTTCTCCTCCCCAAATTGTTCTGTCCTCTTTGGACATCAGATGAATGAAAACGAAAATCCATAGGTAGGCAGAACCATGGGATCTCTGGTAGCTAGGTTAAAGTCGCGCAGGGTGGAGGGGGGAGCGAATTACATGCAGACGCCCATATGCCTTCCCATCTACCCTTTTGAGGCTGTCTTTCACGTTAAAAAGCAAAATCTTTCAAGGTGACTCACAGATTTTGAGAACCCTGGCAAATTCTAACACAGAGAACCCACCGCATTGTGTTCTGGGTGAGTGAGGCATGGGCGGGAAGTGGGGAGATGGCCTCTGCCTTCAGCACCCCAGTATCAAACCTCTGGCCCCACGGAGGTCCTGGCTTTCTTTAGTTTGGAGTTTTTCTCCACACAGCACGCAATCCCTGCCAGGATCCTGCTGGGCTGAGGTTTAGCTATTAACTGAGGGACCAACCGTCTCGGGTTGGGTACAAGAGGAGATCTTGCCCTTAACACCTCAAGCTCCCGGTTCCCTCAACCTCTGTCTTTGCTATATCTCCTGAGCTCTTCCCAATTTGAGTGGACCGAAAAAGAGGTAGAATTTGTGCGTAAGATTCTTTCTGATGGTCCTGAAAGGTCAGCATGACAGGTGATTCTCAGTCATCCTCACGCCCCGGAGCTCCCTTATCCGTCGTGCCCGCTCGCTACCTTAGGGTCCCAACCTCCAGTTGTCGCAGTTCTGCGAAGTCCCTCTGCTTCCCAGGAGGTTTCTTCTGTCCCTACCCGCTTAAAGTCACTCTTGCTGGGACCTACGCGTCCATTCGCTTATTCAGCATTTTTACTAGGTTGATTCTGCACTCTGTGGCACCCCTGGAAAGATGTCAAACACTCATATTCATTGTATTTAGTCACCCAGGTGAGGAGCCGGCCTGAAAGAGACAGCGGAAGGAGTTTCCCCGGACTGAGCTGTCACTCACTGGTCTGCGCCAATTACAACGCAGAGTGCCTGCGGGCCCACCTCTTTTGGGGTGTGTCACAAGTGAGTGATGGACTGAGCCGCCCGGCCCTGCTGAGCCCAGCCCACGTTGCTGCTTAGATTGAAATGCAGAACTCAAGCCACTTTCAGCCCGGCACAGACTTCCTTTTACTCTTTCCTTTGGCAATCTCGTCGCCTCCTCCCGGGGAGAAGCCGAGGCACCCGCGGCTTGGAGCATCGACAGGCCGGCCCAGAGAGGGCGACAGAAAAGATTCTTTCTGGGGGTGCGGAGCTCCGGCCGGTTTGGTGTACTGCTCGGAGCAATGGGTGAGTGGCGGCTGGGTACGCTGTCAGAACCGAAGAGGGAGGGAGCGAGCAGCAGGCGAGGGCGAGGGCGAGGGCGAGAGGGAGGGAGCTGGGGCGCGCGCGGCCACGCTCGCAGTACTCTGTTGACGCAGACCGCGTCCCCACGAGCTGTAAGAACACGCCAAGGGTCAGCGGCTACAGGGGTGCAGCGGGAACTCCCACTACCGGGTGGCAACTGATGCCATTTTCCGGTCTTAAGGGAAGAGGTCTCTGGCATCGCAGGTTTCGCAGCCCCAGTGTCAAGCCAAGTTTTGTTGCACACGTGTTTACGCATGCAAACAAAACAGAATAAAAACAAAAACAACCGCCCCCCAGCTTTCCTTTGACTAGGTCTAACCTCGCTGGGGGTGGGGGAGGGCGAGGTAAGGCGGTGGAGGGGAACGGGGGGGGGTGGCGGCGAGCATTTTGGTGCTAAATAGGCAATGATGGGGCGCGCTGGCGCGTCACGACCGGTTTCTCCGCCTGTTTCGGAGAGTCTGGGGTGTCCCGAGTTGGCCTGGGTCTGTCTACTTGTTTGTAGCTGAAACGCGCAAAGCAGGAACGAGGTCCGGCTCCAGCTTGCTTTGGGCCATTGGCCCAGGCTGGGAGAGTCTGGTTTCGGGGCAGCTCTAGTCCTTACAAAAGGGTGTCATAGCTCTGACCCCGGACGCTCGTGGAGGCCGAGTGGCAGGCTGCCGTCCCAAGCAGCGGGTGCGCGCTGTCGCGCGCTCTGTGCTTCTTTTTCAGAGCCGGCCTTCGGGGAGGTGAACCAACTAGGAGGAGTGTTCGTGAACGGAAGGCCGCTGCCCAACGCCATTCGGCTCCGCATCGTGGAATTAGCCCAACTGGGCATCCGACCTTGTGACATCAGCCGCCAGCTACGGGTCTCGCACGGCTGTGTCAGCAAGATCCTAGCGCGCTATAACGAGACCGGCTCAATTTTGCCCGGAGCCATCGGGGGCAGCAAGCCCCGGGTCACCACCCCCACTGTGGTGAAACACATCCGGACTTACAAGCAGAGGGACCCGGGCATCTTCGCTTGGGAGATCCGGGACCGCCTGCTGGCGGACGGCGTGTGCGACAAGTACAACGTGCCCTCCGTGAGTTCCATCAGCCGGATCCTTCGCAACAAGATCGGCAACTTGGCCCAGCAGGGTCACTACGACTCCTACAAGCAGCACCAGCCAGCGCCACAGCCCACGCTGCCCTACAACCACATCTACTCGTACCCCAGTCCCATCACGGCGGCGGCTGCCAAGGTGCCTACACCACCCGGAGTGCCAACCATCCCCGGTTCGGTGGCCATGCCTCGCACCTGGCCCTCCTCTCACTCTGTCACCGACATCCTGGGCATCCGCTCCATCACCGACCAAGGTAAGGATTCCCAGGCCAGGCGCTGAGCAGAGTGGCTTCCCGCAGGCTGTCGGGAAACCCGGGACCTTCAGCCTGTCTAGCGAGTGTCTATCCCACCACCTGTGGGTTTTTTCTTTTGGAAACCTAAGGAGTCTTCCCAGGGGGTGTCCTGATCTCATTAACTTGAAACTCTTGCCCCTCGGTTTCCTTGCCACACACACAGTCTCCAGCCTCATCTCAAACTACCAGACCCATAACATCCCCCCATCCCCAACACATGGTTCGCATTTTCCACCCTCCCCCGCCTCTCGCGCACTCGCGGCCTCGGCGGGGCTAGGTTGCTGGGAGAGCGCAGTCCGGCGACTTGGGGAGCAGCTGGGAGGCCCTTAGCCGGCTTGGGTTTGCGGGTTGCAGATGCCACTGCCCGCAACTTGCTTGCGGATCAGTTGCGGCAGCTAGGAGTCCCCCGCGCTGTGGAAATTGTATTATTACTCTCGGATTCTGGCAATCAGGCCAAATTTGCTCGGGCAGGAAGTTCAAATGTCACCTAATTGGTTTCATTCTTATGCTTCACTTCATTTTCCTCGGAAACGGAGGAGGTCCGGGTTACTGGTTCCTAGTCTCTCTCTCTCTCTCTCTCTCTCTCTCTCTCTCTCTCTCTCTCTCTCTCTCTCTCTCTCTTTCTCTCTCTCTCTCTCTCCCTCTCCCTCTCTTCCTCTCCCACCCCTCCTTTCCACCCACCTCTCTTAACAAACATTAATTAACAACCCTGCAGTTATGGCGACAAATGCTTGATGATTAGCTGTTGTCCCTTAGGCTGCTGGCTCTAGCCTCCGGCTTTCCTTAGGGTACCCGGGTACTGGGAAATGCTAGTGGTCGCCTGTCTTCTTCCCGCGGGTTTTCGGCGGTGTTTTTTCCCCCTTTCTCAGCCCGAAGAATCTTGCACTGTCCAGGTCTTTTCTGCCGGGAACATCCCACCCCCACTCCTGTCCCTAAAATCCAGCTTCCCCGGGAGAGTCGAGCTTGTTTTCTTTTATTGTGCTGTTAAAAATAAAATTTAAAAGACATTAGCTTCTTTCTTGGTATAGGGAGAAAAAGAAAGTTAAAATGTTTTATTCGATCAACCTACTGCTTAATTTCTCAGCGTAAGATTTAAGACAGGCAGAGGAAAAATTAAATAGGAAAGGGGAAAATAGTTCCTGTAATTATTTCCTGCTTTTTGCAGTTTCCACCATGCTGGCACAATTACCTATTAAAGTAATTAAAACAGTGCATGATTTCTCATCATCTTGTTTTCTGATTTCGAATTGACAAACGTTTTGGGTTATTTGGATCTAGTTGGAGCCTTAGTTGGAGACGCTGCCCTTGATTTATAGGATAAACTGACCCCACTGACATTTGAAGGAAGCCCCTGCTCATGGGAAAGTGTGAGATCAGCAAAAATGGGGGCTCACAGGGGGAATCTCAATTTCTTAAGATAACTTCAGGCTTGTGCCCACCAACTGCCTTTTGTCTGGGAAGGCAATGGCCATCAGGCAGTTCTGAGCTAGCCATGGCTTCCTGGAGGGGAGGCATACTGAAAACATGCTGACAGTTGAAAAGAACACTTTTCTTCTCTGAGGAATCCTGCAATCAGACCAAATGTCAGGTAGGAAAGTATTGGATTATAGAAGGGAGTGACACTTTCTTGTAAACAGGTCTATTTGTGATGTCATCTTTGAACACCCAGGCTTCTGGCAAATATGTGCATATAAAAGGATGATTTCTCCAAATGACACTATATGAGCACCTGTATCAGATGGAAATGTTTAAAATCAAATTTAAATGACATTGTCAAATTTCTATACACAGGGCCCAGAAACAAAAATAGATGCATGTAGTTTTCAAGTATCTTTTAAAAAAATTGTTTTTGTCAGGGAAAGATGCCAACGATTCAGTATGCATAATTGTAGCTATTATGACAATCACCTTATTCTATATAATTTTTTTGTTTGTGTCTCCTTTAAGAACAGATACGTCAACAGATGGCTTTACTCTTTTTCTTAACATTGAGTTCTACTTTCATTTTCTTAACACTTTATTTCAATTTTTCTTTCTGATACTTAAAAAAAACTTTATCATTTTCCATTGACATTCACGGGATTTCTGGACTTAATTTAGAAAATAATATGCGTATAACCTCACTCATTTAGCAGGCAGAGACAGACAGAATATAGGGAAGTTCCACATACACACAATGTGGAAGTGTGTGCAGGCATATTTTGCATGAGTATTGTGGGCATCATTTAGTTGTTTGCAAAGGACTTTGCAGGTCTTTTGTTCTGTGTTATTGACATAACTATCAGATCCACACAGTGCAGTGAGTATTTTTCAGGCTGTCTCTGAGCACCAACCAAGACACACTTAAGCCAGGACTCCTCTTTCCCCCATCAATCCTCCCAATGTCAGTTTTTTTTTTTTTTTTTTCTACTCTCCTTTTGTAGGGACAGAGATGATGAACAAATATTCAACTTCACAGCTTTGGATTCTTCCGTTCTCTGGGAGATCAAGAAGGGAGAATGGAAATCTAATGCTAGTTAGGAAGAAAACATCTTCCAAAAGGCCTTTCGGCGTCAGAGGCCTACTTTCAGGCACAGAGAGTTCCCCTGCCAGGTCTTCCAGGCCCTAGGCTGAAAACTGAGGAGTCTACGTCTGGGCCCAGCGTCCCTAGCAGGCCTAGTGCAGGGGAGTTGACTCAAGGTTTTTGCCCAGGAGCTTTGTGGTTCGGAATTCGGGTCTCAGGAGAGGGCGCAGGGTTGAGCCTAGCCTGACATCTATCTTCCACCTTCTCAGGAGTGAGCGACAGCTCCCCCTACCACAGCCCCAAGGTGGAGGAGTGGAGCAGCCTGGGCCGCAACAATTTCCCGGCCGCCGCCCCGCACGCAGTGAATGGGCTGGAGAAGGGAGCCTTGGAGCAGGAAGCTAAGTATGGCCAGGTGAGAAGGAGAGGACTTGGCCAGGCGGGCCTCCTGGTGTGGGGGATTGGGAGATGGAGGGCGCTGAGCCTTTCAGATCCTCGACGGAGAGGAACCCGGGCTGGCAATCCACTGGTGCCAGGAGACAGATCTCGGGTTGACTGAATCTGAACCGAAGGCTGAATAGAAGCTTGGTATCCCGCTGTGAGTGCGGCCCGTAGCCCTTCCACCACACCCAGCCGGTCTCAGTTAACTCAGGGCCGGGTCTTGGGGTTCAGAGCAGCGCCCCGCTAGCCTGGAGACCGCCCAGCTAGACTCGCTAGGCTCCTGGGAGGCTTGGGGGGGGGGGCTGTGCACAGAGAGTTCCCCTGCCAGGGCTTCCAGAGACCAGCTTGTCCGGCAATGATGGAAGAGGGACAACAGATAAACGTAATACAGTTACCATTTCCCGATTAAAGGTCACATCGTTATTTCCCAAGGGAGGTTAGTGAGAAAACCTCAAATTAGTGGACCGTTTAATTTTCCTTTCCCTCCCCCGTCTGTCCCTCCACTCTCTGAAAGATTTTTTTTTTCTTTTTCTTTTCCCCCTTTGAGAAGAACTAAGCAACCACCACAACCAAAGTGTGAGCCCAATTTCACCAGTGTACTAGAAGGAAGAGTTCAAAACTCAAAGGAGGACTTGAAAAGGTAGTGTAAGGTATTCCCAGAGTACACTCCACCCCAAGCTTCAAGTACTTAGTCTCATTTTAAAACCTTCAAACTTTTTATGTCTTGTCGAAATCAGTTATAATGTTTGTTGGAACTTATTATTCTTATCCATTGGGGGATATCCTAATCACCATTTTCTCCAACAAATGACGTTTCTATTTCCTCGTCCCTCTCAAGTTTTGTCAGAATGCTGTAGTAGCCATTCCCTGGCAAATATCACAAAAATAACAAGAAAAGAAAAGCGCTTTTCTTAGTCTGTTTCCACTGTAAAGAGTGCCCATGAAGATTCATGAGCAAATTCACTGGTTTCTTTCGTAAAAGACCTGTCTGTAGCTCTCAGCTCACAGAAAGGTGGTGTGCACAATGGTTAGGAGCCCCACTGTTCTGGTACTGCTGCCTCTTAAACAAACTATTTATCCTTTTAGAATCTCTGTTTCTTCATTTTCAAAATAAAAGAACAATAGTCCCAACGTTAAAGAAGTCAGTGCCCGGATATGTCTCTTAGAAAACATTTATTAAATACCCCTCATGGCAAGAGATGACAGAGATTAACTCTTAAAAACAAATGATAGTCATAATATGCTTTGTTTAGGAAATCCATAGTAAGAAACATTTCACCAAGCGTTTGTGACAAACAATACAAAGTGTACACAAAGCACCTAGAACAGTAGCAAGCCTTTCAGAGGGGCTCAGCGCTTTCTATTGCTTGCTGCTTCTTGGAATCACAGTGTAAAGTCCAGAGTTCAAAATAAACTCCCATTCGCCCATTCAGGCAATGAACCCTGTTGGCATAAAGCAGTTTCCTCATCCCGAAACCTTCATAGCTACTTTTATTTTTTCTCTCTCTTGAATGATACATCTGTCAGTGAAGCTTGTTTAGAAATGGTTCATTTATAATATGCTTCAAAACTAAACTGACAGCTTATTTAAAATAAATAGCATTTCAAGTAATTTGCTGTTTCACTAAAAATCATTTACAAAGAATTTTAAGTTACTAAATACATCTTGTAAAAGCAAATAGTTTAAGGAATAGTGTGGCGAAATAAATGAATGCTGTTCTAAATATTAGAATATTTAAGATAACAGCCCCCAAATAAAAGGATACTTACTTCAAATTAATATTTGAAAAGCTCTTAATTGAAACATTATCCCATATTGCCATGCATATAGATAGTTCAAACGAGACACAATCATAAAACCTGAAGAGTTTCTAAACACAATATAAATCAGTGGATACTGTGCTATAATGAACGCTTTACTTCAGACATTGATTTCTTGATGCAAAATTACATATAAAATAATAAGAACTAAGAGCACATAGGAATTGCATGAGTGTGTATTTCTCTTGCAATATTCAAAAGCTAATTTTAGTTTTACAAACCCCTCTCCTACATAAAAAGACAATGTTGTGAGCATATTCTGATTAAAAGGTTAACTCAGGTACGGGTTGCCTCTCTGGCCAACAAAACTTGAAAGTCTCCGACAAAGGAAAGCTGAAAAAATTTGTCTGTAATGTTTCTGAGTGTTTACAGTTGTAATTAATTAGTGTGTTATTCCTTAGTGCTAATGCTGGTTTCCTTTTGGTGAACACAGGGGGAGATTGAGAGATCAGATTCAGAGGTTAGAGCATGTTTTCTTGAAAGACACCTGCAAAAAGACCACAGAACAAGTTGGCAACTGAGTACTGATACTATTAGTTAGCATGATCCAGAGTTTCTATTTTCAGTTAAAATTGCAAAGACGCCTGATTCCTAGGAATTAGAACTGTGTGCACATTTCAGTCATACACTAACCTATTCACTGAGTTTGAAAATTATTTTAAAATATTCAAATTTATCTTACATTCACATTGTACTGTAATTCATATTGGGAGTCTTTGTTGACTAGGAAAGAATATTTATTTATCTTAGATTTTTAACTACATTTACAGTTGGGCAGGAAATCCTTACTCTCATCTAATTGTGAAGGGAAACAATGTTTTCTTATTCTATTTGGTTTTCTTGCTGAAGGCACAAAATCTCAACTAAAGTGATCAAATGGAAAAAAAAAACATAAATTAGGTAAACAGGTGTTGGGTTATATATGTCCTTTTACATGTAATTTTGTAAATTAATAACTGATTTTGTTCGCACAGTTAATAAATAAACTCATAATTTTTGAAAAGTTTTCTCCAAACAGGCATGTTTCCTCATAAAATTATACTGCTCCCTGGTACTGTAGAGTAATATGAATGCTAGACTCACCAATGCCCAGCATCTTCATTCTGGGGTTGTATGTTAGTGAAGATGATAAATTTAATATAACATTAGTTAGCAATTGAGATGTCAAAAATAGAGAATAATTTATAAATACTTGAGCTACAATGTTCCGAATTAAACAAGTTGAGAAAACAGTTGAATTTAAAGATGTAGCTTAATCTAAAATTCTCAGAAAGTATTCACTTGTGCATTATTTTAAATGATGATACACTTGAATCATCTTGAATATAATTTTCTAGTGAAGTATTTTAAAACCTTTGATAATTAAATGCAAAAAATTTAAACTTGTTTTTCTGGACACATTATTTTTTATCAAGATAGAAATTAAGTTGCACAGAATTTTCTTCATCGCAAACAAAGTTAACTTTTTGTTAAATTGATTTATAATCTTATAGAGAATAAAATTTTAGTAGTAAATAAATGTAAATAGTAAATTTATTTAGTAGTAAATAAAATGTCAGTAGTCTTTGAAATTCATCTTGATTATTATGAAAAACATGGTCTGATCCTATTAACTCTCAACCAATAGTATTTTAAAACAATCTTAATAATAATTATGTATTAGTAAAATGTATCATTTCAAATAGCAACGAAAGGTAAATTAAAAGACTGTTAGTTGAAGATCACTAGATGAAAGGATTCTGAATGAATTTTTTATTAGCTTGTGATATCTGAGGTGATTAACATGCTATGATTTGATCATTGTACAATTGCATACATGTATACATGTACAGATCATTAGATACATTTATAGAAATATCACACTGTGCCTGATAAATACATATACTTATTGTTGTATGTCAATAGAACACAAAATAAAATTAAATAAATCAATTTAAGGGCATATAAATTTTAATAACATGTTAGAAACATAAAATTTAGAAAAGATTAAATACTATACTAGTTTCCTATTAGCTATAGACATTTGACCTGCAGTGGGGTAACTAAAAGTAATTCTCTTGGATGAATGTTGAGCCATATTTATAGCTGTCATTTCATTTCACCAGATTTGTTTTGCTGTGTCACTACATAGTTAAAGAAGGGAAGATTGGCAGTTAGAAAGATAATCTCAAAAAAGAATGTCTCAAAAATACGTGTTTATTTTTAGATACAAATTTGTTTTTGTTTATGAAATTAATATTGTAAATATTGTGAATACAACTGTTTTTATGGCTAAATATATTTTATCATAAAGCCAAGGAAACCTCATGTTACTAGAGAGGAAAGACCAGCAGATTTGATGAGCGGCTGACAGGCAGATTGTGAACAGAGAGCCTGGCTCTAGACTGCTGTTTGCATTTTCTTCAAGGGAGAAAATGTTGAATAGACAACTCCCAGAATTTGAAAAACAGTCTTTAACTTTTAATTTACCAGACAGTTGTCATGCTAGTTTTTTTTTCCTCCTCCTCCTCCTCCTCCCCCTCCTTCTCCCCCTCCTCCTCCTCCCCCTCCTCCTCCTCCTCCTCCTTCTCCCCCTCCTCCTCCTCCTCCTCCTCCCCCTCCTCCTCCCCCTCCTCCTCCTCCCCTCCTCCTCCTCCTCCTCCTCCTCCTCCTCCCCCCCTCCTCCTCCTCCTCCCCCTCCTCCTCCTCCTCCTCCCCTCCTCCTCCTCCTCCTCCTCCTCCTCCTCCTCTCCTCCTCCTCCTCCTCCTCCTCCTCCTCCTCCTCCTCCTCCTCCTCCTCCTCCTCCTCTTCTTCTTCTTTTTTTCATGGTCACAAGTGTTTGGCTACTAATGCATTTTCATTTTCTTAGAGAGGAAGGACTACACGGAACAACCATAAATCAAATAGTGAAATGGCTGGTTGGAACTTTTATTTACTTTTGCCAATAGCTTTATTCACTTGGCTTGCTTGAAGTAAATGCTTGTTCTGTGATAAGTATGGAGGGGTTAGCTTTTTAAAATAAGAGAGTCATATCTTTTGAGTTCACAAACATTCCGTGATTCCTTTACAAAATACCTCTGATCTGCCCCATTTTGGGAGGATATGAAGTGATTAAGACAGGTCCCTGTCCTCCACAGGCTGCCACTATAGCCACGTGATCACGTGATCAAGTATGAACTACATTGGACCATCAGTGTTTTTCTAGGAGATTTCTTCTAATGTTCATGAGATAAAAGCTGCCTTTTCCTGAGCTCAACAAAGGAAACCTACTTTCTCTGGGGCATGCAATTTGTCTGCTTTACTTTGTATAAGTAAATCTCATTTCCAAAATTAAGTAGAAGGTACCTGGTTGCGAGGAGAAGAGTTGCAGAGTTCTTTCAGAGAAAAGACTCCATATTGCTTTCTTGGAAGATCTATGTGAAAAAGGGGTTGATGGATTGGAGTCTTATTTATGAAATATTTAGGCAAAGTCATTTTAAAAAATGAGATTTCTATTACATTCCTATTGCAGGATTTCATTTGGAAAATTTGTTTACTTTTCCCTGGGGATTCCATATGTTAGTTGATTTATAAATCATATTTACAATCCAATTAAATAGTATAATTTACCACATTTGCTCCTACTATATTTATGTTATACATTTGGTAGTCTCAGCCTGACTAGCTTTTCAGATTAATTACATGCCCTTCACTGAAAACATTAAACAGATTTGGGGAGTTTAAGTCATGTACTCCTTTACTGGAAAGCATAAACAAACACCAGCGCTACCTGTGCTTGCTTTCCTTTGCTGTGGAAAATTTTACCCTTTCAGTGATTTCTTCATAAGTAGCGATCACTTTACCCAGTAGAGATTTATTACTTTTGCTAATGTCATGTTTCAGAATTAATAGTGAGAAAATTGATATTTATTGAGTCACTGGAATGAATGAACAGTGAAGGTGGCTGGGGCAGGGGCATTTTGAAGCCCATTTGTTTTTTTCTTGCTTATTCTCCTACACCCGCCCCCCTGCCCCCCAATTTTGAAATCTGAACTTCCAACAGCAGAATGAAGCACTAAGACAAAAGTCCCCTCTTGTTCCAATCAGGTCATTAAGGTTAGGAAAAGCTGAGAGTTATGTTCTAAGGTTCTGTGTTCTTCTCTCCCTTTATGTGACCACCTGCCTTCCTCTGTACAAGGTGACGCTGTGTCTCTGAGCTTGCTGCTGCCTCCTGAGTTTTCGGCAGCACAGAGGAGTTGCACCACTAGACTGACAACCATGGGGTTTTGAGAACCTTGAACTATTCAGCATTACCACAAATGATAGAGTAGTTTGGTACTTTAGGTATAAGAAGTTGGGTAGATACGGAAAAATTAGTAGGATGTTATTATATTTGATAAATAAATACCCTTATAGAGTAAATAAGGCACCTGAAAGTAAAGCTTAAAGCCCAATATTTTGCCTCCCTATGAAAGGAATATTATCTGAGATGAGAGTCTGATACAGTCTTTCTGTGGGTTATATTTAAGGGGTGGGGTAACTTTGGGCACAAATAAGTGGGCCCATGTACGCAGATTACAGACACAACCACAGAACAGCATATACTGTATCAAGAATGAGGGTGTAAGTAGTAAATTACACCCTTTGCATCCCATCAAAAGGACAGATAGAGAAAATTTAGCATCAATGGAAAACAGAATTTAACAACAGATATTTTCTGCTAGATTGATCATTATTTTGCCATGCATATTAAATCTTCTGATATTATGCACTTTGTAAAGTGTAGAGTTAAGTTTTCTATTATTTTAAAACTAATTTTAACTCTTTTCTTCTGTGTTGGAGATTGGATCCAGGGTCATATGTATGCTAAGCTAAGAATGTGTTCCACCACTGAGCTAAACTACCAAACCATAATATTCTTAGTTTTTTTTTTCTGTGTGTAATGTTATTAGTAATAGTAAATATTAATTAATTGTAGACAGGGGCCAAACACAGATGCGGACACCTTTTCATAATTCTACTGGAATAGTTACATTCCAAACTAATTTTTAACCGAGTTTTGGGGAAATTCTGAATAAAAGCCATCAGAGCAATAATCTCTATGTAATGCTAGACTATTCCTGACCTTATCCTGTAATTTGATGGCTACCTAGATTCTCATTTCCCAAGAATTCTAAAGTAAGTTCCTTTGAGATACAATTAGTCATTCTTAAAAAGGGGACATGAAGCTTTTCTTCTTATTAAAAAAAAAAAAAGATATAATAAAGACAGTTGAATTCTAGGAGAAGAAAGAATCTTTGAATAATGCTGTAGTTTGAGGTTAAATTACACCTTCTTCTGACTGTCTAGAAAAAAAAAAAAAAACCCAGCACAATAGACTACAGAAGGCAGAGCAGCATCAGGCAGGGGTCGTGAGCTTTAAAGGTGTGGCCATCAACTTTCTAAATGAAGATAGGATTTCAGTTTAATTGAACAATGATATGAAGTTACTTCTTTGTTAATTGTTCTGAGCTTTACTTAAAAAGACATTATTTTGAAATATATTTTAATTTCATATGGGTTTAGTGGTGTATACCTGTGATCTCTGGTTGAAAGGCCAAGGCCAGAAGGACATGAGTGTGAGGCCAGCCTGGGGACATAGTGAGAACTCATTTAAAAACAAAAACAAGGCCTGGGCGAGGTGGTGCACTTGGGGGACAGAGGCAGGAGGATCTCTGTGGGTTAGAGGTGAGACCCTGTTCAAAAACAAACAATAAACAAACAAAAACAAAACCCCAAGCAAAAACAGCAAAATTCCAACTGAACATTGCATTCTGATATATTGTCTTGTAATTGTGATAAGCTGAACAGTTTACAATGAGCTAATGTTTATTAATCCTTACAATTTTATAAAATACGTTGGATATTTCAGGGTTCCCGGGACATAGAAGGTTCTCAATAATCTTTCTCTTCTTTTCTCTTTCATTCTTAAAAGAATACATACAATGACAAACAGAAAGCTATAAGATGTGTGTTTTGTCAAAAAGCTATGAGTAATGCTAATTCAAATCCATATGTATTCTATCATAGACATGTACATATGTGTGTGTGTATATATATATATGTGTGTGTGTGTATATTCATATATATATGTGTGTGTGTGTATGCACATATATATACTCATTTTACATTCAGAAAGTAGGCTTTTTGACCTCACCATTATATTCTCATAGATGTGGAAGTAAAAATGATGATCAAATGAGTTAATTCACAAAACAATTTCTGAAACAGGGTGTGAAAGGGTTCAGTTTACTGATGGGCTGCACGCTTGGTACGTACAGCGTCCCGAGTCCAGTCCTAAGTACACAAAATAAAAGACCATTCCTGTTCTAACTTAAATGTACAGAACATCTAAGATATGTGTAATTTACTGAGCTCTAGGGATTAAATCATGTTTTCTAATACAATTCCAGTATTTACATTACTTTTGCA
The DNA here is from genome assembly GCA_026225945.1 of Cricetomys ansorgei. Taxonomy (NCBI): domain Eukaryota; kingdom Metazoa; phylum Chordata; class Mammalia; order Rodentia; family Nesomyidae; genus Cricetomys; species Cricetomys ansorgei. The sequence goes on from JAMJFZ010001131.1 coordinate 14,678,579, forward strand.
CTGGAAATATGTTGACATGTTAGTCCAGTCATGTCATTACCAGGAAACAAGATTTACTCTTTATCTTTAAACAGAGTAGAAACTAAGAGGAAAAGAAATGAACCACTTGAAGAAGGGTGGGGAGTATTCCTGCCAGAGAAGGATTAGAAATCAGGGTGTTTTTGGTGTTGTTAATAGTAACGATACCAACAGTGATTTATTGGATGCCAAGAAAGCATTGGTTTCTAGGCAGGCTCGCCTGCCAGTGCTCTTGCATTTTGTTTGCAAACAAAGATTTCACATTTATTTAAAGACATTTGTCCATATGGCTTAAAAAAAAAAAACCCTAAACTTTGCAAATGTAAAATTTCCAATTTAAAAACTACACATATCCATTCATATTTGTTGGGAAATTTTCCTTTCTGATAAAATTGTGGAAAAAAAATACATTCCCAAACTTCATTAAGAAAAGAAACTCCAAACTAAAACAACAATAAGAAAATCAGCAGCAACCCCTCCCCCACCCAAACTCCTGATTTTACGTGTCTTTTGTCCTAGCGGCATTTTCAACATGTCATCTTAAAATATGGCCCATGTTTCATTTAACAGAAGGTTTGTTCATTTTGAGTTCCCACTACAACAACTCACACTCTGTGCCCTTTTCTACTAGAAATGAAAGCTACTTGAACCAGGCCTGTCACAGAGCTTCAACAAAAGAGCCAAACAAAACCCAAGCACCAGGAAAGTTGACAAAGGCAACATGGAGAGCTGAGCAGATTTTCAGAGCACTTAATCACCGCTCTCTCTCACCCTGCTTCACCTTCATATATTTTCAAATCACAAGAGTAAGAACTGCGAATTTTCTGCTCGTAGCTTCCTCAAAAACGTTTGTGGAAAGAACGGTATCTTGCTTTTCAGCACTGTGTTTGTTTAAGTAGCAAGACTGGATACTTTTAGGTCAAAGTAAAGTTAAGAGGAAGTCTAGGGGGAAAAACAAAGACAACCCAAAAGTAGAGTCAGAGTACTGTTCGCTCACTCAGAATTTCTCTTCTGCGTCTAAGGACTGGAGAGATGTCGAGCACTGTGATGTGACTGCCATTCCTGTCTTCTCTCTTCCTCTCAGGCACCAAATGGTCTCCCAGCTGTGAGCAGTTTCGTGTCAGCATCCAGCATGGCTCCTTACCCTACTCCAGCCCAGGTGTCACCCTACATGACCTACAGTGCTGCTTCTTCTGGTTATGTGGCTGGACATGGGTGGCAACATGCTGGCAGCACCCCACTGTCCCCCCACAACTGTGACATTCCGGCATCGCTGGCTTTCAAGGGAATGCAGGCAGCCAGGGAAGGTAGTCATTCTGTCACAGCTTCTGCACTCTGATGGGAATTTCCATTTCCAGCGGCTTCCCTCGGGTCTCCCCTCTCAGCACATCCTTCCTCTCTTCACATGCCACCCTCCAGTGGTCCAGCCTTCCTGCCTCAAGAACTGGCTTTATGGATGCATATTCTTTGTGCTGATGACACTTAAGTATTTCTTGCCTTAACTCCTTTTCTTTTGCAGGAAATTTGGTGTAACTTTAGGATGTAAAAACAAAAGCCACTCTAAAGATTGAACAAGACATTTGTGTTACCTGCACACTGTTTTAACATAGTGAAGAAACCTATACCCCTCAAAGGGCTTATGGAACTTTGGTAGACCTGTCTTTGGTAAAACCACACATGTATATTTATTCTAAATCAACCTGAACTTTTGAAACGTGCAATTGATGAGATTTGCAAAATCAATAAAGGAAAACAGACATAGAAAAAAAAATAACTATGTGATACCCTGTAGTCAAATAAGGTGACCAAATAAGCCTTAATCCATTATTAGGAAACCAATCAATAACTGACTCATGTGATCTTGTGCTTATTTTTAAGAGATGACATATTTTGTTGAAAAGTATGTATAGAATCTAAGCAATATCAGAATTTTGCTCCTTTTGGTGTTTTGACTTGGTTCATAATATAATAATGTTTATATTTCTATTAGCTTGTAAATATAGACTGTGGATGTGCATTTGTGTCTTCACCCCATGGGACACCCCTCCTCCAACACCACCGCCTCTATTATTTTCTTTCTTTTTTGCAAAGGTGACTTTCTGGCAATGTATTTTTCTTTGTTTGGTGGTTGGCTTCTGGACCTGGACTTGCCCCTAAATTGTGTGTGTGTGCAGTGAAGGCTTCAGCATCTCACGAAGGATACTTTTCTTTCTACAGCAGAGGACTCAAAGCACAGATAAAACAAGCCAGTTTCCTATTTGTACCCCAGTCAGACAACACACATGCGAAGCATAGGACAAGAGTCTGTAACACACCTGTACCACAAGGCTCTAAAGGAAGTCACCTAGAAACAAGTCTAATGTGAAATAGTTTTTACAAAGACACTTAAAATGAACTTTATGCGATGAAAAACCACTGTGAAACGAAATTGTACTGTTATTGTTGGCTTACCTGTGTGTTCAGCAATCTCAGCCCCAGATTACCTTGTTGCTTAAAAGGAGATGGAGAATTCTGCTATAATGAATGTAACAATGGCTTGCTGTGAAGTTTACATTGTGTACCAAGGCATGTTTCACATGTAGGTCAATTGGTGTTGGTATTAGAAATACAAATGCTATTTAATTTTTAAACAAATTCCCTTTCTTCACTTTTGGAATTACAGAACAGAGATTAACTGCTAAGCCTTTCTAGATCGATTTGATTTTTACTTTAATGTTATGAATAGAGTTGTAGGATGCGTGTGTGTGACCATGTGATTATATGTCTTATTTTAGAGTAACTCATTTTCTTGGGCAAGATTGTACAGTTTGCATTCCTTCTGCTTAGGAGGTTCCCCCTGCTTGGCAAAATGGGCTTAAAAGTAACTTTTAGAACAGTGGCACATTTCATCTATTGGGACTTCAGGGTGTGTTGGTCTTAATTCCATTCAGTAACTAAACAGGTGCCTCCCTAGATGCTGATGTTGAAGATGCCAGTCTGTTGGCAGTTTTGGTTTCTTTGTATTTGTGCTGTGCACAGCTGACAGAACAACCCAGACCTGCTATCCAGGTCTCGTGGCTTCTTCTAAAGCTCAGATGGCTAGATCAGCTAGTTTTTGAGTCCCTAGGACATAAACCGTGAGCAGATTTTTGATGCACAGCTATGTTCAAGGAACTGCTTTTTTTCAATCAGCAGATGTCTTATAGAGAGCTTCATATTGCATTTCTTTCTAAAGCAACACATTCATCCACTACAAACAGGGTTATAACTTCAGGAGAAAAATAAGCAGAAGGAACCGATGAACTCTCAGGGCCATAGTATTCCTTTGATCTTCAAAACTGCCCATCGACGTCTGGAGTTCCCAGTGTGGTGAGAAGATAGACTATAACCAAATGGCACAAAGATCCAATGCAATATTTTGGTGGAGACTTTCAAACCATGCAAAACAGGGACTTACCCATCATCCAGAAAAATTGACTTAAGGTACAGAATAATTCTTTATCTAATGTTTTTAGGTGGCTATTAGGGGTGTTAAAAATATCAGTTGTTTGTATGGGAACACAACTTATAATGTTATTTTCCTTATCTAAATTATCTAAATCTTATTGTTATTTATATTTTTTTCCTGGTTTTTGTATTTTAAGAAATTAATATTAATGGTGTCAAAGTTTTCCTTTTCTTTTCACATCTCCTCCTAGGTCTTTTATTAATAACAGTAAATCCACATGGAATAATTTTTAAGACAACAGGAAGCCTAAACAGAGTTGGCTATTCATAGCCACTTACGATTTGAAGCCACTTTAAAAACTAAGAACAGAAAAACAGCGGAGTCAGGATTGCTTGCTCCTCAAGCCTGTTTGCTGTTGGATAATGTTAGCCTCCTCCTGACCACCAGAGGGTAAAGTTTTCTAAATTGGCACATGCACTCTTCAGAATCCCGTTTCCACTCTGTTCTGTGCCTTTAGCCCTCTCTCACAGGATGCTAGTGTGTATTACCTTCAAGGACAGAAAGCAGTCATGCAACACAGACACATTCTTACTTCTGGCTGTTTTTAATGACCCACATATTGAATATTGGGCTGAAATGCAAATAAAAAAAAACATGTTGGAAAAGATGTACAACAGAAGGCTGTGTATGTATATACAGTATGTCAAAAGCCTTTTATTTTTATACTTCAGATGCTCTAAATTAATAAATACAGATCATTACCATGTCATCTTTACCTTTTATTTTCAAAATGTTTTGGTGAGATTGCCCCATAGTAGAAATCCACACAGGAGTAGTTAAGAACAGGTGTCATCTAAAACATGTCGACATTTTTTTCGTTGACGTTAGCTACTGAAGTATTATTGAAGGATGCAAACATAAAAATAAGCTTTGGTTACATCAAGACCAAAAAGGCTATCTTTTTAGAGTGCGGGTTAGTGCATGAACGCTTGGATATGCTAAGAATGTATTCTCATTTTGAAACACTTCCCCCTTTACCTTCTCCCTTATCGTAGACATTGTAATATTCTAGACAGTTAATTTTATATTTAAAGATGTCACTTCCACCAAAGAATCTGGAGATACAGTTTTATTTCCCTACATCCTCTTAAAAAATGGCATAGGTAAGGGCTCTAGACAAATGTATTCAGAGACAGATACAGGCAACAGAGAATGGCCCAAGGAGAGCATCCAATTGTGACTTAACATAAAAATATTTCAGTAATAAAATTTGTCTTCAAAATGAACTTTGTAAAGAAAAACAATTTAATTCATATCATGTATTCTATTTGTAATAAAAGACTTCAAATAGCATGATTTAAAAATACCCACTTCAACCATCACGTGAAATATAAAATAGGTTTAGGAAAACAGAGCCTAAGTGTGTATTACTTGCAAAAATCTCAAGAGACTCCCATTTTAACACAGCACTCACAAAATTAAACACTTTTAAGAAAAGGCTGTGTTGGTGTATTCAATGTTTTTTTCTTTCTTCTATTTTAGAATATGATTTATGGAAAATATTCCTTATAAAAAGTGTTTAAAGTAAGGCTAATAGTTTTTAGCTCCATCTTTCTTTGAAGAATTCTCAGGGAATTAGCCACAGAACAATTTATTTTCAAGAATTTCAGTATTTATGTACTTCTCAGAAACAAATTATTAAATGAGTTATTGTGAAGCAGTATGAGTTACACAGTTTGTAAAGCTTTTTATGAACTGTATCTGATCTCTACCCTATTTCTACGGAACTTACATATTCCACTCCTTCATGTTATTTTTCTTCTCATGGTGTTATGTCTATGGCCCAAACTGCCATGTCAATTTGTCTAAAACTTTATAAAACATCAAAATAGGCTTTGCTCTTGAGCAGGCTGTCTTCCCCTCTTAGCTATATGTCTAGCTTAGCAGGCTTTCTTCTCTTCATGAGACTGCTGATCACATCTCTGCTGTGTCGAGGGGAAAACACTTCCTAGTCCATCACCAGTTTGCCTGCAGCCACGAGTAGGAATGTTCATACACCAGCAACATCACCGCACCACCTAAGAGAGAAGAGAGCGCCATCTTACCACAACCCTGTGAAAGGGCACAGACACTGCTCCCCACCTCCACCCCACGTCGTCAAGTCTCAGGAGGCTGGGACTTTTGGAATCATCAGTTCTAGAGCTCTCGTGCACAGATAGCAAACAACAATTTGGTGGAAAATTCTCAGGGTAAAATCGAGACCATCTTGAGTCTCCAAATACATTTTCCCCCCTATAAGTCTCTGCAGCTTTCATCATTTCTCATCAGATTCTTTCTCAGGCACTTTCAATTTTTTAAAAAGTAAATAAATAAAGACATATTTAGTCATGTAAAGGCATGTGACTTTTCTGAGAACAAAAACTTTCAGATTCTTCACATCTAGGCAAATGATTCCTCTTTTTCAGACATAATTGGCATTGTCTTAGTTACATTCAAGAAAGAATTCTCAGAGATTGGGCTTTGACAGATGCGTCTGGCTGTTAAACTGGATTGTGCTGTTTGAAGGTTACTTTCTGAATATTTTAAAACTCTGCTTTGCAAAACTTAACAAAAGGAAGTTGGACGCTAAGCATCATTCCACATATCTGCCTTAAATCTATACAGATTTGAACTTGGAATAGCGTTGGGTGACATGGGGCCACCCCTTTGTCTTAGGTGAGAATATTGTACAACTGGTTGTGAAGTGGTTTGCTGTGAGAGACACCCACAGAATTATGATTTAGGAAAATAAACACAGCGGATGCTGGACACCTGCATGCCGGGCAGGCCTTTGCCTAGCTGCCACTTTGTGCTCCACCTGATGTAGCAAATAGGATGTGTCCTGTAACTTAGAACGGCCTAACTACGTGAGAAAATGTTACAAAACCCAAATGTGAACAAATACTCTGAGCATGACTTAGAACAGGCTTGGCTGCATGATTGGAAGGTTGACTTCTCTTGGAAAGAAAAGGAACTTGAACTTGATTTGGATCTTAGCTATTTTGCACACACTGCCATATGATTTTTTTTTTAAATCTACAGGCTGCACATGTTTGTGTAACCATAAACCAAAGATAATTATCTGTCTGTAATTTTTCATTTTTAACCCATGAAGATACTCTATTAAACTCCACTCAGCTTGTATAATTCCCCTAAAATTCTAAGAGTACAAACAAATGAACAAACAAACAAGAAGCCCTGCTGAGGGTTATTAATGTGTATGGGACCATTGCATTTACTTTTACTAACTGTTCACAATGCAAAGCACATGCATGCCCACAGCCACACATCACACACACACACACACACACACACACACACACACACACACACACATACACACACACGGGGGTGGGGGGACGAGAGAAGGAAAGGGAGAGGTAGACTATTTTAGCTTTCAGCCTAATGAGATCTATAGTAGAAATCAAAGACTTGTAGCCTCTTTTTAGGCAGCGCCTCATTGTCAGCCACATAGATCTGCTAAAACATTTACAAAGCAAGGTGAGGTGCTTCTCTAGATGGAGGATGAAAGATCTGGGTGCCCCCCCCCCCCGCCTGCTTTTTTCCTTCCTTTCTTCCCTCCCTTCTGCCTCCCTTCCTTACCTTTGGCCTTGGAAATCAGACTCAGGGCCTAGTGAATGCTAGCTATATTCTTCCATTGAGCTACCCCACCCCACTCCATGTATCCTAAGTTTGATTTCTGGATTTTATTTTAGGAACCTCCCACACCGAACACTTGCCTGCCTACATGCCAGGGTGAGGATGGTGGTCAGAGGAAAACTCTTGAGTTTTCTCTCCCTGTCCATCGGGTGTCAGGCTTTGAGGGGAGCATTTTTACCCATTCAGCCTTTTCTCTGTTTCCCTTTTTTTTTTTTTAATACTATGTTTTCTCCCTTAAAAATGATTGGCCTTAAATAAAAAGTCATCCTTTCTCCTCTAACTTCCTCCCTTTGATGTTCCTAGGACTTATTTGCACATTTGAGATGTAGGAGAGGCCAGGTGTTTCCATTAGGCTGCTGCTGGTTCTTCACAAGCTGGTTGAGGCTGGGCAGTAACACTGCAATCCTTTTCATTGTATTTAAAGACAGAACAACATAGGATACCTCACGCAGGAACATTTCAAAACCTGCACAAACATTTGAAAGCCTCTAACAAGACCTGGGGTCAGATTATTTAAGAGTTTCAGTTCAAGGTTCCAGTCAATTACCATCATAGCTATGTTCTCCCTTGCTACCCCTTTCACACCTATTCTTTTGAGGAAACTGGTTAGGACTGGCCCTGCTGATATTAGGTCTACTATCAGGTCTTCACTGTTTGGTGAAGGAAAAATACGGAGATGCACAGCATTCCCAGCATCTTATTACTGAGTTGTTTTTGACACTTGGGACGATGATTAGCAGGAGGCAGGCCCAGAGCTCAGATCTTAAGGAAGGTCTATGCTAAAATGCCTAGAGAGGTTGGAGTAATAGCTAGGGAAAGGTGGAATGAGTTTTAAATACACAGAAGTAGAAATTGTCCTCCAGCTTCATCCTACATACTCTTGGTTTTCTTCAATCTAAGGTGGGGAGACAGCCAGTTTTCTGGATTAAGATGGGAATGTGAACGCATGTGTGTATGTGTGTGTGTGTGTGTGTGTGTGTGTGTGTACAGGAAGACGCTGGTGTTAAAATGGAGGACTCGCAAGGAGAGGAGAGAGTGTACCTGAGAAGACTATCAGGTTGTCTAAGGAGGGGCACATGCTCTTGTTAAAAAAAATGTGTGTGTTGTCTAGAACATAAGGTCATACTTAATCATGGGGTGGCTCATAATCCGGGGCTATTTGTCCAGGCAGTTGAGTCTTCAGTAGCTATTTTCTTATCTATTTACATAGAGGCAGCAGACTCTCCCTGTGGGAATGACTGGCTTTTTTTTTTTTTTTTTGTCTCCTGCCCTCAGACAGTGCCCTAAGCCAGGATTCTGCCACTGACAGAGGCCTGGACAGGTGAGTGCCCTGTAAGACGCTTACTCTGTAGAAGCAGCTGGGAATGAAGTTCAGGGAACTCTTGATGCTCAGGCAAGCAAGCAAGAGGTGAGGCTGAAGTAAGATTGAAGCCTGGAGCCCACGGGAGAGTTTTAACAGACTGGTTTTTCGTGAAACTGTCCACTCCACCAGAAGCCATTATATATATACCTTGGAGCTCACTCAGGCTTCAGTGGCTGCAGATCTTTTCCTATTGACTTAAGCGTGGCACTGGCCTCCAGCAAAGCTGTAAATAGTATTTATAAACAAAGGTAGAGTGTTTCTAATAGAAGTTTTCAGTATCTTGAGCAGGTAACTTTGTATCCCTAAGTCTTCTCTCTCTCCTGGTATGGTAACCTTCTATGATGTTGCTGATCTACACAAGTAACAAAGAAGATAGAGGACAATAAAGGAGGAAGCATAATAAGTCACAAGAGCAAGATTACCTGGTCCAAGCCTCATAATTTTGGGAAACAGGCCTTTGTATAAGGCTAGAAACCTGTAACAGAAGAGAGGGGTGGGATTTGCAACATTGTTATTCTAGAAATAAGTAGATAGACCCTAGCTTCATTGAGAGGCTCGCCCAGCATTTGCAAAGAAACTACTTGAAATTACACCTACCCCCCTACCCCTAACCTGACAGTATCTGACTCAGTATTTGCTGCAGCAAAGTGGATGAAGGGAAAGAGTTAATCAGTTCTTTATTACAGGCTGCGCTGGTCCTCATCCAATCAGAAACATGACTTTCATCAGTGAGATGGTTCTTGCTTTCAAGACAGCTGTGTATGGGCAAACTGACTTTGGTAATTGAATTTCAAAGACCACAAGCTCAGTCTTCACATTAGGAAATACGATGCAGTTTAGATCAAAATAATAAAGTATCACTTGTTTACTGGAGGACACTGATGGGAAGAGGAGAGAAGAGACAGAAACTAAAACTTAGAAAAAAAAGACCAGAAAAAGGCAAATACTTAAAATTTTAAAAATCCAGAACTTCAGCATGCTCATATTTAATTCTCTTAGGAGGACATAATTAGACAATATTTCGATTAGATTTTCAGTCAGAAGACAAGTATTCTGCCTGCATGCCAATAGGACATATCATATATAATAACATATCATGCACATTGACAGGTAAAGAGTTCATCTTAGCATTTGAAGGCAAACATTTAGTGTACTGCATAGTCATGGCTCTGGATGATCACGGTGGTGGGAGAACACCACACCAGCATCTCATTACTGTGTGGCCTTGCAAAGCTTGTCATAGATTCCACAGACCTCCTTAGACATAAGCCCAGCCTTGGAAGGCCTACTGGCTCTCATCAAAACAGACAGACAATACCGTTTTAAAGATACTTGAGCATCCCATATTTATTAAAGCAGGAGTCTGTTACCCTTCTTCCTGGTAGATCGTCAGTATTGTCTTAAAGCAGCTTCTGTACTTGATCTCTCCAGGAACTGGCTGAGGCCCTTGAATCCTACTTTTGGCAACATCAAAAGGGATGTTGAAGATTGAGCCCATTGTTCCGGAGACAAAGCCAATCCCGAATTTTCTCAAAAACTCCAAGGTTGAATCCTGGAAGGAAAGAATAAAGTAACAGAAGGGGAAGTGGGAGCTCCTAAATTGGTTAAACACTGCCGAGCTAGCGAGCTAGCGACAAGTCCACCAGCAGAGCATCGCCCCCTCGGCACCATGGCCCTCCCGGCACCCTCCTGTTATTCCAGCCGAGCACATTAGGATTTCCTAGGCTGGAACTTGTTTTCTTGACAATCCCATTGGCTATGTTTTTACACATGGTCTAAATTGCTGAAGTACACATTTCCTCACACAGGATTTATAAACACAGTTCATAAAGAAAGACTGGTATGGCATATGGGGATGATTTGTATAATTGGGCTTCACAATGTACTTAGTATTACTGTATCAAAACAGGAGAAATCCAAGCACACTATTAGCTAATTGGCCAGAATATTTTACAAATGACAGCAACTTCCACCATGAAGCCTACTAAAACGCTCATGTGTGTGGACCCCAAATGTTAAATTAAATCAAGGCTACTCTCGGTCTGCTGCTATTCCCCTCCAGGTTTTTTGCATTTATTTTCACGTGTAGCTTGATCCACTGTACTGAGAAGTGCTAGCTTCCTGTTATTAACAAACCAACTTGGGGTGGCTGCAAAAGAGCCTGTGACGTTCTGTGCATTATAAACAGTAGTAAGTCAGTGGGCTAATTGGCTGAAGAATTTACAACCCATTGTTCCTGAATCTTACTCTTCCTTCAGGGACAAGAAGAAAAAGAGAGAAGGGTGGGGAAGAGATGGAGGGAGGAAAAAGAGAGAGAGAAGAGAGACACAGACAGAGGTGGAGAGAGGTGACAGTAATACAGAGAGAGAAAGTAGAGAGAGAGAGAGAGAGAAAGAGAGGAGCGGGAGACGAGGGGGGAAGAGAGGACGAAAGAGAACTATTTCTTTTTTTCCATGTGAATTTAGGCCCTTCACATGGTCTGATTTGATTTTCCAATCCTCCCTGCTCTGCTTTCTGACATCAAAGTATTTAATTAGGTCTTATGTGGGAGTCACTTTCCTTGGGTCTATTTTTGTGCCCAGAGAGTTTGCATTATGCTTTGTTGTAATGAATTTGCTGGGAAGTTCTCATTATGTTTGCAGCCTCGGTTCTTGCCCTAAAAGGAAGTTGTACCATATATTGAGCAACCAACTCTGAAATCCTCCCAACTCACCTTCCCCTGACTCTTTTCATCAATATTTCAGAGGTGCTGCCATCCAGGAACAGCACACAGTTGTGTGATTATAGTTTTAAAAAATCTAGCAGAGCTAAAGTTGTATGTGTGTGTGTGTTTGTGCCTATGCATACATGGTGGAATGAATACATTCTCTTGTTAAGGTCTGAGCACTACATGATTCTAGCTTCCATGGAAGAAGGAAACTTTTGGAGGCCCCTAAATTCTCAACTAAACCAGCAGTCACAATCGCTGGAACTCCTATGAGGTTAAATATAAAAAGCAAGAGCAAGGGATTTGGTAATAATTCTTGGATCCGGGCCATACAGGTGCCAGGGAGGTTTAAAGGGATTTAAAAACCAACAGGGTGTTTCTACAGGAGAAACAATGCAGTGACTGCAGAACGAGTGAGGTGTGTTTAAATCATTCTCCATCCCTAGTTTTTCTCTTTTACAAGGAGAGAAAAATGCCTTCACGCTGACCTTCTGCATTACTGCACAGAAGCAGGACCTGAGCTCTGGAGGGGGCAAATTTAGCACCTGCTCAAATTGTCTGACCTTGGATGAGTCATTGAACCCTTCAGAGCACAGTGTAGGGGGGGTTTACATCTACATTTCCCATGCTCTTTATCATTTCTTAGAAGTGATGGTAGATATGAAAGTGTTCTGAGTACTATACAAGAGATTGAGAGGGAAAGGAGAGCATTAGAATGAATCACGTTTTCTTTCTTTAAATATTATACATTTGTTTGTTTCTACATGTGTGCCCACTTGTGCCATTGCTAGTGTGTAGGGCTAGTTTTCTCCTTCTGCCATGTGGGTTCTAGGTATGGAACTCAGGTAGTCAGGCTTGGGGGCAAGTGCTTTTCTCTGTGAGCCATCTTGGCAGCTCTATGAACCATGCTGTCTGAAGACAGAGAGCATCCTGTAAAAAGATGCTCTTGTGTCCCCATGACATCTTGGAAATCTATTTTATTTCCTATTCAGGGTGATCTGTATGCACAACCTGGCTGGGAAGTCAGAAAACCTAGCTAAACATTCAGTCTCTCCTTTCTCCTGATCTAGTTGCTAGGGACTAGGGGCTGTATTGAAGGGTAATCTAAGACATCCAAGAAGTTCTCTGTGCTTGAGATGCTGTTGGAGTCTAAGATCGTGGAGACCTCTAAGCCAGCAATGTGTTCAGCAGCATGAGTACATGTCAAACTGCTTTGATACATCCCCCAGCATAATAAGATCCCAAAGTAGCTCCTAATACAGCTATACAATCTGGGTCTCACCACAGAACATCTCGGTTTCCCAGATCAGCTTCCTTTAATGGTTTTTATGGAGAGTAGGCATGATGAGCAAGTAGAGGCTCTTGTACAAACACAAACTTGAGCTTGAATCTTGGGTCTCACAAGGTAGCAGGAGAATTGACTCATGGGAGTTGTTCTCTGATGTTCGCATGCATGACTGTGACACATACACACACACACATACACACACACACCAAACAAACGAATATGAAAGAAATTAAGACCCAGACACCAGTGATTTTAGTGTTTGTTTGTTTGTTTTCTTTCTTTTTTTGTTTCAAGGCAGGGTTTCAGGGTTTCTTGTTGTAACTCTGGCTGTCCTGGAATTCACTCTGTAGACTGGCCTCGAATTCACAGAGAGCCACCTTTGCCTTCAGAGTGCTGGGATTAAAGGTGTGCACCACCACTGCCTGGTGATTTTGGTGCTCTTAATAGGCAAAATGGAGGGTCAGTTGCTATGCTTGTGGGTATGAATGTTCTTGTGGTATGGCCAAGAGAATATCCCTCATCAATGGTTTCTGAATCCATGGCCAGTCTGTTCCCTTGACTTCATAATCTGCTTTGTGCTAGAATGCAGGTTCAGGCCAACATTCTCACCTTGCCTCCACTGCAGTACCATGCACAAGAAACTTCTGGATATCTTTGTTCCTGACACACAGTCTTATTCCACAACCATCACTCTCACTCGTTTTATGTATTTTTTGCATTTTGGTTATTTTTGCATATATCTATCTTCTACACCAGACTGTGAGCCCACAAGGCATAGAACCATGCATTCCATGTCTTTGCATTGCTTATCTTCCACAGGAGCGCTGTGGCACACATCTGTACATGTGCACAGAATGAATAGGTAAGTGTAAATCAGAAAGTATGAGGATTGCTGTAACTAGAACTCGAAAGAAAAGAGAAAAAGGGAGGAAGGGAAGGAAGGAGGGTGGCAGGGGAAAAAAACACACGGGGGGCGGCAGGGAGAATAAATGAGCCTGCATGAAGATAAAGAAGCCCCATTTGTGTTGTGGTTATGGCCAGAGCTCCACAAAGAGGCCACCCATCTATCACACCCCTCCTTTGCATTCTGGTAAGTTCTCTGTGTCTAGGTTAAAGCATTTCCTTTCAAAGCTGTTCTTAGGGTTGTGGATACTGCCTACCCAGAGCTATGGATGGGGCAGATACAACCCCTACCTCAGTTCAACATTGCTGAGCCCATAAAAACCTCTGCAAAGGAAAACCTCCCCATAGTCCCAGGACCTAGGAGAGTCAGGGCAAGGACAGTGATGATGGCAATATAGAACAGAAAACCCAATCTCAGTCTTCGAATGTGGTCATTGTTTGATACCTACTAAGTGACTTTTCCTCTAGTTTCTCAAAGTGGTGGAGATCCCTATAAGATAGTTGTAAGGTAGGGAGAATCTATATTGTATTTTGGAGTTTCCTAACAGGCAATAGAGACATCCTAGGGAAAAGAGCCTGTGGGCCATTGCTTTATACTGGTATAACTGTGGAATCCGATATTATTAATTTAGGAACTTGAGAGAGAGGAGAAAGTAGGTCACACAGAAGCTCAACATAGAACTCAGGTGAGCTTTGGGAGATGTAGGTGTGGAGAGGTCCAGTGACCATAGGAAGTCAAGTGCTCAGGGAGAAAACACACACACACACACACACACACACACACACCAAAATAAACAAATAAATAAAACCAAGCTGAATAGAGGTGGCTTGACTCAGGAGCAGAGTCAAGGTTGGGGAACATCCTCTACCAAGACCTCCATCAACTCATCAGTTTCTCTTGCAAGCTCCTGGGCCCTCACTCAGGCATGAAGGTGAGCACATCTAGAGAAGGATGTGGTGGGTGTACAGTCGATCATCCATACAATGTGAGCGTATTAAAGTGGGATGTGAGCAGAGTGCAGAGAGAAACTCGGGACAAGGAAAGGCAAGTTACTCCTGGGATTTGCCAAGGGAATTCCTGTGATACAGCATCTAGCTCTTGCCTCTTAAAAGCTTGGTCACTGTGAAATCAATGAAGGCACACCATTACTGCAAATCATCACATGCCGGCTAAGTGGCTATTCCCTTAAGTCTCCTACCACCTGGATTTCCAGTTTTTACGTTGCCTTTAGTTTATTTTAAAAACTGGAGTGAGAAGAGAATGATAAGATAATCACTCTGTGGCAGGCACTAGGGCCTCTTCTATATGCTAAGCCTCCTAACATTCCTGAGCAGGTGAGTGAGGTTTCTGAATCTTATGGAAAGTTCCTAACATTCCCAAGCGGGTATAAATTTGAATGAGTCCAAAGAGCCGAAGGGTTCTATTATTGACAAATGATTGAGGATCCTTAAGACTGTCATGGCCTAGTCAGCAATGTTAGAAACATGTGGACTTGCATCTCAGGACTGTACCTAAGAGAACATCCACGGACATCACTTCTCAGACCAAGAAAAAACTACCCCAGTTCACAGTGTCATCTAGCTTAAATCAGGTAGTCAGGATGGCATCTAAATTATGTAAATAAATACTTATGTGGATGAAAATTATATATCTAGTTTTTTTTTTTTAAGTTTGTCTGTTTTGGGAAACAGACAAATTTCCTTTGTGGAAAAGGGAAATAATATGATAAAAATACAGTATATGAAAAAAGTTTTGAATAAAAAATATCTAATGGGCTTCCATAATTTGTTACCAATTAGGAATTAGGAAACTTCTCCTTCTCCTTCTCCTCCTTCCCCTTCTTCCTCTTCCTTCTTCTCCTCCTCTCCTTCTCCTCCTTCCCCTTCTTCCTCCTCCTCCTCCTTCTCCTCTCTCCTCCTGCTTTTCCTTCTTCTTCTTCTTTCTTTCTTCTTTTAAAAAGTTTTTTCTGAAGCTTTTAATTTTCTTATTTGGTTTTGGTTTTTTGAGACAGGTTTTTTTTTTTTTTTTTCTATGTAGTTCTAGAACTCACTTGTAGACCAGTCTGGCCTTGAACTTAGAAGTCCAACTACCTCTGCCTCCTGAGTGTTTATATTATAGGCAGGCACCGTCACCATCAGGCACTTCTCCTGTATCTTAACTACATTTCTCACCCAGAAACCCGAAGCATTTTATTCCAACTCTTTGCTCAGTTATAAGGACTAGCAATTGTCATTATTCTTATAATTTATCACAATTTTAAAACCATCACTGCAATAGTCTTTTTTCCCTTATATTAAAAATATAAAAGTTCTTTACAATATTTACTTATAAAGAGTAAACATATTTTTCTTTTATGGATATTTTTCTACATATTTTCAGATTTTCCTCACAAATGTAGCATAACCATACCGGGAGTAAGCATCAAGAAGGCAAATGTTATGTGTATTGATATTATTCTTTTACAGCAATAGCGGCTGTGCCATTAGAGAAAGGTATTTCTTTTCTGTAGTGCTGGGGATATAACCCAGTGCCTCATGAATACTAAGCAAGTGTTCTGAGCTAAATCTCCAGCCTTTACAGGCTACCTTTTGATTACTTAATTTTCTTGCAAACAGTTTAGGGGCTAAAGTTAGCTTTCCATTTCACAGACAAGGACATTGAGACAGAGAGAATTTGTGAATTGTCAAAGATAAAAAGCTAAAGAGTAAGTACCAGTATTGAGAATTAACACCAAGGTCTCTTATAAGAATTTCCATTGTCATGGCCATTTCCATCACGCATAGATCCCGGTGTGAGTACAGAGCTGAAGAGATACATTTACCAGCCCCTCTCCATTGAAATCAGCATTTCTTTGACATAACATCTTACTGGAGAGGCTCCATGACTTGAGAGACACTAGTAAGTGGTCCCAAGGCACTGGCACCTGTTATATTCTACAACCTATGAAAGTTTCACAAAAAAGTCATCAGAAGTGTGAGCTATGACCAAAGCAGTTAATGACCAACACATATTTGTCACTAATGTAACCACCTAATCACATATTTGTCATTAATGTAACTATCTAATTCACATTGTACAGTCAATAGCTAAAGGCACATCAGCATTATGGGGAAATGGCATCGCAGACATTAATATGCATAAAGATAAAGTACCTTGATGAAAAGGTCATCCCTCACCCTTTTACCTTCTCTGGCATAGGCTCTGATGCCCCTTGTAGTAACTGTACAGCTGGCTGCTAGCTTGATGAACAGAGGACCGCTGCCCATCTCACAGACCTTTATGATTAGCTTCTGGCGGCTCTAAGAAGTTCCGCACAGAGTCCTGCCAGAAGGAGGAGGGTTAAGGAAGATGGGAGAGCAGGAATTTTTTTACTAGTGCAGAATGGGGGTGGTGAAGGAGATATCAGGAAGTCTGCTGTTCTGCAAAAAGAAAGTTGAGCAGAGTACAGCAATGCGGGCTTTTTCATTTAAGGGAACTCAGGACAGCAATATAAATGGTAAAATCTTGTCTTTGAATCTTTCCACCCATGTTAGCTCAAGTTGAACTTTCTCTGTGCCTCACAATTGCCACCATTTAATTTCTCCTGGTAACACATGAAGCAAAGCAGTCCTATGAGAGGTCATGTGATTTACAAGTATCGCAAAAATACTTCTTTGAAGACCTTAATTTTATATTTAATTTCTCACTTGCCCTTTGGAAGCATATTGCTACCGATAGTCAAAGGGTATGATGGTGCAGGCATTCATTTCTTAAAGGCTGTACTCAAAAGGCGTTATAAACACCAGGTTTAAAACTCACCCTACATAAAGAAACAGTAGAAAATCTACTCCAGTAATAAGTTTTAGAAGGTTTCATATACCTTATTTTACCTTAATTTCAGAAATCACTCGAAAAACTCTCTAATGTTATACTGATTAGTAAGATATGGAATTAATAAACATGGGCTGGAGGATGGATGAGAGTGTAGCTGGAGAGATTCTCAGACAAGTGAAATGGTTTTCCTGTGAAATATGGGTTCCAAATGACAGCCTGAAAAAAGGCTGGGCAAAACTGGGGGAGATGGGGAGATCGGCTAATTGTATTTAATGAGAACACAGGCTGGGAAAAAAGCCAGGATAACAGAGGGAGGAGTCAACATTAAAATCAATATTTTAATTGGACTGAGCCCACGTGAAATTTAAGCATAGTAAATATAAATTTCTTAGGTTAGGCAATTGCACATGTTTAAGATGAGGACTTGATCTCACATAATCTGAGGCTTTTAACTGTCCATAAAGTTACATATATGCTAACATCTTGATGTAAAACAACATAGATTTTTTTCCTCTTTTTTTTTCAATTCCCTTCCCCTGCAAATTCTTCCACAATCATTTCTGTATAGTTTCTATATATTAAGAAAAGTATATTAGATGTGAATCTTTAGATGTATATTTAAATTGGAGTGCCCATAGAAGGCAGAAAACAAGGAAAGGGCCACAAGGGGATATCTCAAGGGAAGGGGATAGAACAAAGGGAGTATAAAATGGGAAAGAAAATCATAAAACAGAACGGATTAAATGGAGTGGACGATGGGAGAGACAATTAATATTCAAGACCTTTGAAAATGTCTTATAAAACTTACTGTTAGTAGAAGTTCCCTAACACACACACACACACACACACACACACAGATATACAAAAGGAATTAAAATGGAGTTGTTACTTTATAACAGAAGCCAATGTACCACAGGACCATTAGCAAAAAGCCCATCAGCAGGTATGAGTTATCTCTTTTTAAGTTGTTGGTTAGCAGGGGAGGGGAGGTGTCCCACATTATTGACATTGCTCTTGGTCACCCTCCAAAACTTGGTTGTGAAAGTCTATTGCTGAAGACAACACACAGTGGAGTCACAGGACATGGAGAAACAAAATTATACTGACCTGGGCACAGTTATCCCTAGTGAATAGCTTTCATGGTGCTGGGCTGGGAGGTGCTATTGCACAATGCTACAGGAAAAGACAATAATCAACAGTCTTACCCACCTGTGAATCCTGCAAGCTACAATAACATCTGACCTGGCAAAATATGGCTGATGATGCATTAATGGCATGAATATTATAGCTTAGTTAAACACTTACCATTTTCTAATTGGACTTAAAGCCAACCATCAATATGCAACTCATGCCTGGTACCATTGATGTCACCCCCCACTCCCCCCAAAAAAAATACATGACCAGTTAGGTCAGAGGCCCTAGCAGAGAACCTTATACTATTATTCTGCTAAAGTAATAATCTTCTCCCAAATTTCCCATCTTTATAGCTACAGATTAGTGCATGATGTAACCTTCACCAGAGAGGCTTTATAGTAAATGGTGATTATAACAGAGACCCCAACTGGTCAAGTGTAGAGAGCAAGAGATTATGGAGTGCAAAACTCAAAATGGGACAGCTATCACAACCCCTCTCCCCAAGGCTCAGGGATCATTATGAAAGAAGGGGTGGAAAGATTCAGATTAAGAATCAGATTAAGATTGAGATTAAGAACTAGAGGTAGTGAATGACTAAAAGAAACATTGTTTACTAAACATGACAGTGTCATAACATATATAAACTCATCATGGCTATGACTGCATGCTTGCACAACCTCTATACACAGACGATACTAACTGGACTCAGGGTTTTGTTTTGTTTTTTAAATTATGTCTACGCTTTATAAAAGAAACTTTCCTTTGTAGCAGATGGAGACCATTACAGAAAATCACAACTGGTCAAAATGCAGTGATTAATTGATTGTGCCTAGCACTATTGAATACATGACCTTTTAAATATGAGTCTTAAGGCTCAGGGAACATCATAGAGGAGGAGCCAGAAATATTGTGAAAACCAGAAGACCAGGAAATCTGCTGTAAGATTGTGTCTTCCAGAAACGGTAGGGAAGCTACACCCATGATACCTTAAAAATATGGCTGCCTAAATAAGACCTGAACAATGACAGCGCCAATAGGCACATCAATGTGGAAGGAGGAAATCTCACAGGGTCCCATCCCTAGACAAAGAACTGTAGACAATTAGTAACTGCAGAAAGAGGAAGAATTAGTCTTTCACAGGGACGAACCCCCTTAAAGGTATTTGGTGTTGACCTAATACCAAATGGTTAGTCTTGAAACCATAGACACTAATGCAACACTAAACAGACTCAATGGGTTATTATTTATATTTTAATGCTCATATAACAATATTAGTAAAAAAGATAATCAATGTGAGAGGGTGTGAGGGGGGACATGGGAGAGGTTACAGGGCAGAAGACATGGTAGGGGTTGAATGGAGGAAAGGGAGGGGGAAACGATGTAATTATATTTTAATAAAATTAAAAAAAGGAGAGAGAACACATGAAGGTTGGAAGGAAAAGGGTAGTTGAGAAATTACAGATATAATCTAATGAAAGAAGACTCACGGCTGGTGTACACAAACATTTGAAGAGGTATACAGAAAAATGGCTGATAGCACGAGCGTGCGCCTTTGATTGCTTGGATTCAAGTCTAATAGCAGTTTGTAGAGACAGGCACCAGAGCCTTTGGGGAGTCTTCTTCAGAACCTTTTAAGGGGAAGGGATACGCCACACTCATCTTTCTGTATACTAGGCCTGGCACATCACAGATGTTGAGTCAGTGGGTTAGCTCTCCTATCTGAAGATGTGGTAAACAAAAGAGCCATGGGTTCAGAAGCAAATTACAAGGAGGCACATATCCACACTGGTGAAGCACCTGTTCACAACCACAAGGCAAATGACAGCAGGTCCTCATTACCTTCCCCACAGCTGGCAGTGGTGGTCATGAAAATGATGTGGTGTGCTGAGCTCACAGTTGCCTCCTGGTAACTGAGCGAGGTTCAGAGCAGCCTGTGTGAGAATGTGCCTTTGTGTTTCTATAGAAGGGATTTGTATCATAGATATTATTAGTCTCGATGGGTCCAAGTTTAGGAATGGTTTGTGCTCCATGTGTCCTTCCATCCTTTCTAACCATGGCTCTTTTTTGTTGTTTTGTTCACAATTCGACAAAAGCATCCCCTCCTCCTGATGTCCTGGCATCATAATGTTTTGTCCTCAGTGAAAATATCTGCTATTGGAGCTTAATTAAA
This sequence comes from Cricetomys ansorgei, assembly GCA_026225945.1. NCBI lineage: Eukaryota > Metazoa > Chordata > Mammalia > Rodentia > Nesomyidae > Cricetomys > Cricetomys ansorgei. Next base: position 14,699,102 of record JAMJFZ010001131.1, read on the forward strand.
AAAATACAGTTGTTTCCACTAGACAGCTATCAGAAGAATCTATTAGAGTGTTTGTTTCCTCTTCATGTGAGATAATTTGGGGGAAATGCTAGCTCCTCACTCCACAAAAGGTCACTAAACTAAAATGAGATGGTTTAACTGATAAGCATTCTTTAAGGAATGTGGAGTATTCCCAAGATTCTATCCTTGCAGGGCTCTGGCTTTTGGAATGAAATCAAAGTCTTGTTAAGAGCTCTGCATCTAAATGTAGCCATTCAGAAAATAGCCATGAAAATTCCTTCCCCCCCAAGCTATCTGCTCTTTAAAGTATTCTGAAATGTAAAATAACTTTCAAGGCCTTAGCCACTTAGCTCAAATCATAAAATGTACAAGATGTCAAAATGATTTATGATTTAAGCATAACAGTTATCACTTGATTGCTTCATGTAAATTTCATATACTGTATGCTATTTGTAATTATGTGTTACCCATACATTTACATGGTTAGATAATACCTTCCGAGAGCTAATTAAGTTTTTGGATATTATCATTCAAAATAGAAGTCAGTGTTTACCCTTGGAAGCCAGTTGGGTTTTTATGTTTGGCATGCTTTGGCTGTTCGTTACCTCAATGTAAACATTGACTCCTAGGAAAACTAGCCAACCAGAAGTCCCAAAACAAAATGCTAAAGGTTGTGATAACAAGGCAAGGGCAGAATGAGATGCTCTGATAGGCAGACGATCAAGTAGAAGTCTTTGAATTGAATCTTTCCTTGAGATCCTACTTCTGTAGTTCTGTATATGCAAATTTCCCATACTCATTCAGATAACATAATACGTTTGACGTTTGATAGGTCCCTTAAGCAAAACGTTTAAGAGGAATAAACTATCTCAAAACTACATCTCTAAAATATACCAGTCCAGTTAACGTTTGCAGTTTCTACCTTCCTGATTTTCTACATATCAGCTGCCCTCAAGCTCTGCCTCATCCCAGGACCCCAAGTCTCTTTCTGCTTTAGAGCAGTCGCATCCTGTTTGCTCTGTGTAGTATGCTCTTCCTCTCCATCTTGGCCTGGCTAATCCTCACCTCGAGCCTGCACATTGCTTCAGAAATAAGACCTCCCTACATCTTTACCCTACCCCACCATGGGTCCAGATTAGAGTCCTTATCAAATTCTCTCAGCTTTACAGCTGTCATTGTGACCCTACCGCAGCTGAGAAGATTCAGTTCCTCATATGATGACTGGTTTATTGCCATTTTCTTCCACGAGACTGCAAAGCACACGAAGGCCAGGGCAGCGGGGATGCCTAGAAAGACTATGCTTGGCACATGGTGGATGGCACCACTACTACTTGTGGAATGCACAAATAAAATGGATTCACTGAGAATCTAGGTTACTTGTACTTCATTTCCATCCACTTGAGTGGTGTCTGACTGGAAAATTTTGCCTGACGTTTATTTAAGAAAGTGTCTGAACCCCTGCCCCTTCCTCTCTGCCTTCCGCCATTCCTCCTCTTTCCCCAACACGTACACTCCAGGGAGTCTGTGAAAACTACCAATGAAAGATACTCTTTTACCACGGAATCTTGTCACGTATCCTGGACTTTTAAGGAAGCTATGTATTTGCAGTTTCCCCTGAGTGGTTCATAGGAAGGAGAGTTGTTCTTAGTGAAGCTTTAACACTCCTGCCCTCCCCATTGCTTCGTGATTCGTAAGACTGATGATCAAGTGGGACAGAATCAGAGAAAGAAACTGTCATAAATTAAACCCTACTCGGATCTAATTCTATTGAGATTCTTCCTTTCAAAATACAAACAGCTCAGTCTAAGTTCTCCAACTGAACTCAAATGTGTATTTTCCATTCAGCCCAGTGGACACCTTAGGGAAAAAAGTAGTTCTCAATCATGTAGCCAGCAACACTGCACATTTCTTTGGATAAACTGAAGGACATCTAGCATTATCTTTAGACTTTCTATAGGATTTACAAAACAAAGAAAATTATAAAAACTAGAGAAGAGAAAAGCATTTGCATCCATGGAAGGCAGTCTTCTAGGACTATTATCTGGGAAGAAAACAGATCTTGCTTGACTTAATGCTGTCTCTAGTTAAACGACTACAGGGACAGGCCCAAATGGTTTATTAAGCAAGAAATATTGACTAGATGAAAAATCGTCCTCTCAAATCCACACATGTAATTTACATCACGACAGAATTTAACACAAAACTCTATTATTCTTGGCACAATACCTAAAAACATCCTTAGTCGGTTGGAATGTAAACTAAGAACATAGTTTAATATTGTGACAGCTAGTGTTTTTAGGTGGTGATATCTATTATTATTTTAGTTATGGAAATGCTTGAAGAGAAACAAATATAGCAATAGAAAACAAAATTATTAGAATCATTAAATATTTTAATTTTATGATTCTAATTTGTGGGTTAACACAAAAAGTAGTACACTCTGAAGATGTGGAATAGGAATGAAAGTTTTTTTTTTAATGAAAATTTACTCCTGTAGATATTTGAAAAAGATGCCAGTATTGAAGTTAATTAATATTTGTTCTAAAGTGGGCTTTACTATGAGAAGTGATGGCCTCTTTCTGGGGAGGAAGGATAATTCTTCATGCTGGCATTCTGTTTCATTTCTGCAACATGTGAATGAATGCCCCATTAACTGAGTTCTGCGGCCAGTTAATATCCAAAACAGTCTTTTCTCTGTTGTAGCTACTTCCTATACAATACTAACGCTAGCTCCTAAAAATAAACCTGACAGAATAAAGCACAGGGCACCCTTTCAAATTGGTAAAGTCCAGTTCTTCTGGGGCTATGGCTATCGTTCTGTGTCTAGGGATTACGGAGAGTGGATGTAAAGAGGGAGGGCCAGGTGTCAGGTCAGAATGAAGGAGAAGAATTTAATTATATTATCTGGACACTCTGGTTATTTTACTTGCAATTTAAAAGCTCTTGTAACCATTTTTAAAAATTTGATTTTTAAAATGTGTGTGTGTGTGTGTGTGTGTGTGTGTGTGTGTGCGCACACGCAAAGGTTGTTCAGGTGTGTGTGTGCGCGCACGCGCAAAGGTTGCTCAGGTACTTGGGTAGGCCAGAGGTGTCTAATAACCTGAGAGCCAGGGCTAACAGGTAGTTGTGAGATGCCTTACATAGGTGCTTGGAATCAAACTGGGGTCCTCTGGAAGAGCAGAAAGTGCTCTTAACTACTGAGCCATTTCTCCCCCGTAAACATTGTAACCATTTTAAAGAGGTAATTTATGTGTAACAAAACATAAAATAAAATGGAAGGTTGGAGGTTAGGGCATCACAGGAGATGGTGCAGTGTTTGATCTCTGGCTCGGATTAATTACATCTGTAATATTCACTTTTAAAAATTTTTTGATACAGGGCTTCTTTGTTGCAACTCAGGCTGTCCTGGAACTCACTCTGTAGACTAAGCTGGCCTCAAACTCACAGAGATCCTCCTGCCTCTACCTTCTGAGTGCTGGGATTATAGGCATGTGCCACAACTGCCCAGCCTGTAATCTTCATTTTTGAACCCTAACATCCCACTTGGTTTCCTTAGCAGAAAATGAGCTATTGTGACGAGAATCAGGTAAAATAATAGAGCCTACAAAAGTGGTTTTAACAGTAAAATGGAACAAAAAGTCAGAATAAAGATATTTGAAAAATGTATCTGCTGGAGACCACCAATCTGAAGAGCTGGTTAAACAGCTTATGGCTTGGATATCTGACCCTAATTAACTGATTTTAGTGTCTCAGTTCCTACTTTACCTCTGCAGACATACTTTATAATTGATTAAAATGTTCAAAAGTGACCTGGGCAATCTGTTTTATAAGTTTCTATTAAAATTTTATTGATTTATTTCTATTATAAAATTAATACATAGTAAATGTAAAAGCTTTCAACAGTTCAAGAGAGTGTAAGAAAAGGAACTCCTCACTACCACTTGCTTTCTCATACTGAGTGGACAATCTCCCTGTCTGTCTGTCTGTCCCTCTCTTTCACACACACACACACACACCCCTCAATTTTTACCCCCAGACCTAATTATTATGAATCATTTCTTGCAAAAGCAAATTCTTCGAAGATGGAAAAATTCTGTAAGGCATTAGAGATTTAAAAAAAATTAAAGAAAAATCTAGAAATACCTCATGCCAGTCAGAGTTGATGAAATCTCAAATTCTCTTGGAATAAGAGAATGACCAATTGCTGGTTGAGGGAACTGAAACAATAACCCTGTAAACAAACTGTCCAAAGTGAATGGCAAGAGACAGCCTACAGCGAAGATTGGATAATGCCTTCAAGGAACACCACCTCCTCATCATGGTTTATAACAAGTCGATGACGTTCTTCAACATGTTTTAATGATTATCATACCTTCCCCTTCACAAAGGATTGATTTATTATGGTTTAAATTTAAAGAATACTGGTTTCCCAGTTTTGAGTCAGGCTTAGATTACAGAGCACATAAAATCAATGACTTTGTTCTAGGCAAGGAAAACAGTGTTCATTTAAGTGCAAAAAAGAATAGTCCTAGGGAAAAGTTCCTCACGCAATTCCACATGCTAACTGCCTCCACCGCTGCCCGCGCCTCCTCTCCTGCTTCCTGTTGCCGTCATCAGCACCACCACACTTAACACTTTTATGGCATCTTAACATTTATAAACTGCTTTGTATATTGTTTATTTTAATTCTCAAAATGACTTTATCCAATATAAAGAACAACCATAGCTTTTCAATTTATAGATGAGAATGCCTGCAGCTGAGCACAGTGAAGTTATTGGCTCAAAGTTACTGAACTATGAAGGAATGGGCCTTCTCCTCTCGTGGAGGTTAATGGGTGATATTTAGTTGTGTATCTCCAGCTCAGATCCCTTTGCTCAAGCCCCGGAACCCACAGCCCATAGACTCCATGTCTGCACTCTGCAGCCCCCAGTGCAGTTAGACTCAGTTTCCTGACTGAGCCTATAATTTCTTCTACCAGCTGGTTTCTCTTTTAGTGTGTTTCCCCCAGTGAAGGGCGTCATTACCCTTCCAGCTGCCTAACTGAAGATCTAAGGATCAGTTTTATCTCCTCAGCATGTCATCTCAGCACACACATACTCCATCACTACGTCCTGTAGAGTTCTCAGGAATATTTCTCGGTATGTCTTCTCTTCCCTGTCTTCACCATGAGTCCCACAGTTCCAGACCCTACAATCTCATGTTGGAATAGTTCCCGTGTACACATTCAGCCTTTCTCTCACCATAACCTCTACATCCATTTCCGCACTGTGACCAGAGTGATTGGCTAATTCTTCTGCTTAAACTCTCTTGTTGGCTTCCTAACTATGCTGCTTTGGATGGCTCTTTTTATCCTCATTAGAATTAATTTTTTTTCACAATATTCTTCTCTCTCCCCTAGCTCCTCCCAGATCTTTCCACAACCCAAATTCTTTCTCTCTCTCTCTCCCTCTCTCTCTCTCTCTCTCTACCATTTTTATTAAATTCTTTTCATACAATGTATTTTGATCATGTTTCCCCCCCAACCCCTCCCAAGTTCTCTCTACCTCCTACCTTGCAGATAGAGTCAGGTTCAAAGGCTTTTTATTCTTTTCCTAATTAAATCACTGGTTCTAGCCTGGAGCTGTCACACAGGCCTATTCCTCTGCACATTCCCCCTTTCTGTTGAAGATACAAATTGTGCTGTGAAAACAACTTTAACACAGTTTAACTATTACAATGCAAACAATTATCAATCCCGTAAATTTATCAGTCTGAATATCCTTTTGAAGATCCACTTCGGCCATTAACGTTATGATCTTCCATAACTGCAGCAGCCATCAGTCCTGATCATCTCTCGAGTTCTCTTCAATATTCCTTCAGCAAATGCCCATTTCAGTCTCAAGTCTCATGAACTGTCTTGGTTGTGGCACCCCATCTTTCCTGTCCTCGAGTCTGGTTTTCTCCAGGAGGACTTTCAGTTGTTCTTTCAACCCCAGAGCCTCTTCCTCCTGGAGGCCCATTCTGGAAGCAGCCTCTGCTGTCATCTTACTGGAGGACCTCTCCTTTTTTTCGTCCTGTTACCCAATTTTGCACATGTTCTTTTATTCAAGGGTTTACTCACACGCAGTATTTAAAGTCAGGCATTTAAAATTAAAGGCCTAAACTATGAAATTTTGCAAATGTGACACAGGCAAAGAATGAGTGTCTGGATAACTTAAATCCAAATCATTAGGAGTCTAAGTCTGTAACGAGGAATGTTCCTGATGGCTATCATTCAAAACAAACAACTGGGAAACCACAGGTGCTGGGTAAATTTGTCAATGAAGAGAAACTTCAGTTTCAGCCTTGCAGAGTATGAAACCAACCACTAGTTCTTCTGTGGCAGAGCACCAACTGTGCTTCAGAACTTTGCCTGTAAAGTCTCTGCCTCCATCAGCAAATCCAGTATCTCAGCGGTAGCTCTTTCTCTTGCTCCTGTTGCCGCTGTACATCTTGTCTCAGACATTCTAGTCTCCGGGGAATAGGAGTCTCTTGAGATCTAGGACAGTGCATAGCTCCACGTTAGCCTGCTCAATTTTGTCACACAAGTCATTCAACTGTTTCATGAGCCCCACAGCATGAGACTGGTAACCTACAAGCAAAACTTTCATGTTCTTTTCCATATTTGCAACTCTGTTAGCTTTTGTTGCCATGTGACCTCTGTTTACCTCGTCTCTTTTCCAGTGGTTCAATTCTGTCCCTTTCGCTAGCAAGCTTAGCCCCTGTGTAGCAGCTCTGACCAGGAAGATGCAAGACTTGACTGTCGCGTTCTTCCCACACTTGGTTATAAGCGTCACTGGAGAGTTTCCCATGGCTCATTCCTTGTTTGACCACTCCTGTCTCTTGTATCAGAATGTCCTGGACTTTTCCAGTTCTTCTTTAGCAAAATTTTCATAAGGACTGTGCTCAAGGTAGGTAATGTACTCTGCATGGTTGGTAGCAGATCCAACAGTTTTTCCTTTTTTATTCCCAGATGGCTCACAGGGGTGATGGAGAAGGTCATAATGAAGCATCGTGATCATTTCTTTCTTGATGAGTTCTTCACTTATTTGTAAAGTCTGTTAAAGGTGGTTCTACATTTAAAGGTCTTAAGTAATTTCATTGACTGCAAACAGCCTTGGTATATCCTTCTGTACAGTTCTGTGCATTGGTTTTATTTCCTTAACATGCTTAGGATCTCGGACGGCCTGCTTTGGAGTATCGACATCAGCAGCATCTTCACTGTGGGTATCACCTATTTCACCTGCTTCCAGATGCTTTTCAGTGTTTCCTGGTAGAACAACTTCAAAGTCATTATTAGGAGCAGGGAGGCCCAATAGCCTCTAACCCCAGACAGAGATGTTCACAAGATTCTCTTTCCTTCTGCTTTATATAAGAAGGGTCACTTAGGTCTACCATTCCATCCTCTGAATTAATGTGTGATTTGTCTCTAAGTGGTGTTCTTCCTGGGGTGGCATTAGTAACTGGTTTGGGGGTTGTTTCACTCCAGGGAGTCAGCTCCGTTAGAAAGAGTCCTGAAAGGGGTAGACAGAACTGTATTTGGAGTCTGTACAACCTGCCACTGTGGAGTCACATCAGAGAAGTTCCTCTCTTGTAGAGGGGTATTACCCCGAGTGGCCACGAGATTCTGAGCTTTCTGCAGAACCCTGTCTTGGTAGGTCTGTGTCCATGGTGTCCTTAGAGCAATGCTGTTGTTTGTGACATTGAACTCAGACAGGAAAGTGCTGGAAGCAGAATTTGTGATCCCAGACTCCTTTGCAGTCTTTGGCACAACCTTACTGGCCTGCCCTACCTTGACACCTCCTGGAGCTCTGCATCTGAAATCTGGCAGGAGGGCAGCACAAATTTGCTTCTCTTCTTAGTAAACTCAGAAACATCAAAGTGTGAAGAATAGCTGATAGTAAATCAGATTCTTTTTTTTCTTCTTTTTAAATGCTGTTTGTCTTTTTTTGTATCCTTTCCTTCTTTTTCAGATCATAGCTCCCCACTAAGATCCTGTAGTTCTGATTTCCTGAAATTTGCATCAAGGACCTGGTCATAAAAACCAAGAGCAGGCTTCTTTACAAATGAGATTTCAGCATTATTAGCCACTCCTCACTTCCTTTTCTTCTTTATCTCAATGCCAGCTGCTCCAAGCTCTCTTCCTTTCTGGAGGGCAGTGAGGTGCCTTGCTTCTTCCAACCACTTCCCTCTTAGATTCTTTCCTTGAGTATTGGCCAGGTGGGCTTGAGCCTCTGAAAGCATCTCAAGTTCATCCTCATCCATATCAACTAGATCAGGCCCAGCTGGTTTTGTTTCTGGGTTTGGATCTATCTCTGTGAGAGTCATCTGTTGTTTTCTCTTCATTGTCCCTTTGGGCAGTTTTGTCCAGGGGAATTCATAGTGTTCCAAGCATTGGGCTGCTGTTCTTCTAATGATTGGAGCAATGGTCCTCCACTGAGTTGGCATCAGCTGGGCCAAGTGCAAGAGTTTTTCTTCCTCTTCTTAGAACCAGTCTGGTTTTTTTTAGTACTTGGGTCCAGCCATTCATACTATCTGGCTTTGCACTGCTTCGTTGATTTCGTATGTAGTAATAAGGCAATCCTAGACCACTGGTTTTTCCCATATTTCATTACTGCTGCTTTTAGAATTTCATCCTCGGTATTCCTCCACACGCTTCCTTTGATCATAATCTGAGGCATCTTGGCGGTGGTGTGTTCTGGCAAATAGCTGAGAGGAGCTTCAAGAAAGTAGGGAAGGTACTTTGGTCACCAGATGCAAAGAGGCCACTTCCTCCAAGAGTAACCTTCTATAGATGTTGATTCAGGGCAGGAGGTGGTTTATTCTTTACCTAATTCAATCACCAGGGTTCTAGCCTGGAGCCCTAGAGATTTTCATCCTTCTTAAAAATCTAGTCCTAAGCCTAAAACTGGAAGGCTTCAGTCAGTCTTCATATAATCTAGAACATGTAAACCACTGTAAATTCTACAATGTTTAAACCTCTTAAGTTTTTTAACTTAGGTTAACTTTAACTTAAATCTTAACTAAAAACTCAGTCTGATGGTGGTTGTGCATACCTTGAATCCCAGCACTCGGGAGGCAGAGGCAGGTGGATCTCTGTGAGTTTGAGGCCAGCCTGGTCTGCAGAGTGAGTTCCAGGACAGCCAGAGTTACAACAGAGAAACCTGTCTTGATAAAACAAAAACAAAAAACAAAACCAAAAAAACCCTCCAAGACTTACTGCTGACTGAGCCACTCTGACCAGCCCCTCTGAACTCTGACTCTTCTGGTTCAACTCAACTGTTCTGGCTCAAACTCTTCTTCAAGCTGACTGGTTAAAACCGATCTTCCAGCCAGCTGACTATTTCTGACTGAACTCTTCTGACTCTGGTAGACTCTGGCTGATTCTGTGGCTGCCTCAGACTGAACTGCTCTGCTTGGCTTCAAACTGACTCACTCTTCCCATCTGATACTGACTTCTACTGAGCTGCCTCTGAGTTTTTGTGTCTTTCCATGAGCTCTTACTGTTCTACACTGCATCAGTCAGCCTCTCTGCTTCTCTGTTTTATCCTTAGTCAGACTGCTTCATTGTCTCTGTGTCTTGTCCCCTGTCTGCCTTCTTTAGACTGCTGGCCTCACTCATACATCCTGTGTCTAACTGCTTGACTCTCTGAGCTGAAAGGTTGCTTTTATATCCTGAGAACTGGGTGTGTCCTCACTCTGACTCAATCTCAGACTTCACAGTGATTCAGTTTCAGAGTTTGGGATTAAACATGTGTACCATCATTGCCTTCTGAATACTTGGTATGTACCAAAATTCTTTCTATTTTCCATCCTGACCCTTCTTATAGACTCCTGGTTTATAGATCCTTCCTAGTTTTCATACAGGACTATTCTTCTACTTCTAACAAACAAAAAACCCTTCCAAAACAGAACAAAATGAAACAAAAGTCCACACACACACACAAACAAAAACCAAAAACCCCTCAGAAAACAAGAACAACAAATATCCTACCACCACCAAAACACTGAGTTCCTTTTGTGTTAGACAACTACTCACTCTTAACAAGCACACACACACACACACACACACACACACACACACACACACACACACAAGCATGGAGTCCATTTTGTTTACTGAGGAAGGGCCCTGTCCTGGAGTGGGGTTGATAGATCCAGTGTCACTCCAATGAAGAAAATTGATCTTCCCTCTCTTCTTGGCTAGGGGTGAAATCCTGTGGCTGCTTTCCCTCCTTTGTCCAGTTGTTTTGTATGGATTGATCTTGTGCAGGTCTTACACATTCTGCATCTTCCCTGTTGTGCTTAGAACATGTTATTTCCTTTAAATTTGATTTTGAAATTTAATTGTCAATGTAAAGGTATTGAGAGGTAGAGGATTGCTTTCAGAAATGTGTGTGCCATGGAGGTCCTGCCTTAGAAAAGGCATCAATGCTGTTCATGAGTGATACCCTGAGAATGGACTGTTGTGAAGTACTTGGACTCTTGTGTTGCTAAAAGTATGAGTGTATACTTTCTGTCCCCCAACCCCCACCATTATCTCATGTGATAGAAGAACCTCACAGGATGTAGAACCTGATTTGGGGCTTCCTAAATAAAAATGAACTTCTTCTTTATATACTACCCAGTCCCAAATATTTTGCTATAGTCATAGACAACGGATTAAGACAGTAGTGCTTTTTAGGTAAAGACCAGATCCCTGGCCTAACCTTTTCTCATCCATCACATGGGGGTGCCTTTCATTTAATCAGGACCACCAACTCGTTCCCAATGTTGCGGCTTGATACTGTTCCATATGCCTGGAATGCTTGTGTCCATCTACTGTCCCTGGTCAAATGCTAACTTGCTTGTTAGCTCTAATGCCATTTCCTTAGGGAAGAAGTCTTTTTTGATTCCAGGTTTGAACCACTCACAACTGTGGGTGTGTTTCCTGCTTTTGATTGTCATCTCTTATCTTGACAGCTTCTCACTATTGCATCCCCTGGTACTCACCATGGGCCTGCAACCCGCAAAACACTCAGTAAATACACATTAGAGTAACACTAAGACCCAATGACTTTATGCACAACATTCCTTCTACCCTCCCACACAGGGACCCAAGTGCCAAGATCATTAAACAAAAGGGAACGAGTTAGTTTAGTTTGGAAACTAAAGTGTGACAATGAAATTCTGAGCCTACCCAGGCAGATTTCAGTCCTGTCCAAGGTGGGTTATAATTTGAAATTGTTGATAGTCAAATGGCTAGGGAGCAATTTCTTGGCTTTCTCTACTAGTGTAAAGTTGTATAGAAAGGATTACAGTAGGATTTGTTAGACTTTCATTTTTAAAATAGTTTTTGAGATAGGGTGTCACTTTGCAGTTCAGGCTAGCCTGGAACTCACTATGTAGCCCAGGTTGGTCTCAAACTTTCTGCAATTCCCATCATTCAGTCCCCCAAGTACTGGAATTATATGAGCGAGCCGCCATATCAGGCAAGATTTACTCTTTAAAATAAGTATAAACTGGGCGTTGGAGAAATGGCTCAGCTGCTAAAAGAGCACTGGCTGCTCTTCCAGAGGACCCAGGTTCAAATCTCAGCACTCACACGACAGCTCAAAACTCTCTGTAACTCCAGTTCCAGGAAATCTGATACCCTCACACCAATGAACATAGAAAATAAAATAAAATAATTATAAACTGTATTTCAACAGCTTCTTTATTATATGATACTTTGAGTGATGTGTGAGAGAGTGAAGTGTCTGCTCTTGAGTTTTTAGCTTGTAAGGGATTATAACACAATTTAAAAAATCTACTCCAATTCAAGAGGTTGAGGCAGGAGAATTTTGAGGCTAGCCTGGTCTACATAGTAGGTTCAAGGCCAGAGTGGGACTATATAGTAAAACTGTGTCTCAAAACAAAAAAGCTAAACCATAATGAACAAAATGTATCTTTTCAAGATTTTTCTTAGATATTTTTCTTTTATGTGCCTGCATGTGTGTTCACCACATGCTTGCCCAAAGAGGCCAGAAGAAGGAATCAGATCCCCTGGAACTGGAGTTATGGATGGTTGTGATCTGGCATGTGGGTACTGGGAATTGAACCTGGGTCCTCTGCAACAGCAACAAGTGACCTTAACTTCTGAGTCATTTCTCTAGTCCATATCATTTTTTTAAGGAGTTGAGAAAGAATTTAATACTCCTTAGGGTTCTGATTAATAAACCATGTCATTGTTTATTAGTCTAATCTCATGTAGAAAATGCTAGCTAACAGAAAGTCCATTTGTTAAACACCCATTGACATTTCAGTAAGCAGATTTACAAATACTTTAGACAGATACTGGGTCTAGGGAGGCATGGGGAGAGCATTTCACACCATGCTTTTCTGTTCCACTCTCTGGAGCTTTGCCTGCATAGTGGTAGCCTGTCTATACCACTGAGGTCATTAAGAATTTGGTTATTGCCAAAATGCCTGCTCTGGCAGTCTACTGAGGCACCGTGGGGAAACTTATCTTGGCAATGTGAAAATCTCCATTTTTAAGAAGCATTTCCAAAACCAAACACCTCACCTTCTGAATACAAAGACCCTATTGTGTTATTTCTTTCTCTTGGGGTTCTGGTTGATTAGGGTAAGACCCTCTAGCTCTAAGCTTTTCAGCTGTAAGCCCTCTCTCAGCTTTCTACACACTAACATCAATTAATATAGCGACTCTCCCGAATGCCAAGGTATCCCTGAGGTATGCAGTGAAGGGAAACAAATTTTCCATTCATTTCTTCTTTCATTGATGTGATTCATTTAATACAGATTTCCTGAGGACCTGCTCTGCACCAGGCACTGACTTAATCTCTGAGGATACAGTGGTGAATAAAAAAATGTCCAGGAAAAGCCCATGTCCTTATTAACTTCTGCTTTAATATGTGCTTATAAACGGGAGGGGGAGACAAGAGCACTGCAGGCTTTGGCATGGTGGAGGGTAAATGTTTTTAAACAGCAGTTGTTTTTAAACAATAATGATTTATTACATGTTAAAAATATGATGAGATTTGTTTTTAGAATAGCAGTCCAAATTTAGAAAAATATGGAATCTGAGTGTATGCAAAATGTTTTTCATACATGATTAAAATTAATATTAACTAATGACCCAACATACTGCTAGTCTAAAAACGATCAAACATTTTCAGTATGCCTCTTCAGTGGCCCTTTTCATGGCTTCAGAGCCTGTTTGAGAATAGGGCACACTTTACAGAGTGCCTGGTATACAGAGGGAAGTACTTGATATCTTGGTTCTGAGCCTAGCCTTTCATGGTTGAGTCATCTCTCCAACCCCAAGAGGACCTCAGTGTCGACTGAAGTAAAACACTGCATTCATATTAGTAACCAAGTGGGTTTGCAAATGGGCAAGAAAAATGACTCCTTCTGTTGCTTTAGGATTATTTGATCTTTTAAGAAAATAAAGAAAAGCTCAGGCTGGCTTAATACTAATGGTGATGCTCCAGCCTCAGCTTCCGGGGTGATGAGACTCCAGGCATGGGTCACTACTTTGTATGCTTTAGTTACTGTTGATAATCTCGTGCATGTGTAGAGTGCAGTGTGATTACATTCACCAGTACTCGCTCTCATTCCTTCCAGCTCTTGCTGGTGCCTCTGTCTCCAGCAGCTCCCCTTCCATTTAGAACATCTAGTAACTTGTGTTTATAAATATATCTTATTGACCTTCCTGAATTTCTTTCTTAAATATAAATGAATTCATTTTACTTTAATAACATATACATTAAAATACAGTCATAAATGTAATGAGATGTATCGGTGCTTAATTTGCATAAATAATTCATACAATCCAACTCATTGTATGCAGTTTACAGTTGCCTCAAGTCTTTGGGTAGCTGGAGCAATGGAAGAATTAGAATTAAGCACTTCTCTAATGCTATGTAAGTTACTTTTTTAAAAAAAGATGTTTTCAGAGTCTAAAACAGTATTGCCATCATGAATGCCAAGCTTCACGGAGGGAAAATGCTGTGGTTTGTGAGTTACAAGTACACCGTAGGCTAGTTTTATATTGTAGAAGTGTAGAAGTTGGAAGACTGTTGGCTTCTATAATTTATCATCAAAGATACTGTAATAGTCATTATTTTTATTTTACAATTGCAAATGACTCTGGAAGAGCTCATTTAGACCTACCTAAAATCAACCTACTGTGATTTTACAAGTATCAACACACAATTTAAAATATAGCCTGATATTTTCTCTATGGGGCTCGACTGACTTAGAGTATGAAAAGAAAAACTTCCATGATTTTGAGAAAATGATGTGAGTGAGAGAAATTAAATGATAACACAGTTTGTAGAAAATTCAACTAGTGATGAATGGAACGCATTCATCTCTGAATGAGACATTCTTCGGGGAGATTAACCTTCCCATCCAGACTTGGATTCAGGCTCAGCTTTATTACTGATCTTCATACACTTGATCCTCACAAGCCTCAGTTTCTGGATTTGAAAGGGAAATAACAGCACTCAATACATAGGCTGATGGAGTCAAATAGCTAATGGATGTGAATTTGGTGGGACACAATGAACACTCTACAGATGAAGCTATGGACATTGACAGGTTTTCCTCTCAACAGATCTTAAATGATTATATAGTTACCTTACTGGCTGGGATAATGCTTTTGACGTTGTGGTAGAAGCCAAAATAAACCATGTTGAAAATTCCGTGACGTCCCAAAGTTGCCGTAAATCCTTTGTTGAGACCCTGGAGCCCCAAGCCTTCCTTCTTAATGATTTGTCTTGCATAAGCCAAAGTAGATGGTTGCTGCATGAGAGAGGAGCCAAGCAAGAGACATCATCTTCGGGAGCATGGAAAAGGGCAGATTGCTATACTATTGTCCTTTGAAGCCAGAATCAAGAGGAACTATTTTTCCCAATCATGAAAAATCATGTTTATACCTATGCTTTTAAAAATTAGAACTCTTTCTCACCCCTGAAAAACCCCAAAACTTCATGCACAGCAGCAGGCTTTATAAGGAATTGTTGGCAAAGGAAAAACATTCTTTGTGGAGTTAGTGAAACTAATGTCATGTAATAATTACCATCACTTTCAACATGCAAATAATTGTAACCAGTTCAGGATTACCCACTCTAAAGGAGGGATTATCCGTATAGATACGTTAGTAATCCACAACTTCGTGTCATCCAAAAGGAATTTATATTTGACTCCTCAGGATAAAATGTTTATTATATAAATTCAGCTTTTCTTTTTCCCCAAGATAGTGTTAAAGTTTGTCTCAAATCCATTGCCTAAATGATTTTCATTCATGCTAGTTTAGAAACTGACCATGGATAAACAGCTGCTGATAACACACGTCTTCACCTATGTGGGCAATCCGTGTGCGTATCACTTGCTGTGATAACTTACCAATCAATGGCACTGGGAGGTTATCTTTAATTTATTCTTTTCCAGTCATTACCAAGACTGAACTACCTTGACTGCTGGAATCTAATCTGCTGTTGCCTTTGGAGCTTGCTGAGCAGCACATTTGGATTCCCTCTGAGGTTCACAATTCATTACAGCACAGTCACAGCCATCCACACGAGTGTTTCAGAGTATGAGTGATGGCTTCTTCTTTGGAGGAACTTCACAAAGGAGATCCCCTCACCCCTTCTCTGCTTAGCGTTGAGGTTTTCCCTTATGAGGTGAGCAGGGACATGACATCTATTCAGTATCCTGCTGGAACAGGTTGCTGCAATGGCCACAGCAATATGCCACACTTTTGACTCAAGAGTATTCTCTTATCATTTGTAGTTAAAACCACATCAGCAGCTGAACAGAAAGCAATGCAATCAATCAAGGCCTTGCATACAACTGGTAATTTATGTTATGTGATCAACAAAATACCTTTAAGTGTGTTTATTTATATAGCAAACGCTGTAGCTTTTGCTAATAAAACCTTTTAAGAATTCCAACTAGCTGCAATTCTGTAATTAGCTTTATCTTTTTCCATTTATGAGGACTAATTGAATAAGTTACCCTAAGCAAGCCCTTGTTTGTAATGTGAAAACACCACAACAAAATCTTGAAGCAACAAAAGACATCTCACAAGGAAACCTAGGAAATTCTCTTAAGGTTAAAGTCTATTCTCTGTTTTTACAGTGTGGGACCTTTTTATGTGTGCTTTGGTGTGCTAATACCTAATCATTTTTAGTTTTCAAAAGCGATGAGAAATTGTCTACAAGCTCATGTCTGGAGATGCTGAGCAAGCTGCATAAGCATCAGCTTCCTTCCTCGAAGGCAGGCAGCACAGAAGCAGGGGACAGATAATGGGGTGCTCATGGACAGGAGGAGCAGGGCAGAAGCAAGCATGCCCAGATCAGACTAACCAGTGCAGGTGAGCCTTTTCCTCTCCATCCTCCCTCATCTAACATTCTGGGGGGGCAGGAGGGAAGGAAGGAGCTTTTAATTTTTCATTCATTTTTATTTTTTATTTTATGCATTTAGATGTTTTGCCTGCATGCAGATCTCTGCAGCATTTGTGTGTGTGGTGCCCAAGGAGCCCAGAAGACATCTTGGGATACCCTAGAACTGGAGCTACAGTTGGTTGTGAGTGACTCTGTGGGTGCTAGAAATGAACATCTAGAACATCTAGAAGAGCAGCAAGTGCTCCAACCTCTGAGTCACACCTCCAATGGACATTCCTTTTTGTTTGTTTGTTTTGAGGCAGGGACTCTCTATTGTGTATGTCTGTCCTGGAACTCTCTATGTAGATCAGGCTGGCCTTGAATTCACAGAGATCCACCTGTCTCTGCCTCCCAAGAGCTGGGATTGAAGGCACGTGCCACCACACCCAGCTTCAATGAATATTCTTGAAAAAACGGATACTAATGTTCTCCAAAGGGTCCGGACAGGTTTTTACTGTTAAAAAAAATAGTTTGATAAATCATCAGAATTGAAACGACTAAATTTAAATATTAGTTTGGATAGTATTGTTTCTCCTCATCTTGAAAACGTATCTCAGTGAACTATTCAAATGCTGCTTGTTGACTATTTCATGAGATTCATTTGTATAGGGACTGTGTGGTACAATGCAATGTAACTCAAAGACTTTAAGCTCACACTTTTCTGAGCTCGAACTGTAACTGTTAATAATTAAGTACATCAGAGGGGCAACAGACTAATTAGAAACAGGAACCTGGAGTCAGACAACTCCGGTTTGAGCCTCAGCAAAGCCATTCACTAACTTTGGTAAATGCTTCATCCTATTAATCTTCACTTCCCTTATCTGTAAACGAGGACAACAACAGAATCTTTCTCACAGGATTCCTGTTATGATCTAATCGATGGACTTAGTTCAGTGTAAGCACTCACCGCATGTTTGCTTTTTGTGATAACAGCAATTACTACTGGCAATAATGAAAAGTTAGAATAATAAAATGATGGATATAAATTTCTTGATGGCTGAAGCAGTGGCGATGAACGGACTGCTTTCACCGAGGACCTGGGTTCGATTCCTAGCACTCACACACATAAAATAGAAAAAGGCAAAGCTGGCCAAAGGGGAGGAAGGACGTGCTTTTGGACACACCTGGCTGTCCTTTCCTTCTTCCAGATTCCTGGGTTCTGATGAACTCCTCCAGAAATGCGCAGGATGTGAGACAATAGATCCTCCACTTCTTCTGAGACCCAACCTAACCCCAGGCCTGGCTCAGGATCCCCTGCAGGCACAGGCCTCACCGCAGTGCCTGCTCTGCTTTCTGCTGCAGCAGGTCCTATCCCTAGTGTTATTGCCCTTTTAAAGACCTCCTGCTTGGTGAGCCCACAGGGATACAGGACTTGGGGAGAAGCTTTTGTATACATTATCACGGACCTGATTGCAGAGTAGGTGGAAATGTCAGCGCTCCAACAGAGACTTTTGAACCCTCTACTCAGTTCTGCCATCCTAATATATTAGATTAGTTCTCTCACTATGCCTGTAAAGTGGGCGGCAGGTAACCTACATCATGGTTTTTTTTTCAGTGGGAGGAGTGAGAGAACTAAGCCTAGTGAAGCAGTGTTCCTAAGGTAAAATGCTGGTAACAAATTAACAAGTGGCTTCACCAGAATTCTGTATCTAAGTCTTTTTTTTTTTTTCTATGCTCTTCCTTGTAATAGGTGATATGATTTTTTAGGGCTCACTAATCCAACTACCACAGGTAGCAGACACATAACAGTATAGAAATGCTTTTTCTGGGAAGTTGGAGTTTTGGAAAAAAAGAAATCAGAATTCCAATAACTACAAAATTTAGACTTATGATATACTAGTTCTTTTTGCTTCATTCAGGGATCTTGTGTCACACACATGTAAGCAAATACTCAATTAGAGAGGCAAAACATGACTTCCACTTGGCTGCTTAAATAGGAAAATGTAGAATCATTTTGACTAGATCTCTGTAAACACAGGAGATTTTACTAAACTTATTTGATTACTGGGCTTTCCTTTCCAAATAAAATGGTGAGTGATTAGCATCATCAGCCAAATGACTCCAACACTATCCAGCCCGGTGTCAGGTTGATTTCCTTGTGACATTTAGATTCACTCCAATTTCCATATTTGGTTACCAACCGTGGGTCAACTGGCCTTCTAACTCCCCTAGATGTACCTTTCCCTGATGGCATCAGAGCTGTCTGATGGAAGAACAAGTGGATTGGGATGCAGGCAATGTTATGGGATGTAGGTAATATTGATAGCAAGTCTTTCTTGAGTGCTGAGGTGACAGGAGTGAGCAGCTGGCTCAAAGTCTTCTTTAACTTTTATTTCAGTGACTGCCAGATGCTAACCATTGCAATCCCGTGTTCTTCTACACACTTGTTGAATGCCTATCTCTCCTGTATACCACACTATTTGAGTGCTTTGCTCAAATTCTAGAAATGGAGCAATAATATTTTGCTTTAGTTTTTCTTTTTGAAGAGATATGGTTATAATTTTTGGACATATCATGAAAAGTTCCCACAAAAGTTATGGACCTATGGAATAAAATTCTTCATTAAAAAGACCTTGAGAGATTTAATCAAAACAGAAGAACCCCAGTGAAATAATCTAAAACACAGAAAAATATTACATGGTCTCACAAGTAAGTCTACCCACTCAGGGGCCATATCCCTAGAAGAAAACCATTGCTCCCTCCCTCTCAGCTGTCAGCTGCCAATGCCCCTTCAGCTTGGACTTCATGAGCTCCCTTTCTATCCAAAAATCTAGAAACAAACCAAAAGGTCAACTATACAGAGATAGAGAATCAAACCATAATTACCAGGGCAGGGGAGGGTGATGGGAAGTGGGGAGATGTAGGTCAAAGCATAGCAAGTACGTAGGATGAATAATCCTTAAGACCGAAGGTCTAATATTAGGACCATCGCTGAGAAAGTTGTACTTTTTGGGGGAGGTTTGTTGAAAAAGTAGATTTTAGTAACAAGTTGCTCTTGTTACACAAAAAGGAACTATGTAAGATCATATGTTGATTTGTTTCAGTATAGTAATCATTTTATTTTATTTAGGGTTTATTTCTTTTTATTTATGTGTATGTGCTCACTCATGTGTGTGTGTGTGTGTGTGTGTGTGTGTGTGTGTGTGTGTAGGTGCCCACAGAGGCCAGAAGAGGGCCCTGAGTATCCTAGAGCTGGAGTCATAAGTAATTGTAAGCTGCCCAATGTGGGTGCTAGGAACTAAACCCCATCCTCTGGAGGAGCCATCTCTGCTGCCTTGTAACCGCTTTATTTTCTATAAGTATACCTAAGCATTATCTTGGGAATCTCATATGTACACAATAAAATTTACTTAAATAATAAGATTTAAAAGTTCATAGAACACACACATGAAAGAGAAAAGAATCTTTTGCCTAAACCATGCTTCCAGGTATCACTGGGGCACTGACTCCTTGCTCTTTGAGAGCCCGGTACTATCAACAAATCACGAGATCATTTATGGCAGCCTGAGCTATTTTTCCTGGAGTTTTTCCATCTAACTACTGACCAGATTTGGCTCTGCTCAGCTTGTGAGATCACAGACAGAGGTTTTAGGCATCGTTCCCTGGGTAAACAGCTCTCAGAATGTGGCCAGTAGTACAGGAACGTGGTGCATATAGATCCCTTTATCTGTAAGGCCACAGAAGTGCTCTAAGCACACTGTCAGAGGGTAGCACAGTTCTCTTGGGTTCCTTCACTTGCTTCAGGTGGCAATATGAATGGTGCTACATCTTAATGCTGAGTGAGTAGGGGTGTTGCTCTACATAGCGTCATGTGACCGGGAAGCAAACTTGATGAGGCTGTGTCCGGGAGACTAAAGCTCTGTGAGTGAACCTTGGGTGGAATATTGCTTTGTGAGAGGGAAACCCAGTTGCCACATTGCAGGTAGGAAAATATACTAGCTCTTCAGGAGATAGACAATCGCCTATCTTTTTTCATTACTCAAATCAGATCTTGGAGCATTTTCATAAATTTGAGAGAAGAAAAAAAAGGAAAGAAAAACCTTTCTTTGATATAAGATGTAAGTGAAAGAAAGGATTTGTGCTTACAAGTGCACACTTATTTTGGCTTAGATATTTCATCAATTCATCACTGTACTTTATTTTAATAGAGCATGATTATGAACAAAAATAATATCCCAAATATTGTGACATTATCTTTTGAGTTTTCTGTAGATGAACAGGTCTCTCTTTCTTAGATTTATATATCTATATTGTATATACACATGTATATACATGTATACATATATGCATATACACATATTTATGTGTATGAGTGTTTTGCCTACATGTATGTGTACTACATGTATGCCTGGTGTCTACAGAGGTCAGAAGAGGGCACTGGATCCCACAGAACTGGAGGTAAAGATGGTTGTGAGCTACCATGTGGGTGCTGGGAAATGAATCCAGGTTCTCTGTAAGAATAGCCAGTGCTCCTAGCCACTGATTCATCTCTCCAGCCCTGAAATAAATCTACTTAAGCACTCTGTGTCTGGAGGACAATCGGATGTCAACAACCCCTCCTAGATGCTGAGCCACAAATATATGTCAAGACCAAGCTGCTGTCCCATAATCACTCTTGGGGATTGTGGGGACACTCTTCACCCCTGCATTGTTGACAGAATGTGAAGGAAGATGACAGTGCTGTGGCCACAGGGACCACTGCTAGAAGGAAGCCGGCAACAAGGGAGGAGCTGTTGCTCCACCAAAACTCCAGGAACACTCTCTTTGGATTTTCCCTTGTGCTTCTTGCTATCCAACTAGCTTCTTGCTAGCCAACAGAAGCAACACTGTTGGCTAAGAAGCGATGTTCATGGTCAGTTTCTTAGAATTGCTAACATGAGGGGTCTTATCTTACCTATTTACAAAGTAGGAACAAACCTCAACCTTATGGAGATACTGGGAGGATCTGAAATATCAAACAAGTGTAGGAAAAAGTAGACGACCAGTCGGGTAAGATCAGAGAGGTGGTGGAAGAGGCCAGCACTTTTCCTTTTCTAGCTCTCCATTACTTGATATATGAAAGCAATGTATATTACTTCAGTAGTTTGTAACTGTACATAACACGCTTTCAATATTAGGTTAAAGGGAAAATCATGTAAGTTGTCTTGCAGTGCCTGGCATATAGGTGCTCTGTAAATGGGAGCTATTATCATTACTTCAAAGTCTTGGTTTTTGAAGGCAAAAACCTAGGGTTCTGGCACAGCCAAGTGGAAGACTAAAGTCTATTTCATGTAAATGATAACAGAGAGGCAACTTGGCTGCTCCCTTAGGTTTTGTTGAAAGATATCTATAGGAATGAATTCACAGGCACAATTCTCTTTTCTGATCACAAGCATCATAGAATGAAGAGAACAGCTTAGGTGCTGAACAGTAGCTAGTGCTTCACATGGTGATGCAGGAAGAATCTGAACCTATACGTCATTGTGAGAATTGACAACCCCCCCCCCCCGTCACTGGATTCTCACACTTTGTAAGAACAGCCACACACTCATTCTACATGTCACTCAACTTCTCCTTTCCTTTCTTGAAAGAGCTGTTCATGAAACACACCTACTTAAGTTGACCCTAATGTTTAATAAAGTATTTGTTGATTATCTACAAAGTAATCACCAACTAAGCAATGTGATATTAGACATGATATAAATTGGTCTCTAGTAGGTTATTAAAAGCTTCTATAATGAAGGGCACAGAACTATATTTAGTGCTATTATCTAAAACCACAAGCAAACCCTGAGCTAATTAAAAAAAATTCTATTTTTAAAGATTCACCCATTTGCTGTCTGTTCATCAAGCCTTAATATTATAATTACAGAGCAAGTAGGTAGAAGACTATTCCTTTTTTGAATTAGACATCTTTAAAGACTAAAGACTAAATAGAAGTAAAACAGGCCTTTTCAATTTTCTAAAGGTTTACTTTAATATTTGGGGGTGAGAATGATTATGCTCATGTGTAACGTAGACAAAAATGACAGAGGCAAAGAAAAACCTGTGTCCCAGCCACACAGAGGCAAGTCCTACAGACCTCGAGGGAAGGGAAACAACCCTGTAGCCAAATAATAACTTTGAAGTAGATTTCAAAGCAGAGAGAAAAACTGGGAAACAATTCATACAGGATTTTGCTCCTGGGGAGAAAGTCACATTTTCCAGGCTAGCAAGAGCATGCCAAACATCACTTAGCTTAGCACAAGTGATAGGGGGCTTCTAATTCTTAGAACAACAGAGAGAAAAAGACAATGCATCTGGGTGGGGAACAGCAAGGCACAGCAGGGACAAGCTATGAGGACATACTTCTGGCAAAACCAGATGAGGGAACCACCTCCAACACAGAAATACGTGGGCAAGCTTAGTCCTAAACCAAAGAGATTACAAATGAGAACAACTCTTTCCTTGGGTTTAGTTTGAAGGACAGGGGGAAATTTGTGTCTATTTCGATTTTATCTAAACATGTTTTTACACCCATTGAACCAAACCGGAGCATGACAAAGCTGTGATTACTCTCCTCCCACAGAAAGTCAAGCGTATTTAAATTAGGGACCAGTTTTCTTTACTTGCTGAGAATTTTAAGATGCTAGCCAAGGTTCTGGTGTTGGAATTGGTGGAAGTGTGGCAGGGATTATAGTCTTTAAACGATATGGTGGTAATTGAGAAACCAAAGGAAGACAAGCACACCTATTGAAACATTTTATACATAAGTTCTAAGGATGTGAGTGGTGTATTAGGAACCAAAGTAACCACAATTTCCTTTACATTTCTGGAATAGTTTATGGTTAAACGGGCGGGAAGGCATATTTTGTGGGTAACATATTTCTGACTGGCTAAAGAATCTGCTAGACCACAGAGAGCACAACTGGGGCAGTTGGAATCAGCACAGCGCCTGCCATGCCTGAGAGGATCTGATGGGAATTGCCCGAGGGTCTCCGGCGATGTGGATCCTCTCGCTCAAATGCCAGGATCATTGGAAAAGGACCTTTTGCTTTCATTCAGTCAGTCCTTGGACTTGAGCTAGGTGGCATTTGCCCTGGACCCATGCTTCAGAGGGTCCTGTTTCTGCCCTTTGTTAGTGATGCCTGCCTCCATGGTGGGGAGGGCAGTCCGCCACAGGAACTCGGCAGTCCTTATGGTGTCTTTAGCACCCTTCCCCTGCTTATGAGAAGCCGAGCTTAGTTCTTAATGTAGCACAGGCTGCTGTTTTCTTAGGCTCCCTTCCACTGCAGCCAAGTCCCTCACAGCTGTGGGAACTTCTTGGAAAATTTCTTATTTTCAAAGATCACATTGATTCACCACCTCAGGCTGAGGAAATAAGAAAATTCAAAATAACCTGTGCTGGATTCCACAGCAGTTCATATCCCAGACGCAAGGGCAGCGAGGAGCAGAGACAGGATGCCTGAGAAATTCACACGGTTAGCAGGTCAAGTGCTATCCCGCTGCAGAATAAACCTCCATGGGGTGGGGACCCACTCTGCTTTTCTTAAAGGTGATGAGCCAGCTGGTCATTCTGCATGCGACCATGCATGCACCTTCCTACCACAGCCACAGCTGTGATTGACTGAGAATGAACTCAGCCTTCTGTGAACCCACTGTCTGAAGTGAACAGGTTTGATGAATCTGCGTTTATACCATACGACTGTTGCAGAAGACGAAGGTCTTGATTGTGGCATAATTCTTCTTAAAGAGGCTTCCAGTGCTTCTAGTTTCAGCTGTAACTTCAGCTGCAATCCACAGGCAGCAGATTGATAGTTGATGATGATACTGGGCCTGCGCTGGAATTTAAAACCTGTAAACAGCATGAGAGCAGGCAGCGCTTGCCGGGATAAACGGTTAGGCTCATCAATCTTCTTCTTTTACCTGTCCCCAGAGTTCCCAGCCTCTGATAACCATTCTATTACTCTCTGTTTCTGTGGGTTCAAACCTTTCGGAGTTCACATATGATTGAGATCATGTGACGTTTGTCTTTTTGCGCCTGACTTATTTCGCTTAACATAAGGTCCTTCAGCTTCATTCATGCTGCCATGAAGGATGGAAACTTTACTCTTCTTGTGGTTGAATAGTATTCCATTTTGCATATGTGTGTGTGTTGTATTTATTCACCATTCATTGGTCAATGTGCACTTAGGCTGATTCAATATCCTGATTATTATGAAAAATGCTGCAATTGATACAGGAATGAGGATATTTCTTTGGCATACTGATTTCATAGTCCCCTTCTTCCCTCCCTCCCCCCTCACTCCCTCCCTTCCTTCCTCCCTCCTTCCTCCTCCCTCCCTCCCTCCCTCCCTTCCTCCCTCCCCCTCCCTCCCTTCCTTCCTTCCTTCCATTTAGCAGGGCCTCACAATGCAGCCCTGACTGGCTAGAACTTGTTATGTAGACCAGTTTGGCCTTGAACTCACAGAGATTCACCATCTGCCTCTAGAGTGCTAGGATTAAAGGCATGCACTCCTACACCAAGCTTCATTTTCTTTGGATATAGTCTTAAGAATTATTGAATAGAATGATAACTTTGCTTTTAATTTTTTTTTAAAGGAATTCCCATGTTTCCCCCTATCTAACTGGAGGACTAAGTTCTAGTGTTCTGTTGAATAGGAGGAGGACTATGGTAAACTATATTGTATTTAATATTTCAAAATTGTTAAAGAGGATTCTTAATATTCTTATAATAATAAGTGATAAATGTATGAGGTCATGGATAGGCTACAACACCCTGACCTAGTTATTATATGATGTATATACATGAGAAACATTACATTGTAGCCCATAAATCTGTACAATTATGTGTCAGTTATAAGCAAAGTGAAAGTATAATGAAGTAACAAGGAGAATTCAGTTTGAATGGATGATATTTGTGCCTGAAAATAACCTAAAGAGACAGGCAGAGAAGACTGGCTGTCATTAAATAAGCTGCCTTTGTTCTGGTGACTGGAGGCAGCTGCTCAATATTAATGGCTGCAACATTTCAATATAAATCTGTCTCTTCTTGAACTAAAGGGTTTATATGATCAACTCATATCCACAAATAGTTATCATTGGTTTAATGCCTACTATTTTCCAGGCTTGCATGAAGACCACTGTGTGTATAACTGCATTTCAATTCTCAGAAGATATATATGTATGTATGTATATATATATATATATATATATATATATATATATATATATATATATCATGTTATAATGTCTACAACATTCATTAAACTGATATTATACACACATGGCACCAGCAGCTTCATATACCACACAGCTTCAATGATACACACATAAAAGTAGAACTTTACTATGCCATTTGCCATTGACATTTTAACTATTCTTGTGAAACAGAAGAATAGGAAACATGAGGGCACCAGGGAGTTGGTGACCAAGAAGTCTCTACAGGGTTGAGAAATGCCTTGCTACAAAGAAGATGCACTGACCATCACCATTTTGCCACTGAGGGAACTGCAAGTACTGTGTTCAAGGTCACTCTGTTAGGAAATGGTGCAAAGCATTGTGGGAGCTTTAATCTGTGTCTCCCAAACCATGGGCCAGGCTTGCCTTTTTTCTAACTGGCTTCCTGTCCTGTACAGTTTTGATTATACATATTCCGTAATAATTTAATCACTAGATTTAAACTTTGCTAGAAATTAGAGCAGGAAAAAATGAGTATCCTTACTATAATATGAAGTCGTGGGACCTGAATTGTGCCAGGTTAATCCCCAAGAAGGGACAACAAGTCATTCCCGACCAGTCATTGGTAGAATCCCCCAAAGGAGGGCCTTGACCTTTGCACAGCCATTATAAGCATTTCTTTGGAATTATATATATTTTCTTATACTTTTCTGTATTTTCTAAATTTTCTACAATGAGCAGGTACGTAAAAAGGTAAAAAGCAAGTATTTACAAAGAATATGTAAACACATCTCATATCAAAGCTTCAATAATTTATAAAAAACCCTTCACTGTTTACCTTTGTATGCCCCATTCCACTCTCCTCTATGGAACTAAGCAGTTAATTTACAGTGATTTAATTAGACCTTTACTGTCCTATGTGGAAGTGACTACCCACATATGGCCATTGAGCACATGAAGCACCCTTGTTTATGCTGCAAGCAAAAAATATGCAAGTTTTAAATTTGTAGTAAGAAAATAAAATATACATTTCATATTGATTATATGTTGAAATGAAAATTATGGAGACAATAAAGCCTACTCTCAGGGATTAGGAGAGAGGAACAGATGAATAGGTGGAGCACAGAGGAATCTTATGTAGAGAAACCATTCTGCACTGTGGTGGTTTGAATGAGAATGGCCCATATAGATTCATATATTTGAATGTTTAGTCACCAGGGTGTGGGACTATTTGGGAAGAAGGAGGAGGTGTGGCCTTGGGGAGGAGGTGTGACATTGGGAACAGGCTTCGAGGTTTCAAAAGCTGACACCAGGCCCAGCTTCTCTCTTTCTTTGCCTGCTGCCAGAAGATTAGGATGTAAAGCTCTCAGCTACTTCTCCTGCCTGCTTGCTACTATGCTCCCTGCTATGGTGATCATGTACTAATCCTCTGAAATTATAAGCAAGTCCCCAATTAAATGCTTTCTTCTATAAGTTCCCTTGGTCATGGTGTCTCTTCAAAGTGATAGGACAGTAACTAAGATATGTCTCACTAAATTTTTATTTGCATCTGTGTGTGTTATGATTTATGCGTGTGTGTGTGTGAACGCAGTCATGTGTGTGGGTATGTATGCACCACCGTACATGTGTAGAGGCTATAGGTTAACCTCAGGTGTCAGTCCTCATCTTCCACCTCATTTGACAAAGTCTCTTTGGCCACTGCTTCACATACCAGTCCACCCATGGCCTCTGCATTCCTTCTTGTCATAGTGCTGGGATTGCAAACGTGTACTACCATGTCTGGAGTTAGTTCTGTGGGTTGTGGTGATCTGAGTTCAGGTCCTCAGACTTATGCAGCAAGCACATTACCCAGTGAGTGAGTCATCTCTTTGTTGGGAGTCGAGTTGAAATGCCATTACAAGATGGCGCCGGTTTCCTGCTTCCAGGCTCCTCTTGCTCGGTTCTGGAGTAAACAAGTAACAGCACAGGCGCAAGTTGAGTAATCCTTGCCGCCTCCCCCTATGCTAATGAGGTTCTGGACATGCATCCAATCGTTGATGGTCATGTTGCCTATATAAGCAGGGTGCCTCACACATTCAGGGTCTTTCGCTCTCAACACTCAATCAAGCTACAGTCCTCAATAAAGCGTGAACCAGAAGAATCCTGTGTGCGGCCTCTTCCTTGCAGGTGAGGCGGGCGTCCACATTTGGTGCCGAAACCCGGGAACCTGACCATCAGCTCAGCACCGGCGAAGACCCCTGTTTTCAGGAGGATTCAGAACTGGAGCGCGGGACGAAAGTGGATCCAGACTCTTTCTGAGAGGTATGCTGTTTTATGAGATTGACCCTGCACTAGGTGCGGTCATGTTTGCTTGTATGGTTATTGTTGTTCTTGCTTGTTGCCCTTGTCTAAAGTGTCATCGCCCAGGAACCACCAGGTCTCTTACAATCCCTTCTTGGGGTAAACTAGGAGGAGATTTGCAAAGGGAAAAGGAAAAGGGAGGTCTCCGCGCCAGCACATGGCCACTATGGCGTATGGTTAATAAGCGATGTCAAGAGAGGGTAAAAGAAGGACAGCGTACATTGGCAGAACATCAAGACAGCATGTCAGAAACAGAAAAGAGGGAGAGGCCTAAAAAAGAGATAAAAAGGGTAGAAAAAGAGAAAAAAGAACAAATGAATAGTCAGAAAAGGGTATACCCAGTACTAGCAGAATTTGAAAATTTAAAAATAACCAGTGATGAGACTAGTAGTTCCTCTTCTGACTCAGAAACCACAGACTCAGAAACTTCAGGGTCAGAAGAGAAACTGGATACAGAGGAACAAACAGA
This sequence comes from Cricetomys ansorgei, assembly GCA_026225945.1. NCBI lineage: Eukaryota > Metazoa > Chordata > Mammalia > Rodentia > Nesomyidae > Cricetomys > Cricetomys ansorgei. The sequence goes on from JAMJFZ010001131.1 coordinate 14,727,498, forward strand.
ACTAGAAGAGGAAGCTGCGCGCTATGAGGAAGAATGTTACTGTCCTGAGCCATACGCTCCGGCGGCTCCCTCTGCGCCCCCTCTTCCTAACCTGCCTAAGGCTAAGAAAAAACAGAGAAATAAAACCTCAAAAACTTCAATAGGAAAGACTTTCTTTTTAACAGACAAGGGTAGGAGAAAGATTTTTCAAGCTTTTCCAGTATTTGAAGATAATAATCAACAAAGATATTATCAACCTCTTGACCATAAACAACTTAAAGATCTTGCAGAGTCCGTTAGAACTTATGGTATTAATGCCTCTTTCACACAGGCACAAGTAGAGAGGTTGGCACACTTAGCTATGACTCCTACAGATTGGTATAATACAGTAAAGGCTTGCCTTACCATGGGTCAATATCTGGACTGGAAATCTATTTTCCAAGATGTTTGTGGTGCCCAAGCAAGAGCTAATGCAACTCAAGGGCAACCACACTGGAATTATGACATGCTGACCGGACAGGGTCAGTGGAGTGCAAATCAAACAGCGTATCCAGTACAGGTTTACGAACAAATAAATAAAATCGCTATTAGGGCATGGAAGAGCATTCCTAATAAAGGTGAAGTATCAGGAAACCTAACTAAGATCATACAAGGCATGAATGAGCCTTTTTCAGATTTTGTAGCAAGAATGATGGAAGCTGCAGGAAGGATTTTCAGTGACCCAGATACAGCAATGCCCTTAATAGAACAACTCATTTATGAACAGTGTACCAAAGAATGTAAAAATGCTATTACTCCACGGAAAGGAAAAGGGCTTAATGCCTGGATGAAAGCTTGTTGAGAGATTGGTGGTCCGCTTTCCAATGCAGGCATAGCTGCAGCAGTGCTCGCAGCACAAAAAGATAGTAATATTACCTGTTTTAAATGTGGAAAGAGAGGACATATACAGAGACAGTGTAGACAGGAAAGACAAAAAACTTCAGGAGTAAAGACACCTAACATCTGTCCAAAGTGCAGAAAAGGAAAACATTGGGCTAATGAGTGTCGCTCAGTTAAGGACATTAATGGCAAGCCTATTACACAAACGAAGCCTGATCAGACAAAAAACGGGCAGAAGGGCCCCGACCTCAGGGCCCTCAAATGTATGGGGTCCTACAAGGTTCACAAATATCAATGAGACCTCCGGGATATCAAGGAGAGCTACTTCAGGTTCCGCAGGACTGGACCTCTGTGCCACCGCCCGCACAGTATTGACCCCTCAAATGGGTTGTCAGCCTGTACCCTCAGATTTTAAGGGACCGCTACCACCAAATTCAGTAGGACTTGTGCTGGGAAGATCTTCCTCTACTCTAAAGGGGTTAATTGTCCACCCAGGAGTAATTGACTCTGACTATGAAGGTCAAGTTAAGATTCTGTGCTCCTCCCCCCGAGGTGTAGCATCTATCTCCCCTGGAGACCGCGTTGCACAGCTTTTAGTCTTGCCCAGCTTACATTCACTGTTTCCTAGTAAAGATGTAGCCAGAGGAGAACAGGGTTTTGGGTCTACAGGTGGAAATTGTGCCTATGTTTCCTTAGATCTAACTGAACACCCTACATTGAACATCACCATACAAGGAAAAGATTTTTCGGGAATACTGGATACTGGTGCTGACACTAGTATCATTTCCTCTAAATGGTGGCCAAAAGCATGGCCTCTTAATCAATCATCTCAAACCCTACAAGGGCTTGGATATGAGTCATCACCTACTATTAGTGCACATCCTTTGAAATGGGAAGATGAGGAAGGTCGGACTGGTACTTTCACGCCTTATGTTCTACCTTTACCGGTCAATCTTTGGGGACGAGATTTATTAAAACAGCTTAATTTTAAGCTTACCAACGACTACTCTCGTCAAAGTCAACACATGATGAAAAGTATGGGATGTATTCCTGGTAAAGGGTTAGGTAAAAGGCTACAAGGGAGGACAGAGCCTATAAAGATACATCAAAAATCTAATAGACAAGGTTTGGGTTTTTCCTAGGGGCCATTGAGGATACATTACCTATACCCTGGTTAACGGAGGAACCTGTGTGGGTTCCTCAATGGCCCTTAACCTCCGAAAAATTGGATGCTGCAAAGGAGTTGGTAGAAAAACAGTTAATGTTAGGGCATCTAGAAGTTTCACAATCACCCTGGAATACTCCTATTTTTGTCATAAAAAAGAAATCAGGAAAATGGAGACTATTACATGATTTAAGAACAATTAATAGTCAAATGCAGGTGATGGGAGCTATACAAAAGGGATTACCATTATTGTCAGCCTTGCCTCAAAATTGGGATATTATAATTGTGGATATCAAGGACTGTTTCTTCTCCATTCCTTTAAATCCAAAAGATAGATGTAGGTTTGCATTCACACTTCCATCTATAAATCATGAAGAACCTGACCGTCGGTTTCAATGGAAGGTGCTTCCTCAAGGAATGGCTAATAGTCCAACTATGTGTCAGCTGTATGTTGCTGCTGCACTTAATCCAGTTAGAAAAGCTTATCCAAAATTAAGGATGTGTCATTATATGGATGACATCCTACTGTGCAGCAACAATACTGTCATGCTACAAGAAGCTTTTACCTTCTTAACAAAGGCCTTACAGAATAAAGGATTGTTTATAGCTCCTGAAAAGGTACAGGAAGGAACAGTAGGTAATTTCTTAGGAACAAAGATTAGCCCATATACTATTAGTCCTCAAAAGGTTACAATTCGGAGAGATACTCTAAACACATTAAATGATTTTCAAAAATTATTAGGAGACATTAATTGGATTAGGCCATTTTTAAAACTAACCACAACAGAACTTAAACCGCTATTTCAAATCCTAGAGGGAGAGTCAAACATAACATCCAAAAGACATTTAACTCCAGAAGCATCAAAAGCGCTTGATAAAGTAGAACAAGCAATACAACGTTCTCAACTCACTAGGATTAAAAAGGATCAACCGTTCTCCCTTTGTATTATCCCTTCACCAGTGCTGTCAACTGCAGTTTTGTGGCAAGATGAACCATTATTATGGATCCATCCACATGTGTCACCTGGCAAGATTCTGGGACATTACCCTACTAGTGTAGCAGATTTAGCGCAAAAAGGATTACAATTAGCTATGACACATTTTGGAAAATACCCCAGTACAATTGTATGTCCCTATACAACTATACAAGTACAAATATTATGTTCCGCTATTGACTCTTGGGCAATACTTAAATGTATTTTTCCAGGACAAATTGATAATCACTACCCCAAACATCCGTTATTACAATTCACTCTTAATAATAGTTTCATATTTCCAAAGATTACTCAAACTAGGCCTATACAAGGTGCACTTGATATTTATACTGATGGTTCTAGTACTGGTATTGGCAGTTATGTGATTAGTAATAAACCAGTACAAGTTCAATTTGACTTACAATCTCCACAGTTGGTAGAGTGTGCTGTAGTCGCCCTAGTGCTCAAACAATTTCAAAATCCCATTAATATAATTTCAGATTCTCATTATGTAGTTAATGCTGTGAGACAACTTGAAGTTATCGGCCCAATTAATGACAAAAGCACTGTGGCATATATCTTCAGAGACATTCAACATAACATTAGAAATAGACATCACCCATTCTTCATACAACACATACGGGCTCACTCTCTGTTACCAGGACCTATGGTTAAGGCTAATTCTATTGCAGATATGGCTACAAAACAGATACTGTGGGTATGTAGTATATCTGATGCAGCCACTGAATTTCATAAACTATATCATGTCCCAGCACAAACTTTAAGATTAAAATTTAAGATCTCTCGTGCTGAGGCTAGAGACATTGTCTTACAATGTCCAAATTGTGCTGAGTTTAGGACCACACCATCTTTTGGTGTAAATCCACGTGGTCTTAGACCCCTTCATGTCTGGCAAATGGATGTGACTCATGTTAATTCTCTTGGAAAACTTAAATATGTACATGTTTCTGTGGATACGTGTTCAGGCATAATTCATGCCACTCCCTTAGCTGGAGAAAAGGTCGCTCATGTAATCACTCATTGTCTTGAAGCTTGGGCAGCCTGGGGTAAACCCAACTCTTAAAAACGGACAATGGTCCTGCTTATACCTCTAAATCCTTTCAACAATTTTGTCAACGCCTCAGCGTTACACACCACACTGGGCTGCCTTATAATCCACAAGCACAAGGAATTGTGGAACGTGCTAATGGCACTCTCAAGGTTTATCTACAAAAACAAAAAGGGGGAATAGGCGGCCCCAGTATGGGACCTAAAAGTACCATTTCCCTTATATTATTTACCTTAAATTTTTTGAATTTGGATGCTGCTGGAAGATCTGCAGCAGATAGACATGCTATGTCTACACAACCTCCACTAGAAAATGTCAAGTGGAAAGATGTATTGTCTAATCAATGGAAGGGCCCAGATCAAGTTTTAATAAGATCCAGGGGAGCTGTTTGTGTTTTTCCTCAGGATCAAGAAAACCCCATTTGGGTGCCTGCTCGTCTGACGAGGACGGTGAAACAACCCTTAGAGCCTGAAAAAGATCAAGAACAAGATGAAGATCTTGAAAACGCTACTAGCTCTACAGATGATCCTGATAAAGTGGCCCTCGATATGCACAGAACAACGATGGGGAATACTAACAACACTCCCCAAACCAATGCCGGTGATGCATGACGAACTCTAGTCTTGATCTTGCCTATTTGCCTTATGACTCTCAAAATAGTGGTATAGGGGAAAATCGTACTGTGGCAATTGGCTCAATTAGGTTGTGAATGGAGGATGCTTGGTTTATGTGTGACATCTGTTCAATATCATAATTATACTGTTGCTGCAAATTTGTCACGGGAACTTTCTCAATATCTCAAGACGGATTGGTCATCACAATTTGGTGCTACTATGAGGGACCTAAGACTGGCCATTACACATGTCAATTCAACTCGTGTGGACTTATCCATGGCAACTGGACTCTGGGGTTGGATTAAAGATGCTACCATGTATCTCAAAGAATGGGCTGGTCTGGGAACTATGGGTATTATGATGATTGCTTCTGTATTATTCAAGCATTTGCTGCCCTTGATGTGGGACATTCCCCTGCGGCCTGGTTAGCAACGCTTAATCATTGGGTCGATGGTTGATATGTATTGTCCAACCCTCTTATTAATAGTTAAGCTGTGTGTTATCAGAGCCAATGAGACAGAAGTCCATCTCCCCCACATGTTTTCTTTCAAGACAATTTTGGGTATGTGGCCTTTGCACCCTGAGGGCTTGTTCCCATTGCACCAAGAATAGGCACATCCCTTATTCGACCCAAGGTTAGCCTTTGCACATCTCAGAGGTTCTCCTCATTGCACGAGATAAGGTAACCTGGGTATTTAGGACATGCTTAACTTCCTTGATCCTCACCTCCGTAGATGGAGGGGGTTGATCAGTGACTTAGCATGTTCCTTTGTCCTCAATTTAATATAAAAGGGGGAGATGTTGGGAGCCGAGTTGAAATGCCATTACAAGATGGCGCCGGTTTCCTGCTTCCGGGCTCCTCTTGCTCGGTTCTGGAGTAAACAAGTAACAGCGCAGGCGCAAGTTGAGTAATCCTTGCCACCTCCCCCTATGCTAATGAGGTTCTGGACATGCATCCAATCGTTGATGGTCACGTTGCCTATATAAGCAGGGTGCCTCACACATTCAGGGTCTTTCGCTCTCAACACTCAATCAAGCTACAGTCCTCAATAAAGCGTGAACCAGAAGAATCCTGTGTGCGGCCTCTTCCTTGCAGGCGAGGCGGGCGTCCACATCTCTTGAGCCTCAGTATCATATTTTTTGGTGAATATATGTCACAAATTTATCTAAACATATAGAATATACAACACCAAGTATGAAACCTACTGTAAGCTACAGACGGTAGCTGTACATTCACCAGATGCCAGATGTTGATTTAGGGCAAAGGCAGTTTCTGTTTTGGCCTAGTTAAATCACCAGTTCGTAGTACTGGAGCCCTGGAGCCTTTCAGCCTCTTTACAATCTAGTTTTAATCCTAGAACCGGAAGGCTTCAGCCTCCATACAATCTTAAACAATTAGGCCTCTGTACAACCTAGTCAACCTTTGAGATTTACTGCTGACTGAGCCACTCTGACTAGCTCCTTCTGAACTCTGACTCTTCTGGTTCAACTCACTCACTGTCTGTCTCAAATTCTTTTCCAAGCTGACTGGCTAAAATTGACCTTTGGAGCCAGCTGACTGGTTCTGACTTAACTCTTCGGGACTCTAGTAGACTCTCTGACTGCCTCAGACTGAACTGCTCTGCTCCTATTCAAACTGACTCACTTTCCCCATCAGAGACTGACTTCTTTCCCAAGCTGCTACTGTGTCTCTGCTTCAGAGCTTTCACTGCCCCAGACTGCCTTAGTAACTAACTGCTGCTTTCTGAGCTGAGAGTCCAATTTTCTCTCATGAGAATTGGGCATGTCCTCACTCTGACTCACTCTGCTAACTCTTCTTCTGATTAGTTGCTTTGTCCTTTGCTGACTCATCTCAGATGTAACTTCTTGTGTGACACTGACTCTTTCTGAGCTCTGCTTCCACACTCTGTTTCTGTCTTAGGGATTAAAGGCATGAACCACCACTGCCTTCTGAATACTGGGATTAAAGATGTGTACCAACATTCCTAATATCCTTTATATATTCTATCTGGATCACAAAGGCCTCTAAATGAAATACCTTCACACAGACCCCTGTAATATAGACCCTTCCTAGCTTTCACACAGACCTATTCTTCTACAACAGACTTTGAGTGGTGTTGTGTCAATAGAGGCTTATTAATGATAATAAATGAGTTACCCTGGTGGTAGATGTTGACAATAAGGAAGGTATTCAGATAGAAGGGTGTTTTTTCTAAAGTCGATCTAAAAAGAAACTCACAGCTGGTTGAAGCTCAGAGCATAGTTCTCAGTGGAGCACTCAGTCAGAAATGGGACAGCTATATCACATCTCCTCTCAAGGCTTGGGGACCAGCTTTGAAGGCAGCACAGAAAGATTTTAAGGGCTAGAGGTTTGGACAGGCATCAAATGGCATCTTCTATACACGACAGGACGCTGCACTCATGAGTTCACAGCAGCTGTGATTGTCTACACAATACATGCACAGGATCAGACCAGTTAACAGTCCAGCCTGGAGCAGGAGGGGGGTTATGAATCCCTACCCCTAACTGAGGACCTGTGGACAACTGACAGCTTCTAGAAGGCTTCATTCGTGTATAACAATACGCACAGCCCAATTATTACATGCTTGGTTGCCACTGACTGTTAACTACTTTGCCAATTTGTTCTGCCTAAGAAGTACCTCATCAAAATCAAACCTTAGTTCAGCTGCAGAATTCTGAATCACTCTAAGTGAATGCTGATGTGTATGATCTATACGATCATCATCCTGCTGAATTCTGATTTGTTGACCTTTATTAAACATTTTTAATGTAGCACATACATTTTATTCTAAGAAAATACGAGGCAAGTTTCAGTTTAGTGAATTATACAAAATAAAAGACTCTAGGCAAGCCCTCTCTACCCGTCAATTAAAAAAAAAATGACTGAGATATATAAACGGTTTATGCAGATTGCACTTGTGTCAAAGGACCTGGAGTGTTTTCACATTCAGCAAGTTCTTGTGCTGAACGGGCATGGTGCTTATCACGCTCTGGCAAAGCATTGGCATATGCACCGTGTGTTCCTACTTGGGCTCAGCGTAGAATCTCCTTGGGAGCAGGAGAGACAAGAGCATTAGGAATAAACACAGTGCTGTGGGCACTCCTGGTGTTTATTCTGGTGAGTGTTCCTTGGTGCTCTGTCCTATTCTTGTTCCCATAGTCATATGTTGTCTGGACAGAGACCTGCAGCAAAAGACCTGTTGTTTCCTTGACTCCCCACTGCTTCTCTAAGGAACACTTTCCCATGGCTGAAACGAGGCATTGAGTAGTGATCTCTAAATTTTTTTTTTTCTGGTAAATTTCCCACTCTTATAAACTAATATTTCTTGGGCAGATTTCAAGGAAACTGTTTTAAATGTTGCATGTTGCTGGGGGGCATTTGAAAGGCACGGCTTTCCTTTTTTTCCATTCCTATTTTTCACCTTCATTTTCTCTTAAGCTAGAAAGACTGTGTAACAGAACACAAACAAAAATCTAGGGCTATACAGAGATTTTCAGCCCTTTCTGGTGTTAAAAAACCTTTTGAAACTGCAAAAATCTTTTTGAATTAGGTTGACTTCCCGAGTAGATACCATCTGTTATAGCAGCCCTACCCTTCCCCAATCTCCCCAACTCCAGGTCTTGGCAGTGACAGGTGAGTAGGGCCCCCTTTCTCCCAAACCCCTGCCCAAGAAGCTGTCAGGGAACTCACACACAATACCAAGCAGGCAGGAAGTGGGCTGGGGATGAGGGGGTCTCCACCCATTACCAGCTGCTTAAGTAGTAGGTAGGGGTATTTTTCTGCAGAAAGATCCAGGTCAGCAGATACACCAGACCAATTTATACCACATGCTACCCACTTATGAACTTAAAACGCTAGGAAGGGACCTGGAATGTTAATCTCCTTGTTTTCCCCATACCTTGTGTTCGGAATCCAAAAGAATACAGCAGGAACAGTTGGATTTGGCAGTGTAAAGGGAATTATTAGACAACTAGAAGAAAGCGAAGGCAGCACACACCAAGAGAAGCTGTCTCCGCCGAACAATGGTATCAGCGATTAGATGTCAAGATCCATCACTGTCTAAGTGATGACGTCTGCACAGGCTTTGTAACTTGCTCATTCAGACTTAACCCAAAGACAACTTTGACAGATTATCAGAAACTTTAGGGTGGGGGTTGATGGGTGCAGTGGGAAAGGAGTGAGGTAATTTTAAAAAATGACTTCATCTCCCTAAAAGTACAATAGTACCGTCACCTCCATGGCTTTGCTACAGAGCCTTCTCACGAAGTATGAAAGTGAAATGTTGGGGGTGGGAACCCTAGCAAGTTGCTATAAATTTCATTAGCACCCTAAAATAAAAATGCATACACCAGTTTATCTATCACATCTTAATCCATTTTTAACATTTTTGTGGAAGATATTTGACTTTTTCTTATTACATTTTTTAAAGAATCATTTGCTGTGGCTTTATAGAACATAAGGGCTGGGTTCATAGTTTTATGTACACACACACACACACACACACACACACACACACACAATTTTTTAATATTCCCTTAGTAGGAAAGCACTAAATGGTTACCTCTGTGAACGAGTTCCGATTGAGCTGCAAACCAACTTTTACCACCTCAAAGGGGTTTACCACGATGGCTTCTGTTAGTCCAGATCCGAAGCCAGCAATGGCAAATATCTAGAAAAATAAGTCACTTTGAAACGACTGTACGCGTTGGATTAAAACATTCTATTGATTATATGATGCAGCTGACTTTAAGATGAGAATGAAGGAACCCCCACTAAGTGCACCATCTATCGTTACTAAACAGCTTGAATTCTTGATTAGATGCTGACAATTTATGGAGAAGAAATTACAGAAGCCACAAACCACATCCTAATGTTTTCAAAACAAAACGTCAAAGCCCCATCAACAATGATGCTTTCCTTTAACGAAAGGGGAGGTTGTTTGACTGGCTAAAGGTGGATCCCGAAACATCCTCATGTATATAATGCAAGAGTTTAAATTGTAAAAGAGGAGCTTCATTTTTAAATATCTACTTAAATGCATTTATTAAACAGAACTATAAATAAAATGTTTATAGAAAGTACCTTCCAGGTAACAGACACATAAATGGAAACATTCAAATGTACAGTCATGTTCTTAGAAGCACTTCTCAATGTTACTAACAAATAAAATGGTTTTCATTCATTCTCTATCTATGCCATTTTGTTTTTATTCCCAACACTGAGGATAAGAGCCAGGGCTTTTTACACAGCAGGCAGGGCTTATCACCCACATCCCAGCTGTCTTTTGTTTTTAAAGGAGTGATTACTCTATTTTTGCACCTAAAAGCTGAGTCAGAAAGGCTGTGATCAGAAATAGCTGGGTTGTTTTGAAGGGCTCCAGTAAAATCTAGAACACTTATCAAAGGATGATTTCATGACAGATATGGGTTTTTTTTTTTTGTTTTTTTTTTGGTCTATGGGTTGAATTTGAACACTAGAAGCCTAATCCCAGCACTCGAGGGGCAGAGGCAGGCAGATCCCTGAGTTTAAGGCCAGTCTGGATCTACATAGTGAGTTCCAGGGAAACCAGGGATAGAGAAATCCTGTCTCAGAAACCAATAGCAGCAGCAGCAGCAGCAATAGTAGTAGTAAATAGTAGTAATTTTAGCAATAGGAAATAACAATTTTACATAGTTTTATTCTACACAGAGAACCTAAAGGTTTTAAGAAAATGTACATTAGAAACAAGCACAACAATAATTAAAATGCACACATACACATACACACACATGCATACACATGCACACAAACAATGCAAACAAATATATACATGTATAGCAAAAAACCAAAACCTTCACCCTCCTAAACTCCTTGCTTCTGAACTAATTCCAGGAAAGACAATTTTATGTCCAACTAGGAGAGGAATAAAAAATCCATGGAAAATGGAAATCTTCCATTTCCTTCATTCATTTGTTTCAGTTTTTGAGACAAGGCCTTGATAGTCCAGGTTGGCCTTAAATTCTCACAGTGATCCTCCTGACTCAGCCTTACAAGTGCTGGGATTCCAAGTGTGCACGATGCTTGGCTTCATATGGTCCTTACTTATAGTGTCTCTAATAATTTCAAAATAAGAGACAATAAGAGAAAGGAGGATAAGAAATTTTCTGTACCCTTAAAGCAGAGGTTGATTGAAGGCTACGGGTATGAAATCCAGCCCACACCCCACCTCCAAGTGACAGCCCGAGAAAGAGAGAGTGATCAGGAGAAGGGAACAGGTTTCACAAACAGCCCCACATGCTGCTGGGGCTGTGCACCGATCACAGAACTTTGGATAAGTCAATGTCCTCATCTGTGAAATAGAGATAGTAAGGCCTACTTTCTCTGCAAGGGTCAAAGCAACTCATGGAAGTCCTTTTAAGTTGCTTTCCAAACATGACTGACATTGTTTCCCATGAAAAGGAGGAAGGATGGAGCTGCGCACAGATTCTAGCAGGGAAGGAATGCTAATGATGTTTTTGATCCCACTTCATTACAATTTTAAGCATAATTTGTATAGAGTAACTGACCAGATATTTTCTCATTTATCTCAGACTTTCATCGTGGAGTCCGAAAAGCAGGGAGAAGGGCGGGGGGGGGGCGGAGGGAGAAGATAACCAGTCCCAAACTCTTCTGACTGGGAAAGCTAAAATCCAGATGTTAGGTTTTTATTACTCACTATATGCAATCTTCCAAGTAATTCACTTTTTTGTCCCTCTATAAAGCTCAGCTACATTTGCTGTCAGGGCTTGTGTTCAGCAGTCCCTTGTCAAAAGAATTGATCAGATATCAGCAGATCATGTTACTTAGCTCGTTGCAGAGACATGCCTCTGTTGTCGGTTTTCCAGTCTCCCTGGCTTTCATGTGAGCACCAGAGCATATTTAATGGCTAAATGCCTCGCTGTTTCAAAAAGAAACCAGAGTAAATGAGTTCAAGAGAAGAGGAAGACTGTATATGGTTTGCATGAATTTAGTTATAGTAGACGGAGGGCCAAATACTTTCCCATTTCAAATCTTGAGTCGAAAGACCTGCAGTGTCTCACATGGTACCTGAGTGCAACTCTGAAATAGCCACCTAGTCCTGTGGAGGCCATATTTTATTTACTACTACTAGGATGTCTTTAATCTTCTTTTTCTCAAGATGTTTCCAAAATCAAGAATGATTTTAGGAAAGATACCATGGAAAAATTACACACACACACACATATACATACACACACACATACACACAGACATTTTAGGGACAGAGTCTCATTGGGTAGCTCTAGCTATTTTGGAACTCACTATGTAGACCAGGCTGGCCAGGTACTCACAGAGATTCATTTTCTTGCCTCTGCCTCTTGAGTGTTGGGATTCCAGTCTTGGCCACCACTATGGGCATGGGATTTAAAACAAAATCATCCATTTGTGATTCCTGGCATAACTGTTCTTTTCTAGGAGAGCAAGCCTTATAGCCACCCTGTTTATCCAGGAGGTCGTGATGGGGATCTTTTGTCTAGAAAGGGATTCTTTCTAGAAAGTGGGCATGTAAGAATTTTGAGGATAAGAAATTCTTTTTCTTTGACATTCTGTTCTTGTAAACATTCTAAAATAATAAACTTTTATAAGGAAAAGATATATGGTCCCTGATACACAGTGGTCCAACCTATATATTTTCTTTGCCTTTATGATGCTAGAAAAATGAAACACACTCTGCACTTTGGATTTTGATCTTTTCCCAGGCCAGCAGTGTGATGAGAGTTCATGATGCTGGGTCACAGAAGTGTACTGCAGTTTTGGCTGGTTGTCCCTTCAGAAAAGTAAGCAACCAATTCTTTATAGTGTCTCCTGCTACTTAGCTGTGATGCTTGGTGAGTCAGATGTCCTCAGGAATGTGTTTCTTAGCATACTGTGGTTTATCAGCTATAACCCCACCGTATGGATATATATATCTCCATATACATATATATAGCTCCATATATATAGCCTAAGACAAGAACATTGCTTTTTCTGTAGAATTTTGAGGTCCTCTTAAGCAGTCAAATAGAGATTTTCCCAAAGGCTGGAAGGTACATTGCCAAGCAGAGCAATGATGCTCTGCACTGTTTTCTTTTGCAGATTTGGAGGGGGAGACTCTCTGGGGCTCTCAGTGCACATATATTTGGTCAATATAATTTAACTTGCCTTATGAAAGGGAGCAAAGTCACCAAGCAGGGAGGAATGGCACAGGGTAATGGCCAGTCACCAAGTGGGCTTTGTGAAATACTTGATCTGTGTCATTGTAGGATAGCTATTCTCCCCGGCTGAGTTGTTTACAGTCATTCCAATAAAAGGCCCTTCAGTCTGCCTCTGACCACAGAGTGATTTTATCCCAAGTGACTTGAAGTCCTATATTTACTACTGCCAGAGCCACAGCTGGGAAACTGACCTGTTAGGAAATAATCTCAGGCATATTGACTTTTGCATAAATAGATACACGCAGTGTATATGTAAACAAATGTACACTTTTCCAAGGGTGAATATAGTCTTTATTTTATATTATTGACCATATCTCATAAAGGGCATTCCAGATCTATCATTATTATCATAACTTCATCACTGAGAGCAATAAAATGGCCAGATTGTGAGTTATTATGAAGATGGCTTTCAACAAGTAGCTGGACATTGAATAACTCAAATTCATATTTTAGTAGCTGGGATTTGGGAATCAAAAGGGTTTTTGTTTCTGGATTTTGCTTTATGAAAAAACATACACACTTAAGTATAATAAACATTCTCACTTACCAGCCCTGGTGATAGTGACACATATTCCAGCAATTTCTTGTACTGCTCGAAGGTGGAAAACTGAAACAAAACCAAACCTAGAGATTTATAACAGTTTCCTGCAACAAACTCTGTAATTGGCTAAAAATCCTTCAGTAAATCATTATATTAATCAGCATTTAAAAATGATAAACCATCTAACACGGTTTTTAATCCTGTCTGGGGCAGCTGCTATTAGATCCCATTTTAACATGCACATTTTTCAAATGTAGTTATAATAACTTACAGAAAATCTGATGGAATCCCTTATAGCAGTAAATGAACCATACAGCTTCCATTTACCATGACCATTTTCAGTTTCCCCAGACATCAATAGACTTCTTTCTTATGGCAGTGATTCAAAATTATAGGCCCAGAGACTTGGAATCCTGGGTCTCATATGTTTTCTCTATATACTAGTTTCTAAGAAAATGCTCCATTTTCTAACACAGTTGTAGAAGACATCCACTTCTCAGCCTTAACTTGCATGTTATAATGCTTGTTCTCCTGACAGCTCCATGGAATTTTAAAACAAGAAGTGATTGAAAAGATGCCATGTTAATCTAGGGAAGGGTCCATCAAGTTCATCTAGTCCACCCCCTTGCTGCAAAGGAAGACTGCTCTCAATCTTGTTCCTTGCTTTAGGATCTGAAGAAGATGATGGCAACTGAGAATGGGGATCATTAATATCACGATGTTTTTGGTACCTTTAGAGGATGGTACAGAGTTTTACAAACACATCGTTTGTTTATTTTTCAGGGTAAAATAAAATAATTCTTTCATAGAATGCATTTCTCTTTTTTCTTCCTGTATTCTATACTTTGGTAAATAACTCTGCCTGGGCAGGGTATTTGTTCTTCAGTACTGAACTGGGTTCCCACAAACATGAATGGTAATAAGGTGTACTCTTAGGACCTGTAGTATCTGAGTCTCGTGAACCAAAAAAATGGGATTGTAAGTCATGCTATTACTTCATAGCATGGTGAAATAGAGCAAGGTAAAGAAATAATAGAGTTTTGGGGACCAGTTACACATTGTTAAAATGGCCTCTGGAGCCCAACAGATGGGCTCTTCTTATTGTTTTAAAGAATGAGATCACTGCCACGATATTTTAGATTAAGTATGGATATAGACTTTCCAAGAACAAGGATTTGTTCATTCAATTACTAAATATCTATTAAATTTGTTCCATTCTAGACACTGGGAATATGGTAAACATGGCATACAGCCCTGCTTTCCTGATCCCACACAGTAGGCACCACTGCTGTTTTGATGAGAGGCACATTAGAAACCCTAGAAGTCATTCCAGAAGGAAAAAAATGTAGACTTATACATTTTTTTTCCTTTGAGACAGTCTTGTCATGTAACCCATGCTAGCCTAGAACTTACTATTGTAGCCCTGTTGCACTGGAACACATGGCAATCTTCCTGTCTCAGCCTTTTGTGTGCTGGGATTATAGGTGCCAGCTACCACTGGTTCTAATATCAGGCTTTAAAGAACAATTCCTTCTTTTTATGGTAACCATTGCCATCATTGGAAACAGTTCTCTATGTTAGTGTCGGAGTCCTGTATGTTCTGGAGGTGATGGGCCTCCTGGGAATCTCTACTACCGTAATTTACTGTGTGAGATGCATTTGCTTAGGATTTGTTTGTCTTTTCTTCTTTCTGGATTTCAGTCATTTCAAGGATTAAAGACAAAACTGGGATGTCAAGAAAGAAGTCTAAGAACATGGACTTAGCCCATAATTCTATCAACATTTTCGAGGATTTCCAAGCATACACCTGGGGACAATTCTAGTCTTTTTATTTTCCCGTTTCTATTTTTTCTTTTTGTTTTCAAACCATGCTTATTGCACAACATATTGAAAAACCTAACATCCTAGATATTCTGTTCTTGGACACAACTGAGTTACATGAAAGCATGGGCCATTCGGATCTTGCTTCTAAAACATGGGGGCTGAAAAGTGCTTGCTACAACACTCATCTCTACTCTTAGGACAAGATCCTTTTGAACACTCTTCTCATTTTTGTTTGTTTTTGTTTTTTTGTTTTTGAAAACTGAGGCTTTCCAGATTGGCTGGCAGGCACAGTTCTGTTCCTAGCTCTGTACACCAGCAAGCTCTGATCCTCTAATCTTCTTGGATGGTTCTTTTTTGGGTGGTAGGGATTCTCTCATAGGCTTACAATGCTGAATACTTAAGGGGTTTTTGTTGAGAGATATAGGGATTATCCCTCTCTCTCTCTCTGTCTGTCTGTTTCTCTCTCTCTCTCTCTGTCTCCCTCCTCCTGCCCCTCCCCTCCCTCCATCCCTCCCCTGCCCCCTCTCTCCTGCAAGCTCCAGTAACCTTACTAGTCCTAGAGTCTGATCTTCTTGACTCAAGGAGGCTCCTGGATTCTGCTTTTATTTCCCTTCCTTACTTAGGGCCTAGCAACCCTCTCAAGGCTGTACACTGGACACTCATAGGGATCATCTTGTTTGTTTTCCCTCTCCCAGATGTCACTGTCCTTTATCCTCTGATGTCAGTGTCTTGAAAACAAAATGGTTTTTTCATGTATTTGTTCATTGTAACTGTCTACGGTGTCTCTCATGTTGGGGAGTTAATTCGGTCCTCTTACTCCATCTCCATCAGATGTGGAAGTCTTGGCCTTAAGATACGTCCAACAGTAACTGGGGATTTGGAGGAATGGAAGAGATTATCTCCATTCATAAACTTTTTTTTCCTATAAATTTCTTCCTGTTTCATT
This sequence comes from Cricetomys ansorgei, assembly GCA_026225945.1. Classification (NCBI taxonomy): domain Eukaryota; kingdom Metazoa; phylum Chordata; class Mammalia; order Rodentia; family Nesomyidae; genus Cricetomys; species Cricetomys ansorgei. Next base: position 14,743,742 of record JAMJFZ010001131.1, read on the forward strand.
TACTCATTTGAACATCAACTATGTGTAGACACCACAGTAGGTATAGATACACAATAGTGAGCAAGCGGCCTTCACGGTTTATAACCTCCCGAGGGTTTGGTCAGGGTAAGGTGTCCTGGATAATTTGAATATAGAAAACAACGGCATTTTGCCCTTGGGAAGCTGACCGGCAGATCCTAGAATCCAAAGCATGCTGCCTCCTGTTTCTCAGTGTGTCCGCCTGAGTCTTCATTTCTGTTCATTAATTGCAATTTGATTCTGTCTTAATTTTTGAATGGAGAAATTTAATTTATTTACAATTCTTATTATTTTCATGATGACCCTCATTTCAAAAAATAAATTACAGAGACACATAAGTTGCCTATTTCTGAATATGATAACAATTGTAACTAAATTGTCCATCCCAAGGAAGACATACATATGTGTATGCTTGTAGACACACACACACACACACACACACACACACACACACACGTGCACGCACACACACACACACACACACACACGCACGCACGAATTTCTGAATATTTTATTCTGAGGTAAACTTTGATGACACGCAATGAATAGTTTATGAGGTATGAAATCATTACAATCAGGTGGTTGCTTTCCTCACAAATCTTAGGATAAATATCTATAAAATGAATGTTTTTATAAATTGTGTTGAAAAAGTGGTGTTATCCATCTGGCAAAGATACACTTAACTACAAGTTCTATTTAAAAAGCCAACATACTTACCATATGTCTCAATAATTTTAAGGTAAAATCTCCTTGCAACAAGATGTCTGGGACACATCCACCATATCCAGTTGCCTAGCAGTTCATCTGTTAACCATTGCTCTGGCATGAAGCTTGCTTTATTGTTTAGAGACTAACTCGGTTTTGTAAAGCTCAAGGTTTTCTTTTTCTTTTTCTTCCTTTCTTTCCTTTCTTTCTTTCTTTCTTTCTTTCTTTCTTTCTTTCTTTCTTTCTTTCTTTCTTTCTCTCTCTCTCTCTTTCTCTTTTTTGTAAAAGATTGTTCAACATTGATAAAACTTAATCCTCTTAAAGTGTAAATTGTCTCCAATACATAGATTTGAAGGAAACGACTCCAGGAAGAAGCCTAATTACAACTTACTTTATTTATACATGGAAGCACTGAACAAATGAATATATTATTCCAGGGAGACAAAGTGACTTTCCTTTTGAACAGGAACTCTGTTCTGTTTGTTTACTTGGGCAATCTTTTATCAAGTGAAGCCGTTTCATAATTCAATTCAGCCTTTTTGTGTACTTTGGTGAACTTTTTCCAGATCCTCTACTGCGATTCAGATCCTTATAATGAAATTTGTACTGAAGCAATAATACGAAAGCACAAACACTACAGCGACAAAGAAGACACGTTTATAGGGAAAATATGTTTTGGAGCTTTCTTTTCGGAACTTGAGACCTGAATTTTAAATTCTATTACGTTACTATTTGACATAACGCAAAAGTTTGATGTTTGTGTATGTGTGTCGGTTATTTCACCATGTTTTAAAGCCCAGTCATCCCCTAGATTCACTCAGTTACAGCATGTAAGCTGTTCCTTCTTGCCTTTCAGGAATATTGGGGCTAGGAATTGAATATGTGAAAAAGCTTTATGCCATTAAAATAAATGACATAAAGTTGGAAAGGAAGTCTTTACGTCTATGTTTATGTTATTTGTATAAAAAGACAAAGCCATATTTGGTGATGTCAGTGGAGAAGGTGGGTGGGAGGGCCATGCCAGTCAGAGCTACTGCAATTAGGATTTTTGCCTGCAAGAACACATGGGAGACAGAGAGCAGGTCTTTTATCCTTCGAGGGTCTGGCACGCGTTCACAGTCACATACTGAATACCAGCAAGTAGTGCATAAACCTCCGGAGCTATACATGAAGGAAATGGAAATAACAAACTTGCAAGCACCAGAAGAAGACTTTTCACAGAGGATTTCAAAGAGAGAACTAAAGTTGACGTGTTAAAAAATATCATGTAAGAATCATACACAAATATATAGTATGTTTCATAAGACCGAAATGATTCCAGGAGTGACTTTCTACTTCTTTTTCTTTAATGATCATTGCTTCAAGTGAACATTTCTGAGTTGCTCCAATGGTCCATGCAATTTTGTAGGTTTTGTGATTAATTATGACTTTCAGACACTGCTGTGTGTGTGTGTGTGTGTGTGCGCGCAATTTTCTCATTAGGGGGAAGCACCTTTGCCGAAAAAAGGACTTACAAACAAATGTACATGTTTGAGAGACTGACCGAGTCTAATTATAATAAGGATTATGATATAACTTCTGTATTAAGATTTTAGTGTTTTTTGTTAAGTGGCATTACTGCTCCCTTGATTGCTGTGAGTGTGTTGATGCTGAAGCAGTTCTTGCACTGCCTCTGCACCTGGTGGGAAAGCATACAGAACTTACCTTGATTGCTCTTTTTGGAGTTTCGGCTAAAATGGGTGGTAGAATTCCCTTGTAAAAGCCAAAAAGCCTATTGGAGAAATAAGACATTTTTATGTAGGTAAGGAAAGTGACATCAGGTAGTTCTGCTTTTGTTTATGAATAAAGAAAATGACTATTCGATCCAGCACACCAATCATGAAGTTTGCAATTCTAGAGTGAAGATAGGAATCCTATGCCTATCTCCCTTATGACACAAGAAGATGGCTAATTCTGAGTCTGGACCCTTCAGTAATCTGAGAGACACGGCCACAGGCTCTACCTAGTAGACAAGCTTGACTCTTCTCACTTTAATTTTAATTTTCTCTGTGTTTTAGGTCACTTCAATCTGTCTGAAGTCTTGTATTTCTTCAATGTTGATAATCAAATGAGATTAGGGGTACACCTAAACATAGTAGATTGAACCTTTTTGAATCCAGCAAGGCAATGCAAGCTTTAATTTTAGATTTACTAATTATTTCTGAGTCTGTGAGGTTAGGGGTCTCCCATCCCACCCTGAGTTAGTTATGTATATTTTTGATCTTTCTTAGTGTGAGAGGAAGACGTCTGAGGAGGGCCAGGTTTAGGGTTAGGTAGACTGGCAGAAGAAAAGTTGGAGTCCCTCGATGTCAACATTGAGGGTACCATGGCAATACATTTAGATGAAAATTTTTGCATGAAAGCTCATCTTTTTTTTTTTTTCTAGTTAAGTTTTAGGAGGCAAAATTTTAAACTCTACTGTCTAGGAAGGGTAATAAACACACCTTATCTTCTGTTTCACCTCATAATGATATAAGTTGAATATTTTGCTCTATTTTCTGAAGTAAATAATCAGTCTTCTTGATTAGTCCATAAGTGGCTAAAATAAGGGCGGGCAATACATCTCTCTTAGGGTATTCATTTGACATGGGACAGATGTTCCTCTGATTGATACCAAGCTTCACTCTAACTTCTCCCAATTGAGTCTGTTTTTATGTATGCTTATAGAACAAAAAGTTAAGAGCTTATTCCAGCTAACATACAGTGTTGTGTTACCCACCCCAACGGTAGCCTCTTGCTTTTATCAATTCACTGGCTTAGACAGCAACCTTAATGAGGAGCAAAGGCTCGTGTCACAGTTTCTGAATTTTTAGTTCCTTTATGGGACGGTACTTTGGGGATCTTACCTTAGTCCTATTCATGCATGTTAACTATAACACCTGATATAGGTTTACTTTGCCCACTGGTTTTGACTTAATAGAGCATATGAGTATCATGATCAGAGATAAAGAGAATGTAATTTGAAGAATTAAAAGAATTTGTAAATTGCCACATCCCATTTCATTCCAATTTTAACTACTGATGTCTATAATTTTCACAGCTACGCCCCACGCATAGCACACTTGCAAAACTTAAATACATTTTGATCATTTAAATTTCATTTAAGTGAATTATTGTTCACTCTTAAGCATGAGAGTACAGAGTTGGTCTTCCCACTAGATACAAGTAATTTTGTGACTAGAAGTTCTACAGCTATAATGAAAGGAGTTAGTTACTAGCTTTATTCTTCCTGTGAAGATCTTTTCATATCTGAAAAATTATTAGTAGAAATTTAGGTAGAAAGTAGAAAATCAAGAGGAACACATAAGCAAAGTTTTAAAAAACAAAGTGTTCAGGGTAATGGCGGACTTCATGTCCTGTATTACAGAAACAGAGAACTGTCAGAAAGAGAAGAAGCTGAGCCTAGACAACAATCTTAGTCAGAAATACAGTGAAGATGATGGCTCTCTTGAAAGGCATGAGGGGAAGAAATTGGACTTCTCTTTTTCCAGGTAGAAGAACTGGGACCAAGAGGTGGAAGGAACAAGGAAAGACAAATTTTAGCCAGTTGGAGTAACAACTGGCTAAGCGCTTCTAATAGTAAAACCTATCCAGAGATAGAACGGCTTTCTCCTGAAAAGCGGCAGGTTCTACTTTGACATACAGTCAAGCAGCCTGGATGGCGTTTGTCACGGACACCAGAGGAGAGATGTATTTAGAAATGGGTGGGCTTGATGATTCTCAAAGTTGGCCCTTTCCGATCCTCAGACTCAAGAGGACACAAGAGACTTTGACTTACTTTAGACTTTCGTCTCAAGTAGAGCATGGCTTCTCTGGAAGAGGATTCTCTCATATAATCCAGAAGGGCTTCATTTTAAAAGTGATGGAAGAAAATATTAAAAAGAGGTGTAAGACAGAAGGGAACAGAGGGGCAGCTGGGATAAACATAAGGGTTTAATCTGTAAAGAGCTGGGAGGTCCAGAGCCCTCTGCTTCGTGTTGGCGATGCTTCATTGATGTGCCCTCCTTGTCCTCTCTCTGCTCAGCTCCTTTTATGTACAGTAACCGTGTGCCACCATCCTGAGCTTTATAACAATACACGATCATTTTCAACGGGAGGTTCTAAGAGATCCTAGGTAGCTTTGGTTGGTGAATGGGACTCTAGAATCACCCATTTTCCTGCATTATTTTCACAGAATATCCATGCAGCAGTAATCATGTACAGAATGGCCATGCCAACACTGCTTCTGTGGAGAACTGCCACACCCAGTCTGTTCAAATCACGAGAACCAACTTATTAGCATGGTAAGATACAGCTGGGAGGCAGGGGTTGGTGAAACACCTTGTTCAAATGGATCAAAATCATATTCTAATTGTTTAATTAGATTTAAGCTAGACCTATCTGAGTTTTTCTCCAGGATTTAGGAATTGGTTCTGAAGAGTCTTGCTCGGTGTGGTTACGGTTCTAAACTACAAAACCAGGATATCAACAGGAGTCACGAGCCTGCCATTTGGAGGAAGCCAATCTGCTGTAGTGAAAGAAGAGGGAAGCCCCTATTTGGGGATACTGGAACAAGAAAGGGAAGCAAATCCTGGTATTTTGCATAAGACTCTGCCACCAGGATTTCTTTAAGCTCAGTTACATGTAGACCACTTCTGAATATTCACGTCTGACTCTCTCTGAGATACTCCCAGAACACCCCCAGGAAAATTTTACTTACATACAACTGAAATATGTTGACTATTCCTAGCCCAGAGTCCTGAATCCAGAAAGTATGCCATAAGGTCTCAGTAGCCAACATGGCTTCTGAAGGCCTTCTATGTCATATCCTCTGAGGAAGAATTAAAACAAAATCTGTCAACATTGTCTCTTAGGACAATAGGAAGAGCTGCACACAGAATGTGGGAAGGAGAATGTGAGGAAATGCCAAGCTGATGCTATCTCTCTGGCTTGAGTTGGCAGTTGGTTGAAGTTTCCTTTTGCAAAATATGATGCACAGATTGAAAATCTTCAAAAAGGAATGACTTTTTGTGTGAGAGGTGTTTTTCTCCCCTTATCTATGACTGTTTGCACTGTCTAATCTGTCTTCACGTTTCTGGCTTGTTGTATGAGTTTGGTTTCATGTGTTTCAGAGCAGAAATTAGGGAAGTAAAGATATTGGTGACACCCATGTTAACATGGTTCATATTACTTCTTGAGAGGCAAATTGCCTTCAATCTACATGCTGGATGAATGGAGAGCAAGACTCCAAATGTATGCAGCCTTGATGGCAGTTTCTCACCTGATAAGCCAACTAGAAAAATCTCTGGATGAGGCTTAACAGTTACTACAAGAACATCTTATAAAAGTGAACTATAACAAACTTGGGGGCTGAAGAGATGGCTCAGTGGTTAGGAGCAGTTGTTGGTCTTGTAAAGAACCAGAGTTTTGTTCCCAGTTCCCATGTTGGGAAGCTTACAATCACCTGTGCCTTCAGCTCCAAGGGATCTGACACCCTTTTCTGGCCCCCTTGGGTACTCATGCTCATGTGCACACCCGGTTATGTAGAGAGCCCCCCACTCTCTTAACCTCCCCACATACATACAATTGACTGTGTAAAATTTAGACAGCACATTATGAACTACATGGACTCCTCACATTCTGTTCCTCAGGTCACTTCTAAGAAGTGCCTGTGCGACTTTATCTTGTGTAATAAAAAATATGAATCTGGGTTCATAATGGAATTTCATTAAATTTATTATAAATAAAACGATGGTAATTTGCTGAGTTTTCCCTATGTATTGGCGTCTCTGTAGAAAAGCAAACGCGAGGATGGGCTGGGGAAATGTCTCAGCGGGTTGGTGTGCTTGCTGTATAAGGACCTGGATTTGAATCCCCAGCACTTACTCAAAAGCCAGGTCTGGCAGCATGCGCCTGTAACCCCAGAACTGTGAGAGAGGATGAGACAGGAGGATTGCTGAGGGTAGGGGCACATGCCTAGCTCCACAGTCAGGGAGAATTTATCTCAAGGGAACAGAACTGAGAGCGTAATATGTGATAACTCCGAGATGGTGGCCAGGTGGTAGGTAGAGCTCCGCCTCTTTCTCTGCCTCTGCCTCTGCCTCTGCCCCCTCTCCCCACCTTAGTGGCCTCTGCCTCTGGCTCCTCACATACTCATGGGCCAGGCGAAGCTATTCTGGCAGCGGATCCTGCAGGGAAAACTTTTAAGAATTAACTGTGGTTGTAGAGACGAGTCAGTTACGAAAAATCTGGAAAATTGGATGTCTAAGTAGAGGGAGAAAAGAGACAAGGATAAGAGGCCAATATAAAGCAATAGATCAAGGAGAGAAACATAACTGGAGATGGTGGCCGGTATGGGAGGGCAGCCAAGGCGGACAAGGAGCCGATCCTGGGGCACCAAGGGCCTGCCTTCAGCCTTAACCACTAGCCGGGGCACTGATGCCGCTCCTGTATCCCTGAATACACTGCCAAAGCCTGAGGTCACCCTGATTCTGAGCCACAACAAGATATCCCAGGTGTAGAATATTTCATTTTCTGGGTATGTCTCCTTGAAAGACTTCTGAGATCCGTGCTACCACCGGAAACCATGTGGATGTCCATAATCTCTGCTGCACCAGCAGCTTTGGGAAGGAGAGCTTCTGTTGCAGAGCTACCAATGACCGCAGGTTCATGGCTGAGAATAAGACACATTGAGGGCTTCTGTGCCAGTCCCACCCCTATCCCCACCCCCAAAAAGAAACAGTTCGGATGTGAAGCCATTGAAGAGTGTCCTTCAAAATTGTGATAGAGATGCGGAAGTGTAGATCTTCACAGCTGATGGCTTCTGGTGGGGGTGTAGGGAAGGAGTCAGTTTTCTTTAAGGGTCTGGCCACAGGGAGTCCGAACATGCTCCAATGAAGATACGGCAACACAGAATGGACTTTGTTTTTCTTTTTTCTTTCTTCTTCATTTTTAAAAAAAAATTTTTTTTGGAGGGCACAGGGATGGGAGGGCCTGGGAGGAATAGGAAGTGAGTGTGATCGGGATTCATTGTATAAAATTCTCAAATAATTAATACAAATACCACGTTAAGAAAAATACTGAGGCTGATAGAGCAGAACATCTCACATCTGCCTCCGGCTTTCATGAGTGCACACCTACACACGTTGCACGCTGAAAATGTGTGCGGGTAGTTGTACATATTGCTCTCACTCAATTTCACAACAGTCTTTTTCTTTTTTTTTCTGAAAAAAATCTTAAACTCTAATTGTCTTTAAGAAAATTTATTTTATGCATGTGGGTATTTGGTCTGCACTTAGATCTGTACACCACGTTTGTGCCCAGTTCCCAAGGAGGCCCAAAAAGGGCATCAGGTTCCCTGGGACTATAGATACAGATGGTTTTGAGGCACCACACGAATACTGGGAATCAATCCTGGATCTTCTGGAAGATTAGCCAGTAGTGTTAACCTCTGCGCCAATTCTCCAGCCATTCAGACTATAATTCTGTTTTTGGTTTTGTTTTTTTCTTTTTTAAGATAGGTTTTCTCTGTTGTAACTCTGGCTGTCCTGGAACTCACTCTGTAGACCAGGCTGACCTCTAACTCACAGAGATTCGCCTGCCTCTGCCTCCTGAGTGCTGGGATTTAAGACCTGCACCACCATCACCCGGCTCAAACTATAATTCTTAAGCATTGCTCAGATTAACGGTACTTGATAATTGCTAAATAAGGCGTTTGGGAGAAAGTGATTGAGGATCATTGCAAAAGAAATGGGTTAGGCTGCTTCTTTCTGGGAACACAGGAACAGCCTTATGACTGCTTCTGAGATGTCCAGAGACCACAGTGCAACATGGGATACTAGCACATAAAAATCAAAGTAAGCAAGAGGATGGCATACCAGGGCTCTAAAGCCATTAGCTTGTGGTGCTTAGTATGACACATACTAACGAGAGCGGTTATTTGCAAACCTGGTAGACAAAGAGCACTGCAACGTTGGATCACATTTGTTTTTAATTGTACAATCAAAACAGGCCTTGTAGTACTTATGTACATCTATAAAATGAAGATCAAAAACTACGGTGCACGTGTTCTTCTTAAAGACACAGCTCACACATAGCTTATTTAAAACATGTTTGTGCCAAAACCATGAAGTAATTTTACCCCGCATTTCTTCATTTTTAAGGTACAGTGCAATCTAACACATGGGTGGCTAGAAGCTCACCAAACAACCAATGAAAGGCACAGATTTCATGGAAGCAGGACATGTGGAATTCTTCATGTGTTTAGCTTGTGTTGAGTTTGGTGGTTCATATATAGCAAGTCAAACCTTCAAAGACACCTTCCTGTTGTTGCTCATCATGAAGGACAGTTTTAGGTTACCCTGTTTTAAAGTCTAAGTTTTAGACATCAAGAGATAAAGTATCCAGATAGACCTTAATTAAACTTTGCGTACCTTATAGCACTATTTCCATTTGGGTGAATGAAAAAAAAATGTGCACTTGTTTTAAGTTAGCTACTGAAGACTGGAGACAGTGGTGAACACTGAGTTGTCAGGGCAGCCTTTAACATTCTCAAAATCTGACTCAGGTGAAGAAACCAAAAGGGAGTGAAAAAAATCCACAGGTTCCTCTCCCCTTCCCTTTTCCTGCCTGAGTCACCACCTTACTGGTTTCATTGAGATTTTAAAAATAAAGTATGTAAAACGTTTGTTGGAAAATTATCTGTTCCATAGAGTTGAACTCTAACAATCTGGCTAAGAAATTTCCTGAGTTGCTTTCCGCAGTTTTGATGTTAGGAATAGCAATGCAGATGATTTCCTTCTTTGTGGCTCCCAAAGAGAAAGAAAAGCAGCATAGCCACCTCATGAGTGACTTTAGAGAGAGGCAAAAGGCATTTATCAGAAAGCTTATTATAAAGCTCAACTGATAAGTTCATTAGAAAATGACCATTAAGCAAGGAAATCGTGAAGAAAACATATTTCTCTCTTAGGACTGGGAGATGGCTTATTCCATAGAGTGCTTGCCATGCAAATGTGAAGAGTGGAGTTCAGATCCCATCACCCATGTAAAAGCTTGGAATCCCAGCTCTGGAGAGGCAGAGGCAGGCAGATTCCTGGGACTCCATGCCCCATCAGCCTGTCTGTTTCAAAAAAGGAGATGGAGAGGGCTGAGAAAGTCCTGGGTTTGATCCCCACAAGTGCTTGTTTATTAGATATAAACCTAGCTTTAACCCACAGTACTCCACTAACTGGGGGCGGTGGCATAAGCTGTAATCACAGCACTTGGGAGGTGGAGGCGGGAGGGTCAGAGTTTAAGATTACAGAGAAAATGCTTTTAGGACTCAAAGCGGTCAGATTTATAAGCTAAACCCAGCAACAGTTACACTGGAAAGGCCAGGACAGAGATACCCAATGGAGGGTCTCTGAGGCTGAAACTCAAATTCAGAAACTATGTCCAAGGTGACAATCCATTCTTTTATCCACCTGAAATGCACACAGTGTGAGAAGGGTACTTCCACCTGGAGCCTACTTCTTGGCCACAAAACCTGGCCGTCAATAAGCATCCAGAGCTGCACCAGTTCTCACCGGTGAAACACGAAACAGGAGTGACAGGGAAAGGGACACCAGATCCCCAGTTGGGGAAATTGGAAAGCATCAACACATCTGTATATTTAACAGAATACAATCAGTACATTTTATTTTGTTTCAACACTCAGTACCTAAATGAACATCGCTATTCAGTTCTGTTCTGGGCAACTGTCCAAGCTCATCTTTGGTCCAGTTGATTTTGAAGCCTTCCAGTCAATCATATCTGGACAATTTGCTCTTCTTTCAGGCTTCAGGCATCCCTCTGATTTCCACTTCTGGTTCGGAACGCTTGAGTCACCTCTTTTGGCAACATGACCAACCCAAATCAGTCATTTTCTCCAAATTATATTGAAACTGGGATCTTGCGCTAGTTGCTTTCATCCTATGTTTCCTTTCACCTCACTTTCCTCTTTAAAATATTCTAATACAAAGCTGATTGAAGGGACGCAATACCCTCTTCCTTCTACTGTTAAACCCAAATTTCTTACCCACACGCAGTGGCTGTATAATGAAAACACTGAGTCCCACATCCAGTCTGGGGCTACAAGAGCACGGTTCCTAACGTTGGATGGGTAGAGCACAGGACAGAATTCTGGCCTGACATTACAGGTTTGGCTGTTAGTTTGACGTAATCTGCACTCTATAAGTCTCAATGGTTCACAGGACGGAAATGGAAAGGAGGTTTTACAGCAGTGTTATATGAATGACATAGAATCTGTGATTTGAAGTTAAAAAAAAATTGCAGATCAGCTGGGGACATTTTTATGTAGTCAATAGACTGGGGAAATGGCTTTTCTTTCAAAGGAAAAGAAACAGTTCAGAAACCTTAAATGAAACAGATTCTAAACAATCAACTTCAATGAAGACCAATGTAATGAGACTTTTAGTTAACATCTAATGTAAATTTAACAAAAGTTTTCCCTACTCAATTCATATTAAATCTTTAGGCACAAACACATTTTTCATTGAATTTCTTTCAGACAATATATTTTGATCATGTTTTTCTCCTCCCCTACTTCCTCCTAGACACTCTCTACCTCTCTACCATTCCAATTTTATGTTTTCTTTTTTTTCTCAAAAAAAAGAAAAAAAAAAAGACAAAATACAAAAGCAAAACAACAACCAACAAGCCAATAGACAGGCACATAGAGATCCCACCAAAAACAAAATTCAAAATAAATAAGCAAAAGAACAGTGAGACAAAACAAAACAAAACAAAACACCCAAATAAAGCAAAATGAGACAAAAAAATTACAAAAATAAATTGAATTAGTTTTGTGTTGGGCAACTACTCCTGGGCATGCAACTTTCCATGAAGTGTAGTTAATATACCCTGTGGGACTCTATTGGATAAAACTGATTTTCCTTTGCCAGCAGGTATGAATTGCAGACATGTTCTTGGCAGGGGTAGGAGTCTGTGTCCACTTACCCTTCTTAGTGCAGACCTAGTATGCGCTGCCACAGCCTCTATGAGTCCGTATGTGCATTAGTCCCATTGCGTCTACATGACACCATTTCCTTGGTGTCATCCATCACCTCTGGTTCTTACAGTATTTCTACCTCCTCTTCCAAATAGATCCTTAATCCTCGAGTGGAAGACTTTGATGAAGACGTTCCATCTAGGACCGAATGCTCCAAGGTCTCTCGCTCTGCACATTGTCCCATTGTGGGTCTCACAGATAATAGTTTTTATTAATTCATTACTGAGAATTAATTGAATCAAGTTTCTGCATATGGCCCTTGGATATATTTATTGATTAAAACCACATCTCACTTTCATTATAGGAGATAAAGAAGGATTCTTTAAAATTTTATGAACATAAAATTAAAGTTGAATCTTTAGTATGAATTTATCACAACAATTAAACTTTGTTAATACGTCTAAAATAAACTATAACTTGGCTTGTCTAAAGTACACAAAAAATAAATTTGGCTATCCATATCATTTAGGAGGTGGAGGTGGATCTATGGCTCTGTTCCCTGGGAAGCTGGCAGGAGTGCTCTGCTCACTAAGCATGCTCAATTCAGCCCAAGGAAGAAGGCACTCATTTCCAAAACCCTGAAGGAAAATGCCAGGCCTAGAAAGAGGGGAAATAGCATTGGGAAGCTACCAACGTGGCAAATAATACTAGTTGAAATGCAGGTGTTAACTGCTCCATTAATCTATAAAGGACTTATAACTTACTACACAGTAAATATATTACTTGTCAGTGACAGCAAATTACCTTGTTCATAAAGAACACTCTTCTCTTTGGAAATAAGAATCAGTCTGTATCTTATATGGAGGCACAGACTGGGAAAAGGGACTGAAAGGTAAAGCAAAGCAAAGCAAAGCAAAAATGCAGGGAAGATAAGCCAGTCAGCTTCCCGCTAGCTTACTGCTAAATAAGTCTCCAGAGGGAATTTCTTGCTCTGTCCAGAAAACACCATGTTCTCACCTACCTTATGTCTTCTGAATTTAATCTCTCCCCTTCGCATTCATGAAAAAACCAGCATTCATCTATCTGTTAATGTAATATGTTTTGTGCCTAGCACTAGGCTAATGACCTATTTCTAGGGTTACTAGTTAGTGCAGTAGACCCACTGTCCTATATCAACTGATACCTTTATTTTCTCCAGAAACACTTCTCTGACATGGCAGGAAAAAAAATATTTTTTTCCAGACAGGATTTATCTGTTGTAACTCTGGCTGCCTTGGAACTCACTACTCTGTAGACCAGGCTGGCCTTGAACTCACAGAGATCTGCCTGTCTCTGCCTCCCAAGTGTAGGGATTAAAGGTATGCACCACCACTGCCCAGTTAGGAAAACATCTTGATACTGTTCTTCATTATTTGATGAATATGTTACTTTAAATACCATGTCATAGATATAGGACATAGAAATACCCCAGTGGTATTTAAATATTAAATACACATATACATTCATATGCAATCCAGACACACACACTTACACATACATATCTCTACGTATAGATAGCTAGATCCAGATACATATGACTTAGATATACATCAATAGTCTGAGTGACTTGCATAATTTTAACTGAATAGAATACACAGTATTCATTTAAATGATTATTTGTTTCAGTTATAACATGCTTAAGGGACAATAAGAATTCTAGTCATTTATTACAACTCTTTGGCACATAACCTTAATAATTCAAGGTTATTTATCAATAAGGCTGATGTGGTTTTGAGCTCTGAAGCCACAGAATTTAGCCATCGGTTTGGCTCAATCACACGTTAGCTTCTTATTCACCTTGGGGAAAAGCGGTACAAGGTGTACAGACTAATTCTCAAACACCACTACAAGTAACATAGAGACATCCTCTATGCTTGCTCTCTGGAAATAACTTAGTTGTTTGGTTTAATAGCCTGACCTGGCTGCAGGGTTATATTTGACTGTAGCTGAGGAAGAAAGCCCCAGAATTCACAGATGTCCCTCACAAATGAAACCTTACCCAAAGTGTGTGACCTAATCTAAGGGACTCACACCCTGTATGGAATTCTGCAGCAAGCAATTAAAACTCATTTGAATCTTAAGATGTGTGAACCAAGAACACTGTGCTCTCTGCTTCCAAAGTATGTCATATTTGGAAGTTCCTGAACTCATTGTAGTCTGCAGTTATAGTACTTTTTTTCCTAAAATTAATTTATTTAGGTGCCCCCTGGTGGTATCAGAGTTAAACAGAAATCAACAATTATCAATACTGCAAACTAGCCATTGGACAAGGAACTTTTTCAAATTACAAATTCTAGTCTGACTTGGTCATCTTTCAACTAATAGTCTGCAAAGGAAAAGTATTGGGACATCTTGGACTTTCACTGTGATTAAGACTATTGAGAAAAAAATTTAAAGATGAAAGTAGCAATCATACTTCATGATTGTTATTCCATTCAAGGCTTACACAAAATAGACAGCAGTGTCTCCACTTCAGGAAAATACAAGTAACTAAAAAAGTTGGACCACTAGGAAACTGTGGTGTGGGACTCAGAGCACAGTCCTAGTTGTCTCCAGAGCATAGCTATTGAATTCTTCCATGGGAACTTCGCTCTACCTCCTAGCTCTAGTGGCTCCCCGCTTGACCTATTCTAGATTGGCTGAAGCTATCTGCTCAAGCTCAGGTTGGTTTCTAGGAGGAGCTGAAATGTTGGGTGTTTTTAATTAGAGGAACTGCTGAGCCAGGGTTATTAGTCCCGTTGCCTTTGATAGCCCCCTGTACCAATTTTTAAGTGCTTGAGTTCTTACCAGTTGATAAAAACAATGCTAAATGGGTAGTCACCAAGTCTTGTGAATTTATCAAGCTAAAGTCCACATGCACAACCACTACAGAAGTGTTTCTCAATCTATAGTTGCAACCCCTTCATGGGGGAGGCGCCAACAACCTTTTCACAGGGGTTGCCTAAGACCATCTACATATCAGATATATTTACATTATGATTCATCATAACAGGAGCAAAATTACAGTTATGAAATAGCAACAAACATAATTTTATGGTTGGGGGTCACCACAACATGAGGAACTGTATTAAAGGATCGCAGCATTCGGAAGGTGGAGAACCACTGCTCTATAGGGTTCTGAGTATGCAGTCTTCTAGATTTCTTTGACAAAGTGTTTACTTTACACCTCATTGTTATAATGAATGGGATTTAGCTATTCCTTGCCTAAATCCTTCAGTGTTCTAGAAAACTACTGGCTGGATAAATTGAGTGGATCTTAAAGCAATGCTAAATTATTCCCATCCAGTCCCTTTGGCCTTAATTATCACTCATTTGTTGGCATTGTTCTCTTGTTCACCCCTATTGTCTTAGTCCAAGTCATGGCCATACCTGACCTGAATGACTGCATCAAGCCTTCTTTGGTCTCCCTGTAGTCTACTGTCAAGGCAATTCCAGAATGGCTTTATCACAAAGGAAGAATGGATCAGTGTGACTCATCTGCTTTCAGTCTCCCAATGTTCTTCTTTCTCTTCAAAGTAAAACTTAAGTTCATGCGAGATGCCTAGCTCTCTCTGCTAGCCTGTCTGGTGATCGATCTTTCCTCTAACCTGTGAGTTCTGTCTGTCTTCACTCCCCTCTAGCCTCATTTCTTGGATCAGGTACACACCCACCCCAGTGCCTTTGCACATGCTTCATCCTGAGTCCCTGCCCTTACGTCTCTGCACGTCTCACTGCTTGTCTTCTTCACATCTTGGCACACGTGTTCTCTTTTCAGGGAGGCTTGATCTCAACTCTCCTCTATCGAGATTCCAGCAACCCACTTGGGTGATACCTTTTTGTTCTATCAGCTTTATCTCCCTTTATGGAATGTATTTCTTCAAGCCTGCTACCCAGGTTGTTGGGCTGAATTACTCTTTGTCCCGTCCTTGAGGATGCCAGCCTCATGAGGACCGAACAGGACTTTTTGTCTGTTACTCAGCGATCTCTTCACAGGGCTAAATATAGTGTCTGACAAATAATAGATGCTCAGCAAATATTTGTTGAATAAGAGGTTAGATATACACCTGTCAGGTGTGGTAGCTCCTTCCTACAACTCCAGCAGTAGGGATGTTGAGGGTAACCTGGTCTACATAGTCGTGTGAGTTCTACAGTAGTCTGGGCTATGTAATAATAACCTGTCACAAACAAACAAGCAAGCAAGGCTTATATTCCAGTGGTTTAGGCTGTTGTTATTTGAGCAAAAATTATAAGTGGCATTTTGAACCATCCTAAAATCAGTGGCTTCATTTTCTTCCCAAATGCCATTTTTTCCTGGTGTTTCTGGTGTCTTCCATGTCTGCCACAAACTGGTTATTAATGAGGAAACAAAGGTTTTGGCATCTGATGTAACACATAAGAGTAGACTTAAAGAAGGCAAACAAGGAATTTAGAACTACATGTGAGTCACCACCCCCATTGGAAACTATCCTGTGGCCATAAAGGCCACCATTACCTTCACCTTCTCTGTATTCTGCATCCCACCCCATCCCCGATGTGACAGCAGAACAAATTCCATCTTTCATACCTTTGAGCTCTTGTGTTCAGTAAAGGGGGACTTGTGTTTGATAGAATCCTTGGTCATATTATCCTGGCTGATAATTGTATGAGACATAAATGTGTGTCTATTAGCCAGTGAAACTTGAGGGGACTTTGTAGAGAAGTTTTTCATATATCTATATATCTATACATCTATGTCTATAGCTAGCTTTAGTATTGGGCTTCACCTATTGAGATTCTGAATTGGTAAACTGAGAGAGATGTGGGAATACCCTTCCTGACTCTGGTTCAAAAGACCCAGAAACTATCTATCCAAAAGCAGAAATGCAACAGGGCTGGTCTTACCCAGATATCTATCTTCAGGAAGAAGGTCAGAGGACTTCATTTTGTCAGGCAATCTCCCAAAACTCAGGAATATCATTTTTTTCTTTCCTTGATGGAGTTTTCACATCTGGGGAAAGCTGACTTCTGATTGCTGGTCTGCTCTGTGCTTGTGCCCCGGTCACCTCTGGCCTCTGAGACCAGACCACTACAGTGATCCTTTCAGCTCCCTTCACCCAATATGGTGGTATACTGCAATGCCCACGACTGTCTGGCTGGAGGCTTTGCTGCTCTGGGGCCTACCTCTGGTTTTCTTTTCTGTTCCTCAAGAACAACAACTACCAATCCCAGGTTATTCTCTTGCCTCCATCTTCTCTAAAGGGATTAATGCTCCATTCCACCCGTGTTTATCAGGACTGACAGAAATCTCAGCTGTCATGATGCATGCTCTCTGTTTAAACAAGATAGGCCAAATTTTAAGCGAGATTGCTTTCCTTTCAGTCTGCTACCAGTCCAGTGCTTCCCACAACGCATACAACAGGGAGTCGCACTGCTACACAGCCAGCAGGGCTGCACCTGTGGCTGCATGAGCTAAAGAATGCGGGGAACCCTCACCCATGCTTTCTGAGAGGAACCTACAAGGGGTCAGATTTCTCTCTGGGGCTCTGAAGGCAGCTGAATCGTGGAGAGTCAATACTGAAGGGAGTGTGGCAGCGGCTTTAGCTTCTGAATTGATTACTTATAGCTGAAAAATACAGATTGTGAGTTACGCACTGATCTTGATTTTTACACTTCTCACTAAAGCGTCCGTCAATGTTTTGTCTTGATCACTTCCACATCTTTCACATACCATCTGCATCTTTTGTGACTGTGGTCAGGCCCATCCGCTTGATAGCCATTTTCAGTATTTATTGAGTATCTACTACACGGAGGATATAAATGATCAACAGTACATACAGTTTAGTCATTGAAGTAGCCGACAAGCTTCAGTTTAACCATTTGGCAAGACCAAAACTAGAAGGAATTAGCCACAACATATTGTTAATCTAGATAATTTGTGAGACAAGAATCAGGTAGATGTCCCCCTGAATTTCCATAAAAGACTGAGTGAAAGGTGTCTTTAGCTATCTCAGACCAAAACTGCATGCCTGATGACTGACTTGGAGTCCCTTGGTTTCTCTGCATGAGTAGTTAGTATACGCTCCTAACTGTGGAGCTGTGTCTCCAGCCCCTGTGCGCTGTACCTTTACAAGGTGTGTTTATATTAACACTACAAAAGTACCTTGCTCTTACATCAGGTGCTTTAGGGATGCTTCAGCTCCACCGTAGCCTATAGTCAGATATGTTCATTGATTAAATTGATTGGTTCAGCTGTCATTGATTAAAACAGTGTTATGTGATGGCAGACACATTATGTTAATAACAGCATTGTTCATAATAACCCAAGGTGAAAATGAGGCACAAGCATAGTATATGTATACATGGGAGCTTTTCTGTTTTAAAAAGAGAGGCAGTATTTGCACATAGGGCGACATGGATGAATTTTGAAGGCACTGTACTACGTCAAATAAGCTAGATATAAAAGAACAGATGTTGTATATTTATTTTCCTTTTATATGAGATACCTCGAGTAACCGAAGTCAGAGAGATGGAATGTGAAATGTAGGCTGCCAGAGGCTGGACAGTTGGGATGCTTGGGTACAGAGTTTCATGTTGGGAAGATGGAAATGTCCTGGAGATGGACAGTGTGATGGTTGCACAACAATGTGTATGCCTTTAATACACTTAAAATAGCTAAAATGGCAAATTTTGTTAGGTATATGTCAATACAATTTTTAAAATGATACCAGAAAGTAGAAGTTATAAGGAAAATAAATCAGAGAATTTCATTTAGTCTGGATCCTTTAAATACTGGGTTGTAAATCAGCCCCCTGATAATGAAGAACTTGGATAAACTTGCTATCTGACAACATTTTAGAAAAAAAAATGTCTAGAAACCACAGTTAAAGAGATTCCCTATTCTTGGAAGAAACCGTAACATCTCTACAGAGAAGAATTGCCAACCATGAATACACAACGCTGTTCCCAAAGTGAGCAGTGTGCACAATGACACTTTTGTTAGCCTCATGGGAGCACACAGTCACGTGGTTCCCTCCTCCATCCCTGTCAGTGCCCGGTGGCTGTGGCCTAGCAATACCGCCTTTCGAGAGAGCACCTGCCAACCTTCTCGTCTGTTACCATGTAAATGTAAAATGTCTCCCACAGTCTCATGCGTTTGGACACTAGATCCTCAACTGGTGTCGATGTTCCAAAAGCTTGTGGAACCTTTAGGAGACACCTCCTAGCTAGAAGAAGCGGCTCACTGGGGGTTGGAGGTTTGAGGTTTATAGCCTTAGTCCCACATTATGTCAGGTCCCTGATTCCCGGTGCGCTCAGCCCGGAGGAAGCTGCTTCACAGAGCTGCTGGCAGCTCTCCCCTGCCATGATACAATGCATCTTCAAACCGCGAGCCAAAATAAACCCCTCCTGCCTTACATTTCTTCTTGGCAGGTATTTGGTTACACAAGTAACTGCATCAGTGAAGGCCTCGGAGCTCTGCTTCTGCCTCTGGATGGCAAATGAATATTCTGGGGCCAGCCTGGCATCTCCAACCAGGAAGGCAAATGGAGGCCTTGAACGTAGAGCTGAAAGTGGATTTCCTTTGGCCAAGACAAGTACTTCAAACTGTTCTCGCCAGATGTTTCTCTATATGATCCTGGCAGCCATGTCCGGGGGAAGAGCCAGAATTTGGCCTAATTTCTACACTGAAAAGCTTGATGGAATTCTGGGGCAATGCCATCCTATAATAAAAGAGGTGGTCCCTCTGATCAGCACACCGTTCCCATTTGCTTTGGGAGTCTCTCCAAGGGGAGGGTGGGCTTGAGCATAAGTGGGTGTGTTCATCCAATCCATGCCAGGGCCTGGGCGGAGGAGGGAAAAGGGCCAGGAGAAGGTGGATGGAGAAGAAACGCTCTGAGCTGAGCGACTGGGAGCTGGGGCCAGATGGAGCTGGAAGACAGTGCTTCGCAGTCTCCCTCTTCACATGTGTGGCCACCAGGGGATTGCCTGGCTAGGCATGCTGCTTCGCATCTCTCCACTAAATCAAAGATGCATAATTGAAGATGCAAAGCGAGAAACATTACGTGGTTCGCAAAGCTCCCCAGAGGTTTTGCAGTCTGTAATCCAGTGAGGAGATTTTAATGAGACCTGAACTTGCCTTTTCATCTGTGAGAGAGGCTCACACTCCAGCTGTGCTCAGAAAAGTTTTTTTTTTTTTTTTTTTTAAACAATGTGGGCAGTCTTTGTTGATGGTGGACTTCCTTTTGAAGCTTGGACCAATTCTGATTTTGTGATTGAGGTGTTGGGACAAACAAGCAGAGAATGTGCTAGACAAAATCATTAACCTGATACATTTTCTAAAAACCAAACCTAAACATTTCTAAATATTTTGCCATAAAAGCGATACACATTGAAAATAAAAGTTTTTTAAAAAGGCAGAGATGAGTAGGGACGTGGAGCAGAAGCATAGATGGATTCTCTGTCTCCACCACACATAGTTCTAAGCATCCTGTGATAGAGAAATAATGCTCCCTGGCTGCCAATAGTCATGGGCAAATAATTTCCATAAAACACAATACAAAAGAGTTGTCAGAATAATTACAGAAAGCATCCAAAGGCATTTAAAGACCAACTAGTTTGGCCATCAGCAGATATACAGTTGGTTTCTAGATTTTGTTTATAGTCAAAATTTGAACACATGTGCGTGTACACACACACACACACACATCAGTGCTGGTGACGGCACTAGTAAGTGCTAAGCCATGCTCTGCACCACACTCCCTTACACCTTTGCTAAGTCACGCTCTCTACCACATTCCCATACACCCTTTGACATTCAAGTTGCAGGCAGCACCTCCTGGAATTTCAGGTTTATGTGGGGAAGCAAACTCTTTTGTAGCCAAAGGTTCTTGTTGATCTCTGTGAGAGTCACACCAGTGGTGAGCCGACTAAGACAACGTGTGTTACCACACACAGGACAAGGCACACCCTCCATACAAGAGAGCTGAGTGTCACGCCAGGAAACTGGAGATGGATCCCATGATGACGGGCTCTCTCATTCAGGGGCAGGGAAGTGCATATTCAGTCATGAATACAGGAGCTCCAGGGTCCCCAGAGACCCAAAGTCACATTTGATCCCTTGGGAAGCAAAGATTTTTTTTGTGGTACCTCAGAGTTCACCCTGAAAGCCTGAACGATGGTGGGGATAACTTTGGTAATTCACCCCCCACTTAAGCCTCAGTTCTCTTGCAGTGCACCTTTACTGAAGAATTAAATTTGAGTTTTCACACTGTTGCTGGAGCTTCATGCGGCCTGTTGTGGCAGCAGTTAGCTTTGTGTTGGTAAGCCATGTTCCACTCCCAGGCAGGCAGGTCTAGTCAGGATGAACCTGAGCATTTGGCCCTAGCAATCTCGCTTTGGGCACAGGGCATGACCCAGAAGAGGGGTGTGGCAGTTATGATGTTTGTATTTCTGGTGTCTCCAGCATAGTCAATTATGTCAGGTCTCTGGGCATGTGTAGTGAATGAAAAATAAAAAATAAAAAAGGAAGGCCATGAATTGCTCCTAGGTATGGTGGAGGAGAGAGTTTGTTGTAGATAGAAGGGAGAGCGCAGTAGATCTGAGGGAGAGCATAGCCAGAGGCAAAGACATCTGGGAGAGTCCAGAGTGGACATGGCCAGAATAAGCCAGGCCATGTGAGGACAGGGGGAGGGGAGAGAGGAGACAGGGGAAAGAGGGAACCTGGAGGCCAGGAGGCCAGGAGGCCAAAAAAAGAACAGAATATCCAAAATGGCTGGGTTATATAGAGCAGCCTAGTCTCTTGGGCTGGAGACTTCAGGGGAAGGGGCAGGGCATGCCAACCAGGAGGACCCTGTAACAGGTAGGGACTGAAGGATGCTGGGAGAACCTGGTGGTCCACCTTGATACATTAATAGGCACCTCAGTCACCTGCCTTGGGTTTGAGACCTAACTTATAGAGCACTGGAAAAGATTTTGTGTTGAAGATAAAATTGCCTAAGTAGAAAGACAAGTTTTCCTCTACTGGGTTAGCCAGGTTTAGACCATGCAGTGTGTCTACTTGGGTTTGGCTAGCTAGACTTGAGAAGGACAGTAATAACTCCCTGGGCATTTTCAGTGGAGAATGGAAATGATGCTGTTCCCAAAGGCTGACAAGGACATGGGGACCTCTCCTGTGAGGACTAGGTGCTTACTGAGAGACCGTGAAGAGACTGGACTCTGATTCTGCTGAAATCCACTTCAAGCAAGAATGAGCCAATCCCGTCAAGCATTGGAGTGTGATTTAGGGGTTTGGGCCAGCAACCAGAGATGTGTGTTTTCTTTTTTCTTTTTTTTTCTCACACTCAGTCTGGGCTCTAAGATGCCATCCTGTGTCCCAGCCATCACCTGCTCTGGGGAGGTCTTAAGTTGACATATTCTCAGTAACCTGCCAGCCCCCAGTGTAGAACTCTCACAGATTTTTTTAAACACTCCAAAAGCCCTTTGAGTGAAAACCTGCCTCAGCAGGCCCGCTTAACGTATCCCTGAAGAAATGTTTTCTTTTCTATCTGAATGTGCTCTTTTAAGCGGGCACCTTTCCTAGTCTAGGCTCTTTTGTTTCCAAGCAAAGTTGTCTTCTGAGTCTGGGGAGAACAATCTTCAACGTGTACAGAGTTTCTTTCTCAAAAGAAGAAAGAGATATTTTCATTGTAAATACTTCTATTTCAAAGTTCTTATAAGGGGCACTTTCTACTGACATCAAAATTCTATCTTGACTTCAAATTCTCTATCTCAAAAGCCAACCACCAGAGAGAGAAAGTGCTACTTGCCTCTTTACTGTGGAGACAACTTTGGTTACAGGTGAGATCAGGATACATGCTGTCTTAAAGCTCTTTGGTCTGAGGTAACCTCATTTCTGCTTTTCAGAGACCACTGCATCAAGATCACAGAACCCCTCAGAGAATACAAGTAGAAAATGCTTTATTGTGTGATTTCAATCTTCATGTAGCTCTCACCTCCAGACATGTAGAAGCAGTTAGGAAAGTGAACTGGGATATCCAGGGCAATTGTTTTATTATTACCTCAAGAAATAAACCAGGGTTCCTCATATGTGTGTGTGTGTGTGTGTGCGTGCGTGTTTTGTTCTGGGTACAGAGAAAACGATCTGACCATTTTCTGGCTGATTGCTGAGGACCACACTGGAGGGCTGGTGGGGAGCACCTTACTTGTGATATGGGCTTGGGTACTGTTTTGCTCTGCATAAGCACCCATTGTGGCAACAACAGCCCTAATCATCTTTTATCATGAATAACTAACTTACTAAGTGATTACCATGTGGCTGTTCTATTCAGCTGTGAAAATTAATAAAAGGAAAGAAAAGAAGAAAGGAAGGAAGACAGATAGACAGGTAGGAAGGAAGCGTGAGTGAGTTCTAAGATAGTTTTATGTCAAGTTGACACAAGCTAGAGTTATCTGGAAAGAGGGAACTTTGAGAAAATGCCTCTATAAGATCTAGCTGTAGGTCATTTTCTTAATTAGTGATTGATGGGGGAGTGCCCAGCCCATTGTGGATAGTGTTATCCCTGGGATATGGTCCTGGGCTTTGTAAGAAAGGAGGCTGAGCAAGCCAGTAAGCAGCACCCCTCCATGGCCTCTGTATCAGCTCCTGCCTCCAGGTTTCTATTTTGTTTGAGTTCTTGTATTATCTTCCTTAGATGATGAACAGTGATGCGTAAGTGTAAGTCAAATAAATTCTTTCCTCCTAAGTCACTTTTTAGTCATGGTGTTTTGTCCAGTGATAAAAACCCAAACTAAGACAGGAAGGAAGATCTTATAGATTAAATGATTTAGGGGAAACACAGTAGGTTTTTTTTGTTGTTGTTGTTGTCTTAATAGGCAAGGAGAAACTTGATCTTCACCAAGCAAAGTCTCTCAAATTTAGTGGGAGTGAAAAAAATTAAACACCGGTCTAAGTACAGTTCTCTGCCTGTCATAAAGAAGGTTCTGCTAGCTCCATACTGGCTCCCTGGGCGTTTGCTTAAATACCCAAGATCAGCCTGTTCAGAAGAGAGGCGCTTAATCAGAGGCATCTGGGAGCAGAAAGCTACCTCAAAGGTGATACCTGAACAATCTTTTCGCCTTCCATGTAACTCTTTCCCTCACTTCTTTATCTATGGATAACATAGTATGCCAAGATGTGTTTTAAAGAAGGCATTGGCTTCTTCTCAATTACCTTATTGAGAAGGGAGAGGGAGAGGGAAAATTACCAACGGGCAGAGTAAATCTCAATGAAAGAGAAAGGCGATCTTTTCCAGCTGGAACCATGGGCATGGAAGGGCAGGGAAGAGCTATAGTCTTTTAAAAAGAAAAGAAAACAACTAAAGAATTTTGGAGAGCCAAAGGGAAAGTGTCTGAGGGTGAAATTTTGCCATAAGAGTTTTTGAAAGATAAGGAAAAGAGCTCATCATCATCACGAGGGATACAGACAAATGCGTAAGACTAGATGTTGAGGAGAGCAGAAATTCGTATGTTCTCACTGATGCCAAAGTGACATTTGTCATCAAATCAGAGATTATCAGTGGTGTGAGCCCACAGATTCCTAAAGGGTTACAGCTTCACCTTCATAGATCTTCAGTGGAAATTTTGTTCGTCTCCACAGGCTTCAATTACCATTCTGAGAACCAGTGAGGCTGTATATTGCATAAGAACAACAGAGGCTAAAATCAATACATGAACTAGTATAAACACATCCTTATAGCAAAATCAATATGAATTGAGTTGATTAGACTGGCAACTCTTTGATTGCTGGGTTTTTGGTAAACGTGGCATTGTCTACATGCAGACTGATTCATGAGATCTACACTCTTGGGAAATGCTTTCACAGGAAGCAAGAAACTTCCTGTAGTCCCTCAAATGATCTTCAGAAGATGAAATGAAGAAAAATACAACGAACTGTGTAGAAGGAAAAGATGCTGGTGATACAGAAGACTTATTAGAAGGATGAATTTAGGTATCAACCATGCTGCTTTGTAATCAGGTTGGTTAAGTATAGCAGTGATGAGAGAGCAGAGTCATGGAGAGAGGGGGAGGAAAGAAGGAGAGGGGGAGGGGAGACAAAGAAAGGAGGAAGAGGAGGAGGAGGAGGAGGAGGAGGAGGAGGAGGAGGAGGAAGAGGAGGAGGAGGAGAAGGCTTTTCCCTCATCATTATTTTCTACTCTTGCCAAAATTATTTGGCAGATCCTTAGAGGCTGAAAGAGGTTGTTCCTTGAAGACCAACTGATGTCTAGACTGGGTTAAAAGCTTTTCTTTAGTTACAGCCACAGAGATGTTCCTCTTCTCTTTCATCCTGAGCCTTTGAGGAGCCCAGCCCCTGCCCTTGCCATCATCTCCTGAAAGGTTATACATGCTGCCTCACCATTCAGTTTGTGCATCCAAACAGAAACCTTAAGTATTTTTCCCTTGCTTAGGTTGGCACAGCCAACCAGGGGGTGTAGCTTTGCTACTCTCATTCTTTATTTATTCTTTTGAGCACGAATCACATTAGTGTCCTGCTTGGTGCCAGATATGTCCTTCATGACAGCATTCACTTCAGGAAACTTCCTTGAGGGGGCTGCACCCTGATCCTCTCCTTCAGAAGATGCAAACAAAAATTATTTTTGTACTCTCTCTCCATAAAGTTGGTTTATTTCATCTAACTCCAATACATAGACTGCTAAATAGTACTTTTAAATGATTTGCAACAATTACTGAAAGTCAGTTAATCTCCAAAAATTTTCACAGGGGATCATAAAGTGCTTTGTGTAGCTGTAGTAACAACCCAGTGACTTCTCAGAGGCCACACAGGAAGTTGGAGAAGAGCCAGCTCACGAATCATCATTCAGGTCTCCTGATGTTAGGGTTATTTGCATAAACATAACTTAAGAATTAATATAGAATAGGCCTGTACTAATAAAAAAGATATATAAATATGTAGACTAGTATAGCAGTTAGAGAAGTTTAATCAAATTATCCAGTCATAGAAAGGGAGACTTCAAGGCTTAATGAACTCTCCTTGTTGATGCTGGTGATTCATCCTGTAGAGAAATATCTAGGCTTGATTTTAGCTTGTTCCCTTTTCTCCTACCTGCTTCCAGATTTCTGTTTATATTTACATTTTAAACTAGGATATAGATAAGAGTGAAGAAAGTATAATGCCTCCCTAAATGCTTTACTTACATTCTATTGAAATCCTTCAAATTATAAATAGCTATGATGGATTATAAATTGCCCTCGAAGGGCTGGGCTATGAGAGGTGTCAGGCAGGGGGCAACTGATGCCGCCAGCCAGTTCACCTCTCACAGAAGTGAGGTGTGAGGTGTTCTCCTCAGCTGACAACACAACAGACCTGTCACACCTGCTCCAGGAACAACGATCACACCAATGTCCATTCCTATTAAGAGTGTGGCTCTTTTAAATCTCTGAGACACCAGCTTAGTTGTTTCATATTAATTGTTTCACACAGTTCTCAGTCATCCTGAGGGACTTTCCCAATCATACTTTCGAATGAATCTGAGCTCAGTCACAGTGCCAGGGGATAGGCATACAATGTTCCCTTCTGTGGACACTCCTCCAGTCCCAGGAGAAACTCTGGGCCCAGGGAAAGACAGCTGCTGTGAAAGTTACCCAAAGTCACATAAACAGCTTGGGTTTGAAATGATGTGTACAACATCATAATCACGGAGTATTTCTGAGAGATCCCATTTCTTTGACTATTGCAGAGTAATCTGAGTTTGAAAATGCCAACTGCCCTCAATCCTAGTATAATGCAGATGCTCCAGTTTGCACCTTGAGTGACCCTCAAAGGCCCATGTATTGAAGGCCTGTGCTCCAGTCTGCTTCTGCAGCTATTAGGTAGTGGCCGAACCTTTAAGAAGTAACCTACTTGGAGGAAATTAAGTCACTGGAAGCGTGTTCTGGAAGACTATGTTAGCCCCTGCTTCTTCCTCCCTCACTTCTCAGTGGCCCTAAGATAAGCAGGCCTCCCCAGTACGTGCTCCTGCCATGATGTAATGTCTGCCACAAACTCAAAGCAAAACGGTCAGTGGTCTGTACCTTTAAAACCATGAACTAAAACGAATTTTTTTCTTTTTTTAAAAAGCTAATCACCTGAAGTATTTTTACCACAGGTTAACCAAAGGTTAACACAGTCCCTGTCAAGCTTTGAATGGGGAGCTGGATTCTAGTTCAGTCCCAGCTCTGTTGATTAGAAGCTACATAGCCTTAAACGTTGGTATTTCTAAGCTTTCACTTCTAAAACAATCTGTCAGTGGATGGTATGTCATGGTTGTCTCTGAGTTGTTATGGAGATTAATTCAGATAATGTTTATAAAGAACTTATATCTGTATCTGGTACCCAGTAAGTCCTTACTAGCTCAGCACTATGCTAGGTCTATAGCACAAAATAGACCATAAGAATACACCATTATCATGAGTTAACCCAACAGAATTATTCAGACAGTTTAGCAAAGATAAACACACTACCTAAATTGTATAGACCTTGGTGTTTATATGACACACGAGGTTACAAATACTGTAAGGTGAACATCATGTCATAGTTATCCTCCTGTCTGAATAGAGCCAAGCAAAGAGAGCAATACTCAGGCTTTCAAAAATAAACACTGTCATTTTAAACATAAGTTTAACACATGCTAACTAAATCTCTCTTAGTGTAGAATGTAGCAGTACACCTACTGTGACGGCTCGGCAAAGACGACATGGGGGCATTTTTGTAGATGTAAACCCTACCAGATCTCAGCAGAGGGAACCAGCTGTCATGGCAGCGCCATCCTGGACAGTGGAACTCCCGGGCATCTCAACTAAGGGTTTTTGATACCTATGCTCCTCAGGTGTTCTATTGATACCACATGAAGATCATGAGGAATCAGACATCTTTTACGTAAAGCCAACACCTGTGGCTAATACAAATGCCAAGGCAGCTCTCTTCCCAACAGTGCACAAAACAATCTTTCCAAACATAACTAATAATAAACTTTTACATCATTTCCCCTTTCTGTATAAGCCAATAAAAATGTTTTATCTCTACAACACAATTTAACACTACCCCAGCAAAACTATTTACAGGAGAAATAACCATGAGATTTGCTAGGATGCACAGGGCCGAATGAAACCAAACATTTATCTAGCTTTTTACAATGTCTTTGGACAGCAGACTAACATTATCGATGTTCAATTATTTGGAATTTACTCATGATCTTCTGGGCTCCTCCTAAGGGCTTGGGTCACTTCTCTAGCTCTGCCCCCTGTAGCACACACAGCTTGTCCTCCAGGCTCTGGCTGGCTCCACTCCACTGTTGCTGCTGTTCTTGGTGGTCGTCCCATGGCACTGGCATCTTCAAAATGCTGGGGTCCTTTGCTGCAACTGTGCTGCACTTTCACCAGTCGCCTCTCTTGGGCTTTTTCCATGGTGCCAATCCTCAACTTCTCTACATGACCCCTTCAATCTGAGCCTTCAACTGCTACTGAGACTGTACCTTCTCAAGTGGCCTCTCCTGTCCTCTCAGAGTGCCAAGCCTTAGCTGCTCTCCATGACCCCTTCATGCCTGTAAAACCAGCATCACCTGGGTGGCTCTTACAGTATCAAGTTTGGCTCCCAGCACAAGATACAAACTTGGCCAGTTTTCAAGACAGCTTCTGTGTGCTGACCCTGAGGAAACACTTTCCAGATTTTAAGACAGAGTCTGGTTTGCAGGGAAAAAAGCAACCAACCAACTGATCAGTTCATGTCTGAGTTCAAAGTTTGGTAGAACATTCCAAAGACTTCTTCATAATGCAGCAACCGTTAATCCTGATTCTTTTAGCAATTGTTTTTCTTAGTATCATAGCAGGTGTTCCTTGTCTTCAGAAAGGGTCCCCTCGTGAACTGGAGTTCTCATCACCATAGCAGATGTGTCTTGTCAGATGGCCTCACCAGTATCTGGATCACTTGTAGTCAGGTTCACAGAAGCAAACAAAACCAACTATTCAGTTAAAATAAGGGGCTACTCAGCCCCAAACCCCAACTTCCACAGCAGGGAGTCCCAGGAAGGTGGTCAGGTGGGAAGAATCTCAGGCTGAAACATTCCTGTTGTTTGGCATTCTTTTCCACCACCAGTACAGGAAAACATACATCCTTCTTTATAGATCTCAAACACATGACCTGCTTGGGCTTCACACACACACAAAGATATCAGAAAATTCAGTTTGTAGAACAGTATGTTCTGACTCATGTTTCTCATACTTCAGCTGCTGTCAGTGGCAGGAGGGACTGTGGCTAGCTGACAGAGCACGCTTCAAGTAGCCATGTGGTTTGCCTGTGCTGGGTTGGCTCCATGACAGAAAAATGTCTGAAACCTTGCTTTTTTCCTGCTTTCAGCCAAATTCTTTGTTCTTACCATGAAAATTTCTTTCTCTTTCTCTAAAAAGGTCTCTACTGTAGCTCTCACCTCAGAGCTTTCTTTCTCATTTATTTACTAAGTTCACAGCCTTTTTCTTCATATTCAGTCTCCTCTTCCCAGGAGACTTCTACTCATTATTTTTGCATATATATAATCTCTGTCCTCTGTGAGCTGCCCTGAGCATACTTTACCAGACTCTGTGAGGTCTGGAGTTTCTTTCTCTTCTTCCTTGTTTCCACTTAGATGTAGCTGGCATGATTTCAGGCCCCACATTGCAGGTGCCACTTGTAGCAGTACACCCATATTGTTGCTCAGCAAGGAAGACAAAGAGGCATACTCAGAGATACAAACCCTTCCAGACCTCAGCAGAGGGAACCACTATCATGGCAAGTGCCATACTAGATAGTAGAACCCTGATAATCTCATCTCAGGGGTATTTATTGATACCTAAAGTCCTCAGGTGTTCTACTGATAGCACGTGCAGATCATGAGGAATCAAACATCTTTTACATAAAGCCAATACTTGAAGATAATAGGTCCTAGGCCTAGGCAGCCCCTTTCCCAATGGTGCACAAAACAACCATTTTAAAAATAACTAAGAATAAACTTCTGTGTCAGGTGCACATAAATATGGGCAGGGAAAACAACCACACATATAAAATGAATGAATAAACTTCTAAAAATTTAAGAAAATACATTCTTGTTGCATCATCTTGGTGGTGGAGGGAAGGGAGGACTTGGAATAGACTTTCACTTTGCAGTGAGGTCCCTGCTTGACTAGAAATGGTGCTCACATAGGAATCAAACACACTGGAGCACATTCGGAAGACCAGAGAAAGCAAGTACCACACCATTTACCACAAACACAGTGGCCTCTGAAGAGAAAATTTATCTGCAGGCAGGAACCAGCCAGGAACATTCACTTATCCAATGATACGGCCTTGGATCTGGGATAGAGGGCTATCCTTCATTGGGGTTTCTTCACCAACCCAGCCTGCAATAGAAATTGTGTCCTGGGGAGGTCAGCCATGATTTATAAATGAAACAATATAAGGGGAAAAAGCCAATGCAAGAAGAGTGATTTTCATATGTATTTTTCATGAGATATTGCTTGGAGAAAAGGTAATTGTAAAAAAATAAAATAAAAGACTCTATACTCATTCTCAATACACACATACACACACACCATGGGAGTGGTCATCACTCAGCATTGCTCGGGTGGCTTCAGATCTCCAATAGCTCAGGCAGTGGTCTAATGTCACACACTCCACACACAGGAATGTCAACAACCACAGCTTTCACTGAAAGGAGAGACAGTGCTTTAAAGTACTGTTTGCATGGAAGACCCCCAGGAGGACCTGTGCAAAGGGTCCCACACAGATTTGTGAGTTGCAAACGTTCTTCTACACATATCTGAATGAGAAGGAAGAATCGGATGGGAATAATGATCCTGGTCATCTTGCTTTTTAAAGTGAGAACCCTTTGTGAAGACTAGCTGAGAGGCAGGGAGGCCCACACTGCTTCTTTACAAATTTGGGTGGGCTCTGTGACTAGCTGGACTACTGTATTGGAAGAAATGTGGCTGGGTCAATATCCAGACCTTATGCAACTGGAAATTTCTGCTCCTTGCTCTTTGAAGCACTTGTTCTTGGTGTTCTGAACTGCCATGTAAAGAAGCAGAATATAATGAAGAAGCCATGTGCTAAGAGGCTTTAGGCCACAGAAGAGGCTCTGGAGGGTAAGACCCCATGCAAAGTGAGTGACTTGTCAAGGATCATCAAAGTACCAGATATACAAGCAAGGAAACTATGTTGTAAGACATCATCTAGCTTCAGCTGCCTCAGTGGTCCATGTGGAGCTAAGAGGCTGTGCCTAGCCAAGCCCTTCCAGAATTCCTCACCCACAAAGGGCTGAACAAAATGATGAGTCTGTTTTGAAGTTTTAGCATTCTGGGACAGCTTGATGCATAGTGAAAGATAACTGGAAATCAGAGGTCTGAAGGAAAAGTACAAGTACAGTGATCGTGGACAAGCACCAGAGAGCAGGTGCTAACATTGTTGATTGCTGTTTGTTCCTACTCTGCTTCAGTCTGAGAAAATTCAGACTATACTAGAATGGAAGGAAACAACAACAAAAACCCAAAACAGAAAGAAGTAGTTGCTTTTATTCCCAGCCCTCCTGTGTGTCCTTCTCGGCTACTCCCAATGCATGTGTTCAGGTGGATCTGTCCTTGGACAGGACCCTCTCATCTGGACACTATTTGTTCACTTTGTATTCAACCACTTTCCCATAAAGATGGAATACACATTGGCTGTTGGTTCTTCCTCTCGACCACCTTGCACATACAGTTTGGAGAAAGAATCTGCCTTTTTGTAGCTGAAATGCCAGCAGGTCCCAAATCAAATTCTTTCCCACACAGAAGTAATTTCTTCATCTGTCTTTCCAACTTCTGCTTAGTGCTCATCAGCCCCAGGGCCTCTTAAATTGCCAAGTCATTCTTTTCTGAAATATCTTTAAAAAAAATATGTCTATCTCATTTCTCAATCCCCATCTAGACTTCGGCAATAGCCTGTTATTAGTTGCCCTGCTTCATTCGATCTATCTCAACTGTGATCTAAGCCGTGTTTCCCTTACTGTTTAGTGAGCCTTAGAAAACAGCTAGAGATGAACTAATAGGATAGAATAAAACAGAACAGCAAATATCAGCGTCTTGCAGATGAGAAAGCTATTATCTTTTATACTTTTTGTATATATATACACACATATATATTCTTGAATATGCTTATACCAGGTTCTACTTGAAAATATATTTCCTGCAGTGTATTTGAACAAAAAAAAAGATAGTGTTATTAGTGAACCAATGGTTTGGTTCTGGTCATATGACTCTGATGGGTACCCATTGTCACTTGCAGGAGGTGAAGTGTCCAGTCTCAGCCTGGGTTCTCAGACATTCCTTAACCTCAATCTCTTCCCCAGCTTATCTCCTTCCTCTTTTCTACAAGCTCCCCCAAGCAAGGCATTTTCTGTTTTCTGAATGAATCCATGCTCTCTGGCTACTGGGATTTGAGTTAACGTGCTCCCATTACCTGATCTGGTGTACCTACAGATGCATATTTCAGAGCTGAAGAGGTCATGTGGTATACTGAAAAGGGTCAAGTCTTGCAGCCATGCTCCCCAGAGTCTGACTCTAGGGTCTACCATTACTTTCTAGACAGAATGTAAGATCTAGAGACAGAATTTCCTTGTCCCTAGGAAGGGGGCCTTGCAAGGGTAGCGTGAAGATTACCTGATATCATGCTTACAGTTCATTCAGTACAATATATGGCACCAAGGAGTATCTTACATACTTTATTTAGGCTCTCTTGTCAACATTTCCAAAATAATACTGTGCAGTAATTTTTACATTCATAATGATAAAGCTACAATTTATGTTGCTCTAAGAATAAACAATGACAGCATGATATCAGCATGATATTGAAGACACTCATACTTTTTTGTCATTTTGAACTTTATTCTTCTTATTTTTCTATTTATGTTTGGTAATTCTTGTGTAATCCTTTGGGGGGACTTCCTAGGTCAAGAATTACTTTTAATGCTATTTAAAGCTTTTCATAGTGTTTAGAAAAAATGAACTTCATAAAATGTAAATGCTATTTAGCAGGAAGTTCCACCTCTGTGGGTCCTGCGCACACCCATTACAGGGACTTGGTTTGTTTTGACTTGGTTCTGATCTCACAGGGTGACTGCCTGTCTACCACTTCAGGTCAGAATGCCTAAGACTCTATCTAAGACTCTCTTCTTAGAAGGGGTAGTTAGTGCTATTTGCTCAGGAAAAGTGGTGAGGGAGATCCAGTCTCTAAATTCTGTATGGCACTTTGGGAAAGCCAGCATAAAAGTTGAAAGGACAGATATGAAACTTACTACTCATTTTAGGCAGAAAGGAGCCTTCAAATCTTGAAAAGTTGGAGTGAGTCGAATGCACTGAAGATCAAAGTGTAAATCCCTGGACTGCACTCACTCACTTCTTATGCTGAATGCTCTTTTCCTCCTAATCCATTATGCTAATACATATGCCACATTTTATGAGGCCAAGGTGAAAACTAAT
Organism: Cricetomys ansorgei; assembly: GCA_026225945.1. Taxonomy (NCBI): domain Eukaryota; kingdom Metazoa; phylum Chordata; class Mammalia; order Rodentia; family Nesomyidae; genus Cricetomys; species Cricetomys ansorgei. Next base: position 14,776,977 of record JAMJFZ010001131.1, read on the forward strand.
CAGCCTCTATTGTAACTAAGCCTGTTTAGCTGACACATGACACCTAAGCGGATTTCTAGCTCAGCAAATCAAGTCTGATGGTATCTGCCGTGAGGTGATGAATAATGAGGTAATCACAAAGGATTGTCTCACTAAGGAGGTGGCAAAACATGCTTTGGATCTGCAGTTTTAACCCTTTTACACTGGACATCTGGCACTGCAAACACCGCTGTGACTGGGCTGCTGTCAAGCTGACTCACATCTGGGCTGAGTCCATGACATTGTTTCCCCGAATTCTGCAGTGTGGAAAGACGTGTAGCAGCCTGAAAGACGCGTAGATCTCTGCTCAAAGGACTTGTAGCGTTTCAACTGGCGCTTCACATTTCTGTGGCCCTGGAGCCACAAAATGGAAATCACCTTTAGGGGCTTCAGTATATTTAGGCTTCAGATTGTAAACCGCACAGGAGGGGCCCAGGTCCAAGCCTCTTAACAAATCAAGAAGGCAGATGCAAGGAGACAGCTATAGTTTGAGAAAGAGCAAGCAGGGAGGGAGGGAGAGAGAGAGAGAGAGAGATAGGAGAGAGAGAGAGAGAGAGAGAGAGAGAGGGCTCTCATCAGTGTCACCAGCAAAAGCAATGTGGTGTGCAGCAACTGGGTCACTTTGCAGCTTTGAAATAGCAAAGAGAAAAGCCAGCTCGCTAAATTGACACTGACCTGGGCCTGACTCCCAAGTAGGTTATATTTAATCACTAAAGTTTAATTTAAAATTTTTCACAGAGGCACTGCCTATCTTTTTTTTTTTCTTAATTCTGACTCCTCTATCTCTTCTGACTGACCCAGGCTTTCTCATCGTTGGCGTCAGAATCTTGCAACAATCCATACTCTGTTCAGGCTGTGCTGCAAATTATTTTCAGTTGAGTGGAAGATCTGGGTTCAAATATCTCGTTACGGTAACAGTGTTAACTGCTTCAGATCTTAGCTTTCGCTTATTGAGATTGTAATAGAAGCTCTGGGTTGTTTATGATATGAAATAGTGCATGAATCAAGGTAGTGCATGCCTCTGGCTAAGTACCTAGAAAGGGGGGGCTGCTATGTTCCTGACTCCAAGGTGAAAGACTCCCACGTACTAGATTGCCGTTCTGTTTCCTTCCCGAAGCGATGTGGCGGAGGCTGCCGCAATGGTGCTTGGCTTTGTTGCATCTGAACGTGAAAGGAGTGCGGTGGTACCCTGCCGCTGAGGAAGCCGAGACAGCACTTCTTGGATAGTGGAGCGGTCTCTAGACAATGCAGCTCAGGTTGTTTTATCTCGGTCTTCTGTCGAGTTTTTCTGGGCGTTTCTATTCCATTCCCACCAGTGGCAATTGTTTCTTCTTTGAGAACGACTAGGGCCAGCACATTCTCCCTTGTGTTGATGTTCTCACAAGCAGAAGGTGTTTTCCTCTGAAGGAGTTTTGAATGGCTTTTCAAGAATTTCTGTTTTAAGGATCTTACTTATTTTGAAGATTTTTTTTTTTTTCCTCAGAATTTGGGAAATTTTTATTGACCAACATTTGATAAAGGTTTTTAGGCTCCAGTATTTATGAAACTCTTAAAAAAAAAAAAAACCCAAGAAGAAGCCAGGCAGTGGTGGCAGATGCCTTTAGTTCCAGCAATTGCGAGACAGAGGCAGGTGGATTTCTGTGATTTGAGGGCCAGCCTGGTCTACAAAGTGAGTTTGAGGACAACCAGGCTACAAAGAGAAACTCTGTCCCAAAAAAACCCAATCTCTCTCTCTCTCTCTCTCTCTCTCTCTCACACACACACACACACACACAGACAGACACACCTCAAGAAGAAAGCATTCTTCACATTTTTTTGTTTGTTTCTGTATTTTCTGAATGCCTATCAAGAATGCCAACTTAGGTTTGTATGGCCCGTGTTTACACTTTTCTTTTCTTTTAATACTGTGTTAGGATCCTTGAACTTTCCTTAGTTGCTTACAATGCTTTTAAAAAATACACACATTTATATTTTTCTATGGAAAAGGAATTCATGACAAAAAAAAACAAAGGCAACTCTCAGAATATAACAGACCTCCCGCAGCGCTGAGATGTTTAAACGGTATAGTCATGTTTATATTTCTTTAATTAAGACTTCTTACTCTTACACCTCTTTGGGATGAACAATATTTTCTTCTTTGTGGGACCTATTATTGAGCTTGGTGGGACAAAGGAAACTACATGTCATGCCAAGTTAGAGACTTTTGTGTCCTTGAAGGCACTGGCTACACATCTTTAGAGAACTGTCTAAGATCTATCTTCACCCAGTCCAGAGGCTCCAGTCTGGACATAGATTGTCTCTAAGACTGGGACCTGAAAAAGTTCCCCGTTTGGTTTATATGTACTTCAGAGAGCATTATGCTGTATACATGGAATTTGTTGTTGGTTATTTATGATTTCTAGTGATTTCTATAGAATGTTAGGTCAGACTCTCGGTGAGGCATATAATCCTCTAATATAACTTTCTACGAGGAAATCAGATGTGATTTATGTCTTTCTTACTTAGGTTATCTTTACTGGGAGCATTTTAGTTTTGGAGGCTGCCTGTGCTCCATTTTGCCATATATAATTATGAAATGCACATAGACAGTCTTAAAAATTTGTTGGCTATATATATTCTATTACTCAGGTAGCTGTCCTGATTTTCTGTACATCTGTTTTGTTTAACGTTTATGATGATGTCCACCTTATGCTTAAATGCAAGGCTAGTCCACTTACCTTCCTTATCAAGTACACCTAAATACAAAGACCCTATCTTGGGATCAGACCTTAGGTGCTGCACAGACTGCATGGTAACTGATACGTCAGCATTCCATTGTGATGAACAGTAGGTGAAGATGTAGGTTTTCAAGAGTCACTCAAGAAGTAGCTTAAGTTTTGTTATCTGACCGTTCATCTGGTCTTTGGCATGACTACTATGTTTAAATTTTAATATGCTTTTAAAAATTATTGCTTAATTCTTCCCTTAATTTTCCATCCTGAGCATTATTCAAGTACCACAAATGTCTTACAGAAAGGCAAATATTACACAGGCAAAATACAAAATAAATCACTGACTCAATCTATTTTTACAATTGTCATTTTTGGATGGAAGCCAAGAATGGATGTTTTGATGGTGCTTATGAATTCGAAGTGCACCTCCCTCCATTGTTACTGGAACAAAGATCACTTGCTTTGAATGGCTCCAGATAGGTAAACACAGCTGGCCCAATAGTTTGAGTGGCATTGAAGCACAGATCTAGAGGAGATGGGTTTAAGGGTAACACAGGGACTCACATGCTTTTGTGTAAAAGAATTCCAGAGTCCAAACTGTATCTATTTCTGATTGTGAAGACAAACTTGAGCCCTTTTAAGAAGTTCTTCTCTTACTTAGATGTATAGTCCTCTGTATAACCTTAGAACCATGCATGAATTATTGAATTCTCAGATAAGAAAAATTTCAAGAACTTTAGGAACACTTGTGTAAAGTTGCAAGATTTTAATCTTGCCAAGTAAGAAACATAAAAACAAAAGCCACTGACTGCTATCTGTTCTTTTATTAAAATGCATTTGACACAAAACACATTGACAAATAATAGCTCTTTCAATAGAATATAAGCCTTGCAAAAATTGTCTTCTTAATTTTGCCACATACCACAAGAACATACTGTCACACACAGTGTGGTGTTTGGTGTGATAAATGCTGATGGATAATCAGCAAGAGTCTACGCTCAGGGCAGCGTGGGATGGAGGATCTTCTGTAGGGTCAAGCAATGGGAAAGCTTGCCAAAGCCCCAGGTCTCATTTTCCTAGTATGTGCTGCTTCAGGATGGTGGTGGCATGGGGCGCAGCTCATGAGCCCTGTGGGGCTCTTCAGAGGAAAGTCATGCACTGAAAGCCCTCATGGGAAGTGAGGGACACTTGTCTGAGGCTCAGAAGACATATTTCAGTTGTATCAAAGCCAGTAAATCTTTTAGTCCTTAAAAATCTCATCTAGATCATCTGAAGTGCGTATCTGGAAAGTCCTGCTATTTGCAAGGGATAAATCCAAAGACATGGAAACACAACCTACAAATCCATGCCTATGGAGGTATTTATCTAGACTTCTGGATTTTCCAATAATCTTTGCTGAGACACACACACACATATTTTCAAGGCACATCATTTCCCCAACCCAAGCAAATGTTATTGAAAGATTACTGAAAGGTTTATGTTTGATGTTTCATATGGTGACCTGTTTTACTTTTCATAGACACCAAGTTTTTGTTTTTTTTTTATCATGTAAGATATGGTGCCTGTCGGAAAACAACAACAGCAAGAACAATAACAACAAACAAGCACAGCAGAAGCAGCAGCAGTCTGAGTGAAGAGTCGGGGTGCATGGCTGCAAGGCTAACCCACTAAGTTCCTCAGTCACTCACCAGGTTCAAAGTACATATGATTCGAATTTGAACCTCAGCAAAACTGCCAATTAACACATCACAAACCTTCATGGTCGATTGCAAATATTCAAAACCTAGAGTGTTAAATCTGCAAATACCGAGAGTCTCCTGCACAGCTCTCTGGCAGTTCAGTGTTACATAATTTGGGGTGAGAAATCCAGGTTGCTGTTGGGAATGGAAACGATCATAAACTGCATCTTCCTCTGTTGCAACTCAAAGCACAGTAAAATCAAAGAAAACCCTACTTTAAACTGACACAGCAATTGTCTATACGCACTTTGGTTTTCATTATTCGTATTAAGCAAATGATATTATGAATTAAGAAATTGTAATATATGAACACCATTCAGGAGATAAAGCAGGTAAAAGGTCTCTTTACTATTGAGGCGCTATGCTAAGAAAGATATTTTACATTTACCAACATTCTAAAAAAATATTCCACATCTACCAGCATAGTAAAAAGTATTCCACATCTTCCAGCATTCTTGAGGGATTTCATGTTCTTTCAAAATAAACTTTAAATACTTCGCCTGGTTGTATGCATGATGACAGATTCTGAGATGGAAAAAAAAAATCAGTCACTGGGTAGCTAAACAAGTGAAATGTTTGTATCTTCTTAGCTGAGTGATGAGTTAGTCTTACCAGACAGTCCTGGGATATGAAACTTGCCATGTAAAGTACCCACATCACCAAGGTCCAATCAAAATATCTGGGAAGCCTGAGTGGCACACAGTCCACAGGTCAGAAGTGGAGCATGTGGTGAGTGAACACGCCACACTCAGCTCACTCTAAAATACTAGTGATCTCAAAGGGAATATGATAGAAACTTTTAAAGTCAATGCAATTATCGAATATTTATTTTAATATTGTAAATAATGCATAAAAGAAAAATACATTTATTTCATTTACTTCTTCCCAAAAGATCGAATTCTTTAAAAAATTTAAAAAATGGTAATTGACAAAATATTGCATGTAATCTTTTTATAGAAAAATTAAAAATATGTGTTCTTTCACAATTTTCAGATTCTTGTGTTAATGAAAAGCAGTGCACTAGCAGAAACCAGAACGGTCATATCTGCTAGAGCTCATTGGATGCACCATGGGTAAATTTTCATTAGTCCTGTTGATAACCCCTTATGCAACATCCTGTTGTTAACACGTGAGAGATGAAGAGACTGGGTCTTAGAGAAGCTGAAGAACTTATCTAACAACTTTATTGTGGTCCCATAACACATGAGTTTCACTATTATATTACATACACTCACACACATCCCTGCCACACCCCCACATAACAGCAGGGGAAGATAGAACCATAACAGAATTCAAAGGCATTTGTTTCATCAATAAACATTAAATAACTTCAGTGCCTCTATGATGAGTATTGGTAGATATCTTGGGTTGACATGCTTGTCTCCACTTTACAGTTGCCAGCTCCAGTGGCTCCCCCTCCCTCCCTTACGGAGGGAATTTCTAGGAATGCTTTATATGTTTCTTAAGCAGCCTGTCAATTTCTGCCATTTACTGTAGTGATTTGTGTTCTTATTATAATGCTTTCTATTAGACTCTGGTTTCTGTACATAAAAAGGTTTGGTTGTTTAATTTAGCAAGTGCCTTATATATAGAAAGAACTCAACATTTGTACATTCTAATGACACAATTAATCACCCTGTAGGTTTATATGTTCTTGATTCCTCTGATCATTTTGTAGGTTTCTATAAATTGCCTCAGATTACATATTAACAAATATTATTCCTTGTGGCATCAGAGACACTGTTTAAACAGCAGACAAAGAGAAATTATTTCCTCCGATCACTTTCAGGTAAAGCCATTAAGAGAAAAAGGACAGAGATTTAGCTACAGAGATTTTAATAACAACTATTCTGAATTGCGAGTTTTAGGCTAGACAGAATATTCTATATCCATCTTACTAATAAATGTTATTTATTTTAAAGTCAAATTTTAGACAAAACCCATAGAGTATATTCAGGCCTCTGAAGATGCTGACTAAATCTAGAAACCATCTTTCCTTTGTGATATGTGTTGTTTTGTGCCAACTGTCAAGTCATGGCATCTGCAGAAACTGCTACAAATTAAAATGAAAAAAAATAGCTATCATTTAAGCTATTTTAATGAAGCTACATAGTTATTAATATATCTAGATGAAATTCATGGGCAACATGATTTTATTTTTGTAGTATAACAGCTATAGTAAATATAACAACTATCATGTACGTTGGTCTTACTATTTCACACAAAAGTGACATATAATTCATTCTACAGTAGTTTATTTCCAGAAATGGTTTGAACAGAAATCAATTCTCATAGGATTCATAAACACTACTATGTTCAGTTTGGTGAAAGGTGTTTGCTGTTCAGGAATCAACAGTGGAAAGTTGGAATAGTAGACACTTAGGCTTATGTTTAAGTTTGGCTCTCAGGACATTGAAATAGATCCATCATTAGACCTTACATATAGAATCATTTAAAGCAGTCAGGGATGTAAATTCTGATCAGTCATCTAGAAAACATGTTTGGTTTTTTTTACAGTTAATTTACATAATTTTAAGATGGAAAAATATTTAAGTTATAAATAGTAGAATTTGCTTGTGGAAAGAGAAATACTGGTTTTGGTGCTGGGCTGCCCAGACAGGAAAACTTATCTACTGCTGCGGTCACTGGAAGAGAAATGAGAGCAAAGTCGGGAATCTGGATGACATAAAATCCAAACTCCCATTAAAAGATAGAGAGCCTTTTCTTTCTTACATTTTTGTTTTGTTTTTGTATTTAAGTAAACTCTTAGTCTTTCGAGGTTCATTTCAAGTAACACTGTCTCCATGAAACATTCCCGATTTACTCTTCTCACTACTGTTGGGACACTATGGTGGTTCAAATAAGAAATATCTTCTATAGGCTCTCATATTTGAGAGCCCGTTGGTTGTACCTTGCGGGGAGGTTAAAGGGAGGTGAAACCTTGTTGGAGGAAGGACTGGGGAAAGACTTTGAGAGTTTGTAGCTTAGTTTCACTTCTGGTTCATTCTCTCTGCTTCCCAATTGTGGATGAGGATCTGCTCTCTCAGCTTCAGGCTCTGGCCACCTGCCACTATGCCATCCCTACGAGTGTGGATTCTCCCTTTGCCACAATAAGCCCAAAATAAACTCTTCCTTCTATAAGTTACTTCTGGTCATGTTATTTCATCACAGCAGCAGAAAAGGAACTAATACAGTCCCTACAGTGTATTTGTAAATCAATGTGATAGTTTCATATATGCAAATATTGTGCTTAATGTTCATCTACCCTACAATGCTTTGTAGTCCACAAAGAGACAACTATGAAGTGACTATTCTTTCCTGTTCTCAAGTACAAGGACTGTCACTCTGTTAACTCGAGTGCTCATGGCTACCAGTGACTTCCATGGTAGCCAAGTTGTCCATACTTCCTGAGTACAGAAGTTCTTCCAGTTTGCATTCATCAATATTGGCCATCATTTTCAGCACTGTCCCCCACCACACACCTCTATCCATCACCCATGATTAATGTTTCTATCATAGGTTTAGCTTACCTCCGCCTCAATTTATCTACTTACTCCCAAGGCGTAGACATTGTTTCACCGTGACAGTTGGAGACCAGAGGGCTCCTATCCCATCTTCCTGCCTATCCCTGCTCTTTCATCCTTACCTATATCAGCCCCTTCCATCTCTTCCAATCATCTCAGACTACTGGAACTTCTTATGGGTTCTCATCTTGTCTTATTTTTGTATATTCTCCTATTCTTTTTTGCATAACCCTCAACCTATTAATTCTTTGAAAAATTTTAATGTGTACCATTTATAAATTATTTTATAATTAAAAATTCATTTATACAGATAGATATTGTAGATTTAGTTTATCTACCCTGCATTCCCTTTTTATTAGTACTTCCTCCTCTTGTATGCTCCCTTTGTTCCCCTAGACAATTTCTTTTCTATTTTTCCTCTGTGTGTGTGTGTGTGTGTGTGTGTGTATGTGTATATATATATATAAATTTTATATGACTATATAAAATCCAGGAATGACAAATGAGAGAAAACACAATCTATTTGTCTTTTTGAGACTGGCTTAGTTCACTTAATATGATTATCTCCAGTTACATCTATTTTCTTGAAAATGACATGATGCAAAAAGCTCATTTGTGAATATATGCCACATTTTCTTCATCCAGTCCTCTGTTGTTGGATGCCCAGGTTGATTCCATAACTTAGATGTTGCAAATAGTGCAATGAACATTGATGTGCATGTATTTGTGACCTGTTTACTTGGAGTCCTTGGGTAATAGGCAAGAGTGGTATGTAGCTGGGTCATGTGGAAGAGTTATTTTCAGTTTTTTTTATTACCTCCACTCTGACTTCATAATGGCCAGATTAGCTTATATCACCACCAGCAGTGTATAAAGGTTCCTTTTTGTTTATTTCCAACGTAGAACTTGTTGTTTGTTTTCTCAGTGACTGACATTCTAACTGGGGTAAGAGGGAATCTCAATGTGGTTTTGATTTGCATCTCTCTGGTGGCTAGTGAGGCTGCAGAGTCTTTTATATGCTTATTGGCGATTCGGATTTCACCCTTTGCAAATTGTCCGTTTGTTGATTGGGTGTGTTGTTTGATTTCCTTTGTTTAGTTTTTTGAGGTCTTTGTAGTCTAGCTATTAATCCTTTATCAGATGTACAAGTGATAAAGACTTTCTCCTATTCTGCAGACCATCTCATCACTTAACTCTTTTCTTTGCTGTACAGAAGCCTTTTAGTTTTACAAGGCCTGATTTGTCAGCTGTTGGCATGATATCCTGAGTGGCTAGAATCCTAGTCATAAAATCCCTGTCCATGCTTGTGTCTTGAAGAGTTTTTCCTATTTATTTCCTCTAAAATTCTAGAGTTGAAAGTCTTTTGGTAAGATATTTGATGGATTTAAAGTTGATTTCTATGTGAAATGTAAAAGATAGGCATTTAGTTTCATTCTTCTGCATATTAGGTATCTTATTTCTTAACACTGTTTGCTAAAGAGGCTGTGTCCCCCCACCTCCTTCCCCTGCTAATGTGTAGTTTTGGCATCGTTGTCCAAAATCAGCTGGCTGTAGGTGTGTGCGTTTATATCTGGGTCTTTCATTCTGTTCTATTGATTTACAAACCTGTTTTTGTGCCAGAAACATAGGATTTTTGTTATTATGACTCTGTAGTATAACTTAGTCAAACATGGTGACACCTCCAGCATTATTCTTTTTGCTCAGGATTGCTTTGACTTTCCAATTGCTATTTTCTGCTTCTGTGAAGAACAGTGTAGGAACTCGGATGGGGACCACCTTAAATCTGTAGGACAGCCAATCTTATAATAATATATTATTATATTATATATATATATATAATATATTATAATATAACATAATTATAATAATATTACTTCTTTCAGTTGAGAAGCATGTCAATCCATCATCTGTTGAAGTATCCTGCCAACTGACTTCTTTGTCCCTGTAACTCCTGGGAATGACAACATGACCTGAGAGCTGTGCTCCATCACATGTATGTGTTCCCATGCCCAGCAGAAGCTCAGTAACTCCTGACAGTCTTTAATGACATCCTGGTTTTATCTCATGCATTCTTAAAGGTGCTGTTTGTAAACTTCATACCACTTTTCTGAAACTGTCTCTTTACTTGTGGCTGATAATCTTGTCTTCTGTTTCACAGAGTAAATACATGTTATCAGGGAAGATATCTCTTCCCATCCAACTCCTTACCTCTAAAATCTGTTTACCTTCACATATCCTGTTGCCAAGAATTTAAGACCTCTCCCAGCAGGAGAGTGCACTTCTCCACCAGCATTACCAGACCAGGCCTCCCCTTCTCACCTAAAACCTGGCTTAATGTCCTTTCATTGTGAAACTAACCTGACCTTTGTTCAGAATTGAATAATGGTGCCACAGTGTCTGAGTCCTCACTCTTAATATCTGGGAGTTGGACCTTAATTGGAAATAGTGTCTTTGCAAGTAAGTTATAGTTAAGTTAAAGTGGTCAAGATGAGATCATCATGGATCATAAATCCTGGGTCCTAAACCCAGTGAGGGGCTTTTGAATATAAACCTGAGAAGTGCTCACTTTCCTGCCTCCAGTTACTCAGTGTCTCTCTAGGCTTTTAGCATTAGCATATGAGTCACTTTATCTTCTGTTTTGTCTCTCTTCCCTTGATTTCCTCTTGTCCCTCATATTTATCACATACTGTGAACATATCAGATCTCTTTACTGTCTTACAACATAACATTCTTTCACATACCGCACCTCTGCTTGTGTTCCCTAGGCCTAGAACATTCTGCTTTTCTTGATTACTGCTTCCATTGTTGGTAAATATTTGACTCAGATGTACCCCTCATGACTGGGAATGACTTAAAGGTGAACACTGCCAGATTTACATTTCTACCTGCCACTCCTCCTAATGAAAATTATGAACTTCCCCAAGACACATGCACACATGCATGCACATATGGGTGCATGAAAGTTCACATACACAAAACCTCTAAAGAAGTCTATGAATCCTAAGTCCGAATTTCCTGAGCGTTGACCTTATCCCTGTGCTCCAACTCTGGTGACTATAACTGCAAACCTGGTCTGTGTCTTAAGGTTGGTGAGGACAAAGTCATTTAGCAAGTCTCAGTTCTGCTGGGGGCTTGATCTGAACTTGCAGGTATAGGAGAGAATCAGGAGGGGGAAGGGATATCCAAAGCTGAAAGACCATGAATGAAGACATAGTGACAGAGATGTAATGCCATCAAGGTTATCTAACTCAGAGATGTATGTAAGAGTTCATTTGGGAGAATAAAAAAGGCAATAAAAATGTGGTGTAGTATCAAATCTGACTTGACTTAAAGGACAATGAGAAGTTTGTTTCTGAACAAGGAACATTTCTGAACAAGGACAATGAAATGGTGAAAGGAAATAGTGAAAATGGTAATAAAAAAGAAATGAAGCCAGGCAGTGGTGCTGCATGCCTTTAATCTCAGCACTCAGGAGGCAGAGGCAGGCAGATCTCTGTGAGTTTGAAGCCAGAATGATCTACACAGTGAGTTCCAGGACAGCCAGAGTTATAACAGAGCAACCCTGTCTTGAAAAACCAAAATATCAGTCAAAGAAACAAACAAAAAGAATGGATGAAGGTGATGTCCTCTCTTGTGGGCCCAGGAAGGAGGAAGAAGGGGCCAGAGGGATGGAGAAGGAGAAAGGAGATGGAGAGGAAGATGGAGAGGAAGATGGAGAAGTTCAGCGTGAAAAGGGGAATAGGAAGAAGACGGAGGGAAGAAGATGAAGGGAGAGGAAGAAGAAAAAAGAAGGAAGAAGGAGAAGAATGAGGAATAGGGGGAGGAGGTAGCAGGAGGAGGAGAGGCAGGTAAAAGAAGTTGAAGAGGAGGAGTGGGGAGGAAGAGGAGGAGGAGGAGGAGGAGGAGGAGGGGAATGATTATTATCACTAACAATGGCTGGCTAAATGGCTGAGGTAGCAACAGGAAAGAAAAGTCAGAGAGGAACTGGAAAAGGGTTCCAAAAGAAGAATGAGGATTCAAGGAGGGTGGACTACATGATTACAATTGGAAAAAGTCTAGGAGATGGGAAGACCAATGGACCAGGAGCAAAAACATTGGTGGTACCCTCTTTACCAGGTTGGTATGTTGGGCCCAGTACAGTGATACCTTCACTAACTCATACACTAAGCTAGATTCCAAAGTAATATGCAGCCCACAAAATTTTCAGTCTCACCAAATTCTAGGAGGTGAAATAAATACACGAGTGATGTCTCCAAAATGTATGACAAAATGTTCACATTGGGGACATCCCAGGAAGCAGCACCAAATCTCCTAATTGTTAGCCATGTTTGCATTTTACTGATTAAAGAATTTTGAACAAAAGCAACATTAATAAGACATCTGTTGGTTTTCGCAAGGCTCTGCTTCATTTTCTCATGAAGCCATGCCCAGGCTTTCTGATGTTGGCACTCTCTAAAGGTGCACAATGCTTCTACATATACTTTCACAGAAAAGGGTGGGATGGAATTGTGATGTAGTTTTTCAGTTGCATTGCATTTTCCTATGGCTAAGAATATTGAACAGTTTTTTCAAGTGTTGATTGGCCGTCTCTACCTTATCCTTTGAGACATGTTCATTTTGTTGTTGCTTTTTTTTTTTTTTTTTGGTGTTTGCTCTTTGGAATTGTTTATATTTTCTAGATATCACCCCCTTGTCATACACACACGCACGCGCACACACACACACACACACACTTGCAGAAGTTTTTTTCCCACTCATTTGGATGTTTTTCTCCTTTGTTATGTAGATGCTTCTTAATTTCAGAATTCCCCTTTGTTAATTTTTGGAATTACTTCCTGAGTTACTGGAATGCTTTCAGAAATTCCTGCCTAACCCTATCATGGAATCTTTCCCCCGTTTTTTTTCTTTTTTCTTTAGCAGTGTCAGTTTCAAGTGTTACAGCAAGACCTTTGCGTTTATTTCGGTGCAGGAATTTTTCTACATGTGGATATTTAGTTTTCTCAGCAGCTAGCTTTCCTCCAATGTAAAATTCGAAACTTTTGTGAAAAAAAAGGTGCCTCTAGCTGTGAGGGTTTATTTCTGGGTCCTTTGTTCTATTCCATTGATCTAAATGTCTATTTTGTGACCATGGCTCTGTAACATAGCTTGAAACCAGGTATTGCAATACCTCTACTGTTACTCTCTTCACTTGGGATTGCTCAGGATTTTTTTTTTTGTGCTTCCATCCTAAACTTAAATTTTTTCCCCCTATTTCTGGGAAGACTAGTGTTTGGATTTTGATGGGGACCGCACTGAATTTAAAGATTGCCTTCATTAGTATAGGCATTTTGACTTTATTCATTCTGGGTCTTTTCATCTCTTGATGTCTTCAGTTTATTTATTTATCACGCACAGGTCTTTTACCTCTTAAGATTATTTTCCTAGGTACATTGTTGCGGCTATAATAGATGGGACTATTTTCCTAATTTCTCTCTCAGCATGTTTGTTATTGGAATACAGGAAAGCTACTGATTTTTCTATGTTGATTTTTCTATCTCACAGCTTGGTTCAGAGTGTATATCAGATCCAAGTTTTCTGGTGGATTATTTATTTAGTTATTTTTTGTTCTTTTTCATTATTGGGGATCGAACTGAAGGCATCATGCACATGCTCTACCATTGAGCTACAGCCCTTCATTAGGCTCTTTAGGATCACATGGTCCTGAAAATACAGATAATTTGATTGATTCTTTCCTATTTTCATCCCACGTGTTTCTCTTGTTTTATTGCTCTAGACTTTGAGCACAGTGTTAACAAGGATGTGCAGAAAAAGAGTGGAGAGAGTGGGCACACTTGAATTGCTCTTGATTTCAGAGAAAGTACTTTTAGTTTCCCATTTACTGTAATGCTGGTTGTAGGCTTTTTCATATACAGCCTTTAGTATGTTGAGGTAAGTTCCTTCTATTCCTCATTTCTTCAGAACTTTTACAATGAAGGGATGTTGAACTTGTCAAATGCCTTCTTTGGAAATTTTGATAGGATCATGTGATTCATGTTCATAAGTCCATCTGTATGATGTATTACACTTATTAATTTATATCTATCGAACCTTCCTTGCATCCCAGGAATAAAACCAACCTGATCATGATGTATTCTTGAGTTTAGTTTGTAAGGTCATTCAAAAGTATAATGTTCAGTCTCCAAGTATAAAGTCGACTTGGTCGTGGTATATGAGATTTTTAATTTGCTGCTGGATTCAATCGTTAGTATTTTATTGAGAAATTTTACATCCATGTTCATTGGGAGATTGTTCTATAATTTTCTCTTTCTTTCTTTCTTTTCTTTTTCTTTTTCTTTTTCTTTTTTTTTCCTATGTCCTTAACTACTTTTGGTATCAGAGTTCCAGAGTTCCAAAGTAAACATTCCTTCCCTTTATATTTTATGGAATAATTTGGGGAGAATTGGTGTGAGTTCACCATTAAACATCTGGTAGACCCCAGCTTAACCTCAGGATGGTGGAATAAACTTTTTCCTCCTCAAGTTGTTTTTGGTCATTGTGTGTTATCACAGCAATAGAAACCCTGTCTCCATCTGGCTTATTTTACTTGCTAGACTCCATTATCGCTTCAATATAATTGCTTGTTATTGTTCTGCTCAAGTATATGTTCCTTTGATTAATTTAATAGGATATATCCTATTAAATTAGTTTATATATATATATATATATATATATATATATATATATATATATATATCCCATATCTTCTAGATTTTTCCTGTTTCTTTTTGGAATATAGGTTCTTAAAATATTTCCTTGTGATCCTATGAGTTTCATTAGTATCAGTGGTAATATCTGTATTTTACATCTTATTATTTGAATTTTGAGTAGGGTTGCACTGAATGTGAAGATCATATTGAGTATTTCCCAACAATATATAGTAAATGGTCCAATTGTGAGAAGGGAATGTGTCAGGTTGTTTCGGTTTTCTTTTGCTGTGTGTGTCTTTATTACTGTAAACTTCCGCCTTAGAACTTCTTTTGCTGCATCTCACAGGTTTTAATATGCTGTATTTTTCTTGTTTTTCTCAATGTTTAAAAAATTATTCTTTTACCAACTGGCTGTGTAGGAATGATTTTTCTAGTTTTCCTTCTGTTATCTACTCTGTGATGGATAATACTATTTAAATCAGCAGTTCTCAACATATGGATCCGCCCCTTTAGAGGAGTCAAAGGACTTTCAAACAAGGGTCATCCTCATTTCAGATACTTACATTACAATTCATAACAGTAGCAGAATTACAGTTATGAAGTAGCAATGAAAGTAATTTTATGACTGAGGGTGAGCACAACATGAACTGTATTGAAGGGTCACATCATTAGGAAGGTTGAGAGTTACTGATTCAAATGCTTAACTTAGCCAGAGGAGATGGATGACACCAAGGAAACAGTGTCTTCTATACACAACAGAACTGGCATACACATAAACTCACAGAGGCTGTAGCAGCATGCATAGGGCTTGCCACAGTCCAGAGCAAATGGGTTCCCAGCATTAAGAAAGTAGACACAAGCTCCCACCCCCAACAAAGAAGCTATCTCTAACGTATGACTGCTTTCAAAGGAAAAATAAATTTCCCTGATGAAGGCTAAGAACAGCACTAATCTAAGATATGTATTTAGAAGACAGTTTGACTCCATATCTGTTCACGAAAACAATGGTAGTAGGTTCTTTCTTAGAGCTTTTAAATTCTTTAGTTTCTGGCTAGGCTTACAGTACTAGCTATTATTTCCCTTTTATAGAGAAAGCTTCAAATCCAATCAGAAAGTGGATGGTTACCTTCATAATAGTCATAGCACTATTGCACTACTGGGTATATCTTGCCAGGAAAGCTATTCTTGCCACTTCTGGGGGTGCACAACTGAGTAAGACCACTGATGACTTTTTCTCTTCCAGTAACTTGCATAGAATCTTCTGGCACTATGAAACATTTTTGGAAATCTTGGAAACTTTTCAGGTATTATTTTTTTAACAAAGCTTTTATCCCCTCCTTTAAAATCTCATTTTCCTTTGTAATTTTGTCAATATGTAGATTCTCTAAAAGGTATCCTACAATGCTCATAATCTTTATTATTCCTTTTCATTGTTTTTCCTTTTGAGTAATTTCAAATGGCATGACTTTGAACTCACGTATTTTATTGCTTGATAAAGTAGAAATATATAAAATGGATATAAAAATCCATTATATTTTTCAGCTTTATAATTTCTGTTGAAATTAATTTTTATGTATAGTTTCCTTGATTATATTGAAGTGTTTACTGAGCTGCACACTTTTATGCCAACTCGACATAAGCTAAAGTCGTCTGAGAGAAGGGAACATCAATTTAAAATGTCTCCATAAAATATGTCTCTATGTAAGCGTGTAGGACATTATCTTAATTAGTGATTGATGGGTGAGGGTTCAGATCATCGTGGGTGGTGCCATACTAGGCTAGTGGTTCTGGGTTCTGTAAGAAAGCAATCTGAATATTCCGTGGTGAACAAGCCAATAAGTAGCACTCCTTTGTGGTCTCTGTACCAGCTACTGGCTCCAGGTTTCTGCCCTGCTTGGGTTCCTGTCCTGACTTCCTTTGATGATATTGTTGACAAGTAAGTTGAATAAACCCTTTCCTCCCCAAGTTGCTTTGGTCATGGTGTTTCATTACAGCAATAGCAATCCTAATTAAGACATGCTTTATAGATCTTTAGAAAATGATTATTACTAATTAATTGTCAGATAATATGTCTCCATTTCTCTGAGATAAGTACTGGAAAATCATTGTGTTCGTAGGTGGCATTATGTTTCCTTGTTGTTCTTTCTTCCATTTCTAAAGCACCTATATTGTGTTCTTTGTATTTGAAGAAGTATTCAGTTTCTCTGGTTTTCATTGACTGGGTACAGAAGAAAAATGTCTTCACTAACAAGCCCCCTAGGAATCTACATTCTCTATGGTCTACTCATTGGATGTCTCTTGTTGTTCACTTTTGGCAGATCCTTAAGGTTGTATGCTCTCTCTCAACACTGCAAAGCCATGCTAGGTAATGAAAACCATGTGCTAGGGTAGTGCTTTGAAACAACAGTTTGTCTGTCTCCATCCAATGTGGTATGGCTAAGCTAGATGACTGCATATGCTTTTAAGCCACCTTAAAAATAAAAAATTAATATTCACCACATACAGTTTTGGTAGGGCCAGACTTGTTTGAGGAACCAGCCATGACGGTAGGGAAATGTGGGGAACAGAGTGTTTTGGAAACTTAGTGGGCCACTTGTAGAGATGTTGACAGGAAAGACATCCCCCCTAAGTGGCTCATGGGCATGCATCTTGGTAGAGTTCCTGAAGCAGCTAACAGTAGCCATTTACTGAGTTTTAAGTCTGTTTATTGTGACTGTCAAGCCTCTTCCCCGTCCCCATCCCTTCCTAGCCACTCAGCCATGTTGATGTCATTTTCATGGATGGGGTATGAAAGAAGTGTAGTAGTACACTTCCTCAGTAGTACCCTACATGGGGAAGCTGATGTTTAGTTACAATACTTGGTTTCTCCTAGGGGAGGTACTGTCAGTTGAGAAGAGTCTCTTTTGGCACTTGAGGTGTGCTACCGTGATGGGAAGGTGTAAAGCAGGTAGAACAAATCTATTCTTCTACTCTCTTCAGTGTGTTTAATTTTAGATCCCCCATCAGTATGCCAGAACTTCTTAACTGTGAATAAATACGCTTGTTTGTGAGTGTTTATCAAACCCAACTGACCAGAGGGAAACCTTCTCTCCTTACTGATGTTACTTTCCCACAGTAAGTATGTGTTAACAGAACTTGTTTATCAATTCCCTCCTCTAGAATCTTTAGTCTGCAAGACAGTGTCCAAATTTATATTGCTTTTCTGAGATAAACAATTTTTTTAAGGAAAAATGAATCAAAATATGAAAGAAGATTCAAGAGCTCAGATATTTGCATATTGTTTTGGTTAAAAGTTTCCTCATAATCAACCAAATGATTATCTAGATTGTTAGGCATTTTGTGGGTGCAGTTATCAGTATTAAACACAGAGCCCAGGCACCATCAGTGAGTTCCGAACAGTAGATTGATGTTTATATTCAGCTGTCACTTGTAGCATTTTTGAGCACAGAATTCCATAGACACATTTGATCTCTACTGGCTCATAGCACAAGGAATAGTGTTTTAAATCAGGCTTGTTAAGCAAAAGGTTTAATAGTTTCTGATATAAATAAATACACCGTGCAGTCTGCACGATTTACACAGCGCTGGGATGTTGACCCTAGTTATTTTTATTTCCTAGACTGCAGAAATCTGCAAGTTCATTCTTCTATGGCAATGGCTCAATTTAAGAGATGTCAGAGCTCTCCTAAGGAGCACATTGTTCCTTACTTAGCAGACCTCACCATCATTCCTTGTTTTGCAAGGGTGTCCTTGAACTCGGGATCCTCTTGCCTCAGTCTCCCAAGAGCTGAGATTACTATGCCCAGTATCCTGACATTTTAAAGATTAACCACAATATCTTCAATGAGAGAGGTGGACTGCAAAAGACTTCATTAGAAGTAGTAACCTCAGGTGCCTCAGTAGGAAGCACATCCATTCTTTTTAGAGATGGACTTATATGTTAATTCAATCAGATAATGTCTAGTAGCAAAAGCAAAAATGCAAGGAAGCCAATTAGAATGATGTGGCTTCTTGTTTCCCTCCCCTCTGTCAGAGGCAAGAAGAGGTGGGAACGGAGATACAAAGCACTCAACATGTGTAAGGCCCCGTGAGTCCTCTACAGGATCTTTGTTTTACAGATGAGAAAGTCAGAAATTTCTAAGTTACACACACACACACACACACACACACACACACACACACCAGGCAGTTTGCCTTTGAACATAAGAGAGTTGTATAGGATGAGGAGACGTGCAAAATTCCAATGGCAGCTAAGAAAAGTGTCTTAGATGCTCTGTGAAATTTCTTTTACCCTCACTCTTCCTGACTCCCATATGAACTCAGGTTCGTTGGTTATTTCAATACTTCTTTGGCCTCAAGAGCTATCAGAAAGGGTGGTAGTCAGGGGAGGGTTGTCCAACAGAGTCTCAGTGCATTTTTCTATCAGTGTAGGGAAGAAAGCTATCTCAGGAATGCAGTCAGTCCTTGCATAGGAACAGACAGGGAAATGCATCTGTGACCTGAGCATCCCTCTCTAGCATCAGAGTGAAAGCTCACACACGGAGCACAGTGGAGCACAATCTCATGAGTTGATTTGCTTTTTCCCATGGAATCCTGATTCTGTTTGGGTTTTATATTTAACAACAAAACACAGCCAAGCCAGACCTACTTGCAAGAAAACAAACAAACAAACAAAAAAAGTGTTTGTTGGATCATTAACATGCATTTAATAGTCTGTCACACCCCTCTGCCAGTCACCCAGAGAGTAACTTGCGTGTGAAGGGAAAATGTGTCTGTTCCCTTCATCAATTAAGAGGGATGGCGAGAGGATTATTGAGACAATTGCTGTAAAGCCTTTTGAGCTTCTTACCAAAAGGTGCTACTGGAGTACAAATTATTTTTAGAATTACCATTGTTGCATGGTTTTAAACTACAATATGCAGAGCAGGTTATGTAGATCAGTGTGTCAGGATCCTGAATAGGTGTTCTATTTGAGTTGGTTGTCTTTGCATGCTAGGTCCTATAGGAAAGCACATTCTGGAGGCCAGGTGGAGTTACCCTGCAAGACAAATAACGAGTGTGGCAAGAACAGACGTGTATAGGTAACACCTGTGGGAAATGGATTTCTGAGCTCTCGTTTCTATAATACATGTTTATATTCCACAGTCCTGCTGCCGAGAGCGAGGTTGGGGGACTCTCTCAAGCCTTTTTTAAGTGCTTAAATGTGCAGATTATGTGACCCGAAACCAGCTGGAAACAGATACTGAAATTTTGCTTTGATAACTGAGGCGTTTTGGTAGAAAAAGAACGTGATGCCACTGGACACGATTTCTGTAGGACGGGCGTGACCTTTCTTGTCACTTAAGAGCCTAGCCATGGGTTTGATTCTTAGAAGGCACCCTGGTGAACAGGAGAGAGCATGGGCTCTGGAATCAGACATGCCTGGGTTTATTTATTAGCTGTGGGACCTCGGGCACCTCGGTTTCCACCTATAAAATGGGGACAATAAAACCTACCTCAAAGGTTGTTGTGAAGAACGCATAATGCGATGTGTGTAAAGGACCCAGCACCAGAACAGGTTCTCGTTAAAGGTTACTCATGTTCCCTGCTGTTTGGCACGTTTCAAGCCTCTATATTGTTCTTCAAATACAATTGATATATTGGCTTTTTTTTTAAGGCTTATTCTTGAACACTTGAATTTCAACACCAAACAGGCCATAAGTAATGATCTTCATAGGCCACGTACTAAAAATATATTCTGTGATATTTCTACTATAAGGTCAGGTCCATTCAGAACAGCCTGTTAAACAGCTCCATATGAAAATTAATCGAGATTTATCACAGAATTCATGCCAGCTCATTCCTAATTTGTGTCTAAATTCCTAGGAACATCATTTTCAGGTAGAGTTTAAATTCATCAGTAGTTCTCTTTGTAAAAGCCCTTTCCTGGGTCCTGAGATGATTCAGGTTCTCTCTTGCAGACGAGGTCCTGAACTAGTCCCATCATTCTGAAACTTTAAAATATTTTGTAAGGACCATCTTGAAATGGAGGGAATAATGGCATAAAGATGGGGGCTGGGGAAATGTTGAAAGACTTTGGCACATAGCCCTGCACCCCAGGTTCCAGCCTCTTACAGGAAGTGTTCCAGGCAATGCTGAGACCTTGGTAGAAGCCCACGGGCCTTCACAGCAATTAGAGCTGATGGAAGGGAGGCCCCTCACCTCTTGGGCAATTATGAGACCATGGTAGTAAAATAAACACACACACAGCCACTGTCCTCCATAAGATTTTTTTTCTAGCTTGAGAGTTACAGAAACAATACCAAGAGTTTTGAAAATGAAAGTCCCAGTGCCTGGGCAGAGAGTAGGATGGCACTCTTTTGCATTTATTCAAGGCCCTGAAGGAGCTGTATTCACATGTAATTTTATGTACTGCTTTTGTAGAGGCGATAGTTAAGAGGGAAGAGAATAGGTGCTATTATAGTAGTCGGCAAAATGATCCTTGAGCTATATTCTACTTGGGGTACCCAGGCAGGCAGTGAAAACTATCTGGGGTGTCAGGAGCCAGCATTTATTCAATTCCTAGCTGAACTTCTCATTTATTATCTCATGTCAATACAGTCACTATTACTTCCCCCTTTCTTTATAAAAGGAACAAGGTATTTTAAAAAAGAACAATAAAAACACTGTGTGAACATGCAAATGGTTTTTCAGCATACATAAGTATGCCAGCTTTAGAGTCCAATTCCTCGATGTTCTGAAACACAGTCAACATCCTTAAAGAAGTTCAAAAATTAATGTAGAAGTTGACATTCAGTTAGAGAAGATGAAAGTGTTTGCAAAGTAAAATTTAAAGAGAATCAATACTATTCCAGGCAATTGAAAACACATCAACAAAACACATGTAACTGCAGTGTACAATAGTCCTAAGAATGGTATCGTTTTCTGAGAACGTTCCTCTTGGAATACAGCAAGAAGCTCTTAAAATTACGCTTTCTTCCTGTGATGGCAGAAACATATCCAGCACCATAGGAATACCTAATACTGAGAATTTCTTAAGAGCTGTGCTATTTTTAACACCTCCGTGGCCGGTTTGGTTTCTGTTCATGTGAGTGCAAAGCATTTCAGGGAACAGTTCTGTGCAAGCAGGCCTGTTTTAATCAGAATGCTGTGCAAAGCAAAAACTGAGCTGTACCAAGCCCACCTGAAACATGCTGTAGACGCTCTGAGAGTAGTTTGTTTGAAGTGGACTCCAGACAACTACGAACACTAGCGTAAGGCACAGTGCACCCTGTATTTTGAAACGAACAGCTAAGCATTTCAGGAATACCTTGCATTTATTTCTCAAGACATGGAATAAATAAAGCGGCAGCTCTTATAAGCCTGGACATATTTATAGCGTTGCTTTATTTTCTTAAGGCATAACAGCACCCATTCATCACTCGGGAGTAACAAAGCTGTAACCTGATAGATGACAAATATTAGGAGCTTAATGGCTGATGTCCATTACTGATGGGTCCCTCTCACTTGCTGGAGAAGACAGGCACTGAAGGATTAGTGAGCCAGCAGAGCACCTGAGAAAACTTGCTCTCTAGTCTGTCATCAAGACTCTGATAGAGGGCATTACCTGAAGCTCTTATCTGAAGTTGCAAACTGCTGCCACTGCCAACAACATTCAACAAAGAATGGCCCGCGGTCAGGCCGGGAGGCAGGTGAATAGGATGCTGATTCTCATAGTTCAGCCCTTTATGATCGCCCAAGCTCAAGAACCAGGCTGCTATGAATTAAGGATGAACAGGGTGACTGGGCACCTGTACCCCAAATCTATTCTTCCTGATAAAAAGTCTTTTGTAAGACTGTAAAACAGTTAGCATTTATCTGCATATTTTCACAGCTAACTAAGGAATGTGCAACTATTTAAAGTCCTACTGGGGATCTTTGGGTTCTGTTGAAGGGACATGCTTTGGTGCCCCTCCCCACCTCTTTCTCTTTCTGAGAGGACCTTATTGTCCAGAGAACTAAACTTGTTTTACTGGTTTGGCCCTCCAAGAAAAGTAAGTCATGCTTTCTTTTAAGCTATTCTGCTGACCTAGAAAATATCACCTTTCTATCAGTTGGGGTAGGGTGGGTATGGCTTAATGGACTTGTCAAATTAATAAATTCTAGGCAAAACAAGAAACTTTAGATATGGTTTTGATCTTTTTTATTGTTTTAACCAATATCTCTTGACATTCCCAGAAAATAATTACCTGTTTTTTTTTTGTTGTTGTTCCTGTATTTTATTTCAATGATGTATTAGTATTTTGCTGAATGCTATCATTGTCCACTTTATTTAATTTAGAGCTGATAAGTGAAAAACACACAAACACTAAATTTTACAAGAGAAATAAAAATACCACTTTTATGACAAATAAAATATTTTAAAAGTGGCTGAATTATTGGAGCCAGTGTTGTTAACGGGCGTTATTGAGACAATGTCTTGCAAATGTAAGCACTGCAAGGAGTGATAGGAGTCGCCAACGTTTCAAATCTGCCCCAGAAAATCTGGTTTCCCTCACATGTTTCATAGTAGTGGTTTTCCCTCCCCCACCTTTTTTCTTTCTTTTCTTTCTCTTTTTTTTTTCCTTTTCTTTTTTGAGAACAAAAGCAGATATCTTCAGGGGAAAATGGACACGGATCAAAGTGAGAAGGAGCCTGACATCTCCTTTCCAGGAAAATCAATGGCAGTTAAACGTATTTAAAGTGGCGACTACGGTTTCATTTTCATAACACTTTTTGTTTTTTTTAAATTTCAATTCTTTTGGCCTCCTAAGTGAAAATGGACAGCATCCACTGCATCTCACAACTAACGTTCAACACAGCTACATTTTTAGGCAGGTAAGGATAAAAGAAAAATGCTTGAAGAATATATACAGAAATTAAAAAACAGGGGAAAAAAGCTTTGCCTAATAGAATCCGTCTGTGACTGCTTAGCGAGCTCACTTAGACACTTGTAGTTTAGGGTGGTACTCTACCAAACGGACAGCTGGTAAGAGAAGATCTTTGGCTAAAGCTTCTCAAGTGTGGTGACATCTTAGCGCACACCCACATTTTAGGTGACAAACAGAAAAAATAATTATTGCTAGCTCAGGGAAAATGTCCAAGCCAAGTAAGTCACCATCATCGAGGGTTCCGATCTGTGCAAAAACTTCAGTGACTTTAGTTCTAGTTTTAAGGGTGAGTCCAGTCTGCATATCCTACTTAAATCTTCAGCTTTCCTCATCCTTCCTTTGGCTTTGCAAGTGCTGACACATCTACTCTGGCCGGGTAACATGTGGAATGGTAAGTTTACTCTGCTTTAGCTCAGAAGAATAATCTTGGATTTAGCATAAGATGCACCCTAAACCAATATGGATAGATAGTCAAATGCTCTCTGTTCTGCCCACGGTTAAACCGTTTTTATAGTTCGATCAACTATGCTTTGTGGAAAACTTGCTCTCCAAAAAGCTTTTGACACCTTTGAGCCTGAATTTCTCCTCTGTTAAAAAAAAAATCCATGGAAGAATCAAATTTTTAAGGTCTGGTTCAAGATGTACATATGCTTGTGTGCTGATGTCTGTCTTGTGTTTAAAAGACCAAACCTGCCAGACAGGAAGGGTTGAACTAGTACAAAAATTGCGCCTTGTCATAGCATCATCGTGCACAAAGGGGATTGTGCAGTCAGAGTGTCCCCGGCGCTTCCAATGTACTCAGGCACATGTCAATTTTCATTTACTGGTAAAGTTTAAACTTAAATGCAACAAGACATAACATCCACGGATCTGTTCTTCCCTTTTCTATTTTATCATTCAAAGCAAATCTCAAGTCATTAGTGAGAACAGTAAAGAGCTACAGGCTTTCAAACTCATTTATACCTGTAATAGAATGGGTAATGTAATGGAACTGTAGTATATTTATAGAAGGATTTGCTTTTTTTTTCCGGAATTAAATCTAAAAACATTTTAGAGAAAATTATGCAGTAGTTGTTAATTAGGAAACAAATAAACATCCTGTTCAAGTAAATTACTCAATTTAGACCAACACTTTATAAATACAGACATTACTTCAAATTTAACTTCATACAGCTACATCACCTTCCTCAGGGAGGCACTCAGCCTTTACAATAATAATCTAATAATCTCACCCATCAGTTATGTACTTTCTTCATCTAAACCAAAAAAAAAGAAAGAAAGAAAAAAAAGAAAGGAAAGAAAGAAAGAAAGAAAGAAAGAAAGAAAGAAAGAAAGAAAGAAAGAAAGAAAGATCACACCTTATCTGCTTTGAAAACAAAGACATTCTTTCGCAAATCTCAGTGGAAACTTGTAGTTTTAGTTACGAGTATCTATGCACAAAACCTGGCTTAATAATAATTCTTAGCTCGACTGGCAGCCATTTTAAACAGAAAACTGTGTGTGTGTGTGTGTGTGTGTGTGTGTGTGTGTGTGTGTGTGTGTGTTGACAATCACATTTTAAACTGATTCTTTCCAGATGAAAAGATACTTTTTCAAACAATGTAATAAAAATGTAAACTCAGCTGTTTCACAGACATAAAAGTGATTTATATCACATGCACTGTGCTCGTGGAGTTTTTCTCCCCACACAATGGAAGTTTTATTTTAAGGAAAAGTTAATAATTAACAGCTAGAAAAATCCCACAATGCAAAGAAGCCAGCTATAGGGGATTAGCCTCCTACCTTTGCTCTCCCACAAAACATTAGCCAATTATACCTGGCAAGAAAACTATGGCATATTTGAAAACTAAAAAGAATCTCTACGGGGATGGTCCTTACCTTCAGTGGGGGTGGGGCAGAGAAGTGACTGGAAGGAGGGCACCAGAGGCCTGTGGGAGCTGCAAATGGTCTTGGTCTGAGTGCTCATTCACAGTCTTGTGGAAACTCACTGAACTCTACATTCCTGTCTTATGTTATGCTTTAATAAAAAGCCCTAAAAAGCAATTACATCTTGTCTTATTTTTTTTTAGCAGCAGTATGAAAATCAAATCTTTTAATATAACTACATAATTGTTCTCAGTTTAAAAAAAAATACTCAGGTATACTTGGTCAACTACTACCCCTAAAAACACAACGAATAAAGGACTTCACAGTTGTTCCAGTATCAGTCTAGACCTATGGAGGATAGAATCTGGTAACATTCCACCCTTTGGGAGAGAGACATGTAAGGAAGGGAAGTATCATATATGAAATCTCCACCCAAACATGATCGTGTTGAAGAGATTTTAAGAGGTCTGTAAAATCCATGTCTTAGCAGTATTTTCTGGTGGTTGAGAATCTGTATTCTACACACTCAGATCCTATCATTTCCTGTTAGGGAGAGACAGACTACATGGGAACCCAGGACCTGCTCGCAAGAGCTGCAGCACATCTCTCCCCCATGCAACTGGTGGCCAAGTATTAAATAAATAGGAAAACCAGTTTGTAATCAGTCAATTTGCTAATAAACCGTGAAATGTCCAAACTGTTGGAGGTGGTGAGAGCATAGAACACTATCCAACTAGCAGGTCCCTGGAAATTCTAGATCCAGAGGGACGGAGTGGCAACCTATATGCACTTGAAACTTGACTTCTACATTTCTTCTGTGAATGTTGGTCTTTAAAACTCTATAGTTTAACTCATCAGTTTAAAGCACTCACTGCTTTTTTTTTTAAATAAATATTTTGTACCTTACTAAAATGCTTCTTTCTGTTTTGTTCCCCCTGAGGCTTGTTTTCATCTAGACCCCTCGTCTTCTGAAATGTCAACTTATATTGCCGTTACTTCTGTCCTTCGAATCCAAGTAAAACAAAAATACCAACTTTGGTTCAGTGAGATGGCTCAGCATGTAAAGATGCTTGTAACAGATTCCCACACAATCAGAAATCTCTATGTCAGCTACTTGTTGAAATTAAGATAGAGGTAGGCTGTAGATGGGAGAGAAGAGGCGACACAGACAGAGAAGCTGCACTTGCTCATGGCAATGTCGCTAAGCAGAAAATCTGAATGGAATAATAGATGGAGGGTTCGTGTGGCTGAGCAGTAAGGCAGGATGGATTAGGGAGCTGAATATTTTTCTGTACCACTGCCTCAGTGAGGAATGGAAGCCTCCCATAATCCTTTCCTTACCAACAGGAACCCTCACCCCCAAAACAACCCCTACTCAATATGAACAGCATGACAGTCTCATTTGCAGTTAGGAGTCAAGAAAGACAAGCCTAAGTGGATGAAGATCCCCACGTTAATGGAGCAAATGTTCTAAAGTTACTTGTGTACATCCCTAGAGTCAAATTCAATCCTCAGAAATCCACGTGCGGTTTCCATGGAAACAACCATAAACACCAAGCTAGGGGGAGAATAGCTGCAGTCAGTCCTGTCCTCTGTATTGACACATGGCCTTTATTCTCTTCTGGCTTTATCTTTCAAATGGCAAGTTTTGGCTTGTTTCTATGTATACAGTAGAATTTCATCTACTCACACATACTTTTAAGAAACCCAGAGTTAAAATGTTCATTGTAAAGAGAAGTAGAAAAAAAAATTGGCAAGAATCAGCAGATGAAAGAAATTCATGAGCAGATTTAACTTATTGTGTCATGAAAAGGATACAGATTTAAAGCCAAATATGATATAAACTCAAAGGAAAGTAAATAGCTAACATGGATGAAGTCCTCAAGCAGTGAACATTAAGGCAAATGTATGTGTGTACGAAATGTATAAAATATAATGTAGACAGTGACTATACACAGTCAGGGACATATACATGGAACATTAACAGAGGAGTAGGAATTAATAAGAAAGCATTTCCTAGTTAGTGAGTTCCACTTTTTCGTTTCTTCGCAACGGTGTTTTTATTTCTTTAAGACAACAAAGGAGAAAAATGAATCCCTCATTTTATAATAAAGCTTGGTAAATAAATTGCCATCAGTCTCTTAATTAGCACTCAACACTATTATGTCATACGCGTCCCCCAAATTAAAATAAGATTAGAAAATATAATTATGTAATGAATCCAAAATTTAGTCATAGAGCTGTATACTGACAGTTTTATAAAAGTCCTAGAAAAATAAAAGAAAGATAAAAAATAAAAAAATAAAAATAACAAGTATACAAAAGTTATCTTAGAGAAGTAGTTTTAGAATATTTTTGAATCGCTAATTTTTTTGTAATCAGGATTTGAAAAATCATTTAAAAACAAAATCGTCAGTTTTTTTTTTTAACTGCTGCTGAGTGGTACGTAATTTTAACATAATTTTAACCTTGCTACTGAGATCATAGTTTCTAAGTACTGTGACCCATATAGTCAGTTTTAAATTATAAGTAAACCAATCTAATAGGAGTAGAATGTTGCTCAGGGTACAGTCTTCTTAGCTTACCTGATTCAACTTCAAAACCCAGCTTTCTGAGGTGTGAATGTCGCATGCCTGTGTGACAACCCTAATCGCTTAACCGATTTTAACAAAAGCTCTACATATCCTACAGAACGTGTGAAATAAAATCACAATCATATATAGTTGGAGATTTGTGTTCGGTTTTAAAGAAAGGATGCATTTATAACAAGTTCTGTGAAAATGCCAAGATTTCTAATCCCAGAAGCTCCAAGCTGAGGGAACGCATTTCTTAAATCAGGGCCAGTGTGGATCCAAGACGGGCTGTGGAGCTGCAGAGACTGCTTGTGTCGTTCCCATCTGAACACTACAGAACACCATCAGCGCTCTCTGCCAGGATGACTGGCAGGAGCTGACAGTTTAACCAGAGGAAGTTCCTGTCACCAACACAACAGAGGAACTGGAAATCAAACCCCGAGAGCGGGGCTGAGAACCAGGTCAGCACCTTGAGCTATCTCTGAAAGCAACACACAGTTCACACAGATGAGCTGAGGGTGGAGGAGGTTCAGAATTCTGGTGATGGTACACATTTACACTCTAAATGTTCCTGGTATTATAGTTACAGGGAGTGTAATAGACACAGCATTCGCACGAGGGAGAAGATGCAGCCCCTTATTTATGAAGAGACATGTAGCACAATTAAAATCTGTGAGCCCACAAACTTCTGAGCCAGCTGGCTTCCAAGAATCAACAAACTGCACTTGTTTCTGACACTGCAGAAACAAGATGGAAATTCTGTGTACTCCTTAATTGCCAACTAACTAGTAATCCTTTCAAGGCAAAGCATAAAGCACATTAAAATGTAGCAGTAACCACTACCATGGCATGATGCAGAAAAAGATTTGAGAATCAATTTCATCTATTAAAGAATGCATTTCTTGTTCTATTTAGTAAATAAAAGTATGTTACTTTCTTTTCAAACCTAGAGTTAAACATTAGTATTGTAATATAGTTTAATTTAGTAAATAGCTGTCAAATACCATGTATGACTCATACTTTCTATTAGTTTCCAAGGACAGAAGCATTACAGAGATGGAGTCCTGATCCTTAAGCAGCTCACTATTCCCATGCAGAGAAGAGTTTCTTTGCTTTAGGTACCTACCTGGTACCCATCCTGGAAAGACTACAGTACAGCTGCTACAAGATCCTAACATATTTAGATTCTCCTCAGCTCGTTCATGTGTAGGCACACGGCAACCTACCCATAGCCATGGGGATGTTTAACTCCAGGGATGCAACGGAAAACAGAAGTATCTGAATCCTGAACGCTCACATCTCAGCCTTGCCAGGGGTAGACAGGGAACCGACAGGGCTCCTTACTCGGCAGCTGCACTGTTGTTGGCTCTGCTGGGAAACCTGCTTTCCATTCCTAGCTCCGCAGTCTCTCCTTGGGACCCTTATTGACTAATGTTTTTCTCCTGTATTTTACTTGATGATAAACAGCATCAGGAGAGGGTTTGAGAGTGAGAGTGTGGCAAAGGAAAAACTTGTTGCTGGCCTGAATGTTGCCAGGATGTTTTGGATGAATATACATTTTTCATTTTTTAGAAGAAAGACCAAGAAAAGGGAGCTTGGGGATAATTATAAGAATTAAAATGAAGGTAAACATCACCAATATAACAATATATTCGTTAACCTTCCAATCTAATAGATTGTTTTCAGAGGAAACCTTTCTACTTATGGAAAAACAGTGAAGCATCAGAAAACTTCCAAATTGTTCATTAAAATGAATAACAACGCTCTAGTGCTGATACTTGACTGACGACAAAACAGAACTCATACTCTTCAAAAGTTCCGAGCAAATTTTAGAACGGTTTCAAACAATTCTGCTTTCTACCACCAGTGATAAATAAAACATAAAAACGGCAAAAAGAAAAAAAACAAAACTGAACCAAAACCCCAAGAAGTTCAAGGGCTCTTACTATACACAAGTAACACAAAACAGTAGCAGGCAAGGTGTGCGATGAGCTACGTCACTCCCATTTGCTTCACTGTTCTCTGCTTAGAGTGCCTGGACCATGCGGGCTCACAGCACTTAGTCTCTGAAAAGCATCTCTCTCTTTTTCCCCCTCACACTTTATTTGCATCACGACCCCTCTTGCAACATAATTTGTGGAGCAGAGTAGAAAAGTGGTGGGCTGAGTGAAGGAGAGAGAATTAGGGAAATTAGCATGAAGCATTTTTTATGTAGCAGATCACAAACCTTATTTGAAAAGTCTGAATAGTCTGGAAAGGTTTGTTCTGTTCAGTAGTTCTACCTAATCCTCAGTCCAAACATTTGCTCCAATAAACATTAGATTATTTTTATGTTAGCTATAAAGCTGTCAGTCCTCAATAAACAGATACACTCCTGGTGGCTTTTCCTTTGCTGTCAAAGAATTGTCAATATGTATACTGACTCTTAAGTTAAAGCAAACACAGAAAAAGATGTGAAAGCAGAATTGCACAGCAGAGTGTAATGGGAAGCTGTTGAAATTCTAAATAAATGGCAGTCTAAGAAGTGAGTGGTGATTACAAGTTCAGTATCTTGCAGTGTAAGGTAGTCAGTGTGTTGTTAGCACCTTGGTGTCACCTTGGTGAAATGCTGTAACCTGTCCTGTTCAGGTAAGACAGACCCTGACTCCAGTTTCTCTCAATTAAGTTTTATGCCCAATGTGCCCATTTGTTGAAGGAAGAGAAACAAGTTCAATGAAAGGGACACTTTGAAGATTTTTATTTCCCATAGGGGCAGTTTATTCCTGTCTGGGAAGTCCCTTCATAGCTTTTTTTTTCCTTTCTTTTATTCCTCCTTGTAATCTAGAATGGTCATAAGACTGTAAAGGCACATGAAGGCTCTGAAATGTGTTTTCCAAGTGAAGCTCCCACTTTAAAAGCTCCTTTAAGAAATATTCTTTTAGATAGTTAATAGCCCCCCCCCCCCAATCACGGAACTGAAATAGTTATTTTTGTTGAACCATCCTTTTACTGCAGAACCAAGAATTTAGAAGACCAGAATAATGCATGTTGTTTTCCTTCTTGACGTGTTGTCCAATAGAGGACAGTGTCCACATAGGATGCTTTTCTTTGCTTACTTCTCTTTGCTTCTCTTTGCTTTCCTATTCTTAGGAGGCTGCTAAGGAAAATTATAAAATACAGAACAGCTGTAGCTGCCTACTTTTAGCTGGCATTATGTAGTTTGTCCTTATCTCCTATATCCTTAGGCTTTGTAAACATTAAAATTGGATATTATACAGAAAAAGAATTAAAGTAGACATAATGATGTAATTGTCCCAAATCAAAAGACAGTGCTATTCACTGTTAATTTTAATAATTTGTATGAAACAAATGGCTTCTTTTCAGATTGAGAGAGGTGGGAGAGAGAAAGAGAGGAGATGGGTCACTTAGGAGTGTAACTTAGGTGAACAAAGAGTTTGGAAAAAAAGAAAACTGAAGGCAAAAATATTGAGAATCCTAAGGTCAGATGAATACTCCCTTTGTTCTAGTAACCAATGTATGGTTTTCCCTGCCAAGGCTGAAAGAAAATGGATTTCCCCAAGGAATGTCCCGTCTCTGGAGATGGCTGCCATCAAAAGCATAATGCTCTGAGAAGGTGTAGTAAAAAGATTAAGCACGTAAGACAGGTGATGGGGTGGAGGAAGGAGTGGGGACAGGGTGTAGGAAAGGTAAAATGTCAGATCCTGAGAATGAGATCCACAAACATGAGAGGAGGAAATTGAGAGTGTCAAATTCAAACCCATGGCTTGTATCTCATGGCCCTGAGCAATTTGGGTGTCAAGGAGAAAGACAGGACATTCTGTTCACCAAGGTAGTGTTTTTTTCATGTGTCAGACATGCATAGCCAAGCCCAGGCCAAAACATATTCAGTAGTGTCCTTATCATCCTGAAGGAGCAGTTAAAAAATGAAAAGGTCACACTGCAAGAAGCGGTAAACACTCTAGAAGGTGTCACCAAGAAATCTGATTTCTCACAGTTTCACTCAATTTGAAGAATGACAACCAACTACCTAGCCAAAGAATTATGATTTACTGACTTTTAAAAAGTTTATCTTTTATAACAATACCAGTAAAGATCTGAGTTCTAACTCTGCAAACTAAGAGGAATTGCACAAGTTACATAAATGTTTTGACTTTGACTGACTCACCAATAGAATGAAAAGAATTACAGTTCCTTGCCAATAAGGATGTTGCTATGACAACATGAATTACTGTATACAAAGTGGCTAGCCAGGTGCCTGGCACTTGGCAAGCTAATAATATTATTATCTTGAAATTTGTATTTATAAAACATTGTGATTTCTCATAAAAGTATATGAATTATTATTACTTCTATAACTGTATAATTGAGTAAGTGCAATATTGCTTAGCTACTACTATATACATATGTTATCTGATGATACTATACACAGTGTCTTGTCTGATATTCAAGATCCTAGATGTGATTAGCAAACCGAATACAATGATGTACAATGTGTCATGAACACTTGCTGATTGAATATTTTATGTTATAATATTTTTAAGATTTCCATTAGAAACTTCTTTGTTTTTGATCTCTTTTTTTTACAGTTTTTAAATCACTATTGAAAATTCACATCTCTTCTCCCTATGTTCTTGAACATATTTATTATAATTTTTTTAAGTGTCAGTTATACATAGAATTATGTGATCTGGCTATGGCATTCGTAGTTACATTCTCCAAAGAACCGAAAGCAGGGACTTGGCAGATCTGCATACCCATGATATAACAAGTAATATTTGCAGTAGTACAAAGGCAGAATCAACACAAGTGTACATTGACACTGGATGAGAACAAATGGACAAAATGCAGTACATTCTTGTGACAAGACATTCAGCCTTAAAAAGGAGAGACACTCTGACCCATGCGTCAAGATAAATGAACTTGAATATTTTATGCTGAGTGAAATGAGCTAACCAATCACAAAAGGACAAGTGCTTTATGAGCCCACTAATATAAACTGCAAAGAAGAGTCGAAGTGAAGCACAGGTTGATGAGGGCTGTGAGAAGGGAAGAATGCGGGATTATTGTTTAATGCGTACAGCTACAGCTTGGGAGAGTGAAAGGGTCTGGAGACGGACAGCTCCACAACTCTGAAAACACTTGTTGCCACTAAACTATATGTTTAAGAAATGAATTAAATGATAACTTTTATGTTACGTAGAGTGCATCACAATGAAAATGACGTTAAGAAGCCCCGGCCCAGGGGCTGGGGACTTATTTCAGGTGATGATGTGCTTGCCTTATAAACACGAAGACCCATGTTTAATTCTCAGAACACACATAAAAAATGCCACAAGTGGTGCTGTGTGCTGACAATTCCAGAATGGGAGAGGCAGAAATAGCAGGCTCCCTGGGGCTCATTGGCCAGCTAGCCCAGCCTACTCGGTAAGCTCCAGAGCAGAGAAGTCACCCTTCAAAAACAAGGTAGATAGTGCTCAATAACCAACACCCAACATTATTGTCTGTCTTCCACATACAGTATGCCCACACATGCACAGCTCGCGATCACACACATACACGCACACACACTCACACACAAAGTCCCTGCCAGATAATTCTAAGAGTTGAATATTTCATTGTCTACCTTTTATATTTGACTATTTGATCTTTTCTCCCTTAGGAACGTGTTATTTTTATTTAAAAAGCACAATGTACATTATTTTTAAAAAAGAAGCACAACCTCTGATGGAAGTGCCATAAATAAAATGAAAGTGAAGACAGGAAAAATCAAAGCAATGGAACTGTACTGTTTTGCACTTCACTTGGACCTTCCTAGATTCCCTGCTGAGATAATATATACATACATATGTATACATACTTATATACATACACGCATTTTTTTCTGTGTGATATTTAGATCCACAAATATGACTTCATCATAATTCTACATATTTAAATAATTGTAAGTAGTTAATAAATAATCAGCTACAATTTATGTTACTACAAATAAAACTAGCTAACAATGTTGTTGTTATTGTTACTCATTTTTAATATTGAATCCTAGCAACACAGGACAATAGATAGTATTGTCTTCATATTAAAATAAAGAAACTGAAATATAATAAAGTTCATTGTCAAAAAGTCTCTAAACCTTCATGTGAAATTCTTATCCAAGTCTGTCTGACTCCAAAGGTAAATGGTCCAGAAGGAAATTCTTTAAGAGAATAGATGCAGGAAATTAATTCCACTATGGATGGTGACAGAAGGTATCAAAGGAAATCTGGCATTAATTTTCTTTTTCTTTCTTTCTTTCTTTCTTTCTTTCTTTCTTTCTTTCTTTCTTTCTTTCTTTCTTTCTTTCTTCCTTTCTTTCTTCCTTCCTTCTTTCCTTCCTTTTCTCCTTTTCCTTCTCCTTCCTCTTTGTCTTCTTCTTCTCTTCTTTCTCTTCTTCTTCCTCCTCTTTCTTTCTTCCTTTTCTTTTTTTCTTCCTTCTTCCTCCTCCTCCTTTTACTTCTTTTTCAAAGGGATTTCTCTGTGTAACCCTGGCTGTCCTGTAACTTGCTCTATAAACCAGGATGGCCTTGAACTCACATAGCATATGGATGTCAGAGGACAACTTGTAGAAGTCAATTGGGTTTCTCCTTCTAAAATGTGGATCTCAGAGATCAAACTCAGGAGGTCAGGCTTGGCAGCAAATGCCTTATCCAAAGGGCTATCTTCCTAGTGCAGAGGTCCTACTTCTCAACTTCAGTGTTAAGATGATGAGTACACCATTCTACAAAACTGGAGTGTCCATGTTATTTTGACAGCAGTACAGGGGCAGCCACCTTTGTTAATGTGGAATGCTATGTACATGTTTTTGGAAATGTGGGAAATGTAGTTTTCACTCCCCTAAAAGTTCTATACCCAAAGTAAATCTATGTCAGATTATTCTCTCTGAAAAATCCACTCTTTCTTCCTGACCGCTTTCTCTTTAAGGAATAAGAGATAGTTCATTCTGGAGTCATATTTGAATGATCATGTCCAGGAAAATAGATTTAGGTTACTCATATTCCATGCTCCAATGCAGAAGCAGTTTCAAGAAGCTTTATCATTTTACAGAATATAGAAAGTCATAAATCAAGTCAAGTTCATTTTGATTGTTTTCTTCCAGGATCCTAACAAAAAACATCCTCTAGAGTTCCAAGCTTGGACTTTCTCCTGTCCCCCCTTTATGTTGAGACTTTTAATCCCTTGATGGTAGAGTTTACTCCCTTTTGAGCATGAAAAAAAGCTTCAGAAATGGAACATTGGCTGTCACAAACCATTCAGATTAATTATCCTTATAGAAATATAGTTATTAAACGGGTGTGAGGGAAAGACACCTGCTGACTGAGAATTAAAAGCTCCATCCCCACTGTCTTGGTTTCATAGTGCTAGATGGTTTCATGCATACTACTAGATCATCAGTTTTACCCAGCTGTGAAACCCTCAAGCTACATCAGTGACTGGCCTGGCAAGATATGAACACCATAGCAATAATGTCAAGAATGTTATTGGAATAACCAACTGATTTCTGATTACATCGATGGCCCACTCTATGAGATGGAACCTATAGCAGGCACTATTAGTGAGGTCAAGAACCTGTGGGTAGATAGCTAATAGTCCCTAGGGGAGAATTTAATACTATTATTCTGCTAAATGGACTTAATATTAAAACAACTCCTAATAACTTATTGCTATACCATAGCATGCATCTCTCAACCCTCTTCAGACAAGCTTCTTCTTGCAGCAGGTGCAACAAATGTCCTTCAGCATTTAGCTGTGAAACATTACTGTAATAATTTCTGTAGGTAAGGAACCAAGGAATAGTTTTACTAAGTGCCTCTGATTCAGTTTCTCATAAGATGAAACTCACATCATAAGCTTCATCAAAGAGCTTCTGGAAAACTCATTTCCAAGGCTACCCATGTTTTCTTCAAGAAAGAGGGCTTCTTTGCCTTGTTAGCCAGTAGCTGGTACTATCTTGGTTTATAGTCACATGGGCCTCTTAACAGGCTAGCTAAACTCAAAAGCAATGAAAAACCTAGGGGCCAAGGAAAGATGCGTGAGAAGGGTCCCTCAGTGTGGAAGCCTTCATCACTCACCGTGGAAGTGGCGTCTCATTACTTCTTCCATCTTCTTCATATTAGAAGA
Source organism: Cricetomys ansorgei (assembly GCA_026225945.1). Taxonomy (NCBI): domain Eukaryota; kingdom Metazoa; phylum Chordata; class Mammalia; order Rodentia; family Nesomyidae; genus Cricetomys; species Cricetomys ansorgei. The sequence goes on from JAMJFZ010001131.1 coordinate 14,813,157, forward strand.
GAATAAATAAGTCCAGCCCTTGCTCAAAGGAAAGGATTATCCAGAGCCATGAATACAAGCCCATGATTATCACTAGCATCATCTTAGTGGCTGCAAATCACATGGCTGAATGAGAAAGCATTAAATGCTTCAGGAGGTCATAGACCCAAAGAGGGGAACCTACTGCTGTTGCCTTGCAAAGTGGACGTACTGTCAAATTGCCTTCTAAGTATTCATGTCTACACACATAGATTAGTGCTGTCCTTAACCTAGGCCAGAGAAGCTTCTTTTCTGCAGTGGGCAGCAGTTAATGCAACCTCTCCTAACTGGTCAAAGCTGAGAATAAGTGCTCTCTGAGCACTTAGTTCTAAATGGAGCACATATACCACCCCCCGCCCCTTCAAAGGTCAGGGAAAACTGAATAATAGGGGGCAATTAAAAATGCAAGATCCAGAGGGTGGGGAAGAGTGCTATGGAACGTTGTCTTCCGGTCATGGCTTCGACACTCATGCACTCACAGACACTGTGGTTACCTGTGCGACACCCACACAAGACCTGCACAGGCAAACCAACAAAACTAACAAGCAGGCAGCACTGATTAGACTCAGTGGGTTATATTAAAAAATGAGAGGGCGTGATGGTAGAAAAGGGGCGTTTTGGGAGGTGTCCAGATGGTGTGGGAGGGGGGAGTTGGGGTAGATAGGATCAAGATACATGTCTACATGTATGAAATTGTCAAAGAATAAGTATCTTTGAATCTTCCAAAAATTTACTCAACATCATGCCCAGTGTTAAGTCATCATAACTAACTTAACTGACAACACCTTTTTGCTTCCTAATGAAATACCAGCGCATCTTACAATCATTGTATCTCAAGCTGTTGTGGAAGAGAGGAAGCCCCTGTTAGTCTGGAGAAAAGCATATGGAAAGTATATTGTAGACAGAGCCAGGTCACTGGGATAAAGGAGTGTACTTAAGGAAGAAACGTCTTGTGACCTAAACGCATACTTTATTTTATACATGAAGTCAGATCCGTTGTGTCAATATGTCCTATTACATAAGTAATATAGTATAATATAATATAATATAATATAATATAATATAATATAATATAATATAATATAATATAATATAATATATCCATTAAGGATAATATTTTAACATTCTTTAAGATTTAGCTTTTTAAAAGGCCACCAGTTTCTGGAACTTTATTGTCCTTATATAATAAAGTGTAGTGCATGCCTTTTCCTCTAATTATTGTTTTTGACTCTTTTATAACATAGGGAAGCCTTTAGATCAGGACATTTTAGAAGTCAGTTTAACAACAACTTATAACCTCTCCTTAAGCATTTCTAATACACCTCTAACAGGCTCCTCCCTTCGCCCCTCCCCTGCATCCTCTTCCCAGTACAGTTGGTGTAGAAAACTTAGACCCTGAGACACATGTGTGGTCTGAACAAGATTCAAACTAGAAATAGGGAACCCATAAACATATCACATTAAACTTTTTATTTTGCATTTGTGTGTATCTACACAATAATAGTTACTAAACAATTTTACTTATTTATTCATTTATGCTATCACCAAGACTGAAATCACATTAGTATCCCTGGTTCTCAGGTTCTATTTTCTGGTGAGTTCTCTATGGACAGACAAGTAGAATTACAAGCACAGGGTTGGGTAGCAGAAGAGCAAAGCCATTGCACATGGTGACGAACTGACATCTTCTCCAGGTTTAAGTGACGTTGATTGTAGTCCTGTGATGGCTTTGACTTTATTCTGGCTCTATTCATCCAAGTAATTTGAATTAAATAGCCTAGCTCATGTTTTATAAGGTTTTTATAGTTAGTGCTCAACATTAGAGCTAAGTTGGGCAAAATCACCAACAAGTCACATTTGTTCATATATCTACCTATCCATACGTGTGTGTGTGTGTGTGTGTGTGTGTGTGTGTGTGTGTGTTGAACAAGACTCAACCTCAACCTATAGTTGGTAACTTCAATGTAAAATGACTTTTCTAAACAATTGTGTACTTTCTTACCTGTCTTATAGAATGACAGCATAATTCTTCAGAATATATTGAGTACACTTTTAATTATTCTTTTCCTTTCCTTTCTTTACCTAAAAAATAAACCAAATGTTTCTTATGGTGCTGAAGTTCTCCTTGAACTCCTTTCCACCAAAGTTTTCTTGAGACTTTTTATAACCACTTATATCTGTGCCATACCTCTTCCATATGCCATTCAGCCAATTAATGAGATGTGTTAATGCTTTAAAATAATGGTGCTCAACCTTCCTAATGCTGTGGCCCTTTAATACAGTTCCATGTGTTATGGTGACCCCCAACCATAATATTGTTTTTGTTGCTACTTCATAACTGCAATTTTGCTACTGTTATGAATCGTAATGTAAATATCTGATATGTAGATGGTCTTAGATAACCTCTGTGAAAGGATCGTGACCCCGTTGGGAGTCGCGACCCACAGGTTGAGAAACACTGCTTTAAACCCATAGAGGGAAGAGTGTCCATCTGAAGTTTTGCTTCTCTATTTTACTAGCAGCAGTTTGAAGTTATTGACAAAGTAGATAGCATCATATAGCAGGAAGAAGACTCTGGACACACAGCATTCGTCACAAACATCATCTGATGGACAAATTTTCTACTGTTTATCAGTTTCCTCACCAGAAAAATACAATTATACTTTCTACCTGTCTACCTGCGAGGTCTTATGAATATTAGGTACAGTTTTACATGAGGACACATTTTACAGACAGTAAAGGCAAGAACATAGCTGTAAATATAGCAGTACTGGAGGACTGGAGTCTGAGTCTTCCCCTTTTTAAGGTTACAAATCACCTAGAAGACACGTGCAAGAAACAGTTCTAGTATCCTAAGATTGTCCCAAAACTGTGTGAGCTCAGTGATGCAGAGGACATGGTCACCTTGTTATTGGCCTGTGTGTCACCCCTCACCCCCCGCCCCCCGCCCCCCATCCCCACCCCGGCCAAAGTATTCTCTATGGTGAGATAATCAGGCCCAGGAGAAACGATGCTTTGGGAAACTTTTCTTCCTCATTCTGATCTGAAGGTGGATTTTGGTTTTAGTAAAAGCATTTTTTTTTTGGCCCCAAATGATTACATTTCTAGCCTATTAGCTATTTAGAATATGTTCAGATAAAGGCCTGAAGACATTTCCAATGGGACATTTCTTCTCAGGTTCTGAATCAAGATGCTAAACTCCCAGAAGAGTGACAGCTTCTCCCTGATACCCCGCCGTCCCTTGCTTGCTGTCAGCACCGAGTATGGAGAGAGTCTGTGTTCAGTGTCTTAATCAGTCCTCGCTGATGGGCTGACATCACTACAGACGTTTTCACTTATCTTGCGGCAACAGTTAAATCCCTGCCAAGGATCAGTTGGTTAAGTCAGAAAGCATTGTCAGTGCGAGGCTGGAGGCATCAAGGCTGACAGTCAGCTTGCCATCTGCAGTGCTGACAGCAGGAAGTTCTAGGAGCTGACACCAGCCCCTAGAAAAGATGATGAAGCAGATCCCCGGGGCATGGAAGGATGGGACTGTATTCTCCGGACACTGAAAATTCATCATTCACTCTCTGACTGCTGAGATTGGGGAGCACCCACTCTGCCTTCCATTCAGAGCAGCTGACACCAACAATGATGATCTGTGCAGTGGTGTCAAGTCATCTGGCAAGACAGAGGACAAACACTATACTGGAATTCAGTGGCTCTTTAAAAAAAAAAACAAAACTGAAACAAGTCGTTGACTTTTGTTCTTTGATATGGTTTCTTCTTCCCCTTTATCCTTTTATTCATGATACTGACTTCCTAAGCAATCGAAGTTTTACATTGTTAGACACACAAACTTTTTGTAAAAAGAGTTATAGACGGCCATCTATATGTACAAATCCTGCATCTAGAGATTCAATAAACTATAGATCAAAACTCTAAAAGCACCGTGTGCGGGATAGTTTTATGTCAACTTGTCACAAGTTAGAGTTATCTGAAAGGAAGGAGCTTCAGTTGAGAAAATGCCTCTGTAAGGTCTGGCTGGCATTTTATTGATTAGTGATTGAAGGGGAGGTCCCAGCCCATTGTGGGTGGTGCAATCCCTTGGCTGGTAGTCCTGGATTCTATAGGAAAGCAGGCTGTGCAAGCCACGGCTAACAAGCCAGTAAGCAGCACCCCTCCAGGGCCTCTGTGTCGGCGCCTGCCTCTAGGTTCCTTCTCTGCTGGTATTCCTGCCCCAATTTCCTTCAATGATGGACTATGATGTGGAAGTGAAAACCAAATAAACCCTTTCCTCCCCAACTTGCTTTTGGTCATGGTGTTTCATCATAGCAATAGTCACCCTAACTAAGATACACTGTGTTTGACCAAGTATGGACTTTCCTCTTGTTGTTCTCTCTTAAATAATATTGTATAATAACCATGCATGCCATATTTACAGTGTATTCATCATTATAAGCTATCAAAAGATGATTTAAGGCATCTGAAATGATAGGCAGAAGATGCGCAAATACTCGAGGGGCTAGAAAACTAGAATCATTATTCGCGCCTGTCTACCTGCGAGGTCTCACGAGTATCAGGTGCGGTAATGCACATGGACACATTTCACAAACAGTAGAGGCCAGACCACAGTTGTAAACACATCACTACTCTAGGGACAGTGTCTGAGTCTTCCTCTTCCAAATCACCTAGAAGACGTGTGAAAAGCACAGCCAAAGTCATAAGGCTCTTCGAAACTGCATGAGCTCAGCAATGAAGACAAAATATCATCTCCTTTATCCCGTGTGTGTTAAATCCCTATGTGGGACAACATCTGCCATCTTCTAATTATCCTGGGTCAGTCCTTTGAGGACATCACAGGAGACAGGCAATAAAGGACAATAATTAATAAAAACAATAGGTGATGTGGATGCATTATCATTCTTCGATGATCTGTGTTCTTTTGACAAATTGTTTACACTTCAGCACATTCTACTGAGAAACATACATACAATTTGTCAAGAGAACAGAGATCATTTAAGAAGGATAACTGCATTTATATAATCCATGATTGGGCATCTCTTGTCCCCTTTTCCAAAACAGAAGACTCAGAAGAAGACAGTGGCTTCAGTCTACTAGACGCTATATTCTGGATGTTGGTTCATCACTTCTAAGACCTGCTGGGTCGTTACTAAAATGTGTTCTCCAAATCATAACCTGTAGCCACACAAAAATAAAAGAATAATAATACAAAAGGGTTACATGTGGGCAAGCCAGACTTGCAAACTCAATGATATCCACAACACTACAAGTACTGCAGATTATCCCAGAGATCTACCATGCAAAACAGAGTGAAGGCTCAGCTATCTGTGAACATCACTAAATCTAGAGTCTGGGCCCGGGGAAGCTGCAACCTGTCCGGTGTTAAGGATGTTGATCACCAAAATCATTACAATTCACAGCTCTGGGAAGAGCTCCTGTCTGTTCAGCCCCAACATCTTCCCTCACTCCTATATGAGGTGAGGGACAGCTTCGAGACATTTTTCTGCAGGGGTGAATCTTTCTGTTTTCCTCAAGGGTGCTTTAAAACCAGCTAGCCGTGTTAGGTTAGGCAGACCACTTTTTAAAAAGGAGACTCACTCGTACACTTTCAGCCAAAGGTCTTTGAGGGAGCCCGCTGATAGAAATAAAATGTCCAAATCTTACCAAGTTGTTGATGTAGACTGGTGGGATCCTACTTCCTTTGTCTGTGTCACAAGCCGCTCAGTCCCCTTCTTAATGAAAACAAGAAGGGGTGATTATACCTCCTGGGGCTGTGCCATTTATGCCGTCTGAAAGGCACTTAAATGAGTGGCACATTATCTCACACATCTGGAGTTTACCAAATTAGCCAATTATGCTGGAGCTCATAAAATGAGGCCTTAAATGTCATTTAACTAGAAAATATTATAATCGCCAAGTGGTCTGATTGTAAGATGATATTCGGCGCAGCATCAGTGGTTACAGAAAACAAATCGCGAAGCAAAACACAGTTCAAATGCTCCCCCCCAAAGCAACCGCATATTTTCTACAGCAGTACTTTCTGAAGAATACCATATTTCGGAAGGCACCAGCAATCAACATGTTTCTCATTTGAAACTCCGTTTAATCTGACTTAGTTGTTTCCTAGTTACCAGCCTTGAGCATGCCCATACCCAAGAATTATTGTCATAAGAGAGTTAAGGATCATACAGGATGAGAGCAGACTGACTAAAAACCACGAACTTATGCACTTGGCTGCAGGGAATGCGGCATGATCGTATTAAGTCTTGAGTTGCCAGGGGCTGGGGGTGCTGCCTCAGAATCACCAAGATTTGGTTGACTGAATATATACTAGTTGTTGAGGGCTTATATATTCACCTAAGGAAGAGACAGAGATGATTGCTGTGTGATTTTGAAAGCAGAAATACTGAAAGTGGTATAATAGCTATCTGAAAATTGTAGCCTCTGGCTATTCCACATTGTCTTCTTTCTAATCAATAAATGATAAAGTGTGGTCTTTTAGTGAAGGGCGACACAGTAGAATAGAGAAACATAGTCATGACCCTAATACTTGTATGACTTTGAACACATTCTTTAACTTCTCTGATGTTCAGTTACGTCACGGAAAACACAATGATGTGTTGTGCTTACAATAAGGCATACAAAAGCCTAGTTAACCATATGTAACACTGATGGAAATGCAAGTCATTATGTGTCTTCCCTTCCCTGTCCTATCAGGATAATCTGAGTTCTGTTAAATTCCCTTTTTCTCTTTGTTTCAGGAAGAATAGACACAAGAGCACTGGAGGGTAGATAGGGTGGAGGTGGGCAGACTATCCTGGATTTAGTAACATAATACTGCCCCCCTTTCCACTCCCTTGGGAAATTTCCAATCCTCCTTTCTCCTCTCCTGCTTCCTTCCAAGGGGGGTTAGCACAGCAGAGGTGTAACAAGCATCTTCTGAACCACTATCTTGATCATGGTACATTGTTCTTTCCAGGTAAGCAGTCTTTCTTAAGAGAATGACAAGTACAGAACAGACTAGCAAAGCATTCATAACATATCCTGAGGCCAAGGGAAGTGAGACCTGATGTGTGGACACATGTAAACAGGGGATTCCAGGCATCGTTTCTCAGATTAGCTTGCAAATAAATGAAATGTGCTGGCTTTAGAGACTCCCAGTCAAGCTGGCTGTGCCTTTCGTCTTTCAGGATTACTTTATTACAGCAGATAGACCTATTTTGTTACTTCTGTCAGACCAGAGAAAGAGGAAGAATAATGGTGACAGTGGAGTCATAGTGACAGGGACAAATCTCTTTCTTACATTCTTTTCTGAGTTCCCCTTTCCACATTAGCGACAGCAGGCTCTTTGGTGAAAGCAAATGATGAGAATTACACATCATGGACATTTCTGTCTAGAGTTTGTAAAGCTTTAAAAAAATGTTAAATCAAGTCCATCTTGAAAAGCTAGCAATAGAAAACAGCCATGCCTTTAACAAAAGCACAAGCTATATGTTGAAGAAGAGCAGACCCTGTGGTGATTGACTAATTGTCTTCTTGATAGTATGGCAAACTCTGGACACTGGGGTGGAAATTGAACTGGCAAGAATAGCAGTGAGGACTGCTTGTCCTCTTGATGATGGTATAATGAACTCTGGACACAGAGGTGGGGATTCCATTGCTATGAGTAGTTCTGAGAACCCTTTCATACTCTTACAGTGGGGAAAATGGGTGTGTGCAGAGCTGAGACAGGCTAACAGATTTTAGTGTCTTTAAGCTCTCACCACCTCTAACCTGGGTGCCATCAGCGAAGGAATCAGCTTTCTCCGTTCAGAATCAGACAGGCCTATATGCACTTGAGTAAGAAAATCATTCCTGAAGCATAGTATACTCAAAAAAACCAAGGAAGGAAATAAAAAAGACCCTTTTTACTAAGAAAAAGAAGAAGAAAATCAATAGCATCTATTAAAAGTTTTTCTCATTTTTTTATTCATTCTGTTTGTTGGTCTTTGTCTAGCTTAAGGTTATTAATAGTCTTACTAGGCATCCGAATCTACATGCAGTCTTTTCTTTTGTATTTTTTAAACAAATATTTCTATTTCTAAGAGCAGAGCTCTCTGATCTTTGAGTAGCAGCATATCTAGGTCTACAGGCACTGCAGAAAAATGTCAATTTGCTCTAGAAGCAATTATATGTACAGTATAGGAAAAGGCCAATTTTTCTATACAAGGACCACACACACTGCGTGTTTGCTGTATTATTTGATATCAAAGCAGAGACATCAGTTTTCTCCAAAACATAAATAAATTAAAGAGCCTGGCTAAGGATCACCCACATCTAATTCAGAGATATCCATTACAGTTCACAGAGCTTGGTACTGCTAACAGGACTGTTGCATTGAATAGACAACACACTCTGATTTCTTTAATTGTATATATCTATTGAGCAGAACAAGCATGATTTATATATAACCCTCATTATAAATATAAGTCTGTTGGCAATGTCTGATGCTTTCTTATCACATTCGCGGGGTGTGGATCACAGCATGGCCACCTTCCCTTTCAATTTGCAGCAGTATAGTAACTGTAAGGATGTCGAATCTCATGTTTAGTGTACTCATACCGTTGACTCCCCTCAGACCAAACATTGCATCAGGAACGCAAAGCTAAATGAGAAATGGCCTCCAGGGAGACATATTTTGATGGTAGAGGATGTAAGACAACACGGGGAACATGTTATGCAGCATGTATATGGGGAGGGAAGGGATCTGAGAGCAGAAGCCCTCACACGTCTAGCTTTCCCTACAGCACATCTGTGTATGAAAAGTGAGCCCGAAGAAGAAGGAGCGCATGCCAGTCAGGGCTCTGCGCACTATGACAGGAATTTGAACTTTATACCACAGGGCATGTTTTTACATAGTCCCCAAATACTTTGTTGATAAAATAATTAGAACAGTATGATACTGGCATAGAGAAAATAATTAGAACAGCATGATGCCTTTGTAGAGAAAGACAATGCAATGAAACAATAGAATATGAAAAAACAGCAGAGAAAGCTGAGGTGGTGAGCACGCAGGGGTTTATTAATTGGAGTGTGACATCTCCAATTAGTGAGTGAAGGGTGGATTTTTTGGGTGATATTTGGGCAACTGACTAATCATTGAAAATGAAATTTAATTGTAAATGTCTCTACACCACTCTACACATTTAAAAGAATTCCTGGATAAATTAAAAATGTAAATGTAAAATATAAAAATGTTTATTACCCTGGCATTGAGACTGTGATGTGTTTCGGTATTATTTTAGTGTGACAGTGCTGTCTAGCTCAAAGGAAAAATAGATATTACCACAAAAATCAAGATATGGAACACACAAACTTACAGTTGTAAGACAACATTCAAATTAGGAAACATGCTTATAATATATGTAACAGAGAATTTATAATCTTTACTAACTTCTACAAATCATCATCAACAACAACAACAATAATAATAATAAAAAAACTAATAATAGAGAATAGGTAAAGGGTACAAAAACCAGCTCATTCATAAAAGAAATGACTTCTAAGGGTATAAAAGTATGTTCAGTGCCAGTGACATTTAATACAGCTTCATATTTTAGTTCTCATATGGCAAATGCATGTTAGCAACAGAATCCCCAAATAATAATTCATAATGTCTCCTTTTGGGAGGGTGAGCAGAAACAAGAATTCTTAAATATTAAGAGCACAAAGTCAGTACACTCATAGAAAACCATTTCTCAAAATCCATAAAATAAAATGTACATAATATATGGTCCTGTAGGTTCACAGATGTGTAACACGTGTAAGCATATAAATGAGTATATTGTTTATAATAGTGAAAATCTGGATAAAAACACAAAGCTCGCTAAAGAGATTCACTTAATATGCTGTAACACAGAGATAAAGAAATTATCATTCTGTCGTGGCAATATATCCACGACAGAGTCTTTACTGAAATAGTGACCGAGCAGAATGGCTTTGTTGTCATCATCCGACAAAATGAAGTAGGGAATTTGATGGTCAGCTGCCTGGGCTTTGCGCTTAAGTAACCTGGATTTGAGTCCTAGCCCTGACACTTCTAACCTCTCCGAGTCTTAGTTCCTTTTTCCATCCATCTGTAAGGGAACCTACCTGACAGAGTTGCAGGGAGAATTCTGAGTATGTACGGTAATACTATTGAAATTAGGGCCTTTGGGTCCCTGGGAGAGAGTGCTTCTATAGGTCTAAGAGTGATGGAAGGGGTTGGAGGTGGGCTAGAAGAACAAGGCTGAGAGGGACCATGGGAAACAGCTAGGCGACTGGGATCTGCACCAAGATGCTAAGCACCTGGTGAATGGAGTTAGAGTGGGAGGAGGGGCTCCTGCAAGCTGGCTGCTACAGTACCAACAGCAAGTCTGGAAGGATGGTAATGGAGGACAGGAAGCATAGCGAAAATCGCCTACCTGAGTCCCAACCGAGGACGGCCACTGAGGATCCCTGGTGGAAAGTGTTTTTGAAGTTGGGCTCTGGCTCTAAGGACAGAGGTGGGCAGCAGGGGAGGCTGAGAGGGTCCTAATTACAGATAATAGAGTCTTAAATCTCTATGTGGACAAGGATAAATTTGGGCAGTATATTTAAGTCCCAAAGTCAAAATAACTATTATGTTTAGATAATACAGTTAAGAAAACTTTGTACTGTAAGTTAGAAATTTTCCGTAAGTCATCAGATTGTTTTTTTAATATTCTTTGGAGAAGATTCCACTATATACATATTCGGTTTTCATTCAAACTAAGAAAAATATAACAAACTAGGAAGGCACACTTTTAAGAATGTTTTCCCAATAAGACTAGGGCAGGAAAGCAAGCTATTGAAAATAAGGAAAGTTGTCAATTAGAAATACATTAAAACGACCAGATCAACATACGGAAAACATCACCTACCTTTCTGTTCGGAAGATCACCCGGAAGCTGTCTCCTAAGCTTTTATAACTTTGAGGGTCCGTTGCACTTCTCTGAACCTGTAACCTGGAAAAAAATCAAGCAACAGCAGAAAAATGTATGTTAAAATTTTGGCCAAATGCCTTTTCTTGTTTTTAAAAGTTGTAGAAGCCTAGCTTTTCCCCAGTAACTCACAATATTCTCACAATTACTATAGATTTTATTGATTTACTGTTCTTATATGACATTTACCTTATTTCTGTGGTTTCTATAATTATTTTTCATTTGCACTTTATGAGAGACTATGTTTGTGTTTCTCAGCCAGGCAGATACAGCCAAAACCACTTTGATGATGATGATGATGATGATAACTATTATTATTATTATTTTCTCTGTGTGTGTGTGAGTGTGTGTGTGTGAGTGTGTGTGTGTGTGTGTGTGTGTGTGTGTGTAAAGCATGCACAGATGCTATACATTGTTTTACAATGTATTTCAGACATCTGAGGGTGTGTATGAAAGGAATATACAGTTCTAGCCTTAATAAATGTTCCTCTACTGGGCATTTAAAGCGAAGTTTAAAAGGACAGAGGAATTACTATGGCACAGGTGAGATTCCGAGTGTGAACTTGGAACTAATTCTGGCAGATTTGCACTTAAAAACTTACAATTGCATGTTGGGCTACAATTTACCACCATGGCTTCACCATGGGACGTGGGACAAGGCTTTCGCAGAAGCACCGCGCTCGGCATTTAGCCGTTGCTCGGTGAAGATGTGCTGCCTTTCAGAAAGCAACCCTCTCTCATGGTCTGTTTTCTTGGTATAATCATGTAGCTTCAACTGCAGCCCTCCGAAGGCAGACAGCTTCCAGTATAGTGGTTTAACTTTTTTTTGGTATTTTGCCCTAGGGTTTATTTATTTCGAAATATGTGACAATAAATATTCTTATTCCTATCACAAACCATGCTTTTAATCCATTTTCTTGTTTATTTAATCGGTTTACCCCCGTATTAGCTCCTTATTCTAAATTTTTAAATGTCATTTTCTCTCCTCTGCTTCTTGCCACAATTTCATCTGTTTCATTTTTTCCTTGTAGGCGGCTTTCAGAATCACCTCTGATGTTCTCTAGATCAAAATGTTTTCATGTCATTAGCATTATGATATCAACACTTCTTCTAGGGATAATGTGCTTTGTAATTCTAGTCCTTGGAGAACTGAAAACCAGACTCATCACAGACAAGAGTGGACACGTCACTCTGCTGGGAACCTCTGGACAAGTGAAGTAAAGCTGGAGTTGCATTGGGTTTGTAAAGTGGAAAGTTAATCATTTTGGGGAGCAGGACAGCATCTGTCTAGGAATGTGTGAGTTGAATCTTCCAGAAAAGTTCCTGGCACAAACAGATCCCTAAACCAATTTTCCTTGGCTGACTGGGTAGGCTAGAGTGTGGACACAGAGTGGAGAACAATTGTGAGGGCAGATTGAACCTGCATGTGTGGGCATGATGCCAGAACACAAACAGAGGCAGCAGACATGTAATTAAAGTTGTGGGGATTTGGGGTAGTCTTTCTTCCCTTTACTTCGTTTTTGGTTAATATTTTAACATGTTCTCCTGCTCATCTTTAACATAGCAAGTAATATTCCACACACTGTGCTGACTACTGTTACACTTCAAAATGTCATACTCATCTTAATAGTGTGGGGCTTATAGTCACAGTCATACCGGCACGATCAATTTAGAAGCTTAGTTTCTGAACAAGAACTATACTCTTAAATTTAAATTGTGCAGAGCTGTACAGATAGCTCATTCTGTAAACCCTTTGCTGTGAAATCATGAGAACCCACCTTCAATCCCCAGAACCTACATAAAAAAGCCAGGCATAGGGAGTCTACACTTGGGATTTTAGTCCTGGAGAGGTGGAGACAGAGGCATTCCTGTGGCTCACTGGCCAATCAGTCCTGCCTACTTGGTGAGCCCAAGGCTAGGGAGAAACACTGCCTCAAAAAATCTAGGTGTACTACTGTACACGAAGAATAACATCCAAGGTTGTCTCTGGCCTTCACATGCACATGCACACACATTCCTACACATATATGTGCACCTAACATATGCAGAAACACATGAACACACACTCACATGATCATGCATACACATACATGCATACATGCATGCACATAAACTTAACTATACTGAACTTATCAGAAGACAATGAATGAAGACAGCTGGCTTACTCAGATTGTTTTAGATGTAGAGATTCATCTGTGCATATATACCTCTGACTTGAAAGTCTCAGTAAGAGGTCTTTTGGAGTAAGAACGAGACTTGATGGTTTGGATATTTTTTATCTACAGCATGTATATGAGATAACTTTGTATTTTAAAATAATTCAACACTACACAGAAAGTAGTGCAATAGAGAGCAATGTATGGGTTGGTACAATAAACAATTATGTAGCATACAGAGCACTTTCCAAAATAGGTTTTTGGTTCTAGTACAAATAAGCACCACTATTTCTGTATTTGCATATTTGTAGCCTGTGCTCGTTGCTGATTATGAAACATTTTCTTATGTTTAGTTGGGAAATCAAAGACTCTTCCACTGTAATTGTTTAATAAAATATTTAAAATATTTTATTTACTGTAAAAGCATTTCATGTACATAGATGTTTGTCAGAATATTTGGAATGCATTAAATACGTACACCTCAAATTCTTTTGTAGATGGTTGTATTCTAAACTGCCAAGTATTTTCTTAATGCATGCCATATGATTATAGGATGCTACAGGCTTCACAATGATTTGGCACATTATTTCCACATTTAAGAATCATTAGAAAGAAATTCAAGAAACAATTGAAAATTTGAGAGTTTCTGCTAACCCCAAACACCTGAAATGTTAAGTAGCTGAGCCATCCTATCGTCCAGGTGTTCAGGGTAGGGGTGGAATCACCGCTCTCTGTGATGGCTCAGGAAAAGGAAAGGGGTTTGAGCTGGTCCTCATGGAATTCAAAAGGCAAATGGAGCCAACTTGTGAAAAGCAGTCCAGGTGGGGAAAAGAACAGAGGCCATTGAGGGAAATCTGTGCTTCCTAACGGAGAAATGAGGAAAACATTCCTCCACATTAGCAGCCTGACTGGGTTTCCTCCAGGAAAACACCAGGACACTCTGCCAGTACATGTTTGCTCAGGATGGATGCAGACTTAATCAGGCTTAGAGGAGGGTACCCAAGTGAGAAAAATCAAAACCCAGGAGAGAGCATTTCTCTTTTCTCTCTGTAGCTCAGCACGTCAGCTCTCTGGGTAGCTATCTTACAGATGTGTGACTCTGCTTCTCAACAGTACTGTGAGCCAGCAGACGGACCAATGGGAGCGCCTCTGGTCAACTCTAACCAGTCCTTAGCTGCTGAGCTTAGACACCTCAGCTTTGTCTAAGACATTGATAGATCCTGATATATTACCCAGTACTGCACAAATGTGCACAATTAGCTAGCTATTAGAAGGATAGTCACTTTCCTCCCTAGGTGAAATTTCTTTTCTTTTTCAGAATTAAAAAAAGTAATAATTGCAATCCATTTTACATTAAACGAATGTGAGTTATTGAGCAATACTATGTTATATGTACTCCGTTCCTTGGGGTATATGGTCTGTATTTTAGACATGGTCTGCATTTTAGAAATGCGTGTTTAGGTAAAGTAGACATGTAAAGAGATGATGTTAATGCGAGTAACAATGTCTAGAGATGGCATTTTGGAATGCCAGATACCAGCCAGCGAGTTTTATTAACTATCCTGATATTGGAGATGAACTTTCTGTGGGCTAACTGTTGCTGACAATTCTCTCCAAAACAAACAAACAAACAGTATTTTGCAGAAAGGGAAAATAAGGAAAACGTATTTTTGGGCTAAGAATCTGTGATTGAACATTACTAATGCCGGACCCCATTTTAGAAGAGGCAACACAGAGTGGTCAGCAGTCTAATCAGGAGCTCTTCATGGAGAAGCTGGTGGTCTGGTGAGTGATGCTGCCTTCAAGGCAGGCCGGAGACAGAGCAAATTAACCACATGGGGAGAGTCCACAGCACTGCCTTAGCAATGCCGGAGAGGGGAGGGCACAGTGAACAGGGAGGCTCAGAGCATTTTCCCCTGGGCGAAAGCGGAGGGCCAAACAGGCTGAGGTCAGAGGGCAGCATCTCTGCGGCTGTGCATCTCAGAGATGGTGTGCCTGGACATTGCAGAGGAACATATACAATATTTAGCTGTGCCACACATGACTTAATCTG
The DNA here is from genome assembly GCA_026225945.1 of Cricetomys ansorgei. Taxonomy (NCBI): domain Eukaryota; kingdom Metazoa; phylum Chordata; class Mammalia; order Rodentia; family Nesomyidae; genus Cricetomys; species Cricetomys ansorgei. The sequence continues at coordinate 14,828,366 of JAMJFZ010001131.1, forward strand.
ACCAGAGAGTTATCAGTTCTTCTGAGGAAGCTGTTTTAAGTTGATATAATTACAGTGCATTTTGGTCAATCCTGGTCAAACAGCGTTTCCTTCTTTTCTGCTTTTCTTCAGCGTTTTCCAAGCTGCATTCTGTGCTAACAAATTCTCTCCATGCTTAGAGAGACAATTTTTCCAGTTGTGTAATACAACGCTGGTGAGTTGCAAAGACAAAGCTGCCCTTCTCTTAATTGTGTTGAGAAGAAGAAAAACTTGGATGTCTCTGTTGTCTTTGTAAAAGTACTTTGGTCACATCTGGGGTCTCCATCTGAGTCACTGCATTTAATAGGAAGAACGGTTGCTGCCAAAAAGACAAACCGGACAATACAGTAACACTTGAAATCTACTAGGTGCCTAACACCCAGTCAGAATCAAACGGGAGGCAAAGGAGCGTGGCTCAAATCCTTGGAGCTTTGCAAAGGAGCCGTGGGGACAGTTAGCCATAGGGCCCACCAATGCAAGACTGCATACACTTGGCAGTGAGAGTAATGGGCCCTACTGTTTGCTCCACCAGGAACACTGAGCAAGTTACTGTTGTGCCACTGGGCCAGGAAATACCTTTCACTGTCCATACGCAAATGTACCTAATGCATAGCAGGGTAACTGTTTCCACAGGCTCAAACATTTCTCAAGAATCATGGCTGCAGCAGTACCCACTAACTTAAACGTGTGTTCAGTGAGACCCGTTTTAAACTCATCGGCATGGTAAGGTAGAGTGCTTCAGCTTTTTAGAATATTTCTGAGACACGGCCATAAGAAAGATATTCGTGAGAAGAGGTTCTGCTGCCTTAAAACTTAGGATGAGGCTATTTAAAAATGCTAAAATGATGCAAAAAAAAAAATGTCAGATTTGTGCAATGTTTCTTTCCAAAGGATTAAAGGTTGTAGGAAACGTATATTGTATGTTATATCTTTGTGTGAATATGCATCATTTAACTGCAAAGAGCTAGACTGGAATGGGGGATGGAATTGTCTCCAAGCATGCACATACATACATTTGCACAGTGCACACTCTGTTTTAAATTTTTATTTATTTTTCGTTTGCTGTCTCTGTATCTCTCCCCCTACCCCGTGTGTGTGTGTGTGTGTGTGTGTGTGTGTGTGTGTGTGTGTGTGTGTTTGCATGTGCACATGCCTGTGTTCATGCTGGGGTCGGAGGACACCTTGCAGGAGTCTGGTCTCTTCTTTTACTCTGTGGTTCCTGGGGCTCAAACTCGCAACTGAGCCATCTCACTAGTTCACAGACTGCCTTTTTAGTGAGGTTATTTGGTAAGCATTGGCAGAAGGAGCAGGGGGCTTGGGGGACAAGGGCCGTTGTGAATCATCTCATTGCACTGTTGCCCAACCCAGTTGAATCTGTGTGATAAGTGAAGTTTATTTCTGGTGTTATTTTCCTGAGATCATCTAGCTCGACAGGTTTTGTGTTCTCTTCCACTGTCTTTCCCACTTGACCTGGCCCTTAGGAACCATTTACATCAAACATTTCTCCTTATCATCACTTTTACTTTGATGTGCTGTCTGTCAAAGTTTGTCCTCTACTAAAGGGATTTTAGCTACCAAGGAGGAGGTAGCAAGGCTTGATTCTATTCAGGGTGGGGCTGCAGGGATCCTGGGCACCAAAGCTCTAAGTGGCACCTCGTTCTCCTCCAGTGGCACTGTATGCCACCACAATGCATTAGCCAGTACAGTAATTGCAGCCTGTGTCAAAGGAGGTGAGGCACACTGGAGACAGACTAGGCATCCCCAGTACAATTCCAGTGATGTGTAACACAATCCCGGCTTGCCTTTCTCCTCGGTGGTACCACAACAGGACAGCAGGCTGCAGGAGAATATTGAGTTTTGGAGGAAGAATGACAATGGGGTTTAATTCTCGCATTTCCTAGTCATAAGAAGGAAAGGGCATTCCATGTTCTTTTACAAGTCCTCTCCGTTTCTCAGGAGAACGGCTCTGCTAACAGAAGCTGTGTGCTGATCAGCGGTGATGAGCCTAATGGAACTCCCTGCAGAGATCTCTGTGAATGTGCTACGAACAAAGATTATTAGTAATTACCAGAATATTACATATGCTCCTTAATAAACACTTAAGAAGCCCACTAATGAATCAGAGATTAACAGACCAAAGGGTTCATAATTACAGAACACATTAAAAGGATAACTGCGGGGAGATTAAACAAAGATTTTAAGTCACTGTAATTAGTCAATCTTAGTAAAATAAGATGTTGTTCCTGCGGAGTGTGTTTGCTTTCTTGCTCATTGGATGAATGTGGCCAAAGTCGGGTCAAACAGGCAAAGACATGTCAGAGGTTTTGAAACTTATTTCTATGTACCTACCTCACCGACTTTGGGGAAAGGCTCTACAGAGCACATGGTTAAACAGTTTCCCACCACATGTGATTGTCTCCTCTGTCCTGAAAAATCACCTGCTGACGAAAGAAACATGCTCTTCCTGGCGGAGAAATACTCCGGGGACCCACGTGTCTCATCCTTGCAGAAATCGTGAAGATTTTAAAAGGATGGCTCTTAGGTTTTAATTACATTTACTTAGTGCATTTTGTGTGTGCATTGCGTGTGTGTGCCTGCACAGAACTATTCTTTGAGTCTTCTCATATATGTCCATACCTTCCTTTTCAATTGTAAGTCACTAGTGGGTATCAATGTAAACTGTTTTTTGAAGAGCTAGTTGTGAATGTTTTCTTTCACTTCAGGTTAAATACAATAATATTCCACATAACCTTGCCTTGGAAACTGATAAAGTTCAAGAGGCTTCAAATCATGTAGGAGGGACATAAACCATGGCCTTAAAACTAACAGATTTCCCACCTGTTAAGGGATCAAGGATAAGCGTTTTGGGGAAACAACAGATTTATAAATTCTGTCCCCTGGAAGAGAAGAAACATTAGGAAACGGGTGATATGTGAGGAATTAACTCCAAAACAGTATAGAATATGTGTGCCCACTAAAGAGTCCAGGAGCTTGGCTCACTTGGGGTTTAGGCGTTGGTTGTGCGCACTGGGCTCTTGGTGCCAACCTGGCATCAGTTAACGCTCTAAAGTGATGCTCGCAGGTCCGCCACCATTGTGCCATTTGACTCTGGCTGAGCACTGATCAACCTGGAGCTCAAAAGCTATGCTTTTACACATTTGGCTACGCATTAAATTGCTCTGAAACTTCAAGGAAAGAAAAATATTCTCATTATTGCTTAGTCATCTTCCTTACTTACATCTGTCAAAAAAGTTATACCTGTCTAAATTCCATGTGTCTTTAAAGATGCAGGTGGACTGGGCTACGCTTTGGTTAGAGTTTCTGAAGTTGTAAATGAGACCAATGCATTTTTCTACGCTATTATAAAACACTTTACAATTTGAAGAAATATGTAACCTGGAGTGCTCGTTGGCCTAGATAATTACTGCAGATAGGGTGATGACATTTTGGTAAGGCCACAAAAGCAAAGAAAACCCTCTGCTGTGTAATTTTGAGTGTTTTAAAACAGAGCTTCAAAAACTTATTTCTCTGAAATATCAGATCAGCCCCCAGGAGTCTCATTATATTTTAAGTAATTTTTCTGTGACCCTAGGTATGTCTAAACTGCAGGTCTCCACAAGAGCCAGGGAGATATAAAGACCAATGTTCTTGGCTGTACATTTCAGAATTTATACTTAGTGGCAACTTCAGTATCCTACAAATGGTTTGTCACTTGCCAACCACGCGTTTTGTTACAATAAGCATCTCCTCTCAGTGTGGTGAAACATATCTCTTTTTGACTCTCTTGCATCATTCTAAGGTGTCTCTAGTGTTTAGAGCCTATGGAAATTCTACCACTGCAGAATGAATTGTGAGAGTAATCACTGTACCACCTGGCACAATTCTTCCAGTTGCTTATGTGGTTTGGTGGGTAATAGCTATGTGCACTGACAGTCGAAATCTAAAACTGATTTTAATGACAACATGTTAGTTAACAAGTCAGAGGCAAAGGATCGCTAGAGATTACAACCTAATCTAATAACGCTAAACCGCAAGTAATAAAATAGGCTAATTAACGCGGCTGTATAATTAAAGTGCTGTGGGCATAAACTGTTCTCAATTAAACAAGGACTTGACTAACATGACTTTCAACTATTTTGTTTTGTAAGGCATATGTCTCATCAAAACAACAACAACAAAAAAAACCCCACAAAAGTGAAACAGCACTATGCTTAAAATCAGGTTGTAGTGTGGCCACTGCATGTACATCCATATACATCCATGTACATGCATTCAGTCGAGCCTCAGATTTAATGCCGACAAATGATTTCACACGGATGCGTTCCTCTCAGCATTCCTCCGAGTATGTTGGCCTCGGCTGCCATTGCAGCAGATACATGCATGTAACCAGCTCATACTTGGGGAATGAGTGAAGGATGGATCGAAGACTAGAAACAAAAATTTTTTAGCAAGGTAACAAGAATAGAGGAGGTTACAGTAACTTAAGTCTCCAAATATTAAAATTACCAGCTCAACACAGTTCATACTTTCTCCATTTTCCAAAAATAATTAGCTAATACCCCTCCCCAAAGTTGCTCCCATCTTTCCTCTACTTTTCCCTCTCACCTCCTCCTCATGCATTTTCTAGCGGTCGCCACTATCACCTTCTACCTAATGACAGAGAACTAATGTCCTTAGGTGTTAAATTCAGCTTCTTGTTCAGGATGAGACTGAGCTCTTGGTTTCTAGCTGCTATAAACATTTCCCAGGACAGAATTAAAATGTGGTCAAATCTGCCGGAATCCATCGCTGGCCCTGGGAACTGAGCCGCTTTGCGGAAACTAATTATTCACCAGAGACCCCGAGCCAGAGACTCAGAGAGGGAAAACCTCCGAGAATACAGAGTCTGGAGAGCTGAGAGATCGCACCACTGTATTACAATGGATCAAATATGGTGGTGCATGGTTTATTTAGCACTGATAAGGAAGTTTATCGAGGAAGAAGGATTAAAGACTGAGGGCTTTCTTTGCATTCAAGAGCACAGATGCTAGAAAGAAACTTGTATAGTACAGACATTAAGTTTGCGAGTCAGGAAGAAAATGTGCTTATCATAGAGGAGGAAGATTTTCTTCTATTTTATTTTACATTAACAAGGTTGACCTTATATGCCACCAAGATTTAGATACATTGTGACTATTTTCAAATAAGGGCCATGTTTAAAGGCACATTATAGGGGGGCAGGACCCCAAATGATAAAGAAATGTCCATCAATGCTTATAGATATATCCCTTTCAGCTTTGAAGGCATTTTAAAATATATTTTCTCACCTGAGGATGTCCTTTAATTTCAGTTTTCTTATACTACATTGTTATAGTCACTTGAAAAACATAAAACAACAGTACTAACTTGGGTGTAAAAGGTATCGGACTAGAGGAACAGTTCTCAACCTGTGGGTCGTGGCCCCTTTGGAGGGAGAATGACCCTTTCACAGGAGTCACCTGACACCATCTGCATATCAGATTACATTATGGGTCATAAAATAGCAAAATTAGAGTTATGAAGTAGCAACAGAAATTTTTATGGTTGGAGGGTCCCCATAACATGAGAAACTGTATTAAAGGGTCGCAGCATTAGGAAGGTTGAGAAGCGCTGGAATAGAGGAAATGGGTTCTTCTAGGTTCCCTCACTGGTACTATGAATTCGTCCCCAGGCCAGTGAGTGATGGATACAACTCCTCCTCTCAACCCCAAGGATCTCCACTGGTAAGAAGAGAATAATGTCATCGTACATCACCTGACACTGAACTCTATGTCTAGAACCTTAAAAAAACCAGTTTTCTATTAACTACGGTGGCACAGCAGCCTTCCAAGACACTGTTCATCTAATCCACTTCCTCCTGTGCCAGTGTGAGACCGTGGGTAGAGCTAGAGTTTGTCACAGTGAGCTCGGATGGGTGGACATCTTTGTAGGGAGGTTTAGATGAAGCTATACTTGAAGAACATTTTCAATTCTTTCAGCTGGGTGGATCAGTATTGACCAGACAACATAGCAAAACATCTATTTATCTAGCTTCTATTGCATACGATTATTTATTTCCGAGTGAACAGGTGGCTAGCGTGTGCCTGGGGAACGTGGTAAGGTCGACAGCAACTGCTCATCTCCCGTCCTCTTCCCTCCACTCTCCGCCCCCCCCCGCCCCTTTCTCCTTTCTCTTTCTCTCACTTACTATTTATTTTCTCAGTTAAGTTATTTTAATAATGAATACTCCACTGTGTCATGCACGTATGCTCAAAACAGCCCCAGTGAAAAGGATAATCGTTTTCAAATAACACGTTAAAAGCTACTTTAAAATGTCTTAGAACTCTAGCAACTCAAGAAGTGCGTGAACTAATTTCACTTAGGAGCAGGCCTAACCTGTCACAGAACATGTTCAGGAAACTATGTTTCACTAGTTAAATAGATGCTTAATGAAAGGCCACTCATAGTTTGGCAATATTACAGGTAGGCACTTTGGCAAGCAACGAAACACTGTAAGGCGGTTTAAGCCATTTGACTTCATAAAACTCAGATCTTACTGTAGTTAGCAACTTTTATATAACTTTGCAGCTTACGGCGTAATTGCCTTTAAGAACGACTCTGTGCTACAAAACCTAGATGACTGAGCATCTTAGGCAACCTTAGTTGTAAAATACCAAGTGCTAAACATAAGACGTTCATTAGAAATGGATCCGCAGGAGGAACATACGCTGAACCCGTGGAAGTTCAAGCATCGCTTTCAGACTTCTGTTGGGATGAGTTCTTGTGTTCATCGCAGCTGCCCTCACCCCCACCACACTAAGGGGCATAAAGTCTGGGTGGGAGACTAGACAGACAGGAGTTTCATCTCTCCTTTTACAAGTAACACCTTATCGCTGAGCGTTAGAGAACAAACAGTATTCAATAATAGTGAAGTTTATACATAATTCAAGCAAAGTAAAATTCACTGAGTGTCATGATGAACAGGGCAAAAGTATTGAAGGCAATACTTTTACTTGCCTTCCCATAGTACAAGGAACCCAGTGCATCATTTTCTGGATCAGCTGGCTCTTTTTTTGGTGTTGTTTCTTTGTTTCTGCTTATTGTTCAATAGCAGGTTGACCTCAAGCTATTGATCCTACTGCCTCACTCTCCGAATGAGTGCTGAGTGCAGGGATCACAGGTACGTGCTGCCATCCTGCTGTGCGGGTCCTTGTGAGTGGGAACTACTCTACTGTGCTGTCTTAGTGAGGCTTGAACAGACCAGTCCTCACACTAATGGCCTCATAGTGTTTCTCTGATTCTTTCTTTACAGTGTAGAGTTTTCTCTATATTCTCCTAGTGAGAAGCAAGGGCTTCTCGCATATTAGCACGCCTGCCTCTCAGCTGCACCCCCTGCTCACTGGGGCTCTCCCATTCGGTTGCACTTCTGTCCCCAGCACTTCCTATCTTCTGGGTTCCTCCACTATGTCTTATTCTACCATGTGAAATCAGAAATGAGCCAGGGGCCAAAGAATGCAATTTGGTCATGGATCTCAGTGAGGGCCCCAGAGGAGGGCATCCCATGAGTCAAGGCCATAGCCATTACTGCCTGGCCTTTGAAGCACAGTCTTTGGATGTTCAGAGACTTCATTGCATGTGATCTGTTTCTGTTCTGTGCTTAGAGGTACACGGTCTCTGGCTGGGTTTGAACTTTGCCTGAGAATGAGCTGTGACAAAGGGAGGAAAATCCAGTCCTTCATTCCCCTTAGTGTATGCTGCCTGCAGGCTCTGGTGAGCACACCCAGCTAAGGGACCTCACGGGAGCTCCATCCCTCTTCCTGTTGGGAAGAAGTCCTGCTGTTTCAAACTCTGATCCCTTCTGGATCCCTCTACTCCAAGGACTTCATAAAGTGTTCCATGGCTCCTTGAAGTTAATCAAGAGCTGATTTAGATCTACATTCTAACTGATGGAGCAGAGGAGGCTGACATTACAAAGCATAGCAAACACAGCTCAATTGTTCCTTCTCCAGTCTGTTCCTATGCTTGCCTTGGGGATTCTGTTCCTGTTTCTTCAAATGAAAAGCCAGTCCATGTTTGTGTGTGTGTATGTGTGTGTGTGTGTGTGTGTGTGTGTGTGTGTGTGTGTGTTTTCTACTTCTTCATTATAGACTATGCAGTGTGTGTTATTTAGATTTACAAAGATGTATGTTTAGATTGACAATCTGAAAAAAAAAAGGGAAAATGTCTGCCCAAACCTCTTCATTTTCAGTGTCCAGACCAAGTAAGACTCTGTGGCTTCCTGATGCTTCTGGTGGTACTGCACCACTCTCTTTGATGGAGGTAAAGGAGACAGGACAAGGAAATAAAGGCAGGAAAAGGAAGAACCACAAAGGACCCCGAGTCACAGCCAATCCAGATGCTTCTGGAGCTATGAAGCCCGTGTGTCTCATGTGTGTTAGGTCAAGTCCTGGCAAAAGTCACGGACAGCTGCAGCCCCATACTCTGAAATCTCCTTTTACAAATCTTGATGTAATTTATAGGGTGGTTGGCAAGGGTTCCCTTTCATTTTCATTCTCTTGCAGACAAATCTTTAAGCAAGCATAGAAAGAGCTGAGTATGTCCAAAGGTGAGGTCAGTGCATCCACAGGAGTATGTGATGTCAGGAGAACTTTCTGCATGAAGATTGGTCCAAGGAAATGTGTTTTCTAGAAACATCACTTGTGTTGGGTTGGATTTTGGCTAACTACCACAATAATTAAAACCCTAAGTAAAAAACCTGTTTTACAGGACAAAAGCATACAGTTTTTCGGGGTTTTTTTTGTCAAATTAAAAATAATCGCAAGGGCTGGAGAGACGGCTCCTACAGTGAAGTGCCTGCCTTTACATTTATGAGGACTCGAGTTTGGACCTCCAGATCCCACCGAAAGGTCCAGGTGTGGAAACCTGTACCCGTAAGGCCAGTGCTGTGGTGGTGGTTGTGGATGTAGCAACAGACACCAGATCGTCGAATATCATTGGCCTGCCCTAACCAATCACTGAGCTTCAGGTTCAGTGGGAGACTATGTTCCACAAAGTGAAGGTGCAGAGAAATCGAGAAAGACATCTCAATTGACATCTGTGCTCCGTGTGCACTCCCGCACACGCCAGTGTGCTCTCCAATGCCTATGTGCACACGCTCACTAATACATACATACACCACACCTGAAACCACACCCAAAACCACACCCACCCCACTCCCTCTCCCCCATCAAATAATGAACTAATTAAAAACGCAAACGCAAACAAAAAGCCATGCAGTTTCTGAAAATGATTTTAGAAAAGTTTGATACAAGTTAATATGCATTGAATTGGTAATACCACATTTTGGGATTCAAATATGACATTGGAAGATATTCTGAATCTCAAATTTTTAAACCTTCTAAAAGTTTGAAAACATAAGCAGGTGACTTGATACGATGGGACTTCGGTTCTTTATCAAGGGTTTTGGCGGACAGAACCAACATGTCTCAATGTCATTTACATGGGGAAGAAACGGTAGTTAGAGAGTATGACAAGGAGGTGTAGTCAGGTTGTCTCTGAAAACTGGGACTATGACATGGAGTTACATACGGATCTATGGCAGAATTAATTAGCTGCTTGATGAAACCCCTCCCTCCCTCCTCTCGTACAACCCCTACCCCTCTGTGTGTGTGGTCAGCACGAGGAGACAATCACCTGGCAAAAACATACAGCTCCAGTTCTCTGTATATGCAAGTATATGGACTAGGTCATGTGACTGGACCTATGGAATAGAATAAGCCAAAGCAATATGTGTCACTTCCGGTCTGAGGCTTTCAATAATTGAATGGGGCTTCATTAGTCTCTTTTCTGTTTCACCTGAAAGATGTATCTTAGAAGATATGTCTTATGTCTAGACCATGTCATCTGCATGGAAACTCCATGAGATGTAAAGACACGGAACTGTTAAATCACATGGTACTGAAGACATCCTGCCAGCCAGGCATACCTGTGCTGGCTGTTGTATGAGAGACTAAGTTACGTCATTGAGTTTTGGGTGTTTGCGGCCACAGTGGGTTTGCTTTTACAAACATAGAAATCAACGTTACACTCTCTCCGTGTCCTCTTTGTAGATTGATTCCTCCCAGGCACTCATGCTCCCAGCTCCTCCACAACACCGAATCTGTTATAATCTGATACAAACCCAGCATGCGCTGCTTTGTCCTTTTTCTTGCCACACTAGGTACCAAATATCTTTCTCTGCTTCCCCGGGCACTCAAGGTTATTAGAACTGGCTATGCCATAAGACTCCTGTGTTATCTGCCTTTCCAGTTAGACTGAATCGGTGAGGGACTATGACAGGTGAAAGGAAAGCAGAAGGAGGGATCCTTCTTGTGAGACTTCCCCAGGCCCGCTGTCCATGCCACTGGAAGTCCCCTGCTCCTGCCAAGGAGCTAGCTGTCTGCGGGTCTTTCATCTTTGGAGTGTCTGTCCTATCCTGCGTGCATACCTTTGAGGTTAGAGGTGGTGACGGTGTTAAGGTGTCTTGAGCCTGGCCCCCAGGAATGAATTATTCCTAGGGTTCCCTTCCTCCTCGCCCATAGCTTTGCAATTATTTCGTAGGTAAACTTTGTTTACATGATCAGAATTTGAGGGTGTCACCTCTTTCGTGTTGGTTACTGTAAAGTCGTATCAGTTAAAGCTTCAGACTGTGTCTTCAGTAAGTTCTCTGACATGGAATTGCTTAGCGGATACCATCAGCAGAGGCAGGAAGACTGTGTCTGGGTACCTTAAAACAGGACATCACCTAGAATATGTTCACGTTTTCCTAGTAAGCGATCCTTACTTTTCACGACTCTTCAGCTACTTGCTTGCTGCTGTCGTCATTGAATTCCTTTCCTGTGGTCTGCTTCACCTCTGAAAGCCCATCAGGGCTCCCACAGTATGTGTATTATGAAGAATGCATACTCTTAGTGTAATGCCTTTTGGGATCCAAGTCTTTCCATTACAAATGAGAATGCTAGGGATTGGCGAGATGACTCAGTGGGTATAAACGCTTCCAGGGAAGCACTAAAGACCGGTGCTCACATAAATGCTGGTCAGGCATAAAGGCCTGCATATAATTCTAACCCTGAGGAGGAGGAGATAGGAGATCCCAAAGCAAGGTGGTTAGCCAGAGTAGCCAAATCAGTGAGCTTCATGTTCAACAAGAGAGACTGTGCTTTAACATCAGAGACCAGGACATTGTGGATGGTGCCCAGTGTCAACCTCTGACCTGTTCATGCATGTACACCCAAGTGCACGTGAGCCCTCACACAAATGTGCCCACACACATGAACATACGTACCCCCACAGAGAACAAAATCGGAATATTTATAAATACTAAACAAGAGAAAATAGTGAAGTAGCCACAGAACCATGTTTTTGCCAAAAGTAATCATAATTTGGGTACAGTGACCTTGAGATCATTTAAATTCTTTGTAGTTCCCAGAAAAAAAAAAAAAAGAACTACAAAAAGTATCCACCTGAAAGAGAGTTATTATTGCTTTGCTTAACTCATTCTTTTCATCCATAGGGCTGTGAGGGGGTCAGTAAACTTAACTCAGGTTGTTATAAAGATTCACACGAAGAACAAGACTGTGGTATGCTCAGCCCTATCCTGGGCATTCATATCACAGCCCTGCTCCCAAGGCTCAGGGATCTTTGAGGAGAGTGGGCAGAAACACTGTAAGAGCCAGAGGTGGTTGATAGTGTCAAGGGTACAGGGTTTTCTAGGCAGAGCAGGGTACGTGCTCCTATGAACTCACAGGATTTGAACTCACAGTACAAGCAAGGCCTCCACAGACTTGGTGTATCTCAGCAGAGAGGGGAGCATGAAGTTCTGTCCCTACCCGAGGAGCTTGATAGCTCCTGGGAGAGGGAGAGTCAGTTTCCTTTAATGATATGACCCTTGATAAGCTGGTCACACACAGAGCTAGCCCCAACCTCAAGACTAGCCAACCAACACAAACTGGATGGGATGGGAAGAGGGGGGGGGCAACCAGTGATCTCAAAGTTGGATGGGAAGTGGTGGGAGGGTGAGAGGGAAGGGTTCCAGTGGGATATGCTCAAAATGCATTCTACTAAATTCTCAAAAAATTAAAAAAGATACCGCAGAAAAAATCATGTGAATAAGCACGTACAGTTTATGCTAAGGGCTTAATTTTCCTCTGGACATTGCATCTCAGTATTCTAGGGCGTTTCTGGTGATAATAGATGTACCCTTTTTCCTCAGGAAAAGAGGAATGAGGAAGAACTCATATTCTTCCCCTAAGGGAAAAAAGAAATAGGTGAAAATAGACATTCTCCTCCAAGACAATTCTAAAGTTGCCTGCTTTATATGAGTCTCATGTAGCTTAAGCCACCAGTTACTTTTTTAAAAAATTATTATTATTATTATTATTATTATTATTATTAATGCATGTGCGTGTATGTGTGTGTGTGTATGTGTACACATGAGTGCAGGTGCCTTCAGAAGCCAGATGTGTTACATCTCCCCAGAGGTGGAAAATAACAGGTTGTTGTAAGCTGTCCTGCTGTCCTATGTAAGTCTGAGAGTGGAACTTGGGCCCTCTGAAAGAGCAATATGTGCTCTTAACTGCTGAGCCATCTCTCCAGTCCATACTTATTTTTGAAAATGAATGTATTCTTAAGGAATGTTACCATTTCCTTCCTACCTACAAGGGAACCACACATTATACCTCCCTCCCCAATTGCCACACCTTCATATTCACCACATGGGATGTATACAATGCTTAGAGTCACTAGGATGTCATGATGGGAGCAATGCCTATGAACCTTTAAAAGTCATAGCTGATCAAATGATTTTGGTTTTCCCGCTTATCCTTACCAAATGTAGCACCCATAATGCATTGCAAAAATAAAACAGAACAGTCCAGCAGAAAAAAACTAGTTGACACTTAGTAAGGTATTTCTCTTTGTCTTATTATTTTTTTCCTGAAAATGATGATTTACAAGAAGACATTAAATTACATCTGAGTTTTCAATAAAACAAACAAAAACCTGAAAACTCTGTGGTCAAAGTAGGATTCACTAAGTTGATGTGGCCACTAAGCAAATCAAAGGTGGTCAGTGCAACTGAGGAAATAAATTGACTTTATTTTATTTAATTAATTTAGATTTAAATTTAAACACTAAAGAAAAGTAGGATGTTTTCCAATTAAATATAATTTCAATGTCTTGGTATCTCTTGCTTTTATTGTAGCTCATCAGTTGTGATAGTAAGTATATTTTTAAATACAAGTGCTTACAAATTTATTGCATTCATTGTATGACTAGATCACATTATATTCTTTTTGGAAATTTTTACTTCAAAGGCCATAGAGATTCCTGAATGTATGTAGCCTTATCAGTAGGTGTGTTAAGAAAGTATCAAAATTCCACCCTGAATTTCAATATTCAATTTCCCTCACAGAAACAAAAAATGATGTTACTAATTGTATAGTGTTTCACTGCTTACATATGTCTGAAATGAAAAGGTTCGACAATGAAATAATTTTATGAGTCCAGCTTTGAGTTGAAAAGATCCAAATGCCTCCTTTGGTGTTCCTCCAACAAATCTTCAAGAGATGTCTCAACCTTAGCATGGAGGTGTAGTGCCTGTAAGGCTGGGAAAATGTTTCCTGAAAATTCCAAATGCAATCTACCAAATTAGATTTCCAATCAAATTAGGAATGTTGAAATGACTCTTAAGTACACAACATTCTTTTCCTTCCAGCCATCTGAGTCACAGTTGAAGACAGCAGTGCAGGCGGCTCTAAGTTCAAAATCCGAGATCAATGCACAGATATGCTCAAGGCCTTCCCATGCCTTTATCTTTGTTAGTTTGATAAAATTGTATAGCCTTTTCTAAACATACGGGATAATCTGCACAGTCTTAAGGAGAGTTAAATCTCCCAGGAGCACAGAGGGCAATCAGTTTCCGAGGACCCCATGAAAGAAGCTGGAGTTGTTAGTAGAGAGACCGTGACTATGACTCACCAGAGTGCAGGTGACACACAGAGAAAGTGCTTTCTTTTAAATAAACCTGAGCGTTCTATAAAAGAGCCTATACATGTCACTGTAACGAGTCACGACAGTGACTTGATGTCTTCCAATATAGATTGTGTGTCTCTTTGTTTTTCCTCAGACAGGACAAGAGACAAAACCTGGAGTGTTTGGGTCATGTGGATCACCGAAGCATTGCTATGTCTGGAATTTACTTATAAATATCCTATTGCTTTGAGGCTCACGGGCCTGGCTAAAACAGCAGGGACAATCTCATTTGCACTTTTATAGTTGTAGGGGGATTTTCAAGAGTGAAAACCATTTTCCATAATATTTTGTACCAACTTAATGGAGCCAAAGTACAATTATTACGCCTTTCATGCTTTTCTGAAGACTGACAATTTGGAAGTAATTAAAAACAAACAAACAAAATTGTAAACAAATGCCAACAGTAAGACATTCTTGGGCACTCGAAAGAACCTACTTTGCAGCAAATTTTTACTGCCTGTTTGCAGCTTTCTGCCTTTTTAAGATTATTTTTTAAACACTATAAATGACTGTTTCTACCCTTGTGAAAACCATTACTTCAAAGGGACGTCTTGTGGCACTCTTTACGATGTCTAAACAAATATCAGAAAACAAAGTGGAGTCCACCTCTTATTGTGTGTGCGATTAAACTATAAAGAGTATTTTATGAGGGTCCATTTTCAATTTCTGAAGTAAATGTTCATTTAGTAGCATTTGAATGATTTCACTTTGCTTCAAATTGGAAAATAAACTCATTTCATTAAAAAAATTTCTATGTTTATTAAGGTTAATTTTCAGCCCATCTATAAAGTGCATAATGGACCAGGTGTTAGGATTCTACGAGAGGAAATTTAAGCAAGTCTAAAAATCAGAGGCAACAAGAAGGGAATGCAAAGTAAATCTATAGAACGACTAAAATAATTTTATGCATATGCACTGAAAATAAATAAAACACGTCCAGGAGATAATATACACCAACCGAGGTGATGGACTGGAGAATAAGTGGGGTTGGATTTTATCTGAAGGGGTTAGCTTGCGATGGCAGGAAGGCGGGTTCTGGAGCAGTGGACAAGGAGGTTCACAGGCAGATAGATAGAAATAACTGGTTTAAAAACAGAAAAAGAGTGCCGGAAAGAATTATTTTTAGAGGAGTTACATGGATATCGGCGAGAACTGACAATGTCCTGTAAGCACTAGATTTACACTCTTGAAATCTTAGGAGGAACACTTTAAAAATGAAGAAAACAGGCACATGTAGAGTAAAAGTGGAATTCTTAAATATTAGGCAGGGATGAGAGTAAAGTATTAAATGGTTGATTTATATTTACTTAGGAGAGGACATTGGCCTCCATCAGAACTGGCTCTTAGGAGGAAAAACTGTGCCAGGCCAGTTTCATTTCCTCCAGGAGCAGGAATCGCTACTGAGAGCCAATCCAAAGGGATGGCTGTGCCAACCAAAAGGAAGCAATAGAAACAAAACAAAACCCAAGTTTAAACAGGTCAAGCATGAAAGGGCTAAAATCCTAAATGCCAATTTGATAAGGATTAGACAAGGCAAGGAAGGGTCTATGTAGGTACAACTTCTTTTAAAGAATAAGCTTTGCATTCTGAACAAATATTTTTACAACTGTGTGATGCAGATAATGAAACAGAATTTGACTGCCAAGATATGTGCATTTGCTGAATCAAAGAAGGAAATCAGTCATACTTTCTAAATTGAGAGCACTCAATATCTCGGAGATATCTAGAAATAGGAAGTCAACTAGTCCCCACAGTTGAGTTTTTGAACATTTACTTCATATTCAGCTTTGTTTTTAATTTTAAAAAAATGTGTGTGTGTGTGTGTGTGTGTGTGTGTGTGTGTGTGTGTTTTGTCTCCATGTATGTCTGTGCACCACAGTGTGCAGTGCCATTGGGAGCCAGAAGAGGGTGTCAGATGCCTGGAAAATAGAATTGCAGTCAATCGTGAGCCACCAAGTGGGTGCTGGAATCAAACACTGATCTTCTGGAAGGGCAGCCATTGTTCTTACCTGTTGAGCATCCTCTCTAACTCTCTGCACTCATCTTTTAAATTATTATGGGAGATGGTTTGGATTAATTTGTAACAGGGACATATAAAGAACTAATAGCTACCTAAAATATAGTAGCCATAAGTCATGTGATAACACAACAATGAAACAGAGTACAGAAAAACATTACCACTGTAAATAACAAGCAGGAACACTGCAACCGTCTCTCATATTTGTGTAAGTGTGTGTGGTGTGGGGGTGGATTAAATTTCAAATAGGCAAGGTTTGATTGGTTTTTCAGACTTATATTTTCTCAGGATTGTGTTCTGGGTTCCTATCAAAATGGAAAAAGCTGTGGATTCAGATAGACTTAGGTTCAAAGCCTGACAATATTACCTACCCATTATAGATCTTGGGCAAGAAATCCAAACCTCCCTGTTTCCTTTTCTGGAAAAGTGATACTTGGCCATTTGCAGTGGGGTGGGGGGGAGGGTTAAATAAGACCTGGTATGCAAAATGCTTGATGTCTTTATTCCTCAGTAAATATTATCTCCTTTCCATCTACTTCTGATTCCAAACTTTTCCTTCTTTTCCCTCCTTAACCACTCATACAGCTTGGAAGGAAAGGTAAAGAAAGGCCGAGAACAAAGGCCGGCCTCACGAAGCAGGAAAAGGAACACGGCGGCACTTCCTCGTACTCTTAAGTCTCTGGTAAAGGTTCCCTGACACTACAAAAAGACATTCACACTCATCTGGCGCTCTCGTGGCATTTCACGGGTTTTTGTACGTGTGTCAAGTGTCAGTTAGCAGTACCAAAGAGCCTCCTCCACAAGTGATATTAAAAAATAAAGTTTTCACCGCACATATTGAGTAAAACACAGCACAGACACGATCATCTTACTAATGCTTTAAAAAAAAAAAATAGCCATCCCAACACATCAGGCTTACAACTGTAAACTTGAACTGGAAAAAAATGTACCCCTATTTTTATAGATTTGTTCAGTTTTGTTAAGTAAACAAAAACCAATTTCCCAGCGTGTTCTGTAACATCTCGATAACAATTTAGCACCTACATGTAAAGAAAGAGTCGGGGATTATAAAATCACTTAAAATGTATTTATTTCTAGACTGAGCAGCCATAAGTCTTTGAGGATTAATTTCATGCTGAGGGTTAAATTTCCCTTTCATGATAGGCTAACCATTGCCTGGGGCTCCGAAGATAATGAACCTGCCAGGGGATTAGCAAGGAAACACTTGTGTTATTGTAAAGTAGGTACACTTCCCTTTCTGACCAAGTTCATCCTACGGGACATTAACGAATTATTCCTTCTGTCTGCCCACATTTCAATATAATGTGAGCCAGCAAGTGACCCCAAACCAATAGGACAAGAGATAAGATCTTCTCAGTGCATGAGTGTCTATTAAACTTGTCTGCAAGAGCTAGACCTCCTGCTGGGAAGCACAAGACATTTTATCTCCACAGGGCCCCTGCCTCCCTGCAGAAAGCTTTCCAAGGTAATAAAGACTAACTGGACACAGAGAGCCGAGAGGTAGGAAAGTCAACACAGACATTAGGCATGGAGAAGACTTTTTTTAAAGCAGACTTACAGGGATCAAAATATCTTCTAAATAATTTGTTAAAATATATTGTGACATGCTCAGATTGACTTCTGATGCACATGAAATCGGCAGATATTTTCTTAGATGACAGGGATGTTCCTGGATATCAAGTTTTGTGCTTTCCTCTACCTTACTTATCAGATTAACTGTGCACTTCAGTTTACAAGGGAGCTTGCTCCTCCTGTGGGGTGGCCTTCCCTTCTCTGAATGGCACTCGCCATGGTCCGTGTTCTGCTATGTAGGTGCCTTGGTTCTAGTACTGGGCTACACTCCCTTAGGGCAAGGAGCTCATGTTAACTTACCTTTGAGTATCGCTAATATCTTCCCAGACTGGATACCCAGTGACTATTCCCCAAGTGGACTCTAAGCAATTTCTACATTTTTTTTTAACAGTTTTCTACCACTGGGCAATGAACAGAGCAGAACATTCTAAGGGGAATGCAGAATATGTGGTTCCTGTGAGCCAGAAAGTTATAAGTTAGGAATGTTTAGTATAAATCAAGAATGTTCTTATTAAGAACCTGCTCTGTTACTGAATGGGACAGTTGCTGTCAAAGCAAGAGCTTCTGCATCTCTAATTTGTTGCTAAACAGTAGCTGGGACAATGCAAATATTTAGGGTTTCACTGGCGTTTGCTACAGTCCAAGGTGGTGCGAAGCACAATCTGCATAGGAAAGTAGTTTTCTTATTGTATAGATAGACAATGCTTCTATATATTCGCTTTCTTGTCAGCGTGAAGATTGCAGAATTGCTCCCATGGTAGTATTATAACATTTCATGAATGTATTTGACTAACAGAGTCTGTAACTCTCAAAGACAAATATGTTGGAAGCTATCATGAAATATTATAGAGTGAAGATGCCTCCATTAGATTTCTGCACTTTAATACTGAAGCACCATATATATTTGTATTAGAGAAGGCAGTTTCATTAGCATGGTGGATGTGGGCATCAGAGTATCTGGGTAAAGAACTGAATGGGTATCAGAGAAAACGGACATAGGCAGTAAATGTAGCAAGAAAATTAATTTAAATATATTCTTGTTTTAAAATGTGAGACTATCTTTTAAATTTATATTTTATAAATTATAATATATAATATGTATAATATAATATAAATGTTTTAAAATTATATTTAAATCTTTAAAATGAAATTTATATTAAAAATGTGAGAAACAAGAATATTTTATTTTAATTTTTTCTTTTGACTTTTCAAGACAGGGTTTCTCTGTTGTAACTCTGCTGTCCTGAAACTTACTCTGTAGACCAGGCTGGCCTTGAACTCACAGAGATTCATGGTCTCTGCCTCTTGAGTGCTGGGATTAAAGGTGTTCACAACAGCCAGGTTAAATTTTTTATTAGTTGTTTGAGAACAACTTTCTCTTCTATCAGATTCAATGTATCTGGTCTGATGGTAAGGTCTTTGTGCATTTGGAGTTGAGTTTTGTACAAAGTGATAAGTATAAATCTATTTGCAGTCTTCTGCATGCAGCCATCTAGTTTGACCAGCATCATTTATTGAAGATGCTTTCTTTTTTCCATTGTATATTTCTGACTTCTTTATTGAAAATCAGGTGTCTACAAGTGTGTGGATTTATATTTGGGTCTTCAGTTTGATCCCATTGATTTCTTTTCTTTTTTAAAGAAAGGGAGAATTTAAAAAGACAAGTAAAGCCAGGCAGTGGTGACACATCCCTTTAATCCCAGCACTTGGGAGGCAGAGGCAGGAGATCTCTGTGAATTCGATGTCTACAGAGCAAGTTCCAGGACAGCCAGAGTTACAACCACATCTCAAAACAAAACAAACAAAAAACAAACAAACAAAAAAAGGCAAGAGAAGGCTCAGAGGATTTTTGAAAGAAGTCACGTTAGGTGTCTTGGCTTCTCAGGAGAGAAGAAAGCAAGTCCATCTACAGACTCATGGGTAGTGTGCAGCTAGAGGACCGTGAACTGGGGTCCAGCTCAGAGAGCACCTGCTGAGAAAGTAAAGTTGGTCTTCAACAAAAAAAGATAACTAGAATGTTTGCCAAGTTGTAGTGAGGCCAGAGAATATGGAACTCAGGGCTATGTGTGACTAAAATGGATGATTAAGCATGTCCAAGTGAGAGTCACGTGAGGTCAGGGAGGAAGACTTGAAGAGTGAGCGGAAGGGTAGCTGCTCTGAAGAGATGGAGCGTACATGACAATCTAAAACCAAGAAGGGTGGGGATTTCACATCTGACGTTAGGAAGTGACCACCTGGACCAGGGTTGGCATTGGGAGAAGGCTAAGGGCAGCGCAGCAACCGTGGGAACACAGGGTGAGACCTCTGGCCGCAGTGAGGTTAGAAGCCCAATGATGTCATCCATAACAGGCTCTGCTGTCACTGAGGGTGCTGGAGGTATGGCCACTGAGTGCTGCAAGGTCAATGAGTGTTGGTGAGAATAGGGGTTACCCTGTCAGACCTACCTGATTGGAGGGCATGAGGTGGTATGGACACCATGGATTTGTAGCTCCGTGATCTATTAGAGATCTCTGTCTCCACACTGTTCTGGTCTTCCACCACTGAATCTTGTCATGTCGCATTAGAAGACTCCCCACTACCATGATGTCACTCTGAATTCCTGCTTTTCCCAGTGCTTTTTCTTGTGAATGAACAGTCCTATGATCCAGTCTTCACTTCTACTCCTGCTATTCTGTCCCAGGGCAGCAGGGCCTGCAGGTGGGCTCCAGGAATTGCATTGCCATTCCAGAGTCAACAGGAGTGACCAAGGTCTGCTATTGCTGCAGCTTCCCCTGTGGATGACTGATGTGGACAGGTGGTTTAGTGGTCACGGTCCTCGAAACAGAAACACACAAGCCATCATGAAGGAACTTCGGTCAGTCAGGAGGTAGAATTCAGGGTCTGAGGGTGACTAGTGGTGGGCAAAGTATGTACAGCCCTCAGGGTCCTCACCCAGCTTCCCCTCTAGGTGAGGTTTCCTGATATGTGGAAGTAATGTAGAAAGCAGAGACGCCCAGATGTGTGCCAGGATTTCTCACCTCCTTCTGGAAGAGTGAGATAAGTACTATAATCTCACCAAAGCAATCCCTTCATAAGAAGCAGCAGCTGTGTAGCCCTGTAGGGGTGTTTGGGAAGCCACATGGGGGCATACGGCACATGCTCTTTCTCCACGTATCTAAACTGCTTCCACTTAAATTGTGTATCTTTCGCTAATTAAGAAGCACTGCTTTGTGGACTTCCAAAGCATGGGTAGCCTGGTTTCTTCCCGACAAGGTTCGGTCTGCCGAGGGAAGATGGCTACAACGTACAAGATGTAGAAATGGTCCTATGTCTTAGAAATGTGGCTTGGTCCACAGAAAGTCAGTTTAAAAGACATGAAGATTTTAATTTCAGAGAGATTGGAAGGTATGACAATATCATGTGAAGAACGATTTACGTCGCTTTGCACAAAAGTCTGTGTACACTATCATGGGGGATGACTGGTACGCCAGGCGACGTTCCTGTTCAAGCTAATGAGAAAAAAGGACGCTCATCTCCAGATGACAACGACTCAGGTCATGAGAAGTCTTGTTCACTTCTTAGTAAAAGTCAGCAGAAACACATCTTTCCATCTCAACAGAGGTTTTAATAAGTTCAGTACACTAACCAGTAACCTGGCTCTTGATGGAATTTCGAGTTGTTACAGGGTTTGTATGACTACCTTCTTCAACACTCCACTTCAGGTGGAGTGTGCATTCTAATCTGCCAAAAAAGCCCTCAGCTGAACGAAGTTCTTTAATCTACATAATTACTGTAAATTCTATGTTTGGTAGGTTTTCACTTGGTGTTTCTTTTAAAGTACTCACTGGAAGTTTATCCAAGATCACTTACTCATAATTATTTACCATTTTCCATATGAAGGTTATTAACCTTAATTAAAATGCATTTACAGTTAAACATGAAGGGCTCTTGTTAAAATTATATTGACAAATTGCATTACAAATCCCCATAGTGGTACCACACTTAACTCATCTCTCAAACCAACATTCAGAAACATTTATGCATTTATAAAAAACGGTGAAACTTTTAAGATATCCACTTCAAGAAGCATTTGTTTCTAGAGCACACAGAACTCTGAACACAAAGGAGCTTGGTGTATACTTTACTTTGACCAGAAAATCATTTTCCTA
Source organism: Cricetomys ansorgei (assembly GCA_026225945.1). Lineage (NCBI taxonomy): Eukaryota > Metazoa > Chordata > Mammalia > Rodentia > Nesomyidae > Cricetomys > Cricetomys ansorgei. The sequence goes on from JAMJFZ010001131.1 coordinate 14,850,209, forward strand.
ACTTAAAAACTGACTAGAAGGGGACAACGTTAACTTTTATATAGTTCAATTTTGTAAAAGGCTACTCTCTAGCACTAAATGACAACTTTGGCTCCAGAAAGCTAAATTTTTCTGTGTGAAAATGACTCTTGCATTTGCCGGGTGGTGACAGCCACAGCTGGGAGGAGGGGCTCCGACAGGGGGGATATGTATGTTCTGGAGACGCAGAGAGAGCTTTGTAACTTCTGGAAGATGGTTGAAAGCCAGTGACACGAGGAACAGGAAGGAGTTTGAACCCTCAGCTCTTGCACAGAAGCATAATACAGAGATTCCAGAAGGAGGCAGGCTCACGGCATAGGCTCAGCAAGAATGTTCTTTGATAGGATTTATGGTTTCATCTCAGAAGAGAAGTGAAACCAGTCGGGGATAAAAGCACAGTGAGCTGTTTGGTCCACATGTCAATGTTTTTCATGCGATATATTTTTGTACAGAAATTAATATTATCCCTCCCCAATACCTACCAGATTTCCCACTTCAAGTTCTTTATCTTTCTAAACAACAACAACAACAACAAAACAAAAAACAAAGCATACAGACAAACAACACCAAAAAAAACCCAAACAAAGCAAAATTAAACTAAACAAAGCAGAGTCCATATCGTGTTGGCCAACTACTCCTGAGCATGAGGCCTGCTCTGGGATGTGGGTGATGTACAAGAAAACTGTCAAGCTAGCTATTGATTGCAAATAGCTTCTTGATTGGGTGTGGGGTTTTGGGTCTACCTTCCCTTCTCCAAGGCACAGTTATTTTATTCATTGAATCGTCTGTATAAAATTATTGCCAAGGATGTCCGCACAGTAAGTCCATGGGAGTCGAGCCTTCAGTGTGACTGGAGGAGACACCCAATTTTCTGATCATCATTACCCACAGAGTTTCCCTTCTCAACAGCTTTCAGATTTGCTATACCATTTCAGTTTCCACTGATTTTCTAGCAGGAGCGTACATTAATTTACAGTTGTCTTTATTAAATAACTCCAACCTCTCTGTTCACTCATGCTTGCTATCTTAAATATGACTTTCACCTACAGTAGTTCTCTTCTGCCTAGTCCCACCAGAGCCAGACATGCCAGGAGCCCAACATCCCCCAGAACCTACCCCCACCTCACTTGTCATTTCAATTTCCACTCTTCTCTAATCAGACCCTGTCTAGGGAAGTGGACCGTGGCATTCATCCCACACTACCCTGCTCAGGTCTTCTTCTCTGCTTTGTATTTGTGTTGTTTCTTTCCATTGGAAAATTCTACTGAAAACTTTTATCGAAATCTGCAAGGCCAGAAAACATGTATGAGAATCTTGTTCTCTCTTTTCCCTAAGGTCCGTTTAGATTAGCACCAAATTCTCTTCTCCATATATTTTCTTTCCACATATTTTGCCTCCTTAAAATAAATTGTAAGCCTCTAGGGGGTGAACTAATGTGCAGAGATCATATTTTCTATTCATTCTCTCTGAGTACATACGCAATAAACATGTGACTTGATACACTAGCAGATGTTGGCACACAGGTTATGAGTTCTGTATTAATACACAATGGTATTCTTTTCTTTCCCTTAAGGATTTACTTGATTTTTGTTAAGGACAACAATGTGTCTAAGGGCAAGCCTACGTTCTAAAGTTCTGTAGAAGTGATTACATGAATCTCCCAAGCTCCCCTTAAAGGTGGCAGATGCGCTTAGGAAGCCTGGTACTCTTGTTTCTGCCTTCCTCCTCATTCCTTTTTGAAAACTAGATACATAGAGTTCTTGCAGCAACTTCATAGCATGATATGACATTACTTAAAAGGATGAAGGCCACAAAGGATGGGAAAGCCAGGACCAGAGGAGCTTAGGTCTCAGGTGATGATGTAGGCCTAAGCTCTCGGTTTGTTTTATAAGGAAGATATCCTGATTATTTGCAGCTACATACATTCCCTAATTTATGTCAGTACCAATAAAGCAGGTTTCATAGAAGATAATAAAGGGAGGGGAAATCGTTAGTTCTTAGTATAGGTAGGAAAAGGTTAAAGTGGGACACTTCTGAAAACTGGATCAAAGGACACGACAAATATTAGAGAGACCCCCACTTGGAACATGCATTGTGTAGCTAACACTGAAGGCTTTGGGAGGATGAAGAATATGAGTTTAGGGGCTATGGACTCTCTCTAGTCTTAATCTCTGGTGGCCAACCCCAGGAAAATAAACAGGAATAAACTATCAGAGGATTTTTGTGGTATCATAAGGGTAGAACATTGTACAGGTACTCTTAGTTTAAAAAAAAAAAAAACACAGTCAAGTATACTATTACATAATTGAAACTCTGTAGTTGACCCAAGGAAGGCAAGGCTCATCAAGAACTCACTGTATGTATGACTAGCAGCAACTATCACTGAGCTAATAAGAATATTCACAGAACCTACTTAATTTATAGTTATTAAAAGCAGTCTTAGAATGGTAAATGTTATAAGTCTCATATATAAAACTATCTAGAGTTACCAATTTTTAACATTTCCCCACATATTACTTTCCCTGTTCTCTCTCTCTCTCTCTCTCTATCTCTCTATCTCTATCTCTATCTCTGTGTGTGTATGTGCATGCACGCATGCATGTGTGTGCATGTGTGTCCGTCTTTCTATGTAGATATAAGTATATAAAATATTTTTGATAAAATACATGCTATTATGACATTCCACACCTAAATACATTAGCATACTTCTTTTAAGAACCAAGACATCTTCCAACATAATCAGATCCTATAACTTCATTCTTGATATTTAGAAGGAGTAGGAATTATACTTACTGTGGGGATAAGGACAAATGTTTAGAATGTAGTTAGGGGTTATAGTGATTAGTAAAGTGGTGGTTGTAGGTTCTCCTCCAATATCTATGATTTCATTATCCCTGAGTTGGTTTCCAGTGCCAGGCATGGATTCTCTCTTGTTGATTGGGACTTAAGGCCAATAGAGAGCTGTTGATTACTGCCAAGGTACCACTGCTGCACCCTTAGGGTTATTGTGCCATTGATGTGGTTCAAAGGCATTGTATTTGGGTAAGGCTGTAGGTTGCTTCCTTCCTTTGGAAGCTTGCATGGTAACTTACGGTACCATGAAAGCTCGTACTCATGGAGGAAGCATTCAGGGCACTGACCTTTATAAAGAATAAGACCAATTGGTTGGAGAACGTCACACAATTTGGCTTTGACTAATTGGTTCTTTGTCATTTTTCAGATTTAATACAAAACTTTCATCTAAAAGATGCTACATAGGTAATATTGTGACTTCCTCAGCATACCACATTAGCAGACCACATCAGCTGGTTCTTGATATGCAAAGAAACAGATTTTTATGTTTTCTGGCTATAGCGCTATCGACATGCTAATCCAGCATTGGCTAGGTTAGTCACTGTCATCAGCATTTCATTCTATCTTAAGAACATATCCTATCTAATTTACAATTTTCCTATAAAGTAGAGAAATAAGAGGAAAACTGTATGATATGTTGCTGGGAACATTGTGGTTCAGTCTCATGCTGCTCCTTTCCACGGCCCTTGTTAGAAATGCAGGACAAGTGAGCAAAAGTAACTCTAGCAGCATATGAGGGAGAAAAGCACAACCCAGATCCTGCAAAGCTGTGCTACTTAAAGGGAGATGTGAAGAAGAGACAGAGAGACAAATGTGAAACAGGACTCCTGGGTGCCCAGTCACCTCCATTTTATTTTACCTAATGAAGCAAGAGGTAAAATGTTGACCTAACCAGTCAGACAGAAGCCCAAGAGGAACTTTGGAGACCCTCTCTGCCCTTGTGCCCTGACACCCTTTGTTACTTCCAAGTGGATTGAGACCAGGCTGTGAACCATGTAAATAAAAGGCTTCCAGGTTAATGAAAAGCTTCAGCACCATTTGGAAATCTGGACAGAGGGTCATGGCATCTCCCAGTCCAAAGAAACTTCATGCAGCTGAGTAATAAAGTTTAACGAATGCTGGTGATTTTAAATCACGAGCCTGAGACTGGCCAACAGCTAATGGTTTCCTTACAGAGTCTTTCCCATAGTTGGGACACAGCAAGAGCTCCTAAGTTGCATGGGAAACCATATCATACGTGAAATGTAATATTCCACATGCCCAAATCCAAGGGGACGTTTTTGAAAAGGGCAGTAAACATTTCTCCCAAGCTGATGTTTTTATTGGGTGATGGCATGCTTTGTGCTGCATTTCATTAATTATCGGCAAAAGGAATTCTCTTTCAACATCATGTCAGAATTGACCTACTGCAATCATGTGACGGTATAAAACTGGGTTGCCAAATATCTTCTCTATCTTTCTAGGGCCGTACACAGGCAATTCACACTGACAATTCAGCTAAAACTAACTCTGGAAAAGTTTACATTTCTGAATAACAACTGTGGATGTGCTTTATATCACTTCTAAAATGATTGATCTAATTGCTTAAAATAGCAATATAAGAATAGGTGGACTTCTGAAATCTTATGAATTATTTTCAGAGTAGATGAAAAAAATCAAATATAAAAATTTCCACATTGAGATAGATTCACCGTAACATCCTTGACATCCACTTAAAATTATAGTAGAGATGAAGTTACAGTGACTGAGTGCATGGACTTTAGATATTCTATAAGTCACAGCATACTGAAGACATTCTTGCCTTCATCCAAGGCATGTATGAGACAATAGTATTTTCAGGAATGCAAAGAATTTTTCAACATTGAGAAAAGCTTTAAACTGAGTTATTTCAGAAAAAAAAATCTTATCAAAGAATATAACCTAATTGATGGCCAAATTATCGCCTTCATCTCAAATCTCTTCTGCCAACAAAACATTTGTTATTGGGTTCTGCCTATTCTTAAAAGACTATAGCTGCTCGTTTAGACATCCTCTTGATAGGCACGTCTGCGAATTTAGCATAAATATGAACTTGGAGATTTATGGGGCAGGATATTATGTTCATACACTGGCACCTCCCAGTTCTTCAGAGATCATAATTTCTGCCTCTGTTTATTATCCAGTTTATGGCTGGAGTATAACAGATGATTCATTTTTAATGTAGTAAATGTTTTGGGGGTTTGTTTGAGGGAAATAAAAGTTTATAGTCTTGGATGTGGGTAGTAAACTGGAGTGTGAGGTAATATATTTTTTAAATATGGTGATAGGGACATTGACTTTCTCCTCTGTCCTTGACTCCAGCAAAGAATGAATGACAATGTTTCCATCAAACCCCCTAATCTACGTTACTCTACCTTGCAACTCAGTAAACTCTGAATCTTGATTTTCTTAAAAAGATTCAAACTGATGCTTTTTATGTGTGGAAGAAAATTTCAATTCGTAACAAGAAACATAATTTGCTAAGTATATAAAACATGGGGCGCAAGATGCAAACAAAACAAATACCTCATATCAAGAAGAATTATAGGCTGAAACAAAAATAAAGCTTAGAAATGTTAACCACTTCCATATTCAGCTTTCCTCTCACATGAGACAGGTTCTTAATTCCCATATTATCTGTCCATCCACACAATTAACAAATGATTTTGAGCTCATATAAAACATTAGACATAGGTGCAGTATTGATGATGGACGAAAACCACAGCCATCAGAATTTACCTTTGAGGGAAGGAAATAAATAATTGACAAATAGAAAAACATATAGACATATCATTTTCAAAATTCCTAAATCCATTTTTTTTCAAATCACAATTTTCCCATAAATTCATAGTAAACACATCTGGAAGCAAAGTCTTACCAGAAAAGAATTTCTTACTCTCCTCTCTCCCTAATCCCCGAGTGCGTGTGTGTGTGTGTGTGTGTGTGTGTATGTGTGTGTGTGTATAGCAGCAGTTTTTGTGTTTAGTTATAGGATACTGCCACAGACGCTGTTAGGGAATTCCTTTTGTAATATACATGTTAAATGACCCATGGTATGCTTCAATGAAATGTGCAAATGTTTCTGAATTCTGACTCACATCATTTCCTAAGAATTTTCAATAAGGAATTTAGTACTGTATAGTATCATATCAGGCAGTAAATGAGTAGAGAAATAAAAGGATAACTCAGAATTTCCTTTTTCAAAATAATATTGTGTGTGTGTGTGTGTGTGTGTGCGTGTGCGCACATTAAAGCTAGATGTGAATCTCACCAGTCATTGCTTATGAGATATCTCCCTGGTTTGTTGAGACAGGGACCAGGCAGTCGCTGAATAGGTTAGGCTGCCTTATCTCCTCTCTCCCCAGAGTTGGGATTAGAAGGGCATGTCATCATGCCCAGCTTTTATTTCATGGGTTCTAGGAATTGAACACAGGTCCCTCTTGCTTATACACATTACTAACTGAGCTATTTTCCTAGCCCATTCATACTTTTACTAAAATACTAAGTTGTCAGACAATTTATGTATTTTCAATGGCTTAACATAAAACCTTAAGTTGTTGGTCTGAGTGTTAGTATTAACTTCATCTACTAAGGAAACAGAAATGAGACACTGTAAAGTGCAGTGTAGTCAGGGAAATAGATCTGAAAACAGAAGGATGTTGTTCTGTCTAGTGTTCTGTCTACCCCACGCAGCTAAAGTCATGTGAGAGGAGGGAGCCTCTATTGAAAAAATGCCTCCATAACACTGGGCTGCAGGCAGGCCTGTAGAGCATTTTTTTAAATTAGTGACTGGAGGAAGAGGCCCAGCCCATTGTGGGTAGTGTTATCACTGGGATGGTGGTCCTCGGTTCTATAAGAAAACAGGCAGAGCAAGCCATGGTGAGTAAGCCAGTAAGCAGCACTCCTCCATAGCTGGATCAGCTCCTGCCTCCAGGTTCCCACACAAGTTGAGCGCCTGCCTCGCTTTGGATATGTAAGCCACACAAACCCTTTCCTTCCCAGGTTGCTTTTGGTCACGGTACTTTGTCACAGCAATAACAACCCTAAGACAGATGCCATACACTGAAGAAATGCCACAATCACAGTATTCCGTGGGAGAACTGGGCAGACAATGGCGAGTATTTCAACACCCAAGGAAGGCTGAAAAACGAAGAGGTGTCTGCCAGGCACTGACAGTCAGAGAGGACCCTCTATGAGGGGATTTCTGTTTTCAAGGACTTTCCAAACCTGAGGAGAAAATGCCATGCTTGAGGGAAAAGCACGACGGTGAGTGTGGCAGTAGCAGAGGGTGCACAGGAGCGACGTGGAGAAGAGCGACGCCTTGAGAAAGTCCGAGTGCGGTCTGCAAGGGGGTTTGCGGGCACTGGAGTGATTGAAACGGTTTTCTGCCTTTGAAAATGTATTGTTCCAGGAAGATGCCCTGGAAACTGGGAAGGTCGGCACTGAACATGGACCGACAGTGGTAGGCAGACCCCAGCGAAAAGACGATGAAGCCTGAACGGAGGCAAAACCAGCAGCGAGGAGTGGGCACACTTGGAAGAAAAAAAAAAAAAATATATATATATATATATATATATATATATATATTTTTTTTTTTTTTTTCTGAGACAGTTTCTCTGTTGTAACTCTGACTGTCCTGGAACTCACAGAGATTGGCCTGCTCATGCCTCTGGAGTGCTTGGATTAAAGGTGTGTGCCACCACTGCCCAGTAGAAACAAATATTGTGCTGACCAAGGATGTGAAGTGGGCATGAAGGAAGATTCAGGTGTCCAAACTATAAGACCGGGTAGATAAAACCATCACGATTTGGGACAATTGAAGGCGCTGCTACAAAATACATACACCCCTCCAGATGTTTTCTTTCTATGTTCCTGCTCTAACTCAAAAAGCCAATGATACTCTGCTTGACACAACTGTGGACCCAATTCATAAGGCACAAGGAGAATAATTTTTTTTCTTGTACTTGGGGACTTTCCAATGGACAAGAAAAGAATTACACATTAAGTATATTCTCCATACTGTCAAGGCCCAGATTTGGTTCCAGTGTCATAAATCATCATAATTAACAACCTTTCAACTCAATGGATCCCAAAGCACTTTCCAAATTATGCAACTTTGGAGGTGAATTGCCTCAGCTGTCCAACAGCTGTCAGCAGCGGTCTGCATGGGGACAGAGCGAAAGAGAGGATGTGGAATCTCCACGGAACTCCTCGTAGCATACAGGTTTATGGAATGTAATTCCTTGAAATGGAATGTGGCCAAGAGCTGAGTCCCATCCCTTCTTGGTAGAAGTGCAGTAAAACCATTCTTATCCCTAAATGACCAACAGATTTCTTTTTCTTACAAAAGATATTTGTGAGCAGTATCACTAGCAGTCCTATGCCGTGGAAAATAGGTTGTGTATTTCAAATTGCATTGCTTATTTTGATAATAACTTCCACAAGACCTGATTCAGAGATGGTAGTTTAAAGCATAACATTATTTCATTTTCATATATTAATAGATTAATGAACTGTGAAACATCAAATGATCTGGAATCTGAGAAATCTTCTATGCTAACATTCCTTTGGGGGGGGCAGTTAAGTTTGAGCATCTTGAAGGGTCATTTTTATAACCGAATAAAATATGACTTTTTTAATCTCTCTGTTAGTGCAGGCCCATTTGGTTCATAGTAAACTCTGCACCATAATTTATGAATTCTTTGTTTTCCATCTATTAAGTACACTGGATTTGCAAAGTCATAATGTCTACATGCAGAATATGTAGAGCTCCTAATTTAGTCAAAGTTTTATGATGAATATAAATTGATATCTTTTTCAATTTTTCATGTGTGTGTGTGTGTGTGTGTGTCACATGTATGCAAGTACCTATGGAATCAAGAAAGGCTGATTCCCTGGAGCTGGAATTACATGTAGTTATGAACTTCCCAATGTGGGCGTGGGGTATCAAACTCAGACCCATTGGATGAGCAGCAAATTCTCTTAACCATTGAGCCTTCTTTTCAGGCACCCAAAGTAATATCTTATGCTGTGTATGGCAATATTAAAAGAATCTTAAAATCTTAAAATGTAAATGGTCATTGGGATTGCCGTGGACTAGCTGAAGAGCATCCCCAGCACAGTAATTTCCGCCGTTCCCACCTGCCTGTCTGCTTTGCTTCCTTTGCGGTTCCTGTGGAGAAGACTTCAGAGAACAGTGTCATGGGGCACTGCCATGATCAGCACTTCCCCTTCTGACACGCAGGCTTGTGAAGTGACACAGACTCAGCACATCTTACAGTGAGGAGGTAACCGTGACGGAAGGGCTTTTATGTTTATATTTCAGAATAAGCACCGATCTAAGAAGGAGAAATTCAAGGCCATTGTACTACAAGTGACATAAACTATTTTACTAACACCATTGAAAAGGGAGAAGTAAGGCCTTACTTAGTTCCTTTTATGCCAGTTCAATAAAATGAACACTTCTGGGTTCATTAAGTTGTTAGATAACAGCTTAAGTGATACAAAGTAAAACAAGACGGGAGCTCTAATTTTAAAACCTTGGCCTATACTGAGGTTTTGAGTAATCTACCTAGATTTCTGAGGGCCTTGGAAATCAGTATCCAGAGATGTTCCCATTCAAACCCAAGTTAGGCCACAGCAAACTTTTGGGATCTGATAACCGGCTCAGTTAATTTCTCCTACTCAAGAGCTTGGCTTTTTTTTTAAACCAAGTTTCATGCCTAGTCTGCCCTCGAGCTCACCATGTTATTGTGTATAGCCTAGAACTCCTGATCCTCCTGCCTCTACCTCCCAAACTCTGGGACTACAGGCATGTAATACCATACTCAGCCTAGGACTTAGACTTTAAAAGGCAATATTATTTTGTTACTCCTAGTTTCTCATTAATATGCTAGTTGGTTAATTAGCCCACTCAACTCAAATCTTTATTTTTACGTGGCTAAGTGCCTGTGTCTGGGAGCAAGTCAGCAGGATACACCTTCTATCTTTCCGGACAGCACCTTTAGTCTGGTGTAGAAAGGGGTAAGGGAGAAGGCGATCAGCATTTGGTGTTGCAGGAAGAAAAGTGGGGGGCAGTTAGTCATAGGTTGGAGGAGACAGACCTCTAGGAGAGGATGAGGTGTTTTAAAGGAAAGCCCAAAGAAGGATCAGTCAGTTATGGGGAAGGGAAAGGAGTGGAAATGGAAAGAAAGGATGTTCCAGGCAGAGATGCCAGCAGGAACAATGGCGAGGTAAAGACAGGAGAGGGGCACTAGGGAGAACAGCAGCACAGAGCACAGGAGGGGTCAGGAGGCACAGAGGGGCCAGATCTACTCTGTAAGGAGGCAGAGCAGCTTGAGCTGGGTCTAAACAGACTTCCTAACTGAGAAAGAAAACAGGACGTGCTTCCAATCACATCAATTCATATTTACAGGAAATTATAGACTGCTGCCAGCGGCTGGCTTTTGACAGAAACTACATGGCAGTTGACACTGTCCGTAGTTTAGGACACAGGGATGCTACCAGATTGGATATCACCACTCGCACTTTGTAGATTACTAAGCCAGAGACCAGGTAAACAATTAAGCAAGTCGCAAGGTTAGTAAGTGTTAGAATCTGTAATCAAAGCCAGGCCTGTTCTGCTCTAAGCTTTCGCCATACAGAAGCAGTACAAGGGGGAGAAAGCCCTTTCACCACCTTTCTCGGGGAAGAGGGATTTCATTCCAGAAAGCCACTTGATCAGATTCATTGCCTTTTCACAGAGGTACGTGCAATCTCTACGGAAAACGGGCTGATGGTCTATTGCTTGCTCTAACATGTTAATTTCTCCATTGCCTGTACTCTCCAGACAGCTAACGAACTATAACACCACCGGGCACTAACAGATTTTTGTCCCTGAATAGATTTTTAGCGCCATTCAGCCCAAAGGCAGAACGGGGAGTCAGCATTTATTTAGAGAGTAATACTTTGGTCTTGATTGTACCCTGTAGGAACTATGTCAGTCAGCGTCCAAGTTCAGAGTTAATGCACACACAGGGGCGGCGGCAGGTGACAGAGAGCCCTGGTTTCCACCGATTCTCCTCTTCTACACATGGTACCAATGACAATGGTGATTAAAGGTCATGACATTCCACAGTTCTCTTTCCATAAGACAGAATTTCAGGTTTAAAGTACGGTGTTCACTCTGTCCAGGGAGTTGTTCGGTATCTCTGGTTAAAGGGGAATGTTCTTATTATAAACAGGCTTTGTTTGCAGGAGTCATTAATAGTTTATTAAACTCGGTCTTTACTATGCACAAAATAAAGGATGTAAGATTACCTGGGAGCCATATGCGTCACATGATTTGTTAGGGCCCAATCACACCTAATTTCAGTGGCTGAAGGAAAAGGGGCAAGCAATTAAGGGAGAGTTTGGCTAGCTTCTGTTCAACTGGGGACGGAAACCTGCACAGCTGGAGACAATTCTAAGCAAATTGATCAGAATTCCATTACCTTACTTAACTAGAGACTGGCTAACAAGTTGATACTCATGAGTTTCTATAATCAGGGAGCAAGTATTTAAGAACTCAGGAAGGAGAGTCACATTGAACATCTCAAGAGCTTTTACTGAGATCATTTTAAGGAGCAGGAACACCTGTTAGCCTGGGAAAAGGTGGATCGATTTTTATGAATAATGTAATTTGCTGGGCAGCAACAATTTTATATCTAAGTTAGGCAAGTCAAACATTTAAGTATGGTCACTTATTAGACAAATTGATAAACTATACAAAACTGGGAAGTAGACAGTCTTTGGCATAATTACTCCTAATGTTTGGGAGTCAAAATATCATGTTTGGTTATCCAAAGCAATGTTACCCATGTTTTGTTTTGTTTTTCTTTTGTTTTGGTATTTATTCACCAAATGAGAAGTCAGGAGTGTTCCCAGAACCCTATGTGGAGTTGCTTTACAAATACTGGTGTTGCTTGTCCATCTGTTGGCATGGTGACCACATCCCAAAGTATCTTTTCCTGTGACAGCTCAGCTACTTTAAGAATGTTTCGATAGTGAATAGGGTGCTTTGGAAGCATACCAAGCATATTAAACATTTTGAAGAGGAAATAAAATACTGTTACATATTTTTAGTGATAATCTAGATCTATCACCCTCCCAACCCCACCAACATCAGTTATTTTTGCAGTTGCAGACTTTAATTCATAGCCCACAGTACTTGGAACACGTGCATTGCTGATCCAACGGAACAGGCTAATATTCTGCCCTCCTGTCCATGGAGTAAGAGTGACCATCCCCCACCACCAGTGCAAAAACATTCACAAAGAAAAGAACCAAATCCAAGTTATTTCTGCCTCTCAGCAAAAGTGAGTCTTTGGGTTCTACATATTTCTTAAATGTAACATTGCTATTTAGGAAAAGAAACTACAACAATCAGACACACCTGTGTAGTGTCCTGTGCTCTGTTCACACTTCATGTTGTATCTTAAAGTGACAGGGTATTAAAGTGTCAGTGTAATTCCTGTGCATTATGCAATAGCTGAAACTATAATTGCAGTTCCTAGCATTGTGTAGTTGAACTCAACTTCTTTACAACTCCCCAAATGCACATATTCCGTGAAATATGCAGTTTTCACAATATTATGAAAGTTAAAAAAATTGAAATACATCTTTACACAAAATTGCAAATTCATATTGTCTCCTTTTGTGTGTGCTTAGTATCCTTAGAGGACTACTACCATCATGCATTTGGTTCAATACATGACATTTTGGATAAGAAAATCGTTACATTAATATCTCCAAGACAAACACACAGCTAACCACATTCAGGTTTTAATATATATATTAAAAAGCCATACAGGAAACACTCCTAAAATTTTACATGGAAACCAAATATACTGAATTTGAATATAATGAATATCATAAACATGAAATGGGATCAAATTGTTTCCATACACTGAAGTAGGAAAATCGTAAATCTTCTAGAACATGTACCCTAGTAAGAAATTATGACTTTCTTATTGCAAAAATCAGGAGTGTTTGGAAAGCAGTCATACTATATAAGGCTGTCTCCGCCACCAAGACAGAGTATTACTAAGGACCGGGAATAAAAGCAAAACAATACACATTCAAGGGGAAAGAAGGATGATTAAATTGTCCATTTGAAGACTTTAATAATAAAGTAAGAATCATTCTCTACCGGGCTATGCTTCCTTTAGTATCTCCACACAACAACCCCAAAGTTATAAAATCTGAGACGTTTGCTGAGAGAATGCTGTGTTCGCGTTAAGCATCAGTTGTCCAGGACACTGTTGGGGACAGATCACGCTTTCATTCATCACCTTACAAAACCTTGGCCCTTGCTAACAAGTGGCACTTTGAAAGCCAGGCTTTGTCCTTTTGTATCAGAATATTCGTTTCTAGCATCTAGAAATTTGTTTCTGGTCAGTTGCTCAGCAGTTTTGTGACCACCTTGATTCCCTCACCTCCAAGACTCTTCTTGCTCCTAGTCCAGCTATCAGCATCTAGTTTCTGCTGGTTCCTGCTGACCACTCAGGCTAGGGAAACCCTTTCCTTGGTCCTTTTAGACATGTAAACATACTTACCCTACTCAGCAGTTTGTTATAAAGAAGAATTGCTGCAATGATTGCAGTTGTTCTAAGCTGGCTATTCTTGGTTCTGCTGGGCCAGTGACAAATACCACAGATCTTTAATGGTCGGACCTCTGGGACTCTCATCCACCAACACCCTATTTATTCAGCGGTCCTAGGTATCCCCTGGGATCCTCCAACATAATGTCATTGCATTATGCATCTAGACTTTAGTTCTTCTTCAATTAGAAAGCACAGCCCATATTGCTGGTTACTTTTCCCATTTCATACAAAAATATATAGGGTGAAAATCTTTTAAACTATAGGAACCAGTATATGTTTAAATGTTGACTCCAACTTAGACTTGACCACTAGCAGACTGATGTGACCTGTGTACAGACAATAAAACTGAGATATCATTCTTTTGATCATTCGTTCAGTTATCACTTATACACTGCCTTTGTGATAGCCGGCATACAGTGCTACATACTAGGAGTACAGCTGTGAATGCAGCATGATCTCACAGTGTAATGGGGTCATCGTAAGACTACTACTCTGATGCATGTTGTATGCATTATCAACACACAGGCACACAGAGTTTTATCTAGCATCAGAAAGGAATGGCTAATCCTCCCAAATATGGAGAAGAGGATCCACAGAAATGCTTACAGTTGGGCTGGTTCTCCAGGGATAAGAGAACTATCCCCAGGAAGAACTTCCTGACAAGAGTGATTGCAGCAAATATAAATGCTATGAAATAGTGGTTAATTGGCTGGAGTTAAATTCTGAGAATCTTTTTTCTTGTTTCTTGAACCGTTTAAGTTTCAGCTTCTTCATACATAAAATGAAGTGATTATATTCTTCATCCATGAGCTTGTTGGCTAGGTTCACATAGACTCCATAGCAAAGAACAGTGCAAAACAAACAGTAAACACCTGGTGAGCTGGTTGTTAATACTGTTCATTACTGTTATCTCTACTGCACATGTTTACAGGTTGCTTGGAAAATAATAAATAGCAGTCTGGTGTGAATAAAATATAAAGTACCTCAGAGCCTGTGGATATATGGTGAATTCTGGAAGAAGGCAGAAGACATGAAACGCCTCACATGTCATTCTGAGGAGTCAGGAATTGATTTTATTAAGAAAGGGGAAATCAGTTGCTGGATAGTGATGGTGCATGCCTTTAATCCCAGCACTCGGGAGGCAGAGGCAGGCGGATCTCTGTGAATTTGAGGCCAGCCTGGTCCTCAGAGTGAGTTCCAGGACAGCCAGAGTTACAACAGAGAAACCCTGTCTCAAAACAAGCAAGTAAACAAAAAAGAAAGAAAGAAAGAAAGAAAGGAAGGAAGGAAGGAAGGAAGGAAGGAAGGAAGGAAGGAAGGAAGGAAGGAAGAAAGAGAAAGAGGAATCATGCATGGTCATACAGTTCAAACAAGTTCCTGTTAAGAGGCATTGGAGAGGGCACCTGGTGGAATTTGTGCTTTCCTAGGGGTAGGAGAAGCATCTTTCTCAGGATATTTGGGTGTTAACCAGTGTCCCCACATTAGTGGCACTGGGGACATTCTTAGAACTATCGCTGGGGTCGTGGTGGTAGCAGTTTCCCTTAGGTTCAGGAAATAAAGGGGGTATTCTGTACAGAACTTTTAAAAATGTATTTATTTACTTGGGATGTATATGGGGGACCATGTGCATGTAAAGATCAGATAACAACTTGTGGAAGTTAATTCTCTTTTCACCAGGTGACTGAACTTAGGCCATCACTTAGCAGGAAGCTCCCTCGCCCTCTGAGCCATCTCCCAGGCTGCCGTAATTAAAAGAATTAAAAGAAAATTATTGGCTTGCCTTTTATACTACTGTACCTTACTAATTTTTAATAATATCAGTGATGCAATGTGATCCTCCTTCCTGGACTAGCCACCCCTTTGGTATTCCATGGCTCAGTAGTTCGTCCTGTTGAAGTCAGAGGATTAAGGGGCATCTAGAAACTGGCTTCTCTGTTAGTATTCCCTGACTCTTAGGCAGGGGTCAACTGAGGAGCAGGGAGTGAGCTTCAGGAACGAACAGCCAAATATTAAGTTTGAGTGGGACCAAACAGTGGGAAAAGTTTGGGACACTTCACACGGTCAGCTATAACTTACGAAGAGAATCCAAATGCTGTCAAGAGAAAGGTACAGGCACAGAAATTTAAAACGAGAGGAAGAAGGCTTAAGCAATATACCTGCTTCGTATGTACCTGCCTCACAACTGGGGTTGGGGGTTTGGTTAAGTGCTTTTCAGAATTTCAAATCGTTGACCTCCACACCAGGCAGACTGAAAGTGTACCTCTGGGCCAGGCTTCAGCAATCTGGGTTTTAACCAGTGTCCCCAAGTCAGTGGCACTGGGGATCACAGTCCTCTGACTCATATTCCGATATCTTGCGCCATGGCGTTTGTCATATAGTATTTATCTCTTATTTGGGGCAATGGATTAATTCCTGTTTAGCTCACTGGCTCTCAATAGGAGGAGAGGGTGCTTTTGTATCTTGTGAGGATTTGGCAATGTCCGGGGACGGTTTGGGCTGCTAAGTTGACGTGATTAACATCTCCTAGGACATTAGAGGACACTGGTAAAGCATTCCATGCTGCCCAAGACAGAACCTGAAACAAAAGACTGTCCACCCTGAAGTGTCAATAGAGCCCAGATTGAGAAAGCCTGGCTTTCTTTAGGATCCCCATTAAGTTGGGTGCAGGGAAGAGAGGGAGGACAAGTCAGCACTGATCTGCTGTCTTTGAACACAAATCCACACTGGTGTGGTGAGGAATGTTTACTGATTGGTGACTACCTCTGTTTACTGTTGGTCAGAAAAGGAAGTAAGGGCTTTATTACCCTAACCAGGAACTGCCGGCTATGTTTGCTCTCCCTCTCCAGCTTGTCTTTCTGTATATTGTTTTTAACCTGACTTCAGTCTTTGATTCCAAAGCCATCCGGCCAGTCCTGATCTGGATCTTAGTGAAGTCCTGGCTTCTCAGACATGGTGGAAGGGCAGGGGGGTGTGTGTGTGTGTGTGTGTGTGTGTGTGTGTGTGTGTATAACGCTAGTTCTGTTAGCTGGGACTAGTGACAATCTTGCTGCAATGCTAAAGTCAAGGTAGCCAGGAGTGCTAGATGTACCTGACACCTACTGTCCCCTCACTGACCAAGAGCCACCTTAGAGAGGGGGTTTGATAGGCAGTGTGCCAGGCACATGGGTGTGTGATGTGTGGAGTTCTCTGTAGCCCACACTCTGGCACGTAGCTGCTCCAGTGGCGGTGACTACACACAAGTCTGTTAAGTGAGTGGGTTTTTCTAGAACTAACAAGGTTTACTTATGAGGCAGAAGGACATGAAGAATCCAGACCCAGAAGCTTGTCCAGAAGCTTGACTACCGTGATCACCAGGGAAGCTCACTACCGGTGCAAAAAGACTTCTGATTCCTACCAACAACTCTTGGCATCTCTTTACACAGTGACTTTTACAGCCACCACGTTTCCCTGGGAATCTCTCACATTTACCACTGTTTGATGACTGCGGAGCACAACCGCTAGCCAAATAGAATAATGCAGGCTTGCTTTTATTTATAAGGAAACTCTTCGTAAAGTCATCTACATGATACAAACACAACTCTGGCCTGGGCTCTGAGTCTGCTTTAGTCTCCAGTGCTTCTCGTCAAATGCAAAGGAACTGAACATGACTACTAACTAAGTGGGGACAGGACCATGCTGGAGCTGCTTCCTAAAACACAGACAGCGAGCAAGCCAGTAGTCCGGTGGATGGAAACACCTTTTAGGCAGCACCATGGGAGTCTATTTAAACAGGTGACCTTGCAGAGAGAGGCTCCGGGTCCCATTACCAACTGCTGGCTGACAGGCAGATTTGTTTTTATGAGCTCTCAAGGCACACACTGCGGGCCAGGCGTAAATAGGGAGGAAACTTGCTGAGACCTTGTTCCTTTTCCATAAAATAGAAAGGAAAGAAAACAATGAAGAGGCTTTCTGAGAATTATCACCCTCTCAGTAAATGACCAGTGAGCATCATTCAATTAACATTTTTCAGTTTACTTTATCTGAGGGGGGAGTGAAGCAACACCAGAGATTTCTTTCAACTGTTGGGCTTCCCAGGGAATGGTGGAAGGGGAAAACAGCTGCTTGTATAGAAAGAAGTTTAAGGGTCAAATACTGCTCTGCCTGGTGCCGCTGACATCACTTAGCTCTCCCCAGGAGAGGGGCACTGGCGTCATTTTCTGGGCGGCCAGCAGCAGGCCTGAAGGTGGGTCTGCAAGCAGCAACATTTTGTGTCTGCCTGAGACCTACAGGGTCAGCAACTGCAAGGGAACATTGCAACTAAGACTCTCAATCTTTGTTTTCATTGGCTTGGGAAGGAGTTTTTTTTCACAATTTATGAAAACACAATGTAGCCAGAAAGTTACAATGTGAATGTGAGTTTCAAACTTCGTATAGTCATAGGTTAATCGTTAGTCATTTGTGGTTGACAGGGAGGGTTATAATTTGACACCTGGCAAAAATCAAGCCGATTTCAGAGAAGTTAAGAGCTGGGAAATGAGATGGAAAAACACCCCCCATTTCCCTAGGAGGTCCCATGAAGCTGTATTTAGCAAAACCTTTTCTCTCCCTAGAAATCAATTCCTAGCAGTTCAGGGCTGCACTGTCTCCTCATCACTAACTGCCAGACAGACTCATTCCCACTCTAAGAGCCTTGTAAGAACCGGACACAGAACGCAGAAGTGACTCCTGGGAGTTATAGGAAAGAGATAAATAACTTCTCAACTTGATGTTTAAGCAAGGAGACCACCAAAATCTTTTCCATGTCAGTTCTGAAAATACTTTTTGAAGCATCATAGAGTCCTGGGAGAAAAGAGCTTCAGAATGACAGATCTTTAGTTCTCAGGTCCCCTTTAGGTTCCAGATTCTCTTCTCTGCACTTTCTGTAACCATTTTCTTTTGTGTTGTGAGGTCAAAATATTGAACTCCGAGTTTGTATTTTCTGAACCTTGACCTCTCACAGGTGTTCTGGCTCATTTCCTGAGAGTTATGTTTGGTTTGGGAATGCTTCCCTCTCTTCTCCCATTCCCTTGCTACAGCTTGAAACCTGGAACACCCGCACACAGGGCCTGGCCATCTTCCTGTGCTGCACAGCACACACTCCAGTGTGCTCTCTCGGAGGTTGGCCAGCATCTGGACAGGGACAGTTTTCTTACACTCTGGGAAATCAAAATAGGAAGCGTGAGCTCTCTGCCAATTCTGCAACCTGAGGACAAACTTCAAGGTCATTTTTTTCTTATTTAACTTAATAGTTTCCCCATTTCAGTACTAAAAGTCAAATGATTTACTTAAGTTTTCAATATATATGAAGGAAACAAATATTTTAGGATAAGATATCAGCAAAATCCCAAAACTTGTTCCTAGATTCCTGTTCAGGAGCAGAGGTCAAGGTTTTGTCTTCATATGAAGAGTAGAAAGTGTAACTTTTGCAGATGATACATTATTGGCTTCAAATCAGGCTGGCGCCCTGCTTGACATTACTATACTAATTCTGTTTGTTTTTCAAAAACAAAAAAGCTAATGCGATGCACAAAGATTTCTACATCTTTTAATTTGCTATGAGGCTTCTACTGAGCTACCCAAAACAGTTATCAGGGACATAACAAGCCTATTCCATCTGATACCAGGTAATGGTATCCATTTAAAAAACTAGCTTCAAGAGTTATATGAGTAAAAATACCACGGTGCACACACTAAAACATTTCCTTCAGGCAAGTCCTGGCTAGCTTCACTAAATCTGCTTTCCCCAGTACCATGCCTATCAAGGCAACAAGACAGAGGGTCAATGATGCAACAAAACAATGCAATAAAGGGGCCCCTCTTTCTACTGTAGGGATGGGGGGTTGCTTCTACATTGGGTAGGATAAGAGATCAAATCTTGGAATAAGAAAATGGACAGGACTGAGAGACACTCAACTATCTCAGGCCCACACGACTATTTTTTTGGTATGAGAATTTGCAAAGAACCAGCTGGTTCAGAGGCCCTAATATAGTGAATATGTAAATATCATGTCTAATTCTGAATAAAACACAATCTATGTTACATAAAATGCTCTGATTATATAATCAGTGAAATATCAATAAACTCTGTAATTTGACTATGTATGAAGACTTGCTCACAATTAGAACAGAATGAAGATGGGTGTGGTTTTTACTTTTCTTGTTCTAATTTCAACATTACCATAACTATAACCATCATTATCATCATCACTATGTGTGTGTGTGTACAATATATGTATGTGATAGACGGCATTCATGTGTCACAGCATGTGTGCAGTCAGAGGACAATTATATGGAACCATTTCTTTCAGTCCACAAATGGGTTCCTTGGATGGGACTTGGGTCACCAGGATTCATGGCAACTGTCTCTATATCTGATTCATCTCATCAGCCCCTGTTTTTGCTTTTGTCCCTCAAAATATAGAACTAAAATACATACATGGCATATCCATTTTTGATGTAAATATACTTTCAGAAAATCATTTTATTGATTACGTACTTGATGCCCAACTCTCTTGCTGATATGCATGCACACTTTAGTTAAGAAGAGAAAGAAGGATGCTGTCTATAAGAAGTTTGCCCTACAGCAGAAATAGACAGTTAATGTGTTTGCAAATTATAATGCAAGACTAGAGCAAGAAAATAAGGTAATGGAAGAAGACAGGAGGCCACTCAAGAAGAGGGGCCAGAGAAGTCTCCCTGAGGAGATGTTAGCTGAGCTGCAAAATATGAAGGAGCCAGTCATTCCAGGAAGGGATCCTAAGTGCACATGTACTCAAATGGGAAAGAGCTCAGAGTGTAATGAGCAGAGAAATTCCACTGCTGAATGCGTGTGCACGAAAGTCATTCATTCATTTTATTATTTAAATTTAAAAAGCTATTTTGTTATTGAACATCCTCAACGAAAAAGTTTATCACACCCAAAAAAGACATTATGAGTGCATTGTTTTCTCCTTCACACCACCTGAGTTGAGAGGAAATGGGAATAGCGGGATAGAAAGGGTTAAATGAAGGGTAGGGGGAAAAATAGAAGAGAGAGTTTGAGGAGAGATAATTAATGGTAAAGACCTTTGAAAATATCATTTAGAAACTTACTACTGTAGAGGCTTCCTAAATCTCTACAATAAATAAAAGGAGTTTAGATGAAGTTACCTAGTAACAGAAGGGCAATGTCTCTCCCACATAACAGAGCTATCAAATAGGAAACCCAACAGTAGGCATGGATTACCTCTTTTCAAATTGTTGGTCAGTCAGATCCCCATGGACCCACCAAACATTCCAGGCCATTGCCATTGTTCTTGGTTAACCACCAGAACTTGATGATAAGATCTTATTGCTGAAGATGTCACGTACTTGAGTCATAGGATATGGAGGAATTAAGTTGGTACTGACCTAGAAACTTAATTCCTTCTGGTTAGCTTTCATGGTGTCAGAATATTCTATTAACACTATTAGAGGAGAAGAGTATTCAACAATCAATTGTGAACCCTGTATGCCTGGCATGAATGTAATGGGAGTAATCAGCTACTTTCTTATTGGATTTAAACCCTACTCCACAGATAGAACTCATGCTTGGTAAATTAACTAGGCCAAAAACTTATGACTGGCTAGGTCAAATAAGACTTAAGGAATAACTTAATACTGTTGTTGTTGTGGGGGTGGTGGTGGTGATGTTGATGATGATAATGATGATGATGATGATGATGATGATGGTGATTATGATGAAGATGATGATGATGATATTCTGCTAAATAGACATAAGATTAAACCACTCCCTAGGTTCTTATCTCTAGACCCATAGATAACTGCATCTCTTGTCCATCACTAGAGAATTTTGTTTTTACAGTGCTAGTGATTAGCACTGAGAACCACAACTAGTCAACATGCAGAAAAGAGTCTGTGGCATGCTCAGTTCTACTTGGGATATCTGTAACACTTCCTTCCCTCAATGCTCAAGGACTATCATGGAACAGGCTGTGGGAAGATTTTAAGACCCATGTAGGGGACACATTGGTTAAACGTTATTTGCTGGAGAGGGCTGTTGCATACATGAATTCAGAGCAACAGTGATTGTGTGCACAAGACCTATACAGGATCAAATCAGCCCCAAACCCAATGTGGATGGGTGAGGAGCTATTGAAGTTCCACCCCTAGCCAAGACACTATTGGCAAATGATGGCTGCTGTGGAAGGAGGAGTAAGTTTCCTCTAGAGATGTGACACTAGAAAGACTACTCATGCTCCAGTACAGTGGTTCTCAACCTTCCTAATGCTGTGACCCTTTAATACATTTCCTCATGTTGCAGTGACTCCCAGCCATAAAATTATCTTTGTTGCTACTTCATAACTGTAATTTTCTTACTGTTATGAATCACAATGTAAAGATCTGATATGTAGATAGTTAAGAAACACTGCTCTAGTAGATGATAATATATCCACGCACACACAGAGAGCACTAAGTAGACTATGAGCATTTAAAAAGAGCACACATAAAGTTGGGAAGAGAATGTTTGGGGGAGATTAGGGCAGGAATTGGAGAGGAGGCAATGGGCATGGATTTCCATAAAAATACATTACATACATGTATTAAATTCTCAATAAAAATCAAAAAGAAATAGTATTTGGGGAACAAAATATATACCTGTAACTTTTAAATGCATGCAGAGTGGGATGCCTACACACACTCCCTCCCACACAGTGCCTCAGGGCCTTTATACCCAGAGAAAGGAGCTGGGGTCTAGGTGTAACAGTGGTCATATCCCCTGCTTTGGGGGAAAATGGAGTTTGCCACCTTATTAGATAGGACTGGTCCAAAGCATAGGATAGAGCCACACGCTTGGGACAGCAGAGGGAAAGGGGAGGATCCCTGGAGCAAACACTGGGAGAACTATTTATACATTCCCATGTATACAGCAATGTAAAATAAGTGTAAATATAAATGGACATATGTCTTCACATGCTGGATGGCTGGAAGGATGACACGATTGACAGATGGAGGAAGATTCAAGATACCTTACAGGACAGGGAAATAGGAGGAAAGGATCTGGGCAAAGGAAGATATTCTCCTGCTTGAGAATGTCAGGGAAACACACCTTACTGAAGGATCAAGGAGATGCGAGTTTCTGAAAATTAAAGAGAATATTTCACTATGACATAGTATTGAACATAAAACATTATAATGTGATAGGAAAATAATTGTGAGTTAGTTTTAAATGTATATTTTAAAATGTACCAAAAACGAAAAAAGTGACCTTTAAATAGGTGTCATCAACATGCTACAATGGGCAAAATGGATTCATATAAAGTGGAGGGAGAATCAGGAGAGGCAGAAATGACATCGGCAAAAACATGAACAAAACACAGGAGAAAAACAGAAAAGTGTGAGACTTGATTGGCATTGGTCCAACTAATAGCACTGATTACCCTATAATTCAGTATTTTAAAATCACTAGCCAAAGGAGAGCCATAATTAAGGAAAACAAAAAAGTTTGATGATTTATTGTCTATGAAAGTAAGTTTAGATATAATTACACATATGCATCTAAAACAAAAGGATGGGCAGGCCTGCCCTGGGAGAGCTCCATGTTATGTGATGTCATAACAAAGACAAGTTATCCCTTCTCTAGTTATTTCTTATTTTCCTAGTGATAAAAATGAGATGAAAGGCTTTTGAAGATGTACTTAATTATAGCAGGTCACTAACTTCTGCCACTTTCTCAGTTTTTGCTCCAGGAATACTTCCCCGTGCTCTAAGCATGTGAACTTATCTTATGCTTGCCTTTCAACCCCAGACCTGCCTCCCAGACCAATCCTTTTTGTTTTCCTCCTATGAAGCAAGCATCTTTCTATTCCACTGTTACGGAAGACCCGTTCTCACATACCCTGTTCTTCGATTAACTAACCTTCCATAAGTGCCCTGTTCCCCATTCCTTCTAACAGCCCTACTGAACCATTCTTTATGACACTATGTTACAGAGCTAGAGTGGAACAAAATGGCTCCATCCTACACATTGTCTGTGAGCAACTCATTCATCTGTAGACTCACGTGCAGTAAAAGGATGGGTAGATCTGCCTATGCTATGAACAGATGTGTCACTGTGTTATAATGGACAATGCTACTTTGCTATTTGCTTCACCAAGTTCATCCCCAGTTATATTAACAGTCTGAAGGGCCTTTGGGAAATTTTCTTCACCATACTAGTGTGTTTGCTGCCTTCCAATTTCACCAGCTCCTGCATCAGAATTCTGCACTAACGATAAGGTCCCTTGTCCCTGTCCTCTGCCTTTGGCTAGTCTTTGACAACTAAGAAGAAAACTCTTTTATTCCAACTCTTTTATTCCTGGGCCCATTTCCCTGGGTGGCAAGGTTGATGCAATGTGCCACCCACAGGGTCCTTGCATCACAATGGGCATAATGGCTCGAAAGGATATCAGGCGTGACCAGGGAGAAAACTGCTGCAGTAGGTCTTGCAAGAAATCAGTCATTGACTGCTTTTGATGCAACAAGTTTGGGGCATCTTTTGCTAAATTTGCAGTTCAGTGGTACCAGGAAGGAGATTCCCAGCAGCCTGACTGTATAAGACCGAAGGATGGCACCAGCATTCCAACCGGAGCACCTCTGCACTGATTTCCTCACTGGCCCCCTTCTCTGCTCTTGTCTGAAATGCTTGTTCTGGGGCATCATGAGCTCAAAGATTCTCCCACTCAGTAGCTCCAGCTACTCCTTCCAGGTTTGCTCTTTGTGGTAAAAATAATGTCTGCCAATCTATCTTTCCTTGAATGTGTGTGTGTGTGTATAAATACACATATATACACACACAGACACACAGACACACACACAAAGACACACATATATATATATATATATATATATATATATATATATATATATATATAATTTGTTTAGTGCTATCTAGGGGACCATTCCATTATGGCAGCAAAGACCAGCACATCCAGTGGAGAATGTCTGGCAGCAGAAGCAGGAGGCTTTCTGTCTCCATTAACCTCAGGAAGCAAAGTGGTCACTTTATTTTTAAACAATGAAAGCATAGCTTGGAAATCACACAATATTGTGTTGGAAGAAACTTCCAAGGATTTGGGAAAATACCCTCAATTTCTAGACAAGAAGGCAAATCCTAGAGCCGTATTCTTGACTCTCTTAGCGAGAGCCCAAGTACTAACATAGAAATGCTGATCTCCTGTGCTCAGATACATGACCTTCCCACGTGGCCCTCTCTGGGCTGATGTAGAAATACCCATGGGAATCATGTCTGCTAATGTCTTTCCTTGAATGAACATGCATCAGGATTCTTACCAACTCAAATGTCAAGAGACTACTTCATGACTTAAAATGACACAGATGCAGAGATTATTTAAAATTTCAAGATTTTTTTTTTAGTATTTAGCAATAATGATATCTAATAAGAAATTAGCTACAGTAGGTTAAATTTGGTAATATATTTAACTTCAGATTTATTTTTGCAGTAGTGTGATATGTAACCTATTAGATACAAAAGTTTTACTGGAGAAAATATTCAATAACCCCCAAATGGGAAAATTTTTCCTGTAGGAACTTGGCCCAGGATATGCAAGTTGTATCCAGCTCTATTTATCATCTAACAAACTTCTTTATTATGTCAGAACTAAATCTCAGCTGTGCCCTGACTACAGCCCAAAAGCAATACAAGCTATTTTATCTACCCAACAAGAATATTCTGGGAATTCAACAATTTTCCAAGAAAGTTCAATACTTTTTTATAATTTTTTAGGTCAGGTTTCATGGTTAGCATACTATATTATTAGCATCAAATTTATGTTTGTTGAAAGCAATTTAGAATTTTCATTCTTTCTTTACACAAAGAAAAGCAACCTCTTAGGATATACACAATAACCAGATTTTTCAACTGAAGTAGAATTCCACGTTAGACCTTACTAGGCTTGACTTCCACTAAGCATACAAGTAAAAAGCTGCTTTCCTGGAGCTATGGTAGAGGAACAGGATGTTGATAGATTTTTCTCATCTCAAGTATGCTGTCAGGACTTCTCATACAACAGGAAGAACTCAGGCATGCATCTAAACCTTTGCCCACATGGCACATTTTTGTTTTCTTTTGAGACAGTCTCAGGTAGCCAGGCTGGCCTGAAACTCACTATGTACCCCAGGCTAGCCTTGAACTCCTTATCTCTCTACCTCTACTCTCTGGGTGCTGGATTTCTGGTTGGCCAAAACATGCCTAGATAGCACATGACTTCTTTTCCCTGTCACATTATTGTGAAAAGTAACTAATATTTCAATTTACTTTTTATTTATAATATCTTATGCAATGTAAATGTTATGTAAATATAATATTGAGGAAAGAGAGATAAGAAAAATGCACACATCAGATGCGGTTCCTGCTCCTTCCCCATTCATCCACCTTCTTCTTCCCACCATTCCTGTCTCGATTTCTCCTCCTTCCTTCCTCTCCTTTCACATCTCATATATTCTGCTGCCCTCCCCACAACCTTTTAAAAAGCCCCCCTTTCTGTTTCATGGTTTTAAGGCAGGTACCTGCTCTTTCTGGAGGCCACTAAGGAGCAGGCATTCCTGATAGGATAATTTTATTTTTAATGAGTGGCATACTTTTTGGGAGTTGACCGACAGGCCCTTGAGGTTAAACAAAGAAAATCCAGAACACACATCTTATCAGCAGAGACAGATTCTTCTAAGGCTAATTAGTTGAAGCATAACAGCCACTGTGATATTAATAGACTTAATTAAAAATATGGACTTAGTTAAAAAATTTAGCTAAACCCAAATTAATGAGATTACAAATATTATGCAATGTATTTCATTAAAAAAAATGCTTTTCTAGGAAGTGATTTAAAAAAAACAATTCCATTAGATAGATGGGTTGATTGATAGGTAAATGATAATATATATGTGTGTGTGTGTGTGTATAGACACATTTATATACAAATATACATATATACATACAAATACATATATATATGTATATATATTGGTATATATACACATATATATTATATGTATATATAAATACATATATGCATATATGTATACACACATATATATTAGGATTATAAAGTGAGTTGATTACAATGGAAATTGAGAACTGGCTTCATTTTGTTTTTAAGCAAGAAATTTTTTCCTTATTAATAAGACTGAAAAACAATTTTAGTCCATAGGCACAGGAGCTCTGCAGAAGATCTTTGACACTGGCTCCCCACAGTGTGTCTGTCTTTTGGTGTCCACTTTGGTTTCCTTATCAATCCTTGTTCACTGGAAAAAGGAGCATACTGTTCAGAGGTAGCAAATGGCAACATGTGGAGTCCTCCAGATGGACCATGCAGCTCTTACACCAACCCCATCTACTGCTTAAATTTATATGCTCAGCAGGATCACTAAAATTTGAGGAAAGTCGAGGGTAAAGACTTTCTTTTGTGGCTCCTTCTGAGCTTTCTGGAGTTTGGATACAACCCATGCTGTCCTAAAGAGAGGAAGAATGCTGTCAAAGTGAAAGTCCCAGACATCATTTTAATGACATCTCTCCACGGTATATCAACCCCAAATCCATTGCCTTGCTTCAGAGAGATATGCAAACTGAGAATGCAAACATGCAAAAGAAGACATTTTGTTTATTTTAGGGTCATTCTTAGGTTATATCACACTATAAAAATGTAAGATCTTTAAAGTCTTCCATGAATTCATAAATAATGATGACTTTGCAATAAAGCTTTTGGTTGGAGACAAATAAGATTGGAGAGGGCTGTATACTTGTAAATGTGTAAGTGATGTGTGGGTTACTTAGGTGTTCAGGTACTTGTGAAGGTGTATTTGTGTGTGTGTGTGTGTGTGTGTGTGTGTGTGATGTACACGTGAAGGCACAAATCAATCTCTCTCTATTTAATTGAGGCAGAGTCTCTCCATGAACCCAGTGCTCAACAATTCCAGCTAATCTAGCTAGCCATCTCACCTGGAACCTGCCTATGCTTCCCAAGTTCTAGGATTGCAGGCAACCAGCAAACCTTCCCAGCTTTAGCATGGGCTCTGAGATCTGAACTCCAGACCTCACACTTGTAAGAAGAGTTTTGTCCACTGAGCCCTCTCCCTATACCATAAATGGCGTTTTAAAGTGTATTTTTACTTAACAAACATTCATAGCAGCCTCATGATATGCCAAGTGGTGTAAACTGGCCCATTTATCCCTTCCAACTATACTGCCCATCTTCTGCACCTTTTAATTTGACTATTAACAAATATTTATTGATCATATAGTCAATACAGTTGCAGGGCTCCCCTGCATGTCCTTGCATGTCCTTGCTTTGCCTTGGGAAATATAAAATGCATTTTGGCTAAACAGAACCAGTCCTAGAGAAATTCTGTGTGCTAGCTTCTCTTGATTGGGATGGAATACCTGAGAGAAACTATTTCAAGAAGGAAAGATTCATTTTGGTTTATTGTCTCAGAGATCTTAGCCCGTGGTTGCTTGGGTCCTGTCACTTGGGTCAAGGCAAGGTAGTTGACATCATGGACAGGGGTATATAGTAAAGCAAAGCTTCTCAACTCAGTGGCAGAGTGACAGGGTTTGGGAAGGGTAGGGGTAGTAAGATACTTTTTAAAGGGATGCCCCCGGTGACTTCTCTCCAGCAAAGCCCTACCTCCTAATGTTTCCAGCCCCTACAAATAGCATCACCAGGTTCTGTGCGACACTCTGGATCCAAGCCACAGAATTCTACTATGGTCATATGGCTTCCAAACCCAAGCCATATTGACGGGCTACTGTCATCATTCCATACCATTACGCAGGCCATGAACTGTCGTAGCTACAAAGTCTCAATAAAAATACAGTTTATATGAATGTGGATTTACTCCATGTTCTACTTTAGACACAAAATTCCCATGGTTAGAAAGAAGCCACAATAGTGGTCTAACCCCAAATGTCTATCTAGAGTGAGAAGTCAGCCATAACCATGGTCTAGCCTTGAATGTACACTCGGTGTTTTATATCCTTGGCCGGTCACTGACAAATGAAAATCACTTTCCCAGCTGCTTGTTTATGCTTTGGGCTGTGGTGGCTCTACTGGATACCCCATCCTAAACTCTCCCACTGCTCTTATTTGAAAAGGATTCCTTGGCATAAAAAGGAAACAATGTATTTTTGAGGAAATACATTCCTCCTTTCCACCCCACTGTTTTCCCGGCCCCAGTAGCTACTCAATGCCCCTGCTCCAACCACTAAAATACTCTTTAGAGTCCATTTCCTTTTCCCCCTCTTCTCTAGTAAATGGAGGTATGGCTGCTTCCCAGGCCCTGGCTCCTTGCTCCCTGTTGGACTCCTCACAGAGCAGCCTCTGAGCACTGCACATCCTCAGATTTCATTTTTAATAAAGTTTGCAATGGGCTTCTGTCCCTAAATCATGCTTATCCACCAGAGTCATTTACCTTCCTTCTGAAGCAGCCGATGCTAGCTGTTCTTTCTATCTGGTGCTGAGTTTTGCCCTTGTGAACCCACTCAGTGGGACAGAATGCATCATTTCTGGCCCTAGAAAAATATATTTCCGTATCATCTCACAAGCCATAGAACTAGCTCTGCAAGGCAAGCTTTTCGCCTTCCACTTCTGCTCACTTAACGACAGCATTCACGTAAATGAAATGAATGAGACCACAGAGGAGTGAGAAGAACACTTTTAAATAAGGGATTTTTTTTTACAGACTATCTATAATGTATTCAGCAGTGGCTTCCAAGGTTGACCCAGTGACCAGTCTGGGCTCACTTCATAAGAATGAGCCAGGAAGTTGGCACACATAAATATTGGTTGGCTCTACCCCTAGAGCTCTGAGTGAGTATGTCTGGGGCCTAGGAGGAGCCACCAATACTGTGTAAAGCAGTCTCAACTGCTTGAGTAAAAGCTCCATAAGCACATATATAACAGCACCTGGTTGCCAAATTTTCAACCCATGTGAATCTTTAGAATTCATACAGTGATTAATATGTTTTGAGAGAAGAATGAGAAGTACAAGTTCTTATGGGAGTAAGGATGAAGGTCAAGGGTTGCTTGCCCATTCTCCAATAGTCTATAACTACATGTCTACAAGGAGATATGAAATTGCTTCTTCCCTTCTTTCCTTGCCCAGTCCCCACCAGAACACATCTAGTTGTTAGACAACTAGAGCTTGAAAGGGTCGGTCTACTAAAGCCCTGCCAGTTTACTTAGTTAGCCTTTGATTTTCCTCCAATTTAAAATAAAATAAAATAAAATAAAATGCAATAGCAATGATGAAGAATGACTGGGAAGGAGGAGGAAGAGAAGGAAGAGGAGAAGGAGAAGGAGGAGGAGGAAGAAGAGGAAGAACAAGCACTACAAACAGTTCTTTCTTCTTGAGGCCCAGCCACTTATTTCCCTCCCTAGGATTAAGAACACATCAAAGAGATGCCAACTACAACTCCTTAGACTATGAAACCCACAAATTCTTGCAGCTTTTGAATGCTTCTCTCTCTCTCTCTCTCTCTCTCTCTCTCTCTCTCTCTCTCTCTCTCTCTCTCTCTCGATATAAACTGTTCTGTTTCGTTTTCTGTTTCCTTGACACACAAACTTGAGGCACCTGGGAAGAAGGACCTTTGATTGAGGGACCCTCTCTGTCAAACTGACTTGTTTGTGGAAACATCTGTGGGGTGTTTTCCTAATTGCTAACTGATGCAGGAGGACCTAGCCCTTTGCAAGCGGTGCTATCCCTCCACAGGTGGGCCTGGGATGCATAAAGAAGTAGATGGGCAAGCCAGAAGAAGTAAGCCAGTAAGCAGCCTTCCTGGGTTGTTTGTACTCAGTTCCTGCCTCCAAGTTCTTGTCCTGAGTTTCTACCTTGCCTTTTCTTGATGATGGACTTTAACCTGGAAGCCAAGTAAACCCTTTCCTCCCCAGGTTGCTTTTGTTTGTGATGTTTCTTACAGCAACAGGAAGCAAACTAAGACACAAACCTACAATGCAACATTCTGCCCCCCACCCTCCACCCCTGTGCCACCTTGGACCCAGCATTGTCTAACCGAATCTAAGGGAGTACGTTCTTATGAATGAATCATTGGACAATTGTCCTTTTGACCCTAAAGGGGCTTCCTCTTCCCATTGTACCTCATTCTACAGCACGCTATTGAATAGCCTTGTGCTGTAGATTCCAGGAGTCACAAGCCCCATGTGGCTGTTGAAAAGTAGCTGACTAATCAATATTGAGATGTGAATCTAAGTGTGAAATGGGTACCAGATTTAATGACTGAGTGTATAAAAGGAATGGAAACATTTAATTAATTTTTTCTATTGATATGATTTGAACATGGGTTTGATAAGATGTTAATATTAATTTTATCTGCTTTTTTGTTTTCTTCAAATGTGGCCCTTAGGAAACTTAAAGTCACGCATGAGTCCTGCAGTTTATTTCCATCACCTGGTGCTCCAGGTGAAGTGCAGCATTTTGCTTCCCATTGCAGAGCTTGTTTCTTGTGCTCTTTCAGCAACTCTGTTATCTCTCCTGACTTTGTCCACCTACTTCTCATCTGAACACACCCAGAGGAAAACTCTGCACCTCATTTGAGTGTCTGCAACTCTACCACAGGCTTGAAGTGTTCCTGACCACCATGCTGTTCCCTCTTTTATTTCAATAGATTTTCACTTCCTGCCTCTTCCATAAAATCTTACATTTTTCAACAAAGATAATATACCTGCCTATTATTAAGTTTCTAAATATTCATTCTAGACTACTCAAATAGCTGGCAGTGCTATTTCTGATTATTAATGAATACTATTTTATTCCTTCATTCAACAGCATTCACTGGACACCTCCTGGAGGTCAGGTACTGTGATAGTCATTGGGGATACGTAATAATGTCAGCACGCAGCCTTAAGATGATGTGTGGAATGACGTCAGTAGGAACATATGCACTAAACCGATGCTCTCCTGCCCTCAGACCCAGGAGGATTCTCTGCTTACAAACACCTTCTGTGGAAGGATTTTAACACAGTGCTCATATAACACACGTTTTCCGGCTTGGAACTTGAAACCACTTGACTCCATATTAAACATTTCCCCTCTCCTATACTTTGTATATTACCTTATGTTTTCCTGGCTACTTTAAAAACTCCATTTGTCTTCATATTTCCCTTTTAGTTGCTAACCTAGAATTAAACACGATACTTGGTAGTGTGTGTGCTACTCTGAGTGTCCATGCCTGTGTGTGTGCCTTTGTGTATGTGTTCATTTATCTCCACAATAATGTGGATACCATTCCTGTTTCCATTTAGAGAAGAGAAGACTGAAGCTCGGGAAGTTAATTAACTTAATGAAACTGAACAGGTAATGAGTGAATGAGTCAGGATTCAAACCCAGGAATCGAACTCTAGAGCAGAAGGAGTACATGGGATGGAAGCTACAGGGAACACCTAATTCCAAATGAGGGCAGCTGCCCCAAATGAAGCCTATTCAGAAGAAGAAAATCTGAAGGGAGAGAGGGAATGAGCAAAGAAAGAGAGAATTATTACAGGTTATTCTATTTTAATCAGGAGAATATAAAGCTGTAAAACTTTAATCTTTCTAGTCTTACAAGTGAATAGACTCTTTTCTACTACTTGTAGTCAGGTACTTAGTGCTAGTATATAAACACAATTGTATAGAGTTTTCTTTGAGTACAAACAAAATTCAAAGTCACTGTATAAGCCCATCCCTAGAGAGAATCTCAAAAGAGACCTTGATTCTATGTAACTGTAATGTATTCATTATCTTAGCAAATATTTTCTGCTAAATTTTAGTAGGAACACTTAGAATAAGCCAGTGGTCACTTGGATAGCCTCTAGTCACATAGGTCACATATACCTGGAACTATGCTTATCTTGAGCAGAATGAGCTGTTCTCTATATAAACAGAGTGATACAATGTCTGATTATCTCTCCATAAAAGAGTTATCAAGTATCGTTTTAGATGCAACATGAATTTTAGTTCAACATGCTGGATTGGAAATGTGTATTGTCGTTTTTTTATTGTTATTTTTTTAGCTTTCTTCAAAGTTTACAAAAATGAACCCGTGCAGATCTTGTACATCCAGCCACAGCCTTTGTGTTCATATGTATATCAGTCCCATTGTGTCTGGATGACACTGTTTCTTTAGAGTCATCCACCACCTTTGGTTCTTAAATTTTTTCATTCTCCTTTTCCATAGAGTTCCCTGAGCCTTGAGGGGGTGAGTCTGATGACCACAACCCACTTATAACCAAGGGCTCTAAAGTCTCTCTGCATAATGTGCAGTTGTGGGCCTCTGTGTTAATTACCATCCACTGCAAGAATGAGCTTCTCTGATGAGAGTTGAGTTATACTCTGATCTATGGGTATAACAATATGTCATCAGGAGTCATTTTATTGCTATGTTTCTTTATCAGAATTAATAGTAGTACATTTTCCCTGAGGGTCCATGACCTAGCTAGTCTTAGGTTCTTGGTCACTTTAGCAGTATCAGATATAGTGTCTATCACAAAGAGTACCTTAAATCCAAACAAAAAGGCGATCGGCTACATCTATAACATTTGTGTTGTGATTGCACCAGTATATCTTGCATTAGGTTGCTGATGTAGGTCACAGGATTTGTGGCTGGGTGATATTGGTGACTATTTTTTTCTCCTTTGGAAAGATGAAACTTCTAGCACATGAATGTTAGTCAGTAGGGGTGAAGCTTTTAGTGGGCACCAGCTTGTTTTCTTCATATTTAATGACATAAGTAAACTGTATCTTCAGCAACTGTGATGTACCATCAGATCGTACCATCAGATCTGCATAGGTTCAAAACATATAAAGTCCCAGCAAGAAGAAGGGGAATACTTTCTAGCAAGAAACTGTACTGTAGTGGAACACTTGGAAGAAGTTTTTGTTATTTTGGTTTCTTTAAAAACACAAGATGGCATTTGGATTAAGTTTGTGTTCTCACCCCAGGTATGGTGAATTTTTATGAATTGGGTTTGGAATGTTTGATGCAAGTGGCTATAATTTGGTGAGGTGCAGTCATTCTGACACATGTAGCTTGTTTTGGAGATTGTGTGCCTCATGGGTTTATGGGAACTTTTGGCTTAGGATATAAAATGTCTGAAGCCCCGAGAATTGTGGTAGGTGTTTGTTGGTGGATTGTTGGTTGAGTTGCTGTTGTTAGTAAGTGTGTTAATTCTTAAAAGAACAAAGGTTGGAGAGATTTAGTTTACAGACTGTGAGGTCAGACACTACTAATCTGACTCACTGTCAGCTAGTCTACTTCAAGCTTAGGATAGCCTAAAAGAGGCGGTGAAGATTTCTTTCTATCATTCTATATCAAGGCCACTTACAAAAGGGGTGAAATTTTCTTCTATGCTTCCTTTCTCTTTCCCTGAATTGATGGCAAAAGATTGTAGCGTACTGCAACATTGTATTTTCAATTGACACCTTCTGAGAAGGCGAAAAATCAACTTTTCCCAATATAGTATCACTAGGTATGTCAACTGCACCCTGGGGCAGGACCCAACCCCAGAAGTAGCTGGCCAACACAAAATAGACTTCAGGATTTTTGTGTGTGGTTTTGTTTTCTTTGGGTATTTTTGTCTCTTTGTTTATGTTGGTCTTTCTTTCTTTCTTTCGAGAGACAGAGAGAGCTACAGAGAAAATGAATATGAGGTTGGATGGGGAGAGTGGTGGGGAGGATTTTCGAGGAATTGGAGTAGCAATAATATGATCAAAATATATTGTATGAAAAAATTTAAATGTAAGAAAGCTTACTGAAGCGACAGCATGCATACTCTGGTTCTATTTGTTTCGGTTTATTTCTCATTTATCCTTGTTCCTGTTCTAACATGGAAGGAATGATTCCTGCAAGACTTCTGTGCCTCTCAAGAAACCGTGAGTCAACAAGAAGGTGCAGTGGTAGGTGGGAAACTGAAGGAACTGAAGGTGGTAAGAAGATAGAAACCAAAGGTTTTCCTGTTCCTGTTTGCCTCCGGTCGAGGATCTATCAGTGGCTGTTTCTCTCCTGAGGTTCCCTCTGTGCTAAACAGGCTGGCCACAGTTGTAATTTTCACCATGGTTACCAGGATGATTGTACCACCTCCTCCCTTTGTCTAGCTGACCTGGGGTGGTGGCTCTGCTACTAATCCCTGGTTGCCTCACAGACTTCTGTTGGAGCCTATGCAGGTCTAGTATCCGAGTAACTAATTCCTTGTATTAAATTCCTTTTGTTTTGAATACTTGGAGTGGGTGTATTCTGGTTGGCCTCTGACTAATATAGCTAGTAGAAGAATTACAAATGAGTGCAAAGACCATAAGGACAAAGACGACAGGGCAGGAAATAGCTATAGCCGTGCAACGTCAGTATACTTTCATATGACAGGTACGAATGGAGGACATGGATGGAGGGCAGTATTAGAGCAGAGAAGGGTACACTGAAAGTATCTGGGGAGGGAGACGCCAGAAAAGGGCCTTGGGCGTCTCTGGTCTTGATACACTGAAAGTATCTGGGGAGGGAGACGCCAGAAAAGGGCCTTGGGAGTCTCTGGTCTTGAAAACCAGACACCATGAAAGGTGTTAAATGTGAGTGGAAAAATTGGTTTCTTGGAAGTCTCTATGCGTCTCCTTGCCTACTTCACTAAATGCCTTGTGGCTTACTCCCTGAAGACTGAACTAGGGCAGCCCCAGGCTGGGAGCAGGAAGTGGTCTCGCGCTAGAAATATGACAATGGTGTGACCTCCTTCCTTCCATGCTACATACAACCTTGGTTAAAAGATAAATTAGAAGGAGAAATAGTGTCTAAGGAAAAAGCCAGATGACCATAAAAAAGTCCACTTTAAACAAACACAATCATGGGATTTGTAGAAGCCTCTTGGAAAAGAACAATAATTAGCAGCAATCACATAGAGTACCGAAGACTGTAAAGAGGAAGTGGTTGGCTGCAGGAAAACAAGTATCTCCTGGTTCAGTAACAACTGCATCACCAAACAATGAAACAGATGATAAGTGATATTAATGGGGTAGACTTTTATCAAAGAGGGTGAAGGGTGTATATATCATGAGTAATATTTAAAATTGACAAATTGGGACAGCATGATGAATTATTTTCCAAATCTCTTCTATTCCTCTCCTAGTCTCTGGAAGTTGCTAGCAAACTTTGATGTGCATTGGCATGCAACTACAAAATTGAATCAGCACCTTCATTGAATGTGACTGTTTTCCCTCCCTCCCTCCCTCCCTCCTTCCCTCCTTCCCTCCTTCCCTCCCTCCCTGTCTTTCTGTCTGTTGGAGTCTCTTCCTCTTGTAAGGATACAATTCATATTGGATTTGGAGCCTCTCCCAGTTTAGTATAACTGCACCATAGCTAATTATATCTGCAGAGACCCTATTTCCAAAGGTCACCTTTTGAGATGCCATGAAGGTCAAGAATCGGGATGGAAGCATTATTGAAGCCAATGCAATCATCAGGATAAGCAGAATATTAGAAACATGGGAGTGGATTTTAAAAGAAGCAGCTAAAAGCCAAAGGTGTTTCTACATCTGGAAAAGGAATATTTTGAAAATTTTGTTGATGAAAGACCCTAATGCCACCAGAGACTGAACGGAAATTACACATTTTGAAGATGCCATTCTTATCCAAGAATGTGGTATATCTATGTTTGTGCCAAGAGAATAACACATAATTTAAAACATAATTGAAACTTTGAGGGGGCACCATTTCCTTCTCCCTATATGACCATATAAGGTCTCTCACTCTGGTACCTGTGAAACTCCCATCTGTGCAAAAGAGGCTCCCAGAACTTTAGGGTTCACCCAATGGCAATATGTTCAGCTAGGTCTAGGTTATGAGCCTCCCACTTGTAAACGGGGCTGTTGTTCCTGGGCTGTCCTAACCAGTGGGCATTCCTGGGTGCCCCTGGGTGCCAGAGACCCTTCCCTTTCCCTATAAATGTGACTACCATTCCCTCAATAAACTGAGTTGCATCCACTGCCATGTCTCTAGGAATTCTGTACTTTCCACTGGCTCTAGGAGTCTCCTATCTGGATGCACCGCCATGCCCCAACCTCTTCTTCCTAGGAGCCACACACCTGGCCATGGCTTAGCTGCTTCCCAGGGAGGAGAGTACATGAAGAAATCCTACACCTCTGAATCCTTTATTTCCTGTAAACTGTTAGGTTAGGTTGAAACCAGAAGTTTGCTTGGACTCAGTCCCTGTTTCTGTAGCAAGAATACCTCATAGGTGGATATCTATCAGAAAAATATACAGTATCTTAAGAAGGCATTCTAACTGATAACATTGTCAGTCAGTGTGTCCAGAAACTAGATTTGAGAGTCCTCATACACACGCTAAAATGAATTCACTAGGTTTCTACGCAGTGCTCCAATTTTCCTTTCTAATTTGTAATTCTCAAAACAACTTTTATTGAAAAAAATCACTTTCTTAAGCTTTAAAAAAGGAAGTCACCTTCTACACACTGTAACAGTGAAGAGTCCAGCATTTTCACCTGTTCTGGTCAGCTGGCTACCTTATTAGTGGCTGAGTGGTAAGTCCTACAAGCCTCACATAGTCTGCTTCTCCTACAAAAGGAGTTCTGTATATATTGGCCTTAGACTTTTAATTGGATTATTTATTCAATACATTTTCTATGTCATGTAGGTCAGCTGCTGTCTAGCACCCAGTTCTCTGTTTCAGTACACCTGCAAGGGTGGTTTTATATAAAATATAATATAATACCCCTCTTCAAGATAGGCAAGGGCACATGATTAATCTCGATGAATGTTATTTTCATGAAAGTGTCGATCTATAGGAAAGGATATACAAGGCCCTAGTTATGTGTTTCGAGGAATGTGCAATTCAAATAGAGCCCAAGGAAGCAGATGGCTTTTGAAGTCCAGTGTTGATGAGATTCTTCACAAGGCCTCAGATTGGGAGACTCGTGAGAGCATGGCTAGCCTAGTACCTGCAGGCTCGATATTAAACACACGCTGTTGAGTGGATGAATGAGGACTGTGGGAGCGAATGCTTGATCATAATTTTAATATCATGTTTTATTTAAGTTTTTATTTCTCCTCTAAGCTTATCCAAACACAAGGAAATCATGCTTTATTAAAAAGAATATGTATCACTCAGTAAGGCTAGCAGTAATATTCCGGCTTGTCATAAAGGTTAGAACAATCTAAAGAGAAAAGGTCAGTAGGTTTTGCCTTCTGTTTCTGAAACCACGAAGGAGATGGCCTATGTCTGTCATTTGAGTAAAATCTGTGGTTTCTTCATTTGTTTTGGTTTAAGGACTTGAAGCTGACATATGTTGAATGTTTGCGTTCTGCCCAAATTCAGATGTTGGCATGCCAACCACGAGTGTGGTGGCATTTGAAAGTGGACTGTGGGAGGTGACAGGTTCACCTGGAGTCACAAGGGTTAGAGGCACAATGATGGAATCAGTGACTTTACAAGCCAAGCCAGAGGTTACAGAGCTTCTCTGAGCACACCATGTCTATGAGCCTGGAAGAGGGCTTCATGGTAAGATCGTCACCTTGATCTTAAACTTTCTAGCTTCCAAAACTATGAGAAATAAATGCCTTTTGGTTAAGCTGTGGTATTTTATTATGACAGCTTTGAGGTTCAGTCACAAGCTAAATCCTATTGTCTCAACTATAAATATGATAGAGTATTTGTGTGTAAATGTCACTTTCTTTTGCTTTCAACAACCACAATGAGCTTCTGCAGAGGCTGGCGAGATGATGCAATGGATAAGGATACTTGCCACCAAGGCTGCCGACCTGACTGTGATTCCTGGAACTCACATAGTGGGAAGAGAGAAACCCAATCCGATAAGCTGTCCTCTGAGCTCCACAAATATGCCAGGGCATGCACATGATTACATGTGCACACGTGCGCGCGCACACACACACACACACACACATACACTAAATGTTAAGTTAATTTAAATTCAGAGACTCCTCTAGATAAATTAAGTACAATGTCCATCAAATGATCAGTCTGACACAAGTAATTTCCCAGCTGAGAAAGCAATGATTTGTTCAACCACAAAATTATTGTTGCAACATTTGCTAGTAGGCCCCAACAAACATGAGCTGGTGTTCTTAGGTTTTATACAAGGCAAATATATGGAAACGTTCAATATATATATATATATATATATATTAAAAACGTTCAATATATATATATATATATTAAAAAACTAATTAAAAAATAATTTCAATAATTTAGCCACAGTTTAAACTTTTAAAAAATATGCTCTAACTTTTTCCAGG
The DNA here is from genome assembly GCA_026225945.1 of Cricetomys ansorgei. Taxonomy (NCBI): domain Eukaryota; kingdom Metazoa; phylum Chordata; class Mammalia; order Rodentia; family Nesomyidae; genus Cricetomys; species Cricetomys ansorgei. The sequence goes on from JAMJFZ010001131.1 coordinate 14,889,014, forward strand.
GAAGACCTCACCAACTGTTTATCTGACACCATATAGTATACCTGAAAACATACACACAAAGAACATTATACAGACTGAGACCTTTCTATTTATGCATTTAGGGACACACATACATAACAACTACAACAATTAAAGGGAAAGGGTCCGTGAATTTGAAAATACACATGATGGCGTACGCGTGGGAGTTTGGAGGAGGAATTGGGAAGAGAAAATGATGTAATTAATGGCTCAAAAATTTTAAAAATCAATTAAAAAGATGCCCCTCAAATGCTCTATAGTGATCGTATTAAACCTCACAAAGTTTTACGGTTTTTGGTTTTACTTTTACTTTGTTTTAATTCTTGGTAGATAGGTCTAATGTACTGTGCTAGGTTTTCTCTTTCCTTAAAAAAAAAAGTATTTTTATGGAAACAGAATATTTTGCATCATTAAAGAGTTTTAGGAATAAATCCTTTAACCGCCATTTTCAAAGCTCCCCTGAAATAAAAATGCTGACTGTCAGACAGCAGCCTGTTATGTGCAATGCCAAATGAAAACCTGCTGTCATAATTCATGAGATGACATTGAGTTTTTACACCCATTTGATAAGTTTGCCTCATGTACCACTACACCACAAATCATACCTTACGGCCGTCTTGTGACAGCACTAAAACACTGCATACCTTCAGACGACCTTTCTCCAGAGATGCTTTTCACTGTTCACATTTTATCTGTCAAATGGTACTTTTCTTTGAAAAGCAAATTTAAATGCCATTATAGGGAGAAGCTCCCAGCCTGGGACAAGTTCTAGCATTTAGTGTTCTGACAGATCTTAACTTGGACATCAGCCAAGGTCAATAAAACTTGTTCATGCAGAACCTTACCTGGTTTTCACCACGTCGAGAGGATGCAGCAGGCAAATTTCTACAAGACCTGAAAGACGATAAAGAAGATGCCAGTGAACACAAGGACACCTATTGATTCTCAAAAAATTAAGATTAAAATAATTTAGACCCTTGGACAGAACAGCTAGTAGCTAGTCACTAATTTTATTTCTATGGGAGAAAAATGTGACCAAATATTTTCTTATAACTCTAGCAGGGAGGTAGAGTTATGAGGAAAAGAAAAGCCACAGATTAAATTGCAACTAATTAAACAGAAATTCAGTGTCCCAACCCAACTGCAGATAAGTAGAAGGAAGGAAAGAAGAGGAGTATGAGTTCTCCCACTGACATGGCAAAACATAAGGCTTAGCTGTAACATCCAAGCGATAAAGATGATTATGACTCTTGTTTGATAAAACAGCTATGAGAATCTAATATATCATTAGCTTAATAGAGACAAATATCAAATTTACATTGCATGCCACAATTTTATGGACAAGGTATTTGAAGCTGAGGCACACAAGGTTAAGTAATTCTGCTAAGATGGCACAAGTAGTAAAGCTTTTCTTTTTATTGTGTGTGTGTGTGTGTGTGTCCGTGTCCATGTGCACACCTGTATGCACAAATATAGAGTGTATGTGGATGGCAGAGAATGATTTCCATGAGTTTTATAGTTTTCTCTTTCCACTACGTGGGTTCAAATCCAACCAGTTCTTCAGGCTTTGATGCCAAGTGCCCTTACATTCCAAGCCATCTTTCTGGCTCAGTTTCTGATAACAAGCAGCTTTCTCTGTGGATAAATGACTTCCCTAGAAGTATCAGGAAAGAAATTCTTGCAAATTTCGATTTCCAGATGAATGTGAATTTTCAAGCAAGGATAAGTGTGTGGGCATCTTGCAACTTGCACAGATAACCAACATGGTCTTGATTAATTCATCTTTATTAATAAAGATAAGTCCTTGCATTTATATACATGTAAATTGTGTATAAATACATGTCTGTGTATGTAAGGGATGGGATGGGGAGTTAAATCACAGCCAAACTCAAATTGAGTTAGTTTACAAATGTAGTAAATGGACCCTCCCATAAGGAGCTACCTACAAATACTATTCTGTTGTGTGGCCTCTGGGAAAATAAACTGAATACTTACAACCTTTATTCATACACAGAATGATGATGCTTACTCATGTAGCTGTACATGTCTGTGATAACATATGCTAAGTGACCATCACTATGTAGGGGTGTCAAGTAAAGTAACTGCTGTGATTATTGTTACTGTTACTCTTAAATTACAACAGCTATTTTTATAACTGCTAAGCTGGAAAACTATGCAAACTACTATTATTGCCTCATGCTGGAGATTCATAAATCTAGTAATTTTCTCTGGAAAATTTTTTCTGCAGTTTTATCTTAGAAAAGCTATGTCTTCTAGTGGCTAATGACTATGATCACGGGCATTGTAACAATTATGGGTTCCTAAAGTAGAGAAAGACACAAGTATGGGCAGCAGGGTTGCAAGGCATAGTGACTCAGCATCTTTGGCAAGCCTTTACCTTTATCAATAAAGCTGGATTATTCAGGAAAGTACTGGTGCATCTTGTAATGTTGCCACACAATTATAAGTGCTTGAAAATTCACATTCATCTGGAAGGAAGAATGAGGTAGCCAGAATTCTTTCCCTGGTTCCTCTAAGGAAAGTTATTTATCCGTGGGGTCACAAGCTTCCTATCAGTAAATAGAATTAAATGGTCTAGAATAAATTCAAGATCGAAAATTCTGGGTATTCTTATTCTTGAATTCAACTCACATATGTGTATATCCACCCATATAACTTGCAGGTCAAATTTAAGGTTGTCTAATTAGGATAAAGCCACAATCCAATAAACAAAATTGACCCTGGAAACTCAACCTCCAAGACAGAATTGTTACCAAGCACTTCCACAATCCTCAATTAAGTGAGGTTCTATGAGTAAGACACTTGGGATTGCTTACTAAAGCAAGTACACAATGCTTCTCTCACTTTCTTGACATTAGAGGAAAAGAAAAAAGTAGCAAATACCCAACAGCACCATTCAAAAAGTTTACTAAAAGAACCAACAACACCAACCACTAATTAAAATTAATAGCAGAACTTGAAAATCACTTTACATGAATATGAAGCCATTTTCTGATTTGCAAAATTGTTCTACTTTCCCACAGACCATGTCTTATAGTTATGTAGTTAAGTTATTTTCTGATCTCTAGTTTTCATCAAATTTCCACGTACTCACTCAGCAGTTTTGCATCAGTTGCCCCTTATGTGTTGAGGACAGAAACCAGCAAAGAGAACAGATACTTAGGGACAAATGATGGTGCATAGGAGGGGCACCGCTGAGTTGACAGCAGCTTACTGAAGAAAGACCCCCAACATGACCTGGGTATGGGCCAAGTGAGGGAAAGATGCTTGAGGTAGAAGATAGCATAAGCATGAGGAAGAGAGGAAAGTTACTGTGTACATTCACACTTTTGCACGTGTGTGTGTGTGTGTGTGTGTGTGTGTGTGTATGCACATGAACATGAAGAGGAGGAGGAGGAATTGCTTAAGACTTATGGCAACATAGGGTTGCCAATATGAAATTGGCAAGAGATGAGATTAAAGTGTGTAGATGGTGATCAGGTTCATTTCTCTGCATTTGTCCTTCATCCCATAGGCTATGAGGAGTCAGTAAATGGACTTTTAAATTTGCCTTCTTGGATATATGTCTGTTGCTGCATTGTCTCCAATGTATTCTGTGTTCACTGAAGACATTCCAACAGATTTTAAGAGCCCAAGGCTATGTGCTCTGCTTGTGATCTAACCTGCTACTTCCAATCACATTCATTCATAGGCCAGCAAAGAACACTGATGCCCATCCTTTACCCCCCTTGGTTACTAGTTTTTCAGCAAAAGCACTGCCTGCCATCAAAGCATCAACATCCTGGTGTTCTAGGACCTCTAAGTATGTGAGGTGGTTAATCTTAATGTCAATTTGATTGGATTTAGAATCAAGCACCATAGAAATATTCATCTGCTTGTTTCTCTGAAGGGGTTTCTAAAAGGCCAAACTGAGGAGGGAAAACTTATCCTTAATATGATGGTACTATTTCATAGGCCAGGATCCAGGATTGCGCAACAAGGACAAAGTGAGCTGGGTGTCAGCATTTATCATTCTCCTTCTGTGAATGCAGTGTGATCAGCTACCACTTCCTCCTACTGCCATGACTTTACCAAGATCAACTATATCCCTTCTTAAGCACAGCACTCCCTTCTTTAAGTTGCTTTTATAGGGTATTGTGACACAGTGATGAAAAAGGGAACTACCATACTACGTAAGAGTAAATGTCTAACCCTGAGATGGTGACACACACCTTTAATCCCAGCACTCCAGAGGCAAAGGCAGATAGATCTCTGTGAGTTCTAGGCCAGCCTGGTCTACAGAGTGAGTTCCAGGACAGTCAGAGTTACAACAGAGAAACCCTGTCTCAAAAAACAAACAAACAAAAAAACAAAACAAAACAAAAAACAGTTGTGGCTTAATGTATACTGGACCAAATGTAACATATTTGGTCCAGTATACCAGTTTGATTATTGCTATTTTAAATTTTAAATTGCTATTTTAAATCAAAGTAATGATAGACTTCAAATTAGTAAGAATATATATTTTAATTAGAAAACATGCACTTTGGAAATGATGTGGAAGTTGTATAACTTATCAGAATTCATAGTTACATCTAGATTCCCTAGAGTGGGGGAGTACTGGGTCTTCTTCATTGGGGAGCTAGGGTTATGAAGGTCTGATTGTCAGGTATCTAGGAAAACAGAATAAGATGTTGTGAAGTGACCCCAGGGTAGTGAGTTCCACCACAGACATTTTGACAATTCTATTACTTAGTATGTAGTCACAAACTGAATAAGAAGTAAGGGAACAGAGGCTTTTTAATAATTCCTTCTTAAAATTAAACTTTTAATGTAAGGTGACTCAAATGGCAAGTTCTATTTAATCTATCCTAGTTGCCAGTTCAAAACATGTTGATCTCAAGAAAAATTTCTTTTCTTCTCATAAACCCAACATTGATCAGATTCATCACTCACAGATGAAAACAAAATCAAATGTTTTAATCTGTCCACAGATATAAAAAACTGTGCTGACAAACATCCACAGAAACACTTTCCTGGGGAAAAGTCTGAACACCACAGCATCTTCAGGAGGGATGTGAAAGGGTCATACAACCTAAAGAGTAAGACATCTGGACCAATACTTACTTAGCAGACACGCTTTTTCTGATAGATTTTAAATTTAAATTTAGTATTTGATCTTCATACTAGAACAACAGTCACTATAGGAATAAAATGTCTTCAAGTTATCCCCATTATACAAAGTTTTGGATATTTGAATCTCCAACTAAAAATTAAGAGCAGCAGCTAGGCTTGGCAGCACAGCCCTTTAATCCCAGCACTCAGGAAAAACAGGTACGTGGATCTCAGTGAGTTTGAGGCCAGCTAATCTAGAGAGTTCTAGGACAGCCAGGGCTACCTAGTGAGATTCTTTCTCAAAAGAAAGGAAAGGAAAGAAGAGAAACATAAAAATATTATTGTCAATGTAATACTGTAAATAAGAGTCCTAAAAATGATGTATCACAAGCAAACAGGACTCGATATTAGGTGTGTCAGTAAGCAATAAAAATGCTTTTATAAGGCTAGACACAAAAATTAAGGGAGGACCAATGTAAATCAACATTGTAAATTTGAGTATTATAACTTTTTAACATTTTGGCAGATTCACAACACCTTAATGAATGTGACCACTTCGCTATGGTTCATATGAAATTTCTGTAGATATAACTTTGGGACAAAAGGCAAAAGTTTGTTTGCCAATTCGATCCCTGATCCTAGAGGGTTTCAGCCTCCATACAACCTAATATTAAAGATGCTAGCCTGGAACCTAGAAGGCGTCAGCCCTTGTACAATCAAATAGAATGTTTCAGCCTTCGAGACTTATGGCTGAATAAGCTCACTCTGACTAGCTGTCTTCTGAACTCTGAACTGTAAATTCCCCTACATCAATTGACAATTAAGAAAATGCCCCCAAACATATGCCCAGAAATCAATTTGATTGAGGTGATTCTTCAGTTGATGTTCTCTCTTTCCAGGTGTGTCAAGTTGACAAGTAAGCTGAGCCATTACATCTCTGAGTCTATGACTTGTATTCCTAGAATCAATGTTGTCTTCTTTGAACTGGCTCAGTCATTGTTCTTCATCTGAACCAATATTACTAAGAAAGGGTTAACAGCCTGCTGTAAATGCTTCCCCCAGCCTTCATCTTTTCTAAGAATCCCCTGGTCTATTCAGCCACAGATCCTCAGTGAACATCAGCCCCACACCCTTTTCTCTGATATAGCTAAGCTTTTTTTCTTTACTAAGGCAGTGGCTACACAATGACTACTCTTGATTAGCCATAGAATGGTTTCTCTGTGTTCAAGTCTTTAGCCTTTTCTTTTTAACCATAGAATGTTTTCTTCCTGTAAGGACACACATACCTTTTAGAGTCCACTTACATTCAGCTCTCAATTTGCACAAAAGTTTTCCCAGATATCCTGAGGACAGAACTTCCTATTCCCTAGTATTCATTCCCTACACATAATGAACGGGGTAGTTCCCAGTTTCCCTTGCTACTAGGTATTACCATGTGACTAAGGTCAGGCCAACATAATGTAAGGAGAGGTAGTTTGAACCACATCTGGGACAGACGCCTTATAGACAGACTTCCTGCTCTTCTTTTCACTCTTCTTCCTTCCTGTTGTATAATATGCACATGGGCCTTGAGGCAGCTATCTTATACAAGGTGATTTGGGGGTATACCACCCCACAGTAAAGCAAAAAAACTAGAAGTTGTTCCTGACATTGTGGAGTTCCCCTTGTCTACCTCCGTGTTTGTTTTAGACAAAAAAATTATTATTTTTTTAAACTGAAGAGGCAGTGGATCTATTTCTGTCTAAGTCAATAAGTCAATGTGTCTCCAAGAGTATCCTGAACTTGTAAGACATTGCTATTGTCTGTATTCTTGCTGAAGGCTATATACAGGTAGAGATGCATCTGCCTTATTTATCTTCCCATCCCTGTAACTTTGCACAATGGCAGGCACTCAGCAAGCTCAATAAATATTTGATGAATAAATAAATTAATGCTGATTGGGATCTGTGCATGTCATTATGTTAGCCAATCTTTAAGATAAATTGAACTGGCAGCTATTTATTCTATATTTATTTCATTAGTTTGAGCTTTATACAAATAAGCAGACAAGGATGGGGCAATAGTTGTAAAATGATATTAAATAAAGTATAGGAAGTACCTGACTAGAGACTTGCAATAGAGATCGCATATTGTTGTGCTCGGTTGCTATATAAATGTAAGAAGGAAACAAGTCAATGAGTATCTAATAAACTGACAAGTAACTGTTGAGAGCTGTGTGCATAGAACATACCAGGTGCTAAAGTCCAGCCTGACACAGAACCAAGGGTGACCTTCAGAGGTCACCGGGGAAGTGACAGGCTGAGGAAAGCAATGTCCATACAGCCACGTTTCGGTGATTACTACTATAATCTTATAAACATTGTAGCTACTTATAATTATTTTAGGTTCTGCATAAACTTTAGTCTTATATGAATATTTACTTTTACCTCTAATTGCAGGCTGTATGTTATAGTAATTATAAAACTAATAAGAGAAACAATAAACAAACATTGACAATTTTAATGACTTGGTGGCATGTATAGTCTTTGAATTTTGGATGTCCTGTAAAAGTGTGTCTCTGTGTGTGTATGGGGGGGGTGTACAAGAAATTCTTACTGCTTTCACTCACTTTGCCAAGAACCACAGGCAGATATTTCATGTCTCAGCATTACGGTTTTTCCTCAGAGCTGGAAGTGGAAAGTCACATCCAGGTCATCACTCCCCAGAATGAAAGGGACTGCTCCTCCACCTTCCAGGATATTAAATGTGTGCACCGCAGCGCAGATGACTCATTTTAACACCACTACAGCCTGGCCACTGGAAGAGGAGCAACAGCAAGAGCACTGGTGCCTTGACGGACAGATAACTACGGAAGGCGCTCCACCACCACTGCTAACCCTAATAGACCCGGAGCACAGGACCTGGAACATGGTCATTCTATGCCTCCTTGCCATTGGACATTTTCTTCACTCTGGAGCTACACGGCAATGGGCTTTAGCAACTCTTTTTATCAACAGGAGGAAAGGATATGGTAGATAAACTGAGTACCCCAAAGAAGCCTGGAAGATAACTGATTAAAGGGCAGTGTTGAATGATCCTTTATTTAGTCTTAGTTTTAAATTTAAGCATATAGTATGTTTCCACATACTGGTAAGACCAAAGATCGCAAAGTCATCTAAATTTATTCTAACTTATTTTGACTGTCAGTTCATTGTTTTCTACAAATTAGTTATATGTTGCAGATAAATAATATTATAGCAGAAATCTATTTCAATTGTATTAAATATATTTGAAATAGCATTTAGCATGCTCCACATTGGCTAATACACATTTGTCTCTCCGTAACACCCTCTTGTACCTAGAAGTTACCCATTAAATGTTGAAAAAGGAGATGAATTATGCAGCGATGTCCATCAGTAGCATTCCTTTCCAATGGCATGCAGAGCGTAGCATTTTAAGAATTTAGCATATAATCCAAAGAATTCATGATAGTTTTTAAAACTATACTAATACTTGCTTTTAAAATCTCACTTGTAGTTTATTGTGTTTTATGGGAGTTGATGTGGTATTTTCATATGGCAACTCCATGGAAGGATTAACTAAAGTTAATTTCTGTATCGTCACCAAACACACTTATCAGTCTTGTTAAAATCTAGTCTTTCAGCAATTTTAAACATACAGTGTGGTTCCAGTGATTGAAGTCGCCATTTCAGGCAAACGATTAATCTCAAGAACTTATCACTCCTGATTAGCTACTGCTTTTAACTTTGATGCACCTGGGTCAGCTGTCAACTTCCATTCTTCTTTATTTCTATCAGTTTTGTGTTTTTAGATACCACAGAGAAGTGAGATCATGCTGTATCATCTTTCTGTGCCTGTCTTGGTCCATGTAGCATAATGTCCTCCAGAACCAACCATGAAGCCACAAATGAGGTATTTCCTTCTCCTTAAGGGCTGAATGCTATTCCATTGTGAGTACATGTATGATGAATTTTCCTGATTCATTCATCAGTTTGTTCTATTCCACTGTGAATGAAGCTGAGATGAACATGGGTATACAAGTGTCTCTTGGGAAAATGAATTTCAATTAATTTAGACACACACTCATACGTGTGATTTCACAATGATTTGGCAATTCTGTTTTTAGTTTTCTGAGGAACATCTATATTCTTCTCCATAATGGCAGTAATTAGTTCACTGATTAGTTTACCTGCCAGAGTTGACTGTGTTCCTTCCTGATAGCAGCCACTCTAACTTTGATGAAGTGACATCTCATTGTGGCTGTGATTTAATTTCCCTGGTGATTAGTGACATTGAACTTATTTTAAAAATCTTGTTTATTTTCTTTTGAGAAGTCTCTGCTCAGGTACTTAGACTATTTTTTAAATAGGGTACTTGTTTGATTGTCATTAAGCTGAGTTCTTTATATATTTTAGGTGTTATCCCTTGTTAAATGTAGGGTTTACAAATACTCTTTTTCCAGTCTGGAGGTTGTCTTTTCACTCATTAATTGTTCCCTTGTTTTGCAGAAATTTTATAATTCATCACAGCCCCATTTATCTGTTTTTGTTATCTATTTTTGTTTTTTTACAAGAGCTTTTGAACCATGTCTAAGTGCTGTTTGCCTAGATTAATGGGAGTGCTGTTTTATATTGGCGATTTTTATAATGATATATCTTAGTTTAATCTTCAGTTCATTTGATTTTTTTTTTGCATATGATGAGAAAGAGATCCAATTTCATTCTTCTGTATGTGGCTATTCAGTTTTCCAAACATCGTTTATATGAGAGATGGGTGCATCCATCGTGTGCTCCTGGCATCTCTGTCAAAAATCAACTCATCATAAATATGGGGGTTTATTTCTGGGCTCCTATGCTTATCTATTGGTCTGCTTTTATGCCTATACCATGGCATTATAGTTAACACAGGTTTAGAATAGTCAGGTAACATATTAGTGAGAGCTCTCTAAGGGAACAGAGCTGATGGGATATACAACACACACACACACACACACACACACACACACACAACATATATATGTAATACATACACATATATTACATATATCATATATGTTATATATTATATATAGTATATATGTATTATATATGCACGTATATGTTATATAAACCATATATACTACTATATGCATATATACTATATACATCTATATATGTGTGTATATATATCTATATATATGTGTATAGATATAGATACACACACACACACACACACACACACACACACACATATATATATATATATATATATATATATATATATATATATATGGTTTATTAGATTGGCTTACAGGATGCAGTCCAGGCAGTCCAACAATGGCTGTCTCACATAAGGCTGGCTGTCTCAGCAGTCCTAATTTAGGGCTGAAGGCCTGGAGGATTCTTAGAAGCTGCTGATCTTCAGTCCATGTTGTAATTCAAAGAAGCTGGCTCTTATGTTTGTGAATGAATGCCACAGCAACAGGATAGATGAAGTTGCCAGGGAGAGGGAGGGTAGCAAAGCTTCCTTCCATGTACTTTTTTCTGGGCTGTCACCAGAAGGTGGGGCCAAGATTTAGAATGGATCTTGCTACTTCAAATGATCTGTTCAAGAAAATCCCTCCCAGGCGTACCCAGTAGCTTGTGTTTTAGTTGATACCAGACGTGGTCAAGCTGACAACCAAGGTCAGGCATCATGGGTAATAAGTTGCTTCTAGCTTCATTATTTTTATTTCAAATTTCCTTGGTTATCTGAGGTCTTTTATGGTTCCAGGTGAATTTTAGGATTCTTTCTACTTACTTACAAAGTATCATTAGTAGGGACTGAACTGAATCTATGGGTCACTTTGGGAGGCATGTGACCTTACAGCAAAATTACTACTAATAGATGCTGAGTTCATGTCTAAGCTTTAAGTATGATGAATTATTGCCAAGAAAACCTTGGTAGCTGATATTTCATAAAGCAGAAAACATCTCACCAGCTCTGTGAGCTGCAGAACAGTACATAGAACTAAACAATCAGGAGTCCCCAGGATACCAGGTCCATGGTAAACCTATGCTTTCTTTATATCATGCCAAAAAAATCTAGCACAGTTCTTTGGTATTTTAAAATTAAATCCTAAACTTCACTTTTGTTTTCTGATATTCATGCTATTTTAGTCATTTACTGAACTGATTTTTGTCATATTTTAAAATCTTAAGGCATTAAACAATTTTAACTTCTAAAGAGAATTGTGGAAAAATGGCTTCATACTGTACAAATTTCAAATTAAAAAACAGAACAACTCCAGACAGAACTAGTATTTTTTCAACATTTACTCCACTAGTCAACCAAATCATTACAGCATCCTATTTGATAGCCTGCCCAGAAAATGCGGTAGCCCTACTGAATTATAAGCAACATGAGTCTCATAAAGGGAAATCAAATATATTAGGCTTTTCCCCAATAACAGCTAAGGTGCTCTAGCATTGTGGCACAATAATGACATATTATGCATGCTGAATTGGCCAATGAGCTGATGCATTTGGCAGGTTTGAAGGATTTTACTGAGGGTTATGTGTTTGGATAAACCACATATCCCCTTGAAAAATGTGAAGCAAAAACCTTCATATAGGTTCACTATGAGCATGTATTTTTTTTTGAAAAAGACATTAACACTGAGCAGTAGCTGTCAGCACACGTTCACAGGGAACGAGATAGTTTCCACATTGCATACTCTGTGCACTATCACAGTTTATTGTCTTGCTGCCTTAAGGATGTGTGCAGATGTGTTTCAGAGTTAGAAAGTTATGCATGAACACATTATCCTCTAGGAATTAGGGCAAAGGAAACACATGTAAGGAAGAAAGAAAATTTTACAAATGAGTGCTTTTTTTTTTCAAATCTCATTTTAAAGGCAAACGCAGATTGAAAATGATTAAACTAATAAAAATGTCTTTTGCTAATAATGTCTTTATGTTAATTATTTTGTGCTCCATTTCAGTTCAGCACAATATGTTTAAAATGACTAGTTGACATTTTAACAGGAGATATTTGCACTTTCTTCCTCCTTGTCGCCCCCGCCCCAATGTAACTCTGCGTAATACTCTAAGTCCATGTGCATTTAGATACAGGATCCACTCCAAGGTGTGTTATTCCTTTGTGGAAAGCTAAAAGCTTTACACCACACAGTGAACAATGCAAGACAAAAAACAAGCTGTGGATTATCTGGCAGATGGTAAAAATCATTCCAGAGGTGTACGAAAAATGTCTTCAAAGAGAAGTGAATAGTAGAAACTAGAGATGATGCTTGTTTGGCGGGTTATAAAATAAACACATGTAAATCTTTAATCACTTCTTATGCCACAGCTAATAATATATGTGTTAATTCAGAGGTTTATATTGTGCTTTTTATGTTCATCAAATTCCAGATACACGATTTACAGAGGCTTCGGCCTGAAGTTCAGTCATAGTTAATCTTTGTTGTACTTAATCTCTGGCTAATATTTCCATGATCAGAGCAGCTTGCTGCCTCCAAAAACCATAGTGATGCCTGTGATCTGTACTCCTGCCATACAGCTGGACTTAATTTTGTTTTTTATTTGTTTTTGGTTTTGTTTTTTGAGGGCACAGGGGTGGGAGTGTGGACCAGGGAGTAATGGGAAGAGGGTGTTATCAAGAGACATTGTATGGAACTCAAGTAAGTAATAAAAGTATTATTTACAAAATTATTTTTAAAAGAGGCTGCTGGTGATAAAGGTTCACACCTTTAATCTCAGCACTCGGGAGGCAGAGGCAGGCGGATTTCTTTGAGTTCGAGACCAGCCTGGTCTACAGAGTGAGTTCCAAGACAGCCAGAGTTACAACAGAGAAACTGAGTCTTGAAAAACCAAACCCCAAACCAAACCAAACCAAACCAGACTTGGGGGACTATGAGGCATGGAGGAGAGGGCCACTTCCAGAATGAACATCAGGTCTACAGTCAAGTCTACAAAAGCCTTGCCCAGTTCCGGAGACTTTGTCCTTCTGTAAAACTAAGCAATAAATACATTTCCAGGAACCCTCAGTTTGAGAAGAGCTACAAACAGACCTTGTGTCAATGCTGACACCTTCAAACCAACATATTTCCTTTTCCCTCACACTGGGAACTTGAACTTGGCACCAGAGAAGTGTTTTTACTAAGGAAATGGGCATACAATTTGTGCTACAAGTCAAGGTTTCCATTTGTATGCAATTGAGAGAGATGATTATCAAACATACCCCAGCACATCCCTACCCAAATCTATCCTGTTACCCAGACTGTGTTCAGATAGTCTTAACATGATTATATAGTGGGAGACACTTGCTTTTTCTAAATGGCCAATAATCCTTTACCATTGCTTACACAAGTTCTCAAAGTTGCCAAAAAAATCTGAAATTTATACTCTCTGTTTGTCATAATTTACTAAAAGTATTATGGTCTTACATCAAAATTTTAAAGTTTCCTAGGAATATTAACCCTGTCATCCTCCCACCATGGTTATAATTTCTTTACTACTCCATTATGCAGATGCTTGTAGAATTTTGACCACATAAAGACACAAATGACAAGTCTTCCCTTTCTCAAATAATTTCCTTTCCTTGTTAAAGTCTGAGACGCTTACAGGAAAGGAAAGCAAGCTAACTGCTAGTTACAGAATCTCTTGAAGAGAATTCAGATTTGAGGTCTCAGGCAGTTAATTCTTTTTTAAATAATATTTTTATTAATAATTGAGTTCCATACGATGTATTCGATTACACACTCTTCCCATTCCTCCCTGTTCCACTCTCTCATCCTGTGCACTCAGAAAAATAAAAAATAATAAATAAATAAATAAATAAATAAATAAATAAATAAATAAATAAATAAATAAATAAATGAAAATTAAGTCCAGCTAGTGTGCATTGATCCTGGGCATCTCCAAGGTTCCTTGAGGCAGCAGGCTGCTCTAATGATGGACATTCACCTGACCCATACTAGCCAGAGACCAAGCGCGGCAAAACTCGATCTGTAATTGTTTCCGTAAGTCACTGACAGTGATTGCCATCAAAGGAAAACATAGGCTACGGTGGCAGTGACTTTCCCTCCATCCCAAGTAGCATGACTTCTTGCAGTCATATCCAGCTTGATATAGTCAGTGATTTCTGGATTTGATACATTTACTGCCATTCCCTTTTCCTAATGCTGAGCCAAGATTTTCTCCATTCCATTAATCACACTTATCTTTAGGTGTTAACTCTTAACTTTATGTTTGCTGAATGACCTGGAACCATAGCTATGCAGCTTGGTTTTGAGCTGTTATTTCAAACCAGCCTCCACGCCAAGCTCCCATGAGGTCCAACTTACTAAGGTATTCCAGGTTATTCCGCAAACCACATTTCTCTCCAGGTCTGACTTGTGGGGGAAGAGGAAAGAGAAAGCTGATTCAGTCTTGGGGACTTCCACTTACAAAATCACCAGTACATTGTGTTCAGCTATACAGGATTTCTACTATGTTGATTAATTTAGCTAATTTTTATTCCATATAACCAAAGCACAAAAATGAAACCATCTTGCAAGCAGCTGCAAACTAAACAGTATTATTTGGATATTAAATTATAAGACTAAAGTCTATACAAGAGGGAGACATTTTATAACACAATTATTTGACTGTAATAACATTGACTATGTTACTACTAAAAATATTGTCTAAATAGAAATCAATGCTTGATATTAATTTGATTTCTTAAATTCCTAGCTCATTAGGCAATATTTGCCTCTGTACTTTCTCACTAACAGGCAGTAGGATGCTTCTTTGCTACTGTACAGAAAATGTGATTGCTATCAGTTTCTAGGCTATGGGGAATGTCTGTATCCAGGAGGGTTTTTTATTCAATATATTTTGAATTTCTATTCTGCACATAGTTCATCTAGAACAGTTTTAGATTCTGATTCATTCTACTTGCTTCTATTTCATGGAGGGACTAGGAAAGAAAGTCATCAATTGAGAATGAGTATAAGGAAGAAGTCAGAGAAAGTATATGAAATAGCCTTCCTGGGGGAGAGATGAAGGGGTTGAGCTAGGAAAATGTAAAATCATCACTTGGTGCCACCAAGGTCTGAGTATCTATGCAATTCATGTTACTTTACCAGAAACATTTAGTCATGTAGGTAGAGACACAGCAGTGTAGGATTAAATCAAGATGAGCTTTTGCCAAATGGATGTGAGGAAGAAAAGGGCAAAAGATTAAGTGTATACCAGTGAATGCTTTTAGTGGTTGACCATTGAACTTAAGCTGGAAGAGGGACATGAGGACATGACACTAGAGTGTTAATCAACCAGCATCCATGTACTAGAAAGGGGAGAGGTGGAAAGAGATATAGTTGTTGTTATGATGGCTTGTATGTAACATTTTTATTAATATACAGTAATACTCTCTTGGTTTTTAAATGTGTATCTCTTATGTTGAACTAATCCATGCTTTTAATAAAAAATGTTGGCAGAATAAATTTGATTGAATAGTAACAGGTGTGTAAAAATCAGCTGCATGGATGGAAAATAAATCACTACTCCCTGAGCTGGGTTCAGGAGATGATCTTCTTAGATTGGACTTGATCTTCAAGAGCCCTTTGAATCTATTTAACTAAAACTCTACAATGACCAGAAAATATGTATGCCTGAAAATGTTAATATACACATACAGAAGTGGAGGAAATAAAATGCAAAATAAAGTGTTTCAATAAGCAAATACAGGACTCCAAATGGATTATTTCAGTAAGAGTCAAAATACACCACTTTGAGTTATAATCTATTCTGAAGCAGGGTGGGATAGGAATTAATGAAATACATTTTAATGAATTTAACTAAACACCGTTTCTAAGAAAGACATCCCAATTTTTTATTAAGCATTTTACAATGTGTCTACATTAAAAGAACCTCTTGATAGATGAAGATTAAGACTCTGGCAATCCACTCTAGAACTCTGATGGCTAGCTGAGGAGTGCAAAGACATGGGTTAATGAACGGTGTCCCTAAGGGTGCTATGGAGTTTATAAAAAGTACATTGACAACTAAGTCACTTGGTAGTGACTTCATAGGAGATGAGTACTTGTTTCAGGAAGCTTGAAAGAGACTCTTAAAACTTGCTACCCATTCTAAAATGACATTTCCAGAGTGGACACAGTTTTACTAGAGAGACGTGAAACTCATTTGTCAAGATTCTTGGCATTTGAGAGAAAATTCTACACAAATTAGTTTGAATCAACAAGAGGAGTCTGCTGGCTCATATCTGAAGGGATGGATGGCATGGCTCTCGGAGTTCTGCAGCACCTCCCTCACCTGCATGCCTTGGCTTCTGCACTCCCAGTACAGAGCTTCCTATCACAGAGTAGGCTGCATCTACGGCCCCTAGTCCCCATCATTCCTTCTTTAAGAGACAAAGGCAAGGGGGCTCTTTCCTGGCTTCAACAGCTCCTGAAGAGCTTAACTGGCTTGCTTTATAGTCTCTGGATCCCTTGGCCATCGTGATGGTCAGCCCATTGGAAGGGAACATCTGATTGGAAGAGCTTTGGTCACAGTGTCTCTGGATGGATGACAATAGGGAACTTCAGGGTTTAAAATCTTGGAAACTTAATTTTTTAAATCTGAAAAATGATGAGACTGTGTTTGTGATATTTATTTAACATTCCTCACACTTTATATACTACATATGTTTTTACCCTAATTAACTGGCTCTCCACACTTCTAATGATCCAAAAAAAATTATATTGGGCAGAATTGTTGTACTATATCTTAAAAATCACATTCCTACTCTGGGCTTTAGTCTGTAGTTTGGTTATTCTATATCCCTGTGAGATTAGCAAACTGGAAAGGAAAGGAAATGACTCTCAAGTTTTAAATGCACATGCAGCTTCATAGGATGCTATATGCTAACTTATGGATATGGCCAGCTCATCTAAATTTATACTTCTTAAAGTATCATATCAAGAAAGGTGTGCAGAAATAGGAACGACACAACCCTTGCCAAAGGTTTACAGAACAATTCTGGAAGCCATTGCAACTGGGCATTGCAATTATTAAACTGTAAACTGCTTCCTGGAGGGCAAACACAGGTAACTGGATGCGTGTTACAATCCACAGTGCAATTTGGCATAGCATCTTGCATAAAAGTATATCCCAATCCACTTTACAGAAGTTAAATTTCCATACTCCAGCCAATATATGCTATACATTACAGAACATCTGTGTGCAAACATTGCCTCATGGGAAAAAAAAAAACCCAAGGCATGAGGTCATAAGATGAAAATCCAAAGGAGAATTTAGGAGCTCTGGGCAGGAAGGAAGGAGAAAGAGAAACGATAAGGAAGGTACGCTGATACATAAGGCTTATGAATGATTCTTCCATGAGTAAGGGCACATTGGCCACTTTCCCCTGAGAAATGTTGAGGGTGAGACAATTGTTCTAAATAATCCAAAGGACTAGAAGGGGAATTTCAGTAAAAACATGCATGAGGGAAAGACTGACAAACCCTCCAAGTAGTGGTCAAATTAGACACAAGAGAACCTTGCCGTCTTGTGGGATTAAGGCAATACAACACTATTTCAAGTCAATCTTAACCACTGAAAAAAATTAGAGGAATAGATATATTGCTAAAGCTTCACGGGCATAAGTGGTGTGTATAAGCCGCGTTATAAACACAGCATTCCATAAAATATGTAACAAACTAAAGAAATGTAACATTAAAAAGTCATGCACTTTTAGAATCCTCATTAACTTTGTTCTTTTTAGACAGTGTCTCTCTATGTACTCTCGTCTGTCCTGGAACTCGCTCTGTAGACCACGCTGGCCTCCAATTCACAGAGATCCACTTGCTTCTGCCTCCTGGGAGGTGTGTGCCACCATGCCTAACTCTTCACTGGCTTTTTAAGAAGCCTTAAGGTATTACTTTATGTTTTATTTTAGTCCTTGAGGTGCCAGTTAATTGAAAAGTATGCCCACGGAGTGATAATTAACAGAATTTTATGTCCTTATAGCCTTCCATTTCCTTCATCAAATGAAACCCTGCCTGTAAAAAAAAAAAGAATATTACTTAAGAGGATCAAGTCCAAGTGATCTCTAGCACTTTAAGAAAGGAATTTGAAAATTTTCAACACAGATAAATACTTGCAGTGATTAATGTGCCAATTACATGTGTTGAAATATCACATTGTTTCTGTAAATATGTCGAACCATCGTGTCAGTTAAAAATACAGCTATTTATTTAGTTACTTTATTCTTAAATACCAGGAAGCTATCTTTTAGAAATCAAGTTCTAACTTCTGAATGTGGCCTTGAAGCTTCAGTTTCTATCTCAGGTGTCATCTGTGTGGTGTGGTCTTCCATACAGTGCATGTGACAAGCATTTAAATTCTATGAATCCCACGACTGTGTTTAATGAAAGACCCGTGTAACTAATTATAAGCGATGCAACTCTTTTAGGGGATAAACATTTGCATACTGAAGCTTTCCAAGTGGTGATCTGATTAACTGCATGTGTCCCCTGTAAATTTTCTGTTTGGCATCTTCCATTTAAATTTGGCAGGTATATGATTTTGATATGATTTTGATTTTATGACATATATAACATGGAGTATAAAGTAAATCCATACTGTATTATTCTCCCTCCAATCTTAGATATGGTTAAATGTGGTTTTATAATGATTTGGCATGCTTGGTAAGCGAAAGTGAAAATTTTATATATATACATATATATATATATATATATAATGTATAAATATATAAATATAATACATATAATTACCTCTAGCTTTGACTGAGCCACTACCATGGCTGGAAACAGGTGAAGTTGAGAATAGAGAGGCCTACTTCAGTATGCAGTTGGACTCCTCTTCAAAATAATCTTTGAAAAGCTTCCCATGGCTGTCCAGGGAGATTTTGGATTAAGTAATAATTATTTAAATGTTAATTAAATGTAATTAAATTAAATTAAAATATAATATAAATTATACATATATGTAAATGTAGGGGTGTGTGTATATATATGTATATATATATATATTCACTAATTTGGGCAGTTTTATAGAGATTTAGTAGTGACAGATTTGTATGTTTATATATATAATATATATTACAAGTTCTGATATATTGAGCAAAGTTATATTTTTTCTTTGCTTTATAAAGTTCATAGTGTTTTTAAAATTTATGTTATCTAAAATCATCATTGGTTTCTTAGAAGGAAAAACAACCGTGTACAACATACTGTGTACAACGGCACTACACATAGCATGTACACTCTACACAGCACACCACACACAAACATACACATACACTCTACACACTCACCATACACATACCATACATACTACAGCACATATAAATACCACACACACACACAAATACTTGCACACAGATTCTGAATCTCTTATGCACCTGTTTGGAGGTTCTTAACTTATGGTTGGACTTTGGAAAGAAGTGTCCATGTGCTTCTAAAAATTATATGCTGAATTCATCTTGGGGGGTTTGTTCTAGTGTTTTTTTTAATGGCAAGGAAGTTTATAACTTTTGACAATTTCTCTAAAGATTTGTACCCTTCATGTGCTCAATAATTATTCACCAAGTTTCAATTTATTCCTCTAAGTGAGCATAAGAACAATGACTGTCTTACCGCTGTCACAGGGCTGTCTTGAAGAACTCATCATCACACAAACTTACTGCCATTATTTTTTACCATGTGATCAATTCTGGTCACACTGTGTCATCCATGAGAACTCAAAATCATCCGTCTTCTTTTGGGGAGCTGTGTCATTCATAGCTTTCCTGGTCTATTTAGTATTTTGTTGCTGTGAGGAAACATTGACCTAAAGCAAGTTGGGGAGGAAAGGGTTTGTCAACAGGCCCGTCATCCAGGGAAGCCAGGACAGGAGCCCAAGGCAGGAACTGAAGCAGAGACCACAAGTAATGCTGCTTCCTGCCCTTTTCCCTCTGCTTCTGCTCACCTACTTTCTTACAAAACCCAGGATCATCTGCCCAGGGTGGCACCCCTCACTGTGGACTAGATCATCCTCTGACAGTCCTTTAGCATCCTTTAGCAATCAGTGAAATTCCCCACAGAGATGCCCATAGGCCAATGCAATGGCGGCAGCTCCTCAGTTAAGGTCATTTCCTCCAAGGTGTGTCACGTTAATAACCAAGATGACTCACCATATTGCCCAAGAAGTAAGCAATGAAAATAAGTTTGATCACTATGTCCAGAAAATGGTAACAGATGGGGTTTTTTTTTGTTTAAATGTTTATCTATTTTGTTTTATGTGTATGTGTGCCTCCACACATGTGTGTGTACCAGCTGAGGGCCTGGTGCCAGGAACGGCCAGAAGAGGGTGTCAGATCTCTTGGAATTGGAAGTACAGGCATTAGTGAGACGCCTGAAACAGACTCAGGGAACCATCGCACTGAGCTATCACTCCAGACCCCAGATGTGTTCTTTTCAAAATGAATTTGTTGTCAATATTGAAGGTAGAAACTTCCCATATCAAAACAATAAGATTTACATCTTCCTTTAAGACTATCTGGTTTCTTTGAGCCATTTTTCTCCTAGGACAACATTTGAAATAAGCTGGGCATGGGGACCTCTGCTCTTCTAGCTAAATCTGGCTATCTGCCTTTCTCCTTTTAAGTGATTTAACACTTTTCCCTCCATTTTTGCTCTTAGAAAATTCTTTCAATTTTCAAAAATAAAATAGAATAAACGTGCAGGCAGTGAGGACAGCTTGTCTGTGTCCCAGGGGCATTGCTTTTTCTTTCAGTGAATTCTTGTCCTCCAGAAAGAGTTTCCTCTGATAGAAAAAAATGGCAAGATCCATGATATGATGCTAAGATCCAAAGAAAGAAACAGGTGACCTGATTGGGCAAGTGCTGTAGACCGGGAAGCCCTGGCAGTGATTCCTAGTTGCTCCTGCACAGGTCTATGTGTACAGAGAAATCAATGAAGTACTTAAGTATCATTTGGGAGAACCTAAATGGGCTCCTTTAAAAGGCCTCTTATTTTTTGTCTTGAGCACAAATGTCACTTTTAAGGACAGGAAAATGGTGAAATACAGAATGATCCTCGTTTCTTTTAAATCTGAAGGGTTACAGTAGATGTGGGAAGGCTGTCTTCTCTGGCACTCAGGAGGAAGAGCACTGACTGGGAAGATGTGAGTGATGAAGACCTAGGGAATTCCTGATTGGCTCTCTCTGAAATCAGACTTCCTTTCCTGTTACTAAGGGCCTCCAGGCCACGAATCGGCTGCTATGGAATATAACAGAAGAGAAATATGGAGCAGGAAAGACCTTTTGGATGTGACTGTGATTGGTTTTCACCTACCATCTTTCTAAAGCTCCGATTCAAGCATCTTTGCTCCAGGCTCCCCTCTGTTTTCTGATGTTGGTGGTGCTGGAGCATGGGAGATTTTGTCGATGACACAGACCTACGAAAGACTTCACAGTTTGCATAGCAATTACCACACTAAGGCCCAAGCTCCGTTATTGCGGTATAGGTGGTGGTTCAGCGCAAGCTCTATAGAAAATCAGATGCCAGACACTTCAGCAGGAGAACCTGCCCGACATTTTTGTAAACCTAATTGCAGGGGCCATTTGGGTTAGAGCAAGGTTGCGCTATAAATCTGCCACTCGTAGAGGGCCAGTGTTCTCAATGCATATTGAACCAATCTTTCTCCTGTGAAACTGTGTAAGCTAGATTCGGTGCCACCGTAGTAAAATGCTCCTCAATAAACTTGTTTTCATGAGAAGTTTGCCCACTCATGTGTCCCAAAGCTGTTGTAATCTTCATTGTGGAGGCTGATCTAACAGCAGGGACATTATTCTCTTTCTTGACATGTTTAAAGTTCTCTAATGAATAAAGCTAACAGCTCATGGTTGCTTCAACTGTCACTTGATGATCCCGGAGGGATTTTTCCTTTCTTTCTTTTTTCCTTTCTTCTTCTATTTTTTTCCCTTTTTTGTCTTTAAAATTGGCCTTCTAGTTTGTTTTTAACTACCTTGAGCACTGAGGTCTGAAGGGGAAAACAGATCAAAGATCAACTTGCAACATAAAAAGCAGCTGTAGTTAATTAAAGGCAAATGAAGGACATCTGACCGGAGTCTTTATGAGCCGCCCCGTCACACATTCAACAGTCAATAATCTCTGTGACCTTGTCCCTTGGTCCTGAACTGTCGCCAAACTTGAGAATTGGATACGTCTCCAGTTATGCCTCCAGACAAATGGCAAAAGGGAAGAATGTCCAGGGTGTGGCTTGAGAAAGAGGAAGTGACGTGGAGAAGGAGACGCTCAAAGAGCAGTTGGCTGAGATGTGAAAGCATGACTGTGCTTAAAGAGAGACTCGGTGTTTCCATAATAGAGCAGAAAGCCTTTCTTCAGACTCAAAATAAACCAGTTTGCTACTGAGGGGTAAAGGTAATAATTGACTTTGTTATGATTTGAAAGAACCTGAAATGAGAGAACTTTTAAGTATCTAGTATAATTTTATAAAAATTATTTCTACTTTAAAAACGTATTGATATCTTAATCACTCATGTAAAAAAATGAATACTATGTTCTAATTGTAAATGCAATAGATGTTCATTTAAAACAAAAATAAAATCCATTAGACATATATAAAGAAAATAAGGTTCTCCAAAAACCTGAAAGTGTCCAGTCAAGGCTTATATTAAAATCAAGAGAAGTATGTTGGTACTGTGACACAGTTTGCAGATGACCAACATGATTGACTGTCATGCACAGATAGATGATAAGGTAAAGGCCAGGGTTCTGGCAAATCATTTGACCTCTGTCACCACCGGAAACATGGTTGTCATAGTCTATACTGGCCCTTAAAAAATGAGTTTACAGAATGTGTCAGAGGAAAGTCCCCATCCCCTTGAACCCCCCCATTGTGAGTGGACAGCTCTAGCCCCTGGCTGCCAGTTTACTTGCTCAAGGCTCAGAACCACACATACCCTATGCTTTCCTCCCACTTTCTCTTTGGTGGAGATGGGGTACTATAGAGAACATGCCTACTTCACGGGACTGTTAAGGGAATAGAGGGGTCATGTCTCCGGGAAAGCTATGGACACTGCATAGTACTATGTATTATCAACGCTAATTGAGATACTGTAGAGGGCACTAAAAATCAACCAGGACCTACTTTTGAGCTTGTATTGTGTACTCAGAAATGCAAAGTATAAATAGATAAAATGTCAATAAAAATTTGAAAGTGGGTTCACCTTTACAGTCCAAACTGTGTCCAAGTTAACCAAGTCAGCTGTTAAAATCTAAAGGAAATACAAAATATAAAAGCATGATTTTTGGTGTGCTCATTTTTTTAAACAAATTTACTGGTATGAACCAACACAAAGTTCTCACCTTGGCTATTGTACCATAGTAAAAAGGTACTGCCACTGTTTCAAACATTTTGGCTCCCTGTAAGATTACATTTAGATTACATTTAGATTGTGGCATATAATTTTATGTACTCTAAAATGGCAGTTTTGAAGTCTTTTGTTTCTGGAAAGAATGAAGCATCAGGTGAACCAAGAGTGGTGAACACAGAAGGCAGTTAGTCTGGGTGATTTTGCCTTAGATATTGCTGTGCTTCGATATTTTTTTTCTCCTCTAACCTTCAAATTGATACTCGATCAGCACTGTACCATTATTGGGATGTGGGCTCTACAAGAGGAGATTAAGATATGGGGGATCCACTCTGATGGAGCTGGTGGGAAGGATGGATTTGTATAAGGAGTGAGACAGAAAGGTTGGATATATGAGATTGAGAACAGTGAATGCTGTGCACTGAAGAACAGGCTGAGGAGACAACAGTGAACTTGGGCATGGGAACAATGAGGATGAGGACACTGCTGGGTATTAAAAGGCGTGGTTCATGTTTGAGAGATGTGTACATGTGATGATCACTCGGGCCCTGGGAGGTGAGGAGACTCTCCAGAATGAGTCTGAAAATGAGAGGTAAAGATGGCTAAAACACAACTCCAAGGAACGCCAGTATCTCAACATGATTTGCTTTGATTTCCTGAATTTATAGCAAGGCATATCAATCTCTATGCCATTTCTACAACTTTTGATTAAATGCCACCAGATCATGGATTCAGCACCTAACAGCTTATACTCAGCAAGCACACCTTTGAGGTTCTTTCCCCCTATCCTACCCAGTTTTAATATACATCAGCATCCAGAAAGTACTATGCCAGATTCATTTTTCTCCATTCAGAACTCAACCAGACAAAAAAACCATGATATGCAAAAGAAAAAAAATGTTAAGTATGTTTTCAAATAAATTAATAAAAACACATTTATTTGAAAATCCTTGAGTGTTAGTCTCTTTTAAATTTATCAAGCAAATGTTCAGGGTCCTCTCATATATCTGTCAAACCACCAGCACAGAAGCAATCATTAATTACACCATGAAACAAAGGAATATACAGTTTTTAAAAGTGGAAGCATAATATAAAGTCTCCTCGATAGATAACTATCCTATTTGAGGGAACTGTAGTTTATCTTTCTTTATCAACAGATTTCACTGTATGAACCTAAATGATAGGAGGTAGTGCTTCTTGCTATAATTTGTGGTTGTGCAATGTCCACGCCTGTTAGCACTGCTATCAATTAGCTGGCTGTTTCTGACTGCCACATTCTCTTATTTGAAGAAGCAGAGCTAATGAATTGACTGAAATATTACTTCAATATAAAACTAGGAGGCAATAAAAGTTCAGAGATCTTCTGGGATTTTAAAGAAATGCAACAGACAGTTCTCCATAAAATGTGATAGACCATGCATTGGGGGATTCACTCTTTTAACAACGTCTACTATGTAGTATCCATGAAGTATTAAAACATAGATGGTCTTTATCATCACAGTGAGCAGTCTGGATTTTTACAGGCATGGAAGAGGAAGGTCCAAATTCGGGGGGATGCTTTCTGGGGTGGGAGGCAGAGGCCTTCATCTGCATTGTCAGGCACCCCTTTGCCAGCAGAAACAGAGTATAGAGTTTCCAGCCCAATAAGAAGACTTTTTTTTTTTTTAATAAAGTTAGCTTTCTAAGAAAAGACTGCTTCCTGAAGTTGGGAAGTAGTTGTGGGAATGGAGAGACAAATGATTAGGTGGGAAGATATTAAGAAATCCATGTGGGATTTGGGGAATAATTCTGAGGTTATCACCTAGGCACATTGGGTAAATATATTTCATTATTGGTGGTGGTGGTGGTGGTGATGGTGGTGATGGGTATGTTCTAGGGAACAAACTCAGATTGTCAGTCTTGGCAGCCAGCACCTTTAAACAGATTTTTTTTATCCCAAAGGGTATCTATATAAATATTAATCATTTCTTAACCTCTGTTTGTGTCCCTTCCTTAAACTATCATGAAGAGCTAAGTAAGCATTGGTAGGTGGCTTATTTTGGAATTACAATCATCTCTTCACTGAGCAGCCTGTCAAGAAGCTAATGATCTGTAAACTTTGTAAGTGAACCAAAAAAACTACTTTAAGCTAATTCCTTTTAAATTAAGTTTTCGACAGTTTCATATGTGTATGGACTAGATTCTGGCCACATTCTTCCGTGTGTCATAGTACTTCCGCCATGCTTTGTATTCTGATTTTCTGCTCTAAATGAATGGTACCCATCTCTCAGTGTGTTTTCCTTCCCATTGCAGTGGGACAAAATTTTAGTAGGCTCCTTTTGTTTTGGATTTGGTTTTGATTTTTTGAGAAAAAGTTTCTCTATTGTAACTCTGGCTGTCCTGAAATTCACTCTGTAGACTAAGCTGGCCTCAAACTCACAGAGATCCACCTGCATCTGCCTCCCAAGTGCTATGATTAAAAGTGTGAGCCACCACTGCCCAGCTAGTTTTAGTAGTTTTTAATATGGCCAAAGGAAAGAAAATTTCTACACTGTTATTTTTGAGAAATCATCATTTAATAGATTTTAAAAAATGCCTACCACCTGTTGCCATGAGACACAGATTTCTTATATTATTCCCACAATTCCAGGTACCAGTAATGATTCTATTACTATGGCTATAACTAATATTACCTCCACTTCTAAATCTGGCTGACATTATTACTTGCATATGTGCATCAGAGACTGTTACATGTGTCTCACCTGTATACTTCATTCTCTCTCTGATGACTCAGTAATATTCCTAGAAATCCTCTGAAGAGAGTAACAGTGCTTTCCTAGTATTTTAAGAAGACTATCTTGTCCAAAGTCACAGGCTACTTTACGGAAGGATTGGGATCTAATCTTGATACTCTCCGGCCAACTGTACCTTTCAATGATCTCAATGATCCTCTCCTGGTAGGGCACCCTGCTGCATCTAGTTAGTGGCTTACTTTGGATAAGCTCACGTTAACATATATAATATAAGCAGAGCCTTTATAAGCAGTCCAGTGGGGACTGCTCTCATAGCACACTTCTTTTGGGGAGCCAGCTGCCATGTGGAAAGACCTAAGCCACATGTAGTGGTCTCATGAAAGAGCTCTGAGGCAACCCAGTGATTGGCAGTTGCCAATACTATTGCAACCCAGCCACCATCTGACTGCAACTGCATGAAACACCCTACATGACTCCAGCAAAACAGCAGAATGAGCTAAGGAAAATCAGAGCCTGTAGAAACAAAACAAAATAAGAACCCCCATTAGTTTCTTCCCAGAGTCCTGCTCTTAAACATTTAGTATTCTAAACGGACATTACTGCCATAAAATAAGCATAAGTTATTTGGTATTTATTTACATATTTTGCAAGCACTTACTGTCTTCAATCTATATTTATAAAATATCCTTTCTACGTGGCATACTATATGTACTTCTACTATTAATTTCTATGTCAAGTCTGAAATGTTTCCTAAGAATTCAAACCATATTATGTATTTCAAAAAAAAAAAAAATTTCCATTTTCCCCTAAGAACCCGTTTTTTAAAAGGATTAGATCATTTCATGCTGCTAAAGACTCGTAACAGTGCTGCCCACTCACAGGTTCACTCGTTCAACAAAGAGTTAACGTGCTTTGCAAAAACATCGGATTTCAATAACCACATTGCACAGCCTGTACACATTTGTTCTCACCACCTCGTGCTGTTAGAGATATGCTAGCAAGGTGCCCGAGGCCCCAGATGACTGACTCTAAGCTAGCCTAGGTGGGTGCCCACTGGGTATCTCTCATATAATAGCATGTTAAATTCTACTTTTTGTTCACTTTTCTGCCTCCACTTCTCCCATCCAGGCTGGAATGCGAGTGCAGTGGAACAAGAAATACATTATCTATGTTGCCATAACATGTTACTATAAGAAGAAATTCCCAAGTCTCCCCTCAACCTTTCTGCCTCCTCTCCTCAGAAGCCCACCTGAGTTGTTCTTCCATTTACCACAGGCTGAGAAAGTTTGAGAAATAGAGACAATAGTTGAAAGTCTGTGTTTTCATGATTTTGAAATGACTTTTCTCATTTCTATTAAAAAAAACTTTTAACTTATACAATGTAAGCCCAGAGATCAGAAGATGATTTTAAAAATGGAAAATTCCCAATACAAAATTAACATATATTGTTTAGATAATTAAAATGAAAAATATCTTTTGAAAAAAAATGAAATTCCTTAAGATAGACGCAAAACGTGATATCCGAACTAAATTGTGATGGAAAAGAATGTGTTTCTGGAGATGTCTACCACTTTTTCAACATTAATATCAGAAAACAGAGGTCATGTCTCAATGAAAAAATTCATATCCTATATTAAAACAAATGTTGTGAAAGGCCCTTTTCATGGATCATTTCATTTTCATCAGAATAGATTAAACATAAATATACATATACTGGCTATTTTAATACCAAGCTAAGTATTTAAATTTCAAATGTAATGTATCTTTCATAGACATAAAAATCCAAAATTGGATAAACCGGGATATCTCGAATTATTACAAACACGTAAGTCATGTTATGATAACTATATAAGGATTTTTCTTACTACATTGCTTTTCCAATTCAGATTTACCTAACAGCTAAATGAAATCAACAGAAGTTGAGCAAGAATAAATAAATATCAACTTTCTAAAACTCAGGAAGGCATCAAGGAAATCTTTCAGCTTAGAATGAATATGTGTTTAATTTCCACCCAGATTCACTTATACCTGACTGGTTTTAATCACCATAATGAAAATTAATAAATGATTTGTCATGGATTTAGCAGACAGTATCGTCTACATCTGGGATACCCGGGGCCTGAGAAACATTTTCCAGTACTGCCCAGTGACAGAAGTCTTCGGGACTTAAGCTCCCACAGCTGAGAGGCAGTGTTTGGTTGCCAATGGAAGTTCCCAAAAAAGGATGATTAATATAAACAGGCTTTTGCCTCTGCTTCTCAGCAGCGTTACATAAAGCAGTGCTGTTTGAGGAGATCTTTGTATTTTAATTTCCACGAGTACATAGGGTGATATATTTTTTTTCTTCATCTGGTTTGATTTTTGATATTTAAGACCAGCTTCTATGTTTCGTTTATTTTTTCTTTGCATTGGAAAAAGAACATGAAGTGACAACACGTAATCAGGGCTAATTGGTATTTTTTAGGAAAGAAAAAAAAATCTTTCATGATGAGCCAAGTACAAACATTTTACAAATAGAATATCTTTCACTAAACAGTCATGTCAGTAAAAAAAAAGTTATGTTACATGCATGGAAGTATTTGTTAGTTTCAGGTTTAATCATTTCAAGTGGTTTTAATTTATATTTCCTTAAAATTTGGCTATTACACAAAGCAACTACTTTAAAGGACTGAATGATTGTCTTCCCCCCGAAGGAAAGAAACTGAAAGTTGATTTCAAACTGAAAGCAATAATAGAAACAAGGATTTTAAATAAAAATAAATATAGGGAATAGGTAAACCATCCAGGACCAGCTTGTTTAATACAAGTAGATTAGTTTATTTGAAAAAAAAAATCACTGGATTTTACTCTAAAAGTGATCAGAACAATGCAAACTAACTATTCGTCTATGAAGTATCATTGCGTACGCAAGGGTCTTCCTGCTGAGCTTTTGGTAAGGTCTGCATTGTCGGAGCAGGTGGTGACAGCAGTGCTATTTTGTGTTATTTTAGCCGTCACTAGCCTTCCTAGTAATTTTCACCACTCCCACTTGCTGGCAGTATATCATGGCACAGTTTCAACAGAATTCTAGTATGAGCTGTGTGAGCTAACTGGGAAATGTCAACATGTAAAGCCCTGTCTAGAATTAACATGTCTTTAACAAGGGCAAACTCCCACATTCTCTCTTAAGTACAGCAGAAGCACAGCAAAAGGGGTGAGGGACAGGGGCTGGATGAGCAGATGCTGGAGACACTTCTGTTATCAGAAGAGAAGATAATCACGAAAAGCCCGAAGGGTATATTTCAGTATAGAGCCAGAAAATGATACTGTTCATGTCTCAAAGAACGAGCTCCTTTAATTAAGAACCATATGACCATATGAGGAAAACTGTCCCGCCCAAGTGAAAGACTCAGACCCTTTAGTTTGTTGTGACATATGTCATGTCCCTTCTTCTCGGGGAACATCTGACTTTAATTGACCAGCAATGGAGGTTCCTGCTGTGATATCCTAGAGGTAGCATCAGGCATTAACTTTGGCTATGATTAGCCCCACATTCCCTTAATGACAAGAGGTCAGCATTGTGTCTCAAGCCAAGTAACACTATAGATGGCTTCTCTCAGCACTGCCCCGCCTGCTGATCTTAAAAAATGACCAATAACTGCATGACAAATCAGCAAAGGCCTGGAAGGTCATGACTCTATGTAACCTAATAAGAATCTCTAAATAATTTGTCCGAGTTGACCAGGAGCCATAGGCTGGAGAGACAATGTCTTCTGTATACCTGAAGCTTTCCTTGGATTCTAAATAGACTTATTAGGATTTCCATAGAAAAACTGAAAAGGCAAATGTGCAGAAAATTAATGTGCAAAACTTTTGGTACATTCAAGAAAACAATAGAGTGAAGGGTATCTTTATAACAACAACAAAAACCCCAGCAGGAGCTATTTGTGGGAACTATTTTAGCAATATGAGAAAAATTCACAGAGAAAGGAGATCTGGACTGTCTTCAATATTATGACCTCTGCAAATAAATACTATTTAACAACTGTATCCTGGGAATAGTAAAATGACATGGAAAAGAGCTCAGAATTCACCTCTTTATGATCACTTCTCGTTTGGGTAATTAATCCACAGTCCTCTCAAACCATGTTTGATTTTATTCCTCACCACCAGAGAAAATGAGTATAGACATTCCTTACCCTTTCTTTCATCTCATTTATTTTTCTCAACGCTGTTGGTATTGTTATAGCACAAAACGAGCAAGACACAATGCATTTCTAGCACTGTTTTGATTGAGCTTCATTCAAAATCACTATTTAAGAACTATAGATGATATAAATAAGAGGCTGGAGTCTGTTGCAGTACTTGAAAAGATGCTCTCTAATTGCAAGCCATGATAGGACGACATGTAAAAATAACCAACAACTCAAGACAGGCAAACTCTGCATGCTGTCTCTACCATGTGGATCCTCAGATTATTAGAATAATGTGTGTGATTTGCAGTGCCTGTAGAGGCCAAAGAGATAGAAAGGGTCCACCAGAGGGTGGGGAGGGGCAGCTTTAAGGAGGAGGGTTAGCAGAACACGGGTGATATGAGATTAGAGGGTGGGGAATGCTGATGATCTGGAAAGGTTCAAGCAGGGATGGAGATTGGAGGAAAACAGGTAGTAGGGAGAAGAGCTAACTAAAAGTAGGAATGAATGAAAAAGCCCGATGGAAACCTAATATTTTGTAGGTCTATTAAAATACGTTATTAAAGTTTGAATGGAGGCACTCTAATGGCCTCCTCCTGCCATTAGATAATACTGGATAATACTCCTCTCAGAAGACATAGATTATTAAACAGAAATCCTAGAACACAGTATGGCAAACTGCTCTATAAGGGGTTGATTAGGAGTCCTCAGAGACTCTAAAACATTCAAGGCATTGCTAGTGCCCTTAGTTGCCCATAAGAACTAGATTGTAAAACCCTGATGCTAAAGACACTAGGCACTTGGGTTGCAAGACAGAGAAATTAAGCTGCAACCACCCTTGAAGTTTCCTTCCTGCTGGATTGCTTTCATAGTGCCAGAAGATGCTAGACATGCAAGCTACTGGGGCAGAAAAGCCATCCATAATCCTAATTAGCTGTGGACCCAAGGAGCTACTACACTAACAACTCACTTAACAAAATATGCCCACAGGTGCAATAGTGGCATGACTATTATAGGGATAACCAATCGCTTCCTGATTGGATTTGAGCCTGTTCCACATTTAGAAACCCATACCTGGTAATATAACTATAATACTGATCAAAAGCTGGTGTCTCTAGAGGTCCTAGGTCTTAGGTCCTAGGGACGAACCTACTACTGTTGTTTTGCAAAGTGGACAACAATGTCAAAACTGTCTTATAAATATTTATATTGATACCCATAGATTTAGTTCTGCTCTCGTCCCTCCTCAGAAAAAGATCTCACTTCCAAGTAAGCTGTGGTTAATGTGATTAATGCAGCAGGTTAGTGCAGATCAAAAGGAGGCTAGGATTAAGTGAATGTGGAGTCATCAGCCCTAGAAAACATCCAAATCCCCTTCTCCAGAGATCACAGCAGAGGGGACAGAAAGAATGTAAGAGCCACACAATGAGGAGAAGTGATGCAAAATTGTGTCTCAGAGACTCCCATGACACAGCCCTTGTGCTCAGGGACTCACCACAGCTGGGGCTACCGTCACAAGACCCGGCAAAGCTGGACCCTCGACCATTTCATCATGGATGGAGGGGAGGCTCATGAGAGCCTCACTGAAGGACTATGGGTAATTAATGGCTTCAGAGGGAGGGAGTGTCCTTTTTTTTCTGCTGGTATAGACACTGGTAATTTTGCCAATGCTTCAGTAAAATGAACACCAACTAATGTTCAGGCAAGCAACTATAATAATACTTTGTCTCTGTCTGTCTGTCTGTCTGTCTGTCTCTCTCTCTCTCTCACACACACACACACACACACACACTGAAATATCACAGTAGGTGAGGGACTTGTTACGGTGAAGAGGTATCAGTGGAAGAGGGAGAGATTAAGTTGAGTAAGGAAGGGGGTGAACTGGCCAGAACTCATGATACACATAACCGAGACAGCAAAAGACTTTTTAGAAATTCACATCACATAAACTTAAGGCCCACTTAGTTTTGAAAGAATGAACACAGACCCTGACAGAAAAATAGCACTCACTAAGGATACCCACTCCCTACTGTCCTTTGCACTTTTGGGTTCCAGATCTCTAAATGTAGATCAGATCTCTTTAAGCCCTGAGCCCTGCTTTGGAGTTTCTCCCAGGAGCTCTGCCTGACTGTCCCAGGGTACCCCCTCCCACATCTCTTCCTGTCCCTGCTTCTCCTCTTCACCATCTTCAGCCTCTGCTCATACATTTTACACACAACCAGAATGCCAGGCTTCATTCTACATGTCCTTAGTCATCATATTCAGGAAGTCTCTGAGTTTCAGGATTCCCAGTTCTTTGATTCTTCTCAAAGCTCTTCACTTCTTTTCATTTATACTGTCCAGATCAAATGTGAAGCTTTTTCTTACTTCTTGTCCAGATTTTTACACTCTCTTTGATTTGGGCTCTGTCTGTTTCAAGTTCTAGTCATTCTCCACACACAGGTGCTATCTCTGTTCTATTTCCTCAGTGATTGCTAATCATCCATGAGATAAAGATCCACCTAAAACTCAATTACTTCTGCACCCCAACTGCATCCTTTTAGCACCCTCAGAGGGCCTCATCCTTTCTAGGCTCAGGAAATGTCTGAGGGTCATGTCTGACCCTATCCTCCTGGTCACCAGGGTTAGAATGTCCTGTGTTGCTTGTCTGCCTTCTGGATGTCCTCTGGACACTGGTTCACCTCTGCACCGTTCCTCACAAAAGCATGAGCTCCTCAGTCATGTTTCTGTCCTCAGTGACTGACACAGTGCGTGGTGCAGAGGGAAAAATTTAATAACAGATAAACAACTGAATAAAGGAATAATGGTTCAGTTCTTAGAGTCAAAGCTGCCCAAATAGGACAGAAAATATGAAGACAAGTCAGTCTTCGTTAAACACTCTTAATGCATAATTTCTCAAGAACTAATAAAAATGTTTTAAAGTACTTTACAGATACATCTGAGGTTTCAGGAGTTGCAGATTTTAGTTTTTAAAAAGATTATTTTGTTTGTTTCTAACAGTGTATGTGTGCATGCCCAGGTGCCCTGGAAGAGTCTAGAAGAGAGTGTCAAATCCCCTGGAGCTCTGTGCAGTCTGGGAGCTGGGAATTGAACACCAGTCCTCTGCATGATCAATAAGCAATTCTAGTTAAGTGCTGAGCCGTCCCTCTAGCCCCTGGGATTCATTTTAAATTACAACCCAAGGGACGGGTTCTCAGGGATGCTGAATATTACCATTTGAAAAGCTGAAACTGCCATTATGTGCCTATTGCTTTTTGCCATTTCAGAATGTAAGAATTTTCAGAGTACAGGTATGTCACTTTGTGTCTTGTGTGTGTGTGTGTGTGTGTGTGTGTGTGTGTGTATGTGTGTGTATGTGTGTAAATAATTAACAGTGTTCAAAGCACTTGGCTTTGGGGAAGAGATAAAGATGCCTTAATATGACTTTGTGATGCAGACATATGCTCTCTACAAAGGAATATAAAATGGGAAGCCCCATACGTTTCTTAGTTCAGGCCAGCTTTCCTATGCCATAAGATTTACTATAGAGATTGAACTGGAAGCATTGCTGAAAAAGTGAAACATCAGTACAGCAGATGTTCAGCATACTTTGGGCTCCAGATGTCAACAAACAGTCCTGCAACAGTCAGACCCCCTCAGTCACTCACCCCAGAGTCATATGTCTCCACAGTGATCAAGGCACAGTTTGCAGGATACCCTGACTTCCCTCATCATGCCAAACTTAAAGTGATAAGTAAGTATTTATCAAACTTCCCCAGTCTCCTAAATACCTTACTGAAAAGCTATCATCCTTGAGTTGATTTAAATTCTTTCTGAGAAACAAAATTTACTACACACTCCTGACCTGGATCTCGGGAATTGGCTGGGCTTGAGTCAGGACTGTTTCCTGAACTGCACGATGAGAAAGGCCAACATGACAGGGCTTAAAGGGATTTCAGCAAGGGCAAGAATAACCGTGTGAATCTATAGCCATTTTTAGAAATCACCAATTTGATAGAAATAAATGTCACACTCCTCATTGTAGATGACTAGAAGCCAATACAACTATAAAAATAGGAAAATGCAGAAACTATAACTTTGTCACACATCTTTATTACCTTTAAAAATAACTAATGAAAAACAT
Source organism: Cricetomys ansorgei (assembly GCA_026225945.1). Classification (NCBI taxonomy): domain Eukaryota; kingdom Metazoa; phylum Chordata; class Mammalia; order Rodentia; family Nesomyidae; genus Cricetomys; species Cricetomys ansorgei. The sequence goes on from JAMJFZ010001131.1 coordinate 14,923,534, forward strand.
TCACAAAAGAAAAAAAAAAAACCAAAAGGGAGGAAAAAGGGAGAAGCTGTAAAAGGAAAAGCCCAAAAGATCCTTTTAAGTATAAGACACATAAATTTTTCTTTCTCTTTTTTTAAACAACTCTCCTCTGTGGGGGGAAAAAAAAGTTTTATGTGATCAGTCTGAAAAATAGTAATGAAAACCGAGGGAAACAGACAGTAAAACATAGAGCCCAAGGAGAGACCAAAGCTGAGATTTTACATTTTTACATTGTTCCTAGAAATATTAAATCTATGATAAAGAAAAGATATCATTCTCATTATCTCCAATTCAAGGTCTTCTCCAAATGCTAAATCTAAAGTTCCTTTACAAATATACTAAAGCAATTACTTTAAACTACTTTACTATTCAGCTGAAACAGCTCTTGTTGTTTAAAACCAGGGAATTCTCGTTAGATTTCTCTGTCCATGTTGGAACATAAGTGATATATGGACTTGCATTTTTGAATTAAAACTCCTAGACCACTTTTGGGTGAACTGGATCAATTCTAAGTGCATTTTAGCTGTTTTGAGAACACCTGTTCAGAGGCATAGCAAGCTGTCCCTGGGATAAAGCCCCATTTTAGGAGAGAAAAGCAATTACTCTTTCTTCTAAAAGTTTACAATCTTCTTGATATTTGATATAAGAAATATATATATGCACATATATATTCTTTAGCTGTATCTAGATGTATTGCTGTATCTAGATATATGCCTAACTATGTGAAAGAAGAAACATGGAAAATTATCATCCCTAAACTTGATGACATGTATCTATCTAAATGTCTGCCCATGTATCTAGCTAGCTAGCTATCCACCTATCCGTGATCCAGAGACTTGCGCTGTCCAAGGGTCACACTTGGTTAGTATTCGGGAAGCTAAGAAACAGCCAGCAGAAATTCTGATTGAATCAAGGGTATATACTCTCTTGATTTGCAATCTAAATGTTTTCTCACTGAAGACCACAGACCACATCATTACGTCACATACCTAGAGACCAAAAGACAAAAAAACAAAACAATGAAGAACGAAAGTCAAGATCTTGCCAACGGACCGCATTTTGTCGGTGAAATCGCACTTCCACGAAAGCGCTCATTTTGTACAGATGTCCTGAAGATATTTTGTTTTGTTAGGTCTCCAAACTTTTCTTTTCTGATTGCTAATTTCAGTTCTGGGAAATCAGTCAAATAAGCACAAACACAAAGGATATAGCTGAAGAAGCAAGTTCTGAAATTTTGCTGCACTAAGGAAGTAAGCCAGTTAGCCTTTCTTCCAGATATGATGTGGATTTTAAGGTCCTTTTTCTAATTTCATTTATGTCAGGACAAAATGTTCTCTTAAGTAATATGCCCCTCCTAAACCACCCGAGTAAAAACACTAAAGTTTTGGGTAAAACACTACTTGGTATCAGTTACGGCTTATAAAACTGCTCCCTTGGAAATGTTCGTCCACAGGTAGCCCAGGTGTGGTCACATTTTTACATAGATTCGAACCAGTTCAACTATGCTTGTATATACATGACTTTTGCAATTACAGCAAGTTAAATATCATTTCTAATCAGGACAGCCATCCTAACAGAATCTCTAAACAAATTCATGTAGATATTTTTAAATTGAAAATTGTTTTTCATACAATATATTCTGATTACAATTTCCCCTCCCCCAAGGCCTCCCAGATCCTCCCCTCTTCCCCATCTACCAAAATCCCATCCTTTCCTTCTCTCTTTCATTAGACTACAAATAGGTATCTATAAAATAACAATATATCGAGACAAATAAAAACAAACAAACAAAAGTAGGACAAAACAAACAGAAAAAAAGAGCCAAAGAAAAACACAAGAAACATATGTAGACACTGAGTCACACACAGGAGCCCAGACAAAAAGCTGTAAAGCAAAAATTGGAAATCATATCTGTAAGGTTTTAAAAAAAAGAGTATGAGACAAAAATACTCCAAAATTAGCAATGATTTCATTTTGTGTTGGCCATCTACTACTGAACATGGGACCCGCCCATAAGAAATTCAAGCAAATATATTTCAGAGGATTCTATGGGTTGAGAAGGCTCATATATCTTAAAATACTAAACTAGCACTGAGTATGTATGTAGCTCAGTAGGTACAGTACTTGCCTAGCATGCCTAAGGCCCTAGGTTCAAGCCCCAGCAACACATAAACTAGGCACAGTGGTACTCAGAAAGTAGAGACACAGAGATAAGAAGTCTATGGTTTTCCTCAACTCAGTAGTAAATTTGAGAACAGTTTAGGCTACATGAGACCTTGTTTCAAAAATATTAAAAATAAGTCTATTAAAAATTAGTCTGTTCCCATCATGCCACACATCCTTTAAGCATCCCTGAGGGAAACGCCATCAAAGCATCACAACAAAGAGATTCTACTCAGTAAGGGCTCAGTGAAATATTTCACTATTTTTCCATCATTCTTATAGTTCGGGTTATGCAGATTACTGAAGTAGACAGAGGCTTTAAAAATAGGAATGGAGACACTCAAGAAATGCCCCTACATACATACACACACACACACACACACACACACACACACACACAAATTTAGCACTGATGGCAACAAATCCAAAAGAAATTCTAAAGAGAACTAGAGTTAATGTTTATCATTTATTTATTCTACAAGTAGAGATGACATACTATGTTCTAGGGAAAGATATGGATGATTATAGATTTAGGATTTACATTCAGTCTCATGGAAATATGGTTCAGCTTTCAATCTCTAAGACAATTCAGATATTTAGAATTGATTGTTCCTAAAACTCAAGTCTTCCTGTGAAGTTGCTCATTAACCTCTTCTCAGACACAAACAAGAAACTGTCAGCCAATGAACCACGTCCCAAATGAGAATGGATGTTGCCATATGACTTCAGGGGTCATATTCTGTACAAGAGTCAAAGATATGAGCACCTACAGCACTGAATAATATAATACTTCATTTGCTCATTCAGAGTATATAGGTTGTATAGGTTGAGTCCTTTTTACATTGATGACATAGCAAGGCCTACAGATGCAAAAAATACATTAAAAATATATTATAAAATGATGCATGAATAGTTAAATTTACATGAGAATGTAAAAGGCAGGATGAGATAAGGGGATCATATTAGGGAACACAGTAGGAAGGCTTGCACAGCAGGGTGTAAAAACTATAGTCATTAAGAAAATGACGTGTCTGCATGACACCATGGTGCAATAGTGGTACACACATTGTAAGAGTAACCAACCACTGTATGAGCAGCTGGAAGGTCTACTCCCTGAGATGAAACCTATGACTGACACTGCTCAGGTTGACAAGAACCTGACACTAGATGGACCTATGGGGAGAACCAAATACTGTTGTTCTGCTAAAGCAGTGGTTACCTTATTGCCCTTTAAATACAGTTCCTTATGTTGTGGTGAACTCCAGATATAAAATTACTTTCATTGCTACTTCATAACTGTTGCTACTGTTATAAATCATAATGTAAATATGGGATATGCAGATGTTCTTAAGTGACCCCTGTGAGAGGGTTGTTTGACTCCCAAAGAGGTTGAGACCCACGGGCTGAGAACAGCTATGCTAAGGAAATACAGCAATAAAATGACTCCTGGCAGCATTCTGCTATACTCAAACACAACAGGATTAATAAACAAACAAACTCACAGATTAGCAGCATGCCCAGAGCCTGCACAGGTCTAAGCCAGATGGTCCCAGAACTGAGTGGGGAAGTAAATACAAGCCCCATCCCTAATCAGAAGCTATCTCCAATTAGTATCCATTTGCAAAGGAAAAGTTAGTGTTCTCCAATGGAGTCTCACTGGGTATATAAACCACACTTGAGGGCAGGCCCCATGCCCAGCAGTACATGGCCAGCACAAAACAATGGTGTTTTTGGAGATTTTTATTTCTCATAATGCTTTGTTTAGGCTTTTTTTTTTCAGCCTTACTTGCCTTTTACGTATTTATTATGGATTCTGATTTTGTGTTTCATGGGTCTTATGTATGTGTTTGATGAGCTTTTTCTTTCTTTTTTTTTCCCTCTGTCTCTTTGCTTTGTTTTGTTCTAATTTGTTTGTTTTTTATTGGCCTGTTTGTTTTCTAGGGAGAGAAAGAAGGTGAGGAGTTGGATGGTTGGATGGATATGGACATGGGGAGGATCTGGGAGGAAATGAGGACAAACCTTGATCAGAATATACTGTATGAAAAAATTATTTTCAATAAAATAATTATAATAAAAAAGAAAATGTAGCCTTGGAGCAAGAAATAAAGTAAGGGCATTTCCTAGGTGATACTGAAGCCACTCGCAATAAAATTCAAACTATTGAATCATCAACTTGTGTTTATTCATGTGAATTAATTAGAAAGATTCATTGAGCATTTAGATACCTCAACCAAAAGACAATCCAAACCTATTCCCTATCATTTATTTTCTCTTCCAAGGGTCACTTTCCATGACAGTTATACCAAAGATAGAGCAGCAAAAGGACCCAAGGACTTCTCTCCTGTCTTGTTCTGGGAAACACTAAGGATATCAATATGGCCACAGCAGGAATAAGCACTTTCCATGGGCATCTATACAAAAACTTTACACATTTGAAAATTCTAATGGTGTCCCTATCTTATCCACTGCCATTTCTGGTGCTATGTCTAGCTTGGTGGTCAAGAAATGGGCTACTCTACTAACATGGAAAGTCAGCCTAGTGCATGGTTTGTAGGGGGATGTTATTCTAGAAAGTGATCTGGTTGCTTCTATGGTGCCCTCACCTAATATAAGCATGGGAATGGGTACCACTGTTAACTTCATTCCAGCTTTGTACATGCTCCTGCAGTGTCAGGACTAAATATCTATCCCATCCTGTCTGGATGTAGAATCCAGTGGTCTCAGAAACTGAGTGTGTCCAACTACTTGAGAGCAAAAAAAAAAAAAAAAAAACAAAAAAAAACCTCCCTATTCCTTTACTGACTATGAATTAGCCTTTACCAGAAATACTTGCTACCTAGCATACAACTCCAGAAATGGCAATGAGGCCTCTAAAATGATGATTTCTTAGTAACATCTTAGATGCCTAGAACCCACGTTTGCTTCTTAAAGCGTCTCTAATCTTTACAGGGCAAGGTTATCTGTATCTGCCCCCAGTACTGTCTGGCTCATAATGCTAACATTGAATTGATACCTTTATCTTTAAATCAACTCAAAATAGTCCCCTTGCCCTAATATGCTCACAGCACAAGAATTTATCATAGTCATGTGGAAAATAAACAAGTTCTCCAAAGAGGACTAATGTACTTGAGCAACGATGTCAGGGACATTAAATTTGACACATTTGCTTCTGAATAAAATGTGGTTAATTTGATTATTTGTTTTGTTTTGTGCCAAATTTCAATCAATTTTTATGGCAGGATTAAGCTCGTAAGTAGAGTGCTTTTGTTTTTAGTTTTAAATAATGGAAGCACTTTCCCAAACTTTACTATGGCAAACTAATGGGAGGTTAATGTACATTACGGATCTATGGTTATCCTCAGATGTGTTGTCAACAATGCATACACATTCAGGTCTGGGTTCGAATAAGTAGGTATGTGTATTGTAGACTCTCATTAATTCATAACAGCTTAGATTGTGATTTTTATTTGGCATCCTGCTGTGGAACCCAGTCGAGAATGCTGAATTGCTCAGCTAAACATTTTCAAATCCGTGACTCTCCATCTGGTTATTCAATCAGAATAAAATCCCTGCAAAGAAAAATCCTCTCCCCAAAATGCACCCCACTTTCTTGGCTAAAAAAAATCATTCTGGAGAAATGTGAACAGTTTTCTTTGTTGTTTGAGGAGTTTATTTGAAGGGGGAGGAAACCCCAAAACTATAACTATCAACAGCACTTAGAGGTAGCTGGAGAAAGAATTCCCTCATTCTGCATAATAGCAAGCTTGTTGGAAATACCTGCACATAGAAATGTTGCATTTATTATTATACTCTTGAGCATTGTTTTAAAGTTTTAAGGCACCACGGAACAATTGCAGATGATTTCTGGATATAATGAACAAACATATAATATCATGTTGTTATAGAAAATGCAATGCACTAGTAATTTAACTCATATAGAAAAAGGTCTCCATAAGAAATAAATTGGAAAAATAAACTCTAAATAAGAAATCATATACTATTATAAAAGAGTCAGATGATCCTGCTTTGGATGACAACTGGGAAACAGTAAGATAGTAAATATTTTGAATGAATAATGGAACTTCTCACTCACAGTCCAGGGGACTTTTGTTCCTAATCAAAAAAAGGATATTTCAGAAGCATAGATTCCACCTTAAGTAGATTTTAATCCAGCCCTGTATGTTAATCTATAAGTATGATTAATATTGCTTAAATGTCTCCATTGCCTTGGATTGTAAGCTATCCATGACTTGCAGAGAATGGCAAAAGTAAACATCAAAATTATTTTTTTCTTCTTAAAATATATCTGCTTCCAATCAGGGAATGCTAATTTCTTTAAAGGAGGCTATGTGTGTGATTATAGGAAAGTGGCTGGGGTTGTGGGGAAGGAGCAGAGGGGCTATAATGTTGAACACAATTAACACAATATAGATAAGGTTGACTAACTTATTTTTTTAAAAGAAAATATATTAGCTGGGCGGTGGTGGCACATGCCTTTAATCCCAGCACTTTGGAGTCAGAGGCAGACGGATCTCTGTGAGTTCGAGACCAGCTTGTCTACAGAGTGAGTTCCGGAACAGAGAAACCTGTTTCCAAAAATTAAAAAAAAAAGAAAGAAAAATTTAAAAACATAAGATAAATAGTCCTGCCGTTGTATTGCCATTCATTAATATGCGCAAGATATTTAGGAGGAAATAGTGAATGCTGTATTGATTAATGTGAAAGCAATTATGACCAGAGGCTGGAATAGAGGCTGCAAATGGCCAAAGGTCTTTCTTTCTCTGTATATGCAACCGTTCTTCCTTTAATACCAAATCAATTCTTTTACCTTCTTAGCTGATGACTATTTTCATCAAAAGAATATGGTGACATGAATTTCTGCTTGGGGTTATAAGAAAACTTGCTGCTTCCACTTGGCTTCTCAGAATATTCATTTTCATAGGAAGCCAATTAAAACTCAAAAGTAGCCATGTGAAGAGGCCAGCCTAACAGAGAAATGTCCAACCTTCAGTGCTGGGCATTGCACATGTGAGTTAGAGTCTTTGGGTAGCCCTCATGTCATCTAGCTAGACGATGTGAGAGTCCCCGCGTGGGAACTGCCTTGTGGAGCCCATCTGCCAACCCCCAAACTGAGAAGCATTAATACATTGTTTGTGTGTTGAGGAATGCTGAAGTCAACACTAGTTGTATTTTCAAAATGATAACATTATTCTACTGATGATATTTTAAAACAAGTAAAATAAAAAAATACACAGCAGGAGCTTAATTAATGCTTAATCACTGAATGGGTTGCTAAAATCAATAAACTGAGACTTATAAAACTCTCCACTTTCACTCTTCTAGTCAATTAGTCAGTAGCCACATTTTCCTGTTCTCTCTTCTCTCTCTCTCTCTCCCTTTCTCTCTCTCTCTCTTCTCTCTCTCCTCTTTCCCTTTCCCTCTCTTCTCTCTCCCTTTCCCCCTTCTCTCTCCTTTCTCTCTCTCTCTCTTTTGGAGACACAGTTCCTCTGTTGTAACTCTGTCAGTCCTGGAACTCACTCTGTAGATAAGGCTGGCCTCAAACTCACAAGGATCTTTCTGCCTCTGCCTCTGGAGTGCTGGTATTAAAGGTGTGTACCACCACCACCTGGCCCTGTACACTTAATACCTCCTGATCCTAGCCACTCCCCTTCATTCACATGGCCACAGCCTTAGACCAAACTTTAGCATTGTACTTAGACTAGATGACCAGTATTCCTTCCTTTCTACCATCTACCTCCAGCATCTCAGACTCCTGCTCCATCATCTGTAACTCAAGCTTGCATCTGTTCTTCAAACTATGACCATTCTTTTTTTTTTTTTTCCAAAAACTCAAGCTTCACACATGTCTATATCAACATTTTTAATGATTCTTCATTCTAGCACTGGGGGCCTTAATTTTCTGACATCCCTGAACTTCTCATGTCTCATCATCAGCCATATGCTTCCTGCATGTCCATCTAAATACATCTCATTTTCTGCAAATAAACCGAATCACGACATACTGGGGAGTTAGGTACCACAGCACTGCTTGCCCAGATACTTTCTACTTAGCTCACAAGACTCACTCCCCTGCTTTCTCCATTTAATTAACTTGTATTCATTCTTTAAAATTCAGTTTAAAGGTACCCTTTCCAGGAAGTCCTTCCATTTCTGTCTAATTTTAAGACTTACCTTCTGGGCTTCTATTAACTCATAAGTCTTTCTTCTTCAGAGCTCAATACCCTTGAATTATTTCCTTCCTCCATCCATTTAAAGTAAAAGAAGGTTAGGCCATCTACAGCACATACTTATTAGGCCACTAGTAAGTATTCCTTGAAGGAATAAATGAATTGTTGGAAGCCAAGTATTTGCATTTATGCAATGAACAATCGTGAATATACTTTCCTACAGTGAGTAGGAAATTGCTTCTCTGAGTGATGTCATATATTTCAAATTAGAGGTGAATGAGAAACTTGTCAGAAGTGTTTACTCTTCTCTGAACCTTGGGAAGGAAGAGAGCAGTGTGCCTGCGAGGTAGAGTTAGGAACTGTGCTAGCAGAAGCCTTTGCAAATGTGTAGAGATGAGAGAGAAACTGATGTGGTTCAGGATGTATATGTAGATAAACGTGGCTTTCTTTAGAGTGTAAAGAGAACACAAGATGTGAATATGATGGGTAGAGTCATATGAAGGGATATTGTGAGAAAGATACTACACAACATTCTGTGGACAATGGGGAAGCATTAAAGGGTGTTTAGACAGAAAAGAAACATTGGGGTTACATGTCAGAAAGCTTGAGTATAGAGAAATCATTAGAGAGGGGACAGAAGGTCGAAGTGAGGAGCCCAATGTAGTGATGCAGGTAAATTCAAGATATGGAATTTGAATCAACAGGCTTTGGTCACTGACTGACACAGGAAAGTCACCTACCTAAGACACCTCTCATGTTTTGCTCTAGCTTTTTATGTGGATGATGATCCAAAATTCAAGCTTAATTAATTCTTAAGGATTTCTGAGAATTTCTTAACGTATTTGAGTGAGGTATGTTATAACAGGGAACATGCTGTCTTAAAAGGATGCCCTTTGCTATAAAACAGAATCATTTTGGATTATACCATGGATTTACAATGCAATCCCAAAGAGTCATTTAAACCTTCTGTACCTCAGTCTTGCAAATTCTTCTGTATAAATAAGGGGGAAAAAGATATGCCACATAGGTAATTTAATAAAGTGATTTCAAAAGTAAATTTGTCTGCACAGTAATTTCTGTTTCCTAAAAGCGAGATGAAATACAATATCAATTTCCTCCTCTACTAAAAAAATATTTTTAAAAAGGAGAAGGTTTAACTGGTTTCAAATGGCCCTTTCAGCTCCAAAAAACAGTGGCTCTATAAGTCAGGGCAGTTGGTTGGAGCCATATTCTACGGAGTCAGTGGTTGATCCTCAGCAAGAATCCAGGGATTTATGATGGAGGCAGGCTGTCTTACTTAAGCACCTCCTTCTAGATGAAGTAGTACTTCCTTCTACTTGTCTTAATCATCTTCTGTCCTTTGCCACATGATTTTCCAACGTGGTGCTTTCATTTCTCAACAAATATTTATTGACCACCTACTATGTGCAAGGGACTACACCAGATATGGGTGACACAAAATTAAATAAGACAACTCCCTTTTGTTATTTTTAAAATCTGTAAACCATATATAAGCCCAAGTACATCATCTTATAAGGCAATATTTATCATGTACATGATCCTGCTCTAGGAACCATGCCAGGCTATCCCATTAAACTTGATGGACCTGAGAATAGTAAAACTATACACTGTATAATGTATTTATAGTGTATAGCAAGGCAACAAGGGTCCCCTGAGAAAGAAAGGCAAAAAAAAAAAAAAAAAAAAAACTTGTCATGAGTGCACCTGGAACACACAGACCATTTGCAAACTCCCTACTTCATGACTCCATGTCTTTGATTATAAAATGGAGAAAAATCCATCTACTTCTGATAATCCTTACATGCTAGTATGAAAGCATATTAATTACATTCAGCCTTAAAAATGCACTAAATAAATATCAGGTGTTGTATGGTGGTGCCATATAAAATCACACTAAAGCCTACTGGAATTATTCTAATGGAAATTCAGACCCAAGATGAAAGAAGGTAACCTGAATAATTTTTAAAAGGCCATACTCTAATCAGATATACTTAGAAACTATACTGGAAGTGGAATTGCACTACTGAAAGATGGCTCCTTACCCAGGATAAGGATTTCTATCTGTAAGGTTGGATTAAGTGCAAGGGGGAAAAAGAGCATGAACCCTACCTGGGTTGTCCAGTCCTGGCTATCTATCTATCATCTACCTATCTATCTGTCTGTCTATCTATCTATCTACCTATCTATCCATCCATCCATCCATCTATTGATCATCTATTTAGCTATTTATCATCTATCTATCATCTATCTATCTATCTATCTATCTATCTATCTATCTATCTATCTATCTATCTATCAAGGCAGGTCATCACTGTAGCTCATGTTGGTTTCAAAGTCATCCTCCTGGCTCAATATATCTGACCCAAGACTGAGTTTGAAAATGGATCTGCATCTGGCTACCATTTTTATAGGGAATCTCCTAGGTGGTAGAGAATCACCCCTCCCCTAAAGTTGGTGCTATCAGACATCTACTTCCCCAAGAGGGAGCTTCCTGTTACTAGTGTATCTGATGAGTGACGGTTTCAACAGAAAAACCATTTGTTAACCTCCCCTGCCATTTAAAAAGAATTGTTTTTCCAGTGCCAGGGTTTGAATCAGGGACCACATATGCCAACAAATGCTATCTTGCTATCCCAACAAGTCCACATGCCAAGCCTCCATTTGTTAATCTTGAGAGGTCAGTTGTGATGGAGTTCATTGAAACACTTGCTTACATTTGTTCCTAATTAGTGAGTGATGCTTTTGCTGCTTCTGTGATATAGATAAGAAGATGAATGAAAACAGAGTGGAATTTTCTTTTTGCCTTTGCAATTCTTCTTTTAATTCTCCAAGGACAGAATGGATAATAGAGACACATAAGCAGACTTTTTCTCTGAGGGGGAACCTCAGCACAGTAAGGATCCCTTATGGCTGGAGGTTGGATGCAAATCTTTGGGATTCCTGACTGCCAACTGGCTTTCAGTCGTATAATGAAGGAAAAAAAATGTTTTTTAAAAATGTAAAGTTTTAACTAGGTGTGTGTGAATGTGTGCGTGCGTGCGTATGTGTGTGTGTATGTGTCTGTTTACGTGTACAATGTTTTTTATACTCCATAGTGAGTTAAGTCCAAATTGTTTGAAAGAGGGTAGGGTCTGGTTGGAGGAAGGAGACCACTAGGGATAAGTCCTTGGGAGACCTTACCTCACTAGGCCCCTCCCTCTTACTGCTTTGCTCTGCTTGCTGGCCACTAAGAGTGGATGAACCCCCCACAGTACAGTCTGCCTTGCCTCAGGTTTAGAACCCACACAGACAAGAACTGTGGACTGAAATCTCTGAAACTGTAAGCAAAATAAATGTTTCCTTTTTGTTTATTCGGACAATGAACACAATTTACATTATTGGTAATCTTTGAGGGCTTGACTAAAGAACACAACGGAATCTGAAGCACAGTGGATACCTTGTGGGTTATAATCCAGGAGCATCGCGTTATTTTTTTAAATAAAAGACTATCTTTGCCAATGTTAATCTTTGTCACTGAGGCACTGAATCACAAGCAAACCCACAAGTTCTACTAAGTTACACAACGTCCTGAGAACACAACCCATGGTTTTAAGTTACTTTGAATCAAATTCTTCAGTGTACCTAATCTGTATCTTTTATCTTGGGAGATTTAAAAAATGTAAAGGATGGCACCTCTTGGGAATTAACTCTTCACTTTTATTAAAGCTATAAATCACTGGCTACCAGCTTGTGACTGGAATTATTATCCAGTTCTTATGCCATTTCTATGTAACTCTCAGTTCCTCAGAACTTATGGAGTGAAAAGGTGGCAGAATTCTGCCTTTAGTGTATAAAATATAGTTGCTAAAGTTTCCATTCTTGATCTCTAATTAGAGTTAACATATATACAGATACTAACAGTACAGAAGGTAAATTTTTTTTTACAGTTTTATGTGCCTGGGGTTGGACATTATTCCCAAATCTTATTCAAGGGGCATTAACATTTATTAAGCACTTACTGTGTTTTCCAGGTCCTGTCTTGAAGGAGGGAAGGGAAGGAAAGGAATGGAAATAAACTGACAGCTAACGCACTGCTAATACCTTGTGGCTTCTTGTTCTCCTCATGGGGGCTGTAACCAGACAATTAGGAGTCTCATAATACTATTAGCTCAGTGTAAACAGAAAAGATCGTGGTATAGCTACTGCTAGTCTCTTTCCAGCTAGCCTAAATTTCATATTTTACCATTGCTACCTTTAAAACTCTGGATTGGTACAGATTTTCTAAAGTCCACATAATATCCACAATGCTGCTCTGCCTAAGCCTCTTAATGTTCCAAAAGAATCCCCTACAAGATAAATTTGAGTCACCATTGAATTTCCTTAGTACCCACTCTTTTCATATCAGTTTATCTGGCCATAAGGAACAAGGTTTGGGCAGGTACTCAGCTGATCCAAAGTTTGACCTCAAGAGTAGAGTCTGTCTACTCTACCACCAGCCTAATGAGGTGACTTTTGTCTTAAAAGAGTTCTCTTAACTACACTATGCACAATCTGACTCTGAATTCTGAGAATTGTCAAGCTGGGCACTGAAAACTCAGTGTAATTTTTTTTTTTTAGAAGCAAAGAGCTTCACAAAGAAACCACCCAACATCTACACTCATCGCCACTATTTTTAGTGGAATAAACCCCCATTAGCTCACAACGGTCATTGTTTATTAACTCCCAGTCTATTTGTTTAACAAGTTTTGCCTCACTGCAATCCTCTTCAATATATCAGACTATACCACATTTGAAACATAATTTACAAATGTAGCAAAAGACCCTGAAGGCCAGGTGTGTAGTACAATCAGGATGGTTGCTGCTTCTACCTAATCCTAATTCATGCTAACGAATTTCTCTACCATTTCATCTCTACCGTTTTTAATTACAAGGATCAATAAAATATAAAATAAAAAAAAACTTAAAGCTTTCTTTCCAAAGGACAAATGGGACTATATTCTCTATTACAAGAGCCCCTGTGTGTAATGCTAACTGCTTAAAGAGTAAAATTCAGATGTCGTGAATGTCAAGGGATAAACGGTTTCCTTCTAAACGATGGAATGGCTACTGCGTGCTGAGTTACACTGTTTCCTTCGGCATCTGGTACAGGATTTTTTACCTGTCCACACTACCATTTTTGAGAACCTCGGTGGACACTCACAGGAGCTGAGCGAGCCCCATCAAGGGAACTCACGTCTAGCCAAGCTGAAGTAGCTCACATCCGCGTTTCTTCCAAGCTGAATCACAAACAGTCCACGCCCGTCATGATCCCTCTTCAAATAATGTCTTCATTTACCTGTGTGGCACTTCCTGAAGGTAAGGAAAGGGCTTGACGGGATGAGCTATTATCTCATTAGGGCTTTGAGGAAGCTGAACAGACTGGAATGCTTTTCACAGCCATCCCCCAGCCCCCTGCACATCCCCTCTCCGGCTCCAGGACCCTTGCCACCATTGGTACTGTTTGCCTTTTCTCAGTTTCTGTGTTGACCGAGACAGACAGATAAGCCCTTTAAACAATCACCAACACTCTGCATTAGCTTTCAAAGCCACTAACAACTTCTCCATGTTCGGCAAATGATGGGTGATGGAAGTGTTGACCGTGTTAATGAAGAACTGAATCACAAAACAGAACCTCTTTGAACAAATGAAGCTCTCCCAAAGGCTTCCTGGGAACCAGTTTCTTAGGATGTCATCCACAGTCCTGTTCAAAGCACGTGTGACTTGTGAGTAAGATCTCCCCTCGTTGTTCTTTAGTTAGCAGGAAGATCAAGAACAGCTGTACAGGTATGCACAGTGCATTTTGCTTTTGTTTCGATGTTAGTTTTTAAATGCATTTTGTTTTCTGCTTTCCCTTCTTAGACTACCAAGAAGGAAAATCACATAACTCCTGAATTTGATATCCCAGAAGAATTTTAAAATTTTCACTGGGAAGCATCACAGTAAATGCCTGCACAAGGGAAGATCAAAGGCTTCCCTTTCCCCTGCCACATGCATTCAGGCTACTGGAGGCTGCTTTCTGACACTGTGGCTGCAGATACATGGACCCAGCCAGAGCTCTCCGATAGTGTAACAAGAAGAGATGATATAACATTTCAGCTCTGGAGACAAAGGGAAATTAAGGCTGGTGGGAGGGCTTTGCTAAGTATTTGCTTCACTTTAGGGCATTGCGAAGTTTTCTTTGGCTGGCTGGTTGAAAGCTTGTCCTTTAGCAAATCCTGCAGCTGTACTGTAGCAACTGCTGTGTGTAAGGCAGAGGGATGCTGCACCTACTGCTTCCTTCCGCATTATCTCAGGCTCCAGGAGCTAAGGAAGAGCCCTGAGAAGTGCTGCTCTTGCTGAGGGAGGATTTATTTATGGCTGGGGGGGTGGACTCACTGGAAAACTACAGTGGTTCTCTTGTTGTCTTCCGTTAAGTGTAAGAGTACTTACTCATCTAAACCTCTTTTAAAACCTATTGCTGTGGGCCTTGATGCTATTCACAAGGAAAGAAATACAGTGGTTGAAAGCAGTCAATAAAGCGAGTCATGTCAACATAATTTTGGATTGATTGTGAAGGAAATTAAACAAAAATGACTGAATAGAGCAATGGAGCAGAGACAGGACAGAGTAGTATGTGTGTGTGTTGGGGGGGGGTATAGGGGTGGAACCCTAAGTCTGCTAGTGGAGTAGCCAAAGAACACACCCAGAGCCAGAGAGCAACCCAGGAATGTCTGAACCAGGCGCAAGAAGGCATACAAATGCCCCAAAGCACAAGGCCTAGAGGAAAAAGGCTGTTTGTTCACATTTCTATTGTTGTTTGAATGATTCCCAGAGAATAGCTTGTAAACAAAGGAAGAAAAGTAAGTAATAAGCATAGGTTAGCTAAAAGTGTACACATTCTAAATCAACCTATTCTTTCAAATGGGCCCTTGAGAGAGAATTGCTATTATTTTCTTATGAGGACTCAATATGTTCAGCATATTATTTGCCTCAGGAAAATGCCGTGGCTCCAGAGGCTTGCCTATTTACCAGGGTTTTAGCTTATTTTCTCACAACACCAGGGTGATATAATGGGTTAAGCCACAAACAGACACCTAGAATTGGATCCTGTCTTGGCTTCCTATTCCCCGAAGAACTCTTCCCACACTAACACCGTCTTTAAATTTAAGCAGACCCATGTATGGCAGCAAAGCAGCTCCGCTGGGAAAAAGAGCAGCCTGTGCCTCGGGCATTAACCAGAATCCCACAGGAATCTCCCAATGTAGGTCTTTAATATGGCAGAGCTTCCTAGCTGCAGGATGACGGAGCTCCTCACAAGGGAAGGTCCGCCTTGACTGTGTGCTGAGCAAAGTCCTGCTGGATCCCCTCAAGCTCAGGGCAACAGGAGTAGAGAGAGGGTCCGGGGTTCTGCTGTGATCCCTTCGTCTGTTTGCATCCCTTTCAGCTCAGTCTACGCACAGAATCAAACAGGCTTGCTTCTGCCTGCTTCGTTGGTTTTGTGTTTCCAATACATAGTAACAAACAATCAATTGGGTCAGTGCACAGATGGTCCCATTTGATCACCGAGATCACATCTGGTTATTTTATTCATTTAATCACCAAACAGAATCAATGGCAAAGAACTTTGGCTCATCTTATAAACTTTCAAACAAAATCTGACAAAAACCAGTCAATTGAAGGTGTGTGTATTTCAGTACATATGATGAATAAAACATACATTTACCAAAAAAAAAAAAAATGACTTTGGACATCTATTTTTTTCATTGTGATGAGGAATGAGAGCCCCCGTGCTTGCTCTACTTCACTATTCTCATCTTGTATTTCTGAAAGGTTTTACGTAAACTGAAACTTTGTGAACTGAACTGTTGTAGATACATTAACATAACACATTATTTGATTTATGAAAGCTTGTAATCAATAAGAACCTCTCAAACATGGCTCTGTCTTAAGAGGTGGAATTTCACATAACAACTCTGCTGAAGAGCGAGGTTTTCTTACAAATTCTGTGTGTGTTTCTCTTCTAATTTGTAACAATTTTTAGTAAGCCTAAATTTGTGGTCAGATTCATTCATAGGAAAACACAAGAAAGACGTGTTCTCCTATTTTTAAGAAGTGGGGAGATGAAAGGTTTTTTTTTTTTCCCTAATCAAAAAGCTAGGAACCAGAGGGACAAAATGCAAACAGGACTGCTCTATCACACACGCTTCCTCTTGTGAGGGGTTCGACCACAGTGCGATTGAATATGCTCACGTGCGCTGCTTGTTACAAAGGCATTCTCGTTAAATGGCTCTGTCAGGTAAACAGGACTTACGCTTCTCTTTCTCTTTCCTGCAGTCACCTTGCTGTCCACCTAAATCTTTCTGACATGCCATCTCCAGGTTTCCTGTACCGTATCGGTCTCCCGGAACCCAGTCTCCTTCCCTCTCTCCCCTTCGCCACAGCATACTCCTTGTTGCCCCCCACACGAAGAAGCCTTTGTTTGTTTTAATATCCAAAAGACTAATGGCTTGTTTGAGGGGGAAATTATTTAATACATATTGAACATACAACCCAACTTATATTTTACTGAGCTTGTATAAAGAAAATAAAATGGATTTGGAGGGCATTAAAACCTTAAATCTTAAAAAATCAGCTCCATTAAAAACACTTAGTGAGGAAAAGGTAAAATGATCAGAAACTGTGCACAGCTTCAGGCTCCGAGAATGTGAACTCTGAGAGACAATGGACATCTAGTTTACAGCTATTTCAAATGTCTTTTCTACACTCAGGACTCTCCAACAGCACCCTTTACAAAGAGACCTTCTTTCCTCTTTCTTTTTCTTTTTTTTTAAACTGTACACACCGTGTAACCAAAGTCAGCATTTAAAACTCACCATAGCTGTGTGTCAATGTACTTTCTTACACAGTCTATGGAATAGGAACCTAGCATGTGACTTTAAAGTGGACCCAAAGTGCTTACTGTGGTGGTCAATGCAGACGATCAAATTTGAAAACTGTTATCAGCAGCAGCGGAGTTAATACATTAAATCACAATGTCCCACATGTCTAAACTGGCTTAGAACTGAAGAAAGCACCGAAGTGTGTTTGAAACAACTGACATTTTCTCCCATCGTTTACTTCTAAATTAGAAAGAATGAAACCATAAGGTCTTAGTGACATTTTCCCTGATATTAAAAAAAAAAAGTTTTGAACTTTGGGTGTAGGTTGAGATGTTTTTCTTAAAAGAATGGTTAAGAACAAAACCTTCTAGAAATAGGGGCCATGGTGGAAATGACAACGTTTTAATGGTGAAGGCTGCAGTGCCCTTTCACAGATGCCCAGATCAAACAGGAAACAGCGATGCTCCGTGCACTGAAAAATCGCCGTACAGAGTTAACAGCCTGGCTATTTTTCTTTTGAGAAAATAAGTTGCAAAGTACAAGCAAGTTGATTACACAATATCTTACCATGCAACATATCAAAAACAATGAATTTAATCACTCTGTGGTCTGGGTTGAATTCAACACTGAAATCTTTTTATTGAACACAACAACAAAGAATTTCAAACTTACAGATGACCATCTTTGAAGTTGGATAGAACCCTGACCATATCATGATTGTCTGATACTGGAAAAGGACAAAGTACAGAGTACGATATTCCAACCAGAATGTGGGCTGATCTGAGAAATTCAGGGGAAGTGCTGTGAAGGAATTGCAGATACGGAGTGACTGGATAGGTCATTTGATCTTGCTTCTGAGACGGAGTTTAAGGACCTCTGTTTCAGATTAAACAGCACTTCATCCCATTCCTTTTCCTTCTTAAGCACACAGATACTTCTGCAGATTCAAAGAAACAAATGCACTAGAAGTAACAGAGCGATGTGTCCTGGCTGTTGGCACAGAGGTTCAGCAAGTTCTCGGAGAATATTCCAAGCTTTACCTAAACACTGACAACAAAGTAGCACCAGACCAATGGAAGACATACAGAGGTTTTTCCCTGAAGTGTGCGCAACTGGTGAGAGCAGCAAACCACCCCATAATATTTCACAAGGCGGAGGGAAGAAATCGTCTCCCAGTTTCAGAAATCTATTCATCGCGTTAGTTTAAATACACACTTTAAGAAGTTCACGTTTTAGGACTTTCCTTGTTTTCAAACGACACAAATTGTGATGAGAAAATATTGGTTATGTATTGGACACTAAAAATAGAAATACTCCAGTAACAGCACTGGCTTTTAAAACATCAAGATGACTCTATCAAATTCTAACAAATTCAAAGTAAGCTCATGTAATTTTGATATAAATCTTCAATCACAGGTTTTAGCATTTAGATGAATGGTTTTTAACCTATTGCTTAGTGTGTTGATGGTGATTTATAGCAGGAATGTCTTTGTATATATTTAGTTACTGCATAAGATTTTTATATCACGTTTTCTTGTATACTTTAGAATACATAAAAATTAAATACTTTTGTTCATAGAAAAATTTCATGTCATTTTCCAATAATAGTTAAAATATCAACTGCCAACATTGAAAATTTCCAACTTATTTCAAGAAACTCATGAAAAATAAAGAAACCTTTGAGAAAAGTGTATAATATGTGTTTTAAATGTGAATTTTTAGAGGCTGCTTCCTAACCTAACTACTAATAAAAAACGTAAGTTTGCATGAGAAGTGAAATGTTGAGAATCTCTCTGAATTAAGTTAAAGCGTAGTTAGATGAAACGAAGCGAAGGTGCATTAAGTTATATGCACAAAACCAAGAGAGAAATAACTGTGCCAACCTGAAACATAGCCCTAGAATAACAAAACGAGGAAAATTTTGCTCTTAATACTTTGGAACTGTTTCAGCATCACTTCAAATTATTTATATTACTCGGGTATTTAATTTTCAATGATATTAAGTGTGACTCTTCTTTTATGATCAATACTAAATTTATGAAAGTTGAACAGGAAAGGAAACTGGCTTTTGTGACTAAATTCATTGTACAATTCCTAGAATTTAATGGTACAGCACCTGTGTTTATGCTTTTATCTGAAATTGGCAGCAGTAAAATACCCTAATGGGAATAATTTTGGTTAAATTTAGTGAACATTCCAGAAACAAAGTAAACAAACAAAAACAGACTATATACGCAGGTATGAGTTACTAAGGAGGCTGGGGGCAGTAGGAAACCTCCCCGAAGAGAACAGAACAGGAAGCAGAGCCGTGCTGGCACCTAGTGGAGGAAGGCGGTACTACAATTGTCTGCTTCTGCCTCACAGGCTTGCCGGGGAAAGAACATGTTTTAATTATTTTAATCTATGCTTTCTATCACACATATTTGAAAGGAAGGCAAATAAAAAGTATTTGGAGTGATTCGTTCTAGCTATGCAACCAATGCTGTGATTTTAATTTTCTGCAAGGACAGAAAGAAAGCTGGGAAGGGTGGAAGCACTGGAGAGGAACATGACCCGCTGTGGAGAAAGTATCACAATAAATGTAAGGGCCGCGCAAGTTCTTTTCCCTTGGCATGCTTTGCAGACAGGATCACACTGTCTATTCTCAATCAAGCCAAAAAATTGTGAAAATAAGTAGCATGCTGTATGTTACCGCTTAGGACTAAACTTGGAGTTTTAAGATGACCAAATGTGACGTGCGCAGGCGTAATAAGTTTTCCTTCATGGCATTTTAAATAGGAGGGAAGTTTTAAATCTGAGCCCCATGCCCACCTCACCCTCATCCTTTGGAGCTAGAGAAGGGGTGGTTCTATGTAGCACTTCTTTCTCAGGAGGTGGTGAATGTGCTCATAAACTGACGTGAGCAAAGCAAAGCATAATGATTACATGTGTCGTGGAGAGAAGCGTCAGTTCAGCTCAGCAATCATGCTATGCCCCTTTAACTGTGAACACCGAGGGTTTCCTAAAGAAAATGTTTTAATGTATAGGTATGGATGTTAGTTCACGGACCCAAAAGTTTGTCAAGTTCTAATCTATACTTGTATTTGCTGGTATTCTTAGGACGGGTAATAGCTATTTTATGGAGACACAGTTGCAGGACGTACTGCAACTGACATTGTGGTAAGGTAGGAGTCGAGTTTCCCTAGCTGAACGTTGACTTGGATTACTGCACGGTAAGTGTCCCACTATTGATTCTAGATTTTCTTTATTTCATCAAGCACTTGTGTTGTTTTAGGCAGCTGGCTTAACTTTCAGCCCATACATGAGAAAGTTTCAGAGGTGCATTCTTTCTCGAGGAAAAGCTTTTCCTCGTTGCCTTTAATTATAGCACAATCCGCTGTATTAACCTGAGACCTTACACTGCCGTGTTCGTAACTCTTATCCTATACACTCAGGAGGCAAAGCTTTAATAGCAAACATTTTAGCTGATATATTTGGTTTATTTAATACAGTTTTTAAGATATCTAGAAGTTTCTTTGAGAATATATGAATGATTCTAAATACCACATTATTAGAGGGCTATTTCTGCCCCACTTCAGAATGTAAGGACATACTACTTCCTGTAAATTTGGTTTGGGTACATACCAGACAACTCATCCATTTACACAGAGCCCCTTGACTTGGCCTCTGAGCTGCTTGTGCAGTACCAGACTCGAGAGTACTGTGAGGTCTAGTCAGAAAGGCTTCTTCAGAACTGCAAACAGGACATGAGACTTACACCTATCGGTGTCTCCCAGTGAGCATGAGACTTACATCTACTGACGCCTCCCAGTGAGCACACATCTAGTACTCAGAAAGTGGGCCAAGAAACCAAGTCCCATATTTCCCTGCAGCAAGTTCAATGAATTGATCGAAAAATATGTCATAAAATACTACTTTTATATCAAATATGAAAGTATCATCATTATATCTATAAGAAAATCAATAAAGGGGAAAGAAAGGAAAAAGGCTGATCCCAACTCACTGGGAATAAACGGTCTCAAATGATGAACCAAATAGCTCTGAAATTCCAAGTTCAAAGAAACAAGCCCATTCCTACCCAGTGGCATCACAGAGCCATGGACCCTTGTCCACCTCTGTCGTTGCTCAGGCAACTCTTCCTTGCTGAAGAGTGGCCAGAGATAAGAGATTGTCAGGATGATATCCTAACACCTGTCCACATGTGGCCCCGACCCAGGGGCTATGGGGTGGGTACAAACCAGAGCCGGGGAGGACGACACACAATTGGCAAGTAGCAAGTCAAGAAGATTGTCACAGCTGGCTGAGAGGGATATTGTGAGAGTTGAGACGACTCTGCCCTTAGCCTAGAATGAGTTGGATTGGAGAGTGCCAAGAAAGACTCTGTAAAGTAGAAACCAGGCCTTGAGAAATGGCTAAAATTTACATAAACTGCACAGGAGCAAAAACTGAACTGCTCTGAGGAAACTCTGCATATGGTTATGAGACATTCTTATATCTTCAGGCAGACAGACTGAGGAGAGAAACATCTGCCCTAGCCTTCTGTCTTCAAGGGTCAGGGTCCAAGAATGAACAAATACCATGACTCTCTATTTAATATGTTGAAGGGACATTTATGAAGCATTTCTAGGCCTGCACACATCACACATGACATCTTCAGCAAAGATAACTTCTTTGCTTTTGTCTTTCTCCAAAGCCACGCTATCTATTGTCACTTCATCCCTTTCAGTGAGCAGTGCTTCAGACGACAAACCAACACACAGACCCAAGGCTGGGTGCCCTAAATCTGGCTCCCCATCTAAAGCTGCTTCTTCTACTCATTCACTGTGAATCCATTCTAATTCCAAACTGGAATACATTGTGCTTTATCAGAAAGTCCAGTTCATTACAAGCCTAGTTGCTAAGCATGTGCTAAACCCGATTTGCTCCTCCATTTCTCTAGAGCTGCTCTTTTATTTATGTAGAGGACACTTTATTAGTTTTATCTGCAGACAAAGCCAAAATATGGTATGCCTGTGATCCTTTGCACGCTAATCTCTAAATGTTGCAATGCCAGTGTGTGTGTTTGTGTGTGACTGAGGCAAGCACTCTAGGATTGCATCATCAGGGGAAGGCCTTGGGACAACCAATAACCAACACAAACAAAAATTTCTTTCCCCCAACCCAAACTGTTATCTTTGTTTATTAACATTTACCAACAGTATTTAATTCCATAGGTAGATAGGTAGATAGATGGTTAATCCTGCCAAGTTGTTACTTTTTGTGTATTTAAATCTTGCAATGACATTAACACTCACCTCCTCAAACTCTGTAAATACGTCTGCTTGCCTGGCATGATCAGACTTAAGGGAAAAGGTCTGCTGGATACTGGGCAGGTGAAGCTTTCCTCCTACAAATCATTATTTCAAACGCGTCATCGTGATTCTGATCTGGCCAATTAATTAGCATCCAAGGAACAAGTTGGTTTTGCTCAACAGCTGTCTAGCCTCACAGTCCATGAAAGATGCCACCCTAGCCACCCAAATAGTGCTTCTAGGCTTCCAGCATGCCATGCCTGACCATGAAATCCAACTTGACAGATAATGGAAGTGAGTTATTAATGCAAACCAACCTGTGCTCAGACCAGATTATCATATTTTTTCTATGTGTTCACTTGGCACAAATTTCTAGTGTCCCAGTCTGTCTTGTAATGGGTCGAGTTTGGAAACTATTTCTCTTTAGCAATAACTTTGTTTTAAAGCTCTGAGAACTTAGTTTATCCCAGATGCTGCAGCCCTCCTTAATCCACCCCAATGCGATAGCGAACGCTCTAAAAGTCACGTAGTACTTTAGGCTTTGCAGTTTTAATCACAGGCTTCTGAAACAGCCCGTGGGTGATAGTGAAACGAGGGGTGGAGGAAGGGAATCCAACAGCATCTACCTGCACAGTTCAGCCGCGCGCCAAGTAACAATAAACACGCATTCTTGTCGCAGTGTCTCAGTGCAAATGGGGCAGAACCTGTGTGTTTTAACAACTTTTTACACTAGTAACCACTACAGCATTTATTTTACTTTTAAAAAGAAAACCGGAGAAACTTCATAATTTAGACTAAAGGGTCTTTCAGCCTTGAAGACAAAACGCACTTCTGCTCAGCACCTGACGACTAATGTGGGCTGTGTACAGGTGGAGTAAAGGGGCTGGCCCCGCAGACAGTTTGTCTTTGGCCAATCTGAAGCAGCTGAGCTCTTTCCAGAGCTGCAATCATTTATTAGCCAGCAAATAAAGCCTGGATTCTTGCCCCTCGAACACAGTGGTGGTCCTCAGCTATGATTTACCATGTCTGCTCTGTAATGCACAGCACAGACTGTTATAAAATTTTCTCCTTCGTATACAGACACACACCTCTGATGATATTTTCGGCCTGATTTACTTTTGTGTCACCGAACCCAGAGAGAGTTTGGGTCAGCCGCACATACTTTCTCTCTCCAACGCGATGCTCAGAACATATTAAATAATACATTGAGCATATATATAATATGCAAAGGCAGCTCGGGTTTTATTAGCTCAGAAACCTGATATTCATTCTTACCCCTAGAAGAGACTTAAGACTTAGAATCATTGAGCCCCAATTTCTCTATTCTAAGCAATATGTGTCTGGAAACAAATAGTGAACATTTCTCAAGAAATGTCTGGTCTTGATAATTAGATGGCAGTTTTCTTTTTCTTCTAGGGAGGGATCATCATCATTCTCAAGTCTGAATTTTAGAGGAAAATATAGAAAATATGTAGTATTAATAAGAAACACTTCCATCTTGAAGGAAGCTGGAACATAGCTATTTAGATGTCCTAGTTCCTATGTACATAATTACAACTTTAGATCTACAGTACACATGCACTTAATCCCAAACACAACTAGAAGCATTGTTAAATGTAAAACACACCTAAGGCACAGGGTGTGTATAAAAGTCAAAGCCTTCACTTTGGGAAACTGTACCCTAGTCAGCTGGGCTAATATAATGATTTCAATAGAGAGTACACAGATTTAAGTATGCTCCCTATATACATGTAGATGGACATGAGTTTAAATTCATATATATTCATATATGAATGAATTTATATTTTGAATAAATAAATAAATAAATATGAACTAAATTCATATACAAATGCTTTCACTTAGCTTATTGTTCTCAGCAGGGACGAGTTACACATCGAGCATGGGCAGTTTGACATAACTGGCAAGTTTACTAAGAAAACTATGCTGTAGTGATAAGCAGACAAGTATGAAACATAGTATAGAGAATCATCTAGAAATAAAGCCTGTGTGGAGATAATGGAAAGCTAAATATCCAGAAAAATGTTCCAAGATAATCGACACTGAAGAGATCAACAAAATCCATCCAAGGTGTCATATTGTGACAGAAAGTAGGGCTGTCCAGTTCCCCAGATCTAAAGCTATGCTGCAACTATGCCAACCACTAGCCACAGGTGGCAATTAAGCACCTAAAATGTGCCTTGGAGCATGGCCTGTCTAAACTGGGATGTGCTCTTGGAAACTGCTTTCAAAGGCCTAACACTAAAGACAAAATGCAAAACACCTCATTCATTTTTTTTTTTTTAGTTTTACGTGTTATATTAAAGTTTTTAATTGATAATGATAAATAAAGATGTTATGATCAATTTTATCTGTTTCAACTTTTTAATGTGGACACTTAAAAGTTACACTGAGGAATGTGGCAAGTCCATGTTTGTACTGGACAAACTTGGCTTAAAGGACAGTCACAGAATACATTTCGGGAGCGTGAATGTGCAGAGAATGTTGTCCACACATTTGATAGACAAGGGAAATAGGGCTTAGCTAGACTGAATAGCATGTTTTAGGCTAGCCTCTGATCGCCTGTGGATTCTCTCAGAGGCCGGGGTCTGATTACAAACCCAGGTTTTCTCTCTTTGGAGTCCCATTAAGGAGAGATGATACTGTGCTGAAAATCCACACTCCAGGTGCTTTTCCTTCCAGGCAGTTAACAACAACAAGAACAAAAAACAACCACCTCATCCTTTGACACGAAGGACCTTACAGGCTGACTCACACATGTGCAATCATTTCCTTCTTCCTTTGACCTTGGGGATGGACACTTATACCAGACATGCCGTCTACATACTGTGAAAATTGCATGTATCACAAAGAAGATTTTAGAATCCTGTGGTTAAGTTATTTAGAAAGTGAACAAGATTGTTAACTTATTCTTAACGTGTTCACCAATGGATAACGGCTAAAGAAAATACGTTATATAGTTCTAACGGGAAATTCTTTAGCCAGAAAAATAATGAAATCACAGTGTTTGTGTCAACATGGTAAAGAATGAAACCCCAACATTTGTGTCAACTAGGATAGAACTGAAGAGCCCTGTGATTTAAATGAGCTTTAAATTTATCTATAAGCATAGTAGAGATGAGGCCATTTCTTCACATTTGCTCCAGTCTTTCTCAAGAATTCCCTAGCCTCCCTTTTATCCCATCTCTAATTCCTTATAGGTATCTAACCTTGTATCACCAAAAGGGCTTCTCCTTTCTATGTTATTTCCATATCCACAAGATAAATCTTCCCCTTTAATAGACAAATTTTAGTTTTGATTGTTGTTACTGTCATTTCAAGGCTTGCTTATATAGTAACATCTGTGCAGACTCCTGTTGTCTGGAAGGTCTAGAGTTAAGTGGAGACACCAAGTAGAAAGAATAAGAGCCTGTTATTCTTCGCCCTCTCTGATTCAGCACTCAATGTGGCTTTAACACATTATCTGAAGAGGAGAAAACAGGCAAGTATGGATTTCTATTTTTTAAAGGTAGGGATGTCTGTGCCTACATTTTATTCAGAAAAAAATTGCAGTAAGCACAATTAAACAGTTTGCTTTTCTGAAATGCATCTCAGAAATTTTGATTCTCCAAGCGTGCGGAGTTCTCCAAGTCTATTTAAATAATATAAATCTTGTTATCGAATAATATCTTGAGAGATTGACAGCCTCAGAACTTATTTGCAGAAACCTTACACCATGAAAATTCATTGTCAAAAAAGACCAATTGTATTATTTAGCTAATTATCCAACAAACTAACTGGCTTACTAGGGGTGTATTGTGCCCTCCCCTGACAATTTATCTCTATTGAATTCTCACCGCCATCATTACAACTATCTTTGCAGACAGTGCCTTTAAAGAAGTAACTAAGGTTAAGCAAGGTCATAGCCCCGGACTCTAATCTGATAAAATTGACGTCTGTATGGAACGAGGAAGCAATACCTCATATCTCTTTCTTTCCAAAGGCCATTTGACAACACAACAAGAAGTTAGAGATCTGTGAGCCAAGAAGGGAGACTGCACTCAAGATCAGCTCTGCCAGAACCTTGATCTTTGGCATCCAGCCTCCAAACCCAAGAGAATGTAAGTATCTATCGTTTAAGCCATGGAATCTCTGGACTTTGTTCCAGCCACTCTGGCAAACCAATTCCTACTGCCCCCATATTTTAGGCGATTGCAGTGACCAGAAGGCACAGTCCCAGGTCACGGGCAGATTTGCTTTCCAGATCAAGGCCATGTCAGAGTGCTTAGCAACCTTCTGGTATTACACTAATAAGCTTTTTGAATTAGAGTCAGCAGCTCCTAACCTCCATCCTTCAGTTTTGTTATAAGGGACACTACAATAGTTTTGTAACTCCTTATCTGAATAATAGGCCAGCTGGATTTCATGTTTCTCTTTCATTGTCTGGATTCAGTTGGAAATTTAGAAATCCAAGTCTGAGACCCCTTGCCCTTGTCATGGAGTATGGGACTGCTCCAACTAGGTAGTGAGGAAGACAATTTGCCTACTTTCCTGTGACTGCCCTGCAGAAGCCCAAATGCCCTGCATTTTCTCAGCACTGTTTGTAAAAGCCACACTGTGAGTTCCCTCTGCTCATGTAGTCTCCATGGGAGAAAAAGCCAACTGAAGCCAACACCATTGACCACATCCTATTGAGGACGTCTTCTCAATCTATTTTGGGCAGTAACCTTGGTGACCAGGCCACACACCATGCACTACTGCTCAGTCCTTCTAACTTACTCAAGACGAGCAAGGGTTTGACTTGTCCCTACTATTACTAAACCAACAACCCCAAATGTAATAGTTACCTACATCAAGAGCTTTTTATAAACACTAGAAATTTTATTGATGAAGCAGATTTAAATAATGTCAGCCCTTAAAATTGAATGTGAATATTGAAAAACTACGTAACTTGCAAAATTTGACTAGCTGATCAGTTACATAATTTCCACAAGCTTTTCTGGTGTTGTTTCAGAATGCTGCCCATATCCTTTGTCTCAAACCCAAATCCCTGTTTCCTTTATTTTTTTTTATAAACTCTGAGAACTTCACACAACACATTTTGATCATATTCATTCCCTCCTTCAATCCATCCTCCATCTACCTACCCCTTCCCCATCCACTCAACTTTATATCCTCTTTCAAAAAAAAAATGAATCCAATTTGTGTCATTCATATACTTTGAATGTGGGGCCATCCAATGGAGCATGGCCAACCCTGCAGGAGCAACATCCCTACAGAGAATAAACCATCTCCCAGCAGCTACCAATTACCAATAGCTCCTCAGCTAGGGGTGGGACCCCAGTGAATGCCTTCTCCATCTCTGCTAGAACGTTATCTGGCTTGATCTTGCATAGGCTTCTGTGAACCAACACACAGAATCTGTCTACTATGCTAGCCATGTGGCTGAAGCAGATAACAGAAATACACATGCTTTCTCTTTCCACAGACCTATCCACTCCAAAAAATCATTTTATCTAAATATTTGTGCAAGGGAGAGATTTTGGGGGGGGGCAAAGAATTATTTTGAAAAACATTAACAACAATTTAAATATATAAACACTTGAACAATCTAATTGTTAGGGTAATCTAGTGTGGACCTAGGAAGCAAACTTTAAAAAGCCACGTGCATGCTCTGAGCTGTTTGTTCATCCTCAAAATGAAGGAAGTGATTATTTGACCTGCAAAATGTCACCAAATACAAGTGAATAAAATGTTTTTCCTTGTAACTTAAACTGTAAATCTATTTTTAAAACTCCATTCCCTATTATATTTTGGACTTGTATACTTTAGGTAAATCATTATACTCTATGAAAATAGACTAGTTCTACTTAAATTTTGACAAACACAGAACTTCCCAGCTGAGCTGTGAATTTTTCATGTAAACAACAGAAAAAGTAAAACTGAAATAGTATCAACAGCGTGTGACTGTTTTCTGCTTAAAAAAAGGATAAAGCTGGGAATCAGGAAGAAGCAAGGCTAGATTTATACAGATAAAATGTGTGTGTGTGTGTGTGTACAAAAATAGTTAACTGCATACATCATGCTGGAGTGGAAAGGAGGAGAGACTGGCAAAGAAATACATCATTAAGGAGAAGAAAATTTGAGAGATCTCTTAGTCAAAGTGGTGACAGAGTTAATGAAATCGTTACATTTCTTAAAAATATAGATAACAGGTTAGAGAGTGGATGCTCCTGACACAAAAGTTATAACTGTGAGGCAAACCATTTACTAATATCCAGAGCTGGCCATTCCTCTACATCATAACACACGCGCACGCACACACACACACACACACACACACACACACACACACACACACACACACACACGCACACGCACACGCACACACACACACACACACGCGCACACACACACAGGCACACGCACACACACACAGAGGCAGGTGTTGGTCCATTCTGTACAGTTTTCTATGTCTTTTATTAACCATGCTTCACAAAGAGGATAGAAGGAATGCTTGCCGAGAAAACGTACACTGAATTTGTTCCTTATTGTAATCTCTGTGTGAACACTTGGCGCCCTTAACTCGGTTATATTTTCAGGTTGTTTTGCTTTTTAAGAAAATAAACTGCCTAGATGTACAATTTTATCATAGTTGTCAGGACTGCAGAAGTAGGTAAACACAAGCACAAGCTAGCTCAAAGATTATCTCCATTCAAACTTCCCGATTTCACAGACCAGGACATCTTGCTAAACTAACCTTTTGTTAGAAAAAAGTTGTTAGATTATCATTCTATATTCTCACCTTAGTTTGCGAAAGAGGAGTTTTAATAGCACAGAAGTTGAAAGGGCAGAATTTTAATGATGACAATTTTTAAAACTGAAGTTAAAATTACTTTATGAAAAATAGTCTTTATTTTTCTTATTTTGCCCAATGAAGACCTAGGATGAGTAGGCACAGGACTAAGAAGCAGTATTTGGGAGCCACTGGCTTTCACTGCGACATCGTTCCATAATTCTTTTCTCTTCTCCTTACCATCTTTTATTTCTTATTAATCCCATTACAGCAACAATCACATTGTATCGATCTTCCTCTGTGCATGCCCTTTCTAGGTAAAGATAAGCATTAGCTCATATTCCGGCTTTGCTACGTAACACAGGAGATCCTAGAGAGTGCACGAATGAGTGAAGAAAAATGAGAGGAAGAAAAAAACAAGCTGACGAAACCAAGCCCACCCAGCATACGGAGATTACCCTGGCTTTCCCTGCTGTAGAGATGGGTGACTGCATGAGCCTGGTGTTCACTCTCAAAGAGAACATTGTATTTGGTCAGGTATATAATTTTGAACTTCCCTTATGGGTACACAGCAGAATCCTACACACGCACACACACACACACACACACACACACACACACACACACCAGAACCAATTCAGAGATTCTGATACAGAATTTTGTGTTATCCAAACATTTCAACAGCTAAGGCTATGTTTTAGAACCCCCCCCCCCAAAAAAAAAAATCTTATACATCAGTCTCCTGAAATGGTTTTATTTTTGCCCATTCTTCAGGTAGTACTAAATTATTAGCAGGGTAACTTGGGTCAGTTAAAAAAAGGATCATTGCAGGGAGCTGGGAGGATGACTTAATCAGTCAAGTATTTGCCTCGAAAGTACTAAGGCCTAAGTTTGATTCCCAGCACCCAGGTATGGTAGCACGTTTTGTGATCGCAGTGCTGAGAAGGCAGAGACAGGAGGATCCCTGGGGCTCACTGGCCTGGAGTCCATCTAGCCTAATTGGTGAGGTCCAGTCAAATAAGAGATCCTATCTCACAAGAGGTAGGTGGCACTACTGAAGATGACACCTAAAGTTGTCCTCTGGCTTCCACACGTGCACACACAAGCACATATACCCTCTTAAACACACACTCACACACACACACACACACACACACACACACAGACCAAGACCAACAACTGTGTCCTTCCATCCAGTTCTCGGCAATGCAGACACACAGGAAATAGTCAATGTAGGTAAAGGAAGGGGTCATCTATTGTTTGTTCTTGCTAAAGGTTCTTGCGTTTGCATATTTTTAGGACTCTAGTTTCTGTGGATAAATTTCTGTGAAGGTGGGGCTCTTCCTAATTTTCGTCACTCTGTTATCAAATGAAGATGTCTGTACAGATAAACAGCAGATGTTTCTTTCCAAGAAAGCAGAAGAAACACAATTAGAAGCAAACTGTAGATCACAGACTTGCAGACCTGAATGTGTACCACGGTTTTGCAGAGTCCGGCGTTCAGATAGGCAGCTATTGGCAGCTGTGAAGCACAGTAATCAGAGGTGAGAATGACAACAACAAAGACAAATCACAAGAACTTTATTTTCATCCAGTCCAAAAGAGTGCAGTGTTAAGGAAAAGGGCCACACCTCCTGCAGCCACGCTGCACACGCTGTCATGTTTCGGGTGTGAAGAATGTGGCATTCAAAACATCTCTCCGATGCCTAGGTATTTCCAGAACACTGAGATCTCGGTACCCATCAGTCATCAGTTGTGGCTACCCAGTGTTCTTTGGGCTCCTTCAGTGACAGTGTGGAATTTGATTTTTATCATCTTGCTATTCTACTTTTGCCTGAACTTATCTAGGCTCTGAGGTATCAGGTGCCTGTATCATGGTGTAGATCTGTTTATCAAAGGTTGGATGTCAGAAAATATTTAGTTAATGATAACAAGACCTCCTATTAGTGATCACTAATCAACTAGTCAACAGTGTGGTTGACTTCTAAAGTGCTTCTTAATCATCAGCTTTTGAATTTTATATAAAGAAGGTAGAATTTGGTGGAAGTTATTTTAGAAATATCAACCTGGACTAAACAACAAGTGCTGAATTCAAACTTATCTTTAACATCTGGCAGTGAAATTGACAAAAGAGGTTGTTAGACGTGAGTCATAATCCTAAAGTGTCTAAAAGTCTGAAAAATAGAATATAGGAAAAATGAACAGAGAACAAAACAGGATATGAATGTTTGGTTAGCTCCACACTGAAAAATGTGAGCTACTACGTAGTGAAATTTTATATTCAATATGTGACAAAAATAACACAGACAAAAATCTTTTAAACAATTTACTTTAAGACATGAGCAAGTGGCTTAAAAGTTTAGTGTTGTTTATTGGCAGAAACTAATTTTGGCTTAAAGTCTTCTGTATAACTTTTTTTTCTCAGCATAAGAGAATATATTTCAAGTAGAAGTTGACCACTCCTAATGGAAAATCTGAAATCTGAAATGCTCCAAAATACGTAACTTTTGAGCACCAACAAAAAAGCCACAAGTGAAAATTCTACACCTTAACCTACCTCATAAAATGGATAGAACTCAAAGTGCAGGCATGAGATGTAAAAGAAACAAGTAAAATTGGTGTTCAGACTCGAGTATCATCACAATGCCGCCTATTATATATTCGAAAAGATTCAAAACTTTAAAATAACCTGAAATATGCAACAGTTCATGTCCCAAATAGTTCAGATGAGAGATATGCAACCTGTATTATGTTTAGCATTGGTTGGAAAAAGAAAGTAGAATGTATCACTGGAAACCTTCAAGCTAAGAGAAAAATACATTGAAAAAAATTATTCAGCCTTGAAACTATAGAACACAGACAACAGAGAAAGTAGAGGGAGTGATGTAATTCAACTTCAATTTAAAACATTAAAATTATCACTCATCTTTTGTGCATTAAAGTATTTTATGGTTAAGAAATACAACTTAAAAAGTGCTTAATACATGCTTTAGTAGAAATGTGCCAGACACTGTATGGAGAGAGAAAGTGGTATTTGATTTTCGAACTCCCTAGTAGGCATTATCCGAGGAAACAACTAGCTTTGTCAATACCATTCTGATTTAATTGTCCTTTACACTGTGTTAGAAATCAAGGATTTGAAGGTGAACCCATCATGACTCTGTGGATGCGGGTGATCATACTGGTGCCCAGAACTCAGTTCATCAGACAATCCCTTTTACACCGCCCTTCATGTTACTAGCTCTCCCAGTCCGCAGCCTGAAGGTCTGCCTTGATGCAGCATCTCCAGTTAATACATTTCTGATCTGCTGTGTCTTCTGCCGATCTTCCTTCTCCATCATCTTTGACAGTGATTTTCTCTTCTTTGGGGCCTCATTTTATGCTCTCTTTCTTCCAATCTAACCTACAGAGCACTTCCTTTAGTACAATTCTGACCATGAGTGTTTTTTTGCAAAAGATTTTCCATTTTTTCTTTACTGTCTACAGGCTAAGGCCTGAAACCTTTAGTTGGCCTCTTAAAGTCTTCACTGATCTGATTCTAAAATAGTTTCTATTATTTTGTCTTCTTGAAAGTTTTATATTGGTAATGTTTTATTTTAATTGGCAAAACTGTATATATTTATCATGAATGACATAATATTCTGAAATAATTCAAGAAAGTTATTATTCATCCTGGAGCCTATAGCAAGCAATAATTCCTTAAACCCTAAAAGTCACTAGAGAACAAATCTTAAGTGATCTCACGGAAAGTGAGGTGAGGTGATGCGAGGCATTGGTTACAGAACTTGACTGATGCATCCGGTGTCCCCAGAGTCACCTGCCATTTTCTTCCCTTCTTCTACACTCTTCTTCATCCTCTTTGCACCTGCACAACTTTATTTTCTGTTGGTCTCTGGAATTCCAGGTCCCCTTTAAAGCCCAGAATGGAAACAGTCACTTCTAGGATGCAGGACCAGAGATTCCCCATTAGAGCTAATGACCACTTCTCTGTCTGTACCTGCCTGATGTATATACACTGTCACTTTCCAAGAGCTTGAATATGTTTCTACTTTGTGTTCAGGTTGTCTTGCACCTGCTTTTTTGAACCAATTATTTTTTTAAACCACCTGGAAATACTTTGATGCATCTCTGTATCCTTTTGAAAAATTGACAAAGTGTAGATATTTAGGAAATATTTTATCAAGTGAATGAATAAATGACAATATAAATAAATGAGCAAATGAGAAAAAGCACACAATAAAATTAAGGTGAAAGGTACAATCATTACAACAAAGTACCCATCATTATTCAAGAAATCATAGTAAGTAGACAGGATAACTTACAGTATGAAACAAACGTTATGCTAGTAAGGACTTGGGGGAAAATCCCAAAGGGATTGTTACTTTTGTATATTGATAATTTTCCACACTTAGTGACAAAATGAAATTACCTCTGAGTGTCGATACTAAAAGCTTCCCTCATTTTTCATGGTAACTTTGTATGCACGCCGGAGAGGAACTATGGGGACAAGTCTGTGCCATGATCCCAAGGGCATGGTTGACTTAGTGTTCTCTTAATATTTCTGATTTTGTGATTTTTATCCAAAGGCTCTCTCACCATTAATCATGAAAAGCTTAACTGTAGACACATTAGAGATGACAAACCAAGATTAAAGATGTATGATAAATGTGTTTAAAACGCCTTCTCTGCTTAATTTTTCATATTTATCCATCAAAAGTAGCACCCCTGGTAATGAATACTTAGCTCTAACTTTTTCCCTTTAAGACAATAATCCATCTTACGGGGTGATATCTGTGAAACAGCTTAGGAGCTGTTGTGTACGAGAGAGTGGGAGTCAGAAAACAGTTTACACAGAAGGAAAAAAAGAGAATGTTCAAATCCCAGCTTGGTCCTAGCCTCTGGTGCTGGTCAATAAACTTGGTACCAGATATAAACAAAACATTCCATTCAACATTATGTCAACCTTCGGCACAAAGGTCATCCATCACTGTACATTAATGTTCTGAGCACCTGTAAAATCTGATGTGCATTCTTTCAGGCCATTTTTTTCAACTTGGTGTCTGTCAGAGATACCCCCCACTATATGTACATTATTTATGTTGGGGGGCAGCTTTCTAAATGTCACCCAAATGAATTAGCATCACGCTGAGCCTCGGAGTTAAGAGAGTCGCCATGTGCATTTATGTGTTTTCTCTCCCCGAATACTGACACATTTATATCCTTTCCCCGTCTGCTCGGGCTTTGGCAGAGATGCGTAGTACAAGCAGTTTATTTTACTATGACATGGTGACAAAATAGAACTTTATTTATGTGAAGCTGGTTAAAAATGCCCTGGCCAAAAAATATGACACCAGTTAAGGAAATCTAATAAAACCTCTTGTAGAAATGGTGTAAAGTATAGAGTTTTATTTGGAACTTAATGAGGTTGGTAATGCACACTGTACCTTACTGTGTCACCAAACAGCACAGGACCAATGCTGCTCAGGTTTTTTCTTCTTAAAACCAGCCCAATCTCTATTAATTTAATCATCAACTCTCAGCTCCTCAGCATTCACTCATTAATTCACTCATTTATTCTATTAAAAATAGAATATCACGTATCTACTTTATGTAGATGGAAGAGCTTCTGTTCATGGTTTAGATGCATTTAAGCAGTTATCGATGAGTTTCTGTATGGATTCCAGCCAAATTAAATCACAAATCTTAGGAATAGTCACCAAAGCCAAAGATGATGATGATAATGATGATGATTAATAGTAATAATAGACCAAAAATTGGTTCTATGAACTATTAATGTTAAATAATTTTATCATTCAATAAGATGGTCTATAGAGTGGCCAAAAGAAACACCTTCATGCATACATTATGTCATTTGAGCTGGCCATAGTGATAGGTACAGTATGTATAATTAACCCAAAGAAGAAGGAAGAAAGGAAGGAAGGAAGAAAAGAAGGAAGGGAGGGAGGGAGGGAGGGAGGGAGAGAGGGAGGGAGGAAGGGAGAGAGAAAGAAAAGAAGGAAGGAATGAAGGAGAAAAGAAGCGAAAGAGAAAAGAAAAAGACAGACAAAAGCCTTAGCTACCCTTAGTTCATCTTTTTGCATGCATACACAGAAAATCCAACACATTTTTTTAAATCGAGATTTGTACTAGTTTCCCGTAGTGCCACACTGAAAGGCCAGATGAAGACTGCTGATACTGTCTGCTCCCCACAGCATCTTGCTCTTCTCTTTGAGATGGCCATCACAGAAACATGGGTCACAAGTTAAACCATCTCACTACTTTAGAGACACAAGGTGCTGTTCCATGGTCACTACTCCCTCACCTCCTTACTCCTCTCACTTCTTGTTCACTCCTGGACCATGATGCTACTGTCAAAGATACAAAGGTATAGGTAGATTCATTCTCTAGGCAGAACCTAGAGAGAAAATTGTGCCTTCCTCAGCTCCAATTTGCTGATGCTAGAGATCAAAGAGCCCAGTTATGGCTGGAATCTTGACTTTGAGTCACAATTCACTCATTTACTATTAACATTCTGTGTAATCTTGGATGAAAAAATTCACATCTTTGGATTTTAGCATCCTCATGTGGATTGAGAGTGATGTGAAATACCACAAATGTTCTGTGCTGCTACATCCTAGGCTACAGTTCTATCATTTAAGAACCCATGGACACTGGTGCCTGTGCCATGTCTGGGTGCCTGGAGGAGGCACTGATGCCTGTGGGAGATCCTGGTGACTGCCAGATGACCTGGTACCTGTGTGGTGTCAGGGTGCCTGAGGGATGACCAGTTGCCCATGGGAGGCCCTGGTCTCTGTGTGATGTTGGGGAGCCTGCAGGATGCCCTGGTGCTTTTAGGATACTAGGGAGGGGGTTTGGGTGGTGATGCCCAACTTCAGGTTAAACTCTTTGTCATGCTTCGTTTTGGGCTAGTATAGGCCAGGTCAAAGTCCACAATCAGAGTAGACTCCAAAGACTGTAGATAAGTCCAACATATATGCTCCTACCACACAAGCATGACTTAATTTTTTTTTTTGAGGGTACAGGGGTGGGAGTATGGAATAGGAAGGAATGGGAAGAGGATGTTATGGAGATACTTTGTATGAAACTCGAATTATTAATAAAAAGTATTATAAAAAGGACCCTCTTCACAGTAAAATACCAAGTCAGAAAGTATTCCTTTCTAACCCCAATTCAAATGACATAAAAATCTCCACTCTTTGACATAAGTTTCATCACCTAAACAAAAGTTAGGTCTGATTAGAATCTCAGGTTCAACTCCTGGTGTAAATGGAACATTGAAACATCAATATTTCTACTGAGTGGATAGAATGTACCTATTAAATGATATTCCTTTCAATGTAATTCATTATCCCCCCCAAAAAAAACCCCTAACATCAATATAGGGTTCTAGCCATATCTTTAAATATATTTTTAAAATAGAATTTGTTTAACGTTGTTCATTTATACAGAGTTTTGCTTGTATTTCTTTGTTACATGAATATTTTTCTTCTGGGAAACTAAGGGTGAAAATTTAATATTCTCTTTGGAGTTGAAAAATAAAGTGTCAACTAACCTGACCATACATAACACTCTACCTTGGGTTTCCCAAAGGAGGAAGAGGAAGGAAGGAGAAGAATTAGGATTGATAGAGGAGGAAGCTGCCTTCAGTATACATGCCATTCAAGAAGGGGTACCTTTGAGAGAAATGCAGATCAGCAATACTAGCTGAAAACAAGTGGCTTGGGTTCAAGCTCAGATGCCCTTGACTCCTTCATAGGACACTTTCAACTGACAAGCAGAGGAAATGTGTGCCCCCTTGAAAACTGGCATCAGTATAGGCTTCCAGACAAAGTGAAGGCTGGCTTCTAGATCCTTGGCTCTATATCTAATCGTACGCACACAAAAGAGGGCAGTGTCCTTTCTTCCGCCTCTTGAGAACTATCTCTAAACACTCCGAGTCCCGTCATCCTACCTTGATGCACATGGAGGGATGATGCTTCACCTGCCCTTACAGCTTGAGAAATAGGAACTCTAGACCATAGTATGCATTAAATCATAGTATGCACTAAACCACAGTATGCACTACCCTTTTGGCTGTCTTTCTTAGGACTTAGGACTCTTAGTAAACGTGGATTTCTCAAAGAGCCAAGAAACAAAGAAGGAAGGCCATTATCTAGTCACAGGTATTCTACAGAAAAAGATGACAGAAAGGAATTGTTTCATCCAATATTTTCATCTAGTTTACCTTCAGAATCTTTTTTTTTTTAATTTCTTGAATCCAGATTCTTAAGATTAGACCATGATTTCGGTTGATTCTATGTAATCATATGAAAGACGATACATGTTCCTGTGTTTAATAATATGATCAGGGCTGGGGAGGCTCGGTGACAAAGGGATTTGCCACACAAGTGTAAGGACCGAGTTTGAGTCTCCAGATCACCTGTAAAGCCAGGCATAGTGGTACATGTCTGTAATCCAGTACTGTTATGGGGATTGTGATGCAGAGACAGATAAATCTCTAGAAACGGGCAGGTCAGCTGGCCTAATGTACATGGCAACAAACATCACAACAAGGTAGAAAGAGAAGATCAAAGTCCAGGGTTGCCCTCTGAATCCACATGTACATGCACACACATACACATGCACACACATGCTCATTCACACATGCACACTCACGTGCACACACACACACACACAGAGGCATACACACATGCACATGAACTCACACACACACACATGCAACCACAGTTGCACACGCATACTCATGAGCACACTTACATGCACACACACAGGTGCATGCACACACACACTCATATCATATACACATTAAAAAAATAATATAACCAGAGACCAAAGTAGTCTGAAACCCTGTATTCCTCTGGATTATTAAGATGAGAAAAATAACAGCACACTAGAGGAAAGACCATTGAACTCGGAGTCAGAGGAAGGGGGCTGGAGTCCTCTTGCCACCAGCTGATCAGATACTGCGGGGCATTTCACTTAAGTCTTCTGGTTCTCAGCTCTCACTTGTTTAATAATGACAATACACTCTTCCTGCCGGCCTGATAACATGAGATAGATATGAAATCTACAAAGACTATGTTGCACGGGCCATTGGATGACCTTTTCTGTTTTCTTGATTTAGAAGGAATTTTTTTTTTTTAATTTTCATTTGTTTTTCAAGACAGGGCTTCTCTGTTGTAACTCTGGCTGTCCTGGAACTCACTCTGTAGATCAGACTGGCCTCAAACTCACAGAGATCTGCCTGCCTCTGCCTCCCGAGTGCTAGGATTAAAGGCGTGCCCCACCACTGCCTGGCAGGAAATTTTTAATCTAATCATTTGGTACAAAACACATCTCATTATTTAACCTTAGTCTATCTTCACATCTAATTGTGTCATCCTTATTTTTATTCCTAGAAATGCTATTCCTATCTAATTGTAACTTTTTCATTTCATTACTTTGAGCACTTAACCACATGTAACCATGTTTGGGGGACTGAGAAATTTATTCAGAATTTCTAGGATAATAGGGAGAATAACCAGTATTGAGAAAACCCTGTTTTCATAAAATTGAAAACCATATTTCTATATTTGAGGCTAATTGTGAGGAGTGAAAAGAAAAAAGGGGAAGAGAATAGGTAGATATGGAGAGAATAGTAAATATACTCATTTTTCAAATTGTAAGACTTACACTTAATCCATTATGTATCTCAAATGCCTTTTAAGTATAAATATCATGTTTGTTTGTTTTTTTATTTTTGAAACATTGTCTCAAGTAGGCCAGGCTAGCCCGGAACTTGCTATTGTCGGCAAAGCTGGCCTTGAACTGATGGTCTTCCTACCTCAGCCTTCTAAGAGTCGAAGTTGCATGCATGAGTCCCCACACCCAGCTGAATCTGTGTATACTGCAGTCCCCTCACTGGTGGTACTCTCCCATCATCTTCCAGTCCTTCCTTCTTGCCCCATGCTCTACCCTCAGCCCTATCCCCTTCTTCCATTCTCAGAGTCAGTCTCTCCAAAGGTGGCCTCCTCATTACTCCCTGATTTCTTCTCTGCAATTTACAGTAAGAGACGTAAAGCTGTGAACTGCAGCTATGCACATAGCTCTGTTTAGCAGCACCAAACAGAGTTGTAGCCAAAATAAGCACAAAAGTCAATGAGAACACCTATCTAAACAGGCAAAAACCTGGTCTCCAGCCCCAGGCATGGAGCCATGCTAATTAGATACAACTCTTGCTTTTCACCAATCACCATGAAAAGGGAAGTTCATATGGAGTAGAACACAGCCACCTAATTGCTCATGTGGAATCCTGATACATTCTCACATGGAATGTTCTCACTGCCTCAAGAGAATTAGGCATTGTAACTTTAGAAAGACTTTCTTGGGTGTTTTCTATAAAGAACACCCAAGAACCATAATTCTTCACTGCTCTGGGACTTTCCTGAAAAAACAACCTTAATTAAACAGGTCCTAGAAGTTCTTTAATAGGGGCATGGTCCCTAGGTGACTGGCCTCTTTTGATCCAGTCCTCATATTGGCTCCCTCACTGTCCTTGGATTCAGTCTCACCCTATAAGCTCTGGGATCATTACCCTTTCTACCATCGAGCTCTACTGCTGATAAGTAGTAAGCTCTCCACCTGGCACTCAAAGTTATTGTCACTATTGGGGAAGATAAAAGTGAGTGTATGTCTTCCACAGTTAGGAAACAATGCCTTATGAGTACTACACCAGAACTAAAGAGGGACAGACACCCCCTCCCTCACATAGCAGAGATGACATGTACTTCCAGAACAGCGACTCTAAACTCTTTGGATATACCAGAAGCTAGTGCACTTGGAAGCGTATGGTTCCTCCCAACACTAGAAATACAACTTCCCCTAGAAACAACGATGGAAGGAGAATCAGAGCCTCGTGTCAGTCTATAATAAGCCCTGCCACTTCTTAGAAATATGTCACGACTCCAGGTTGAATTCTTCTCAGATGTTATCTGGTACAATTGTAGTGGATTCCAAGATGGCCACTGCTCACATTGTCACCTGCTACTCATTCTTTTTCTATTCTTCTGGCAAGCCAAGGTCCTCGCATATAAGTTGTTTATCATTGTTAGCAGCCTTGTTTTAGATGAGTAAGGTTCAAACTACTCCCCAGCACATTTTAAAAACGCAAGTGAATAGCATCTCATTGAACTCAGTTACTGAAGTATCTTGAAATAACTAGAAAAGGCCAGTATCTATTTTATCCAGAAAGTAAAGTAGAATATTACCTGCTAGCTTGATTTGGGATGATAAAACATTCCATAACTCCCTATCCTTTCTTATCTCTTGGGGATGATAGATTCTTTGGTGAAGTTAGACATATCAAACACAATAAAATGTATCTTTAAAAATTTATATTTGTAATGTGATTTGTAACAATAATTTATAATTGTAATACTATGCTAATGATCTATTAATGATTCTAGGATCAGAGGTAGAAGTAGTAGACATATTGTTCTGAATTAGTCAACATTTTCCTTTGGTAGTTGGGTAGAACCACTAATGTGAATAGAAGTTAAGTTTAGATTTTTGGCAGGAAAGTGTTTGAGAGACCTGAGTTGGCAGCATTTGAGGTCCCATTTTATTATGACTATTTTCTTTTTTAGTCATTTAGAGGTTGAAAGAAAGCAAAAATGTTCCAGAAATACTTTCCCCTTTCTTCTGGTTACAGAATAGCCCTCCTTTCCACAAACGCTTAGCACATAACCCCCAAAGAATATTAAAGAGGCTAGAGAAACAATAAGTGAAAAAGCCATTAAGTTTATTCTATTTTTAAAATGTCCCCCTTTC
Organism: Cricetomys ansorgei; assembly: GCA_026225945.1. NCBI lineage: Eukaryota > Metazoa > Chordata > Mammalia > Rodentia > Nesomyidae > Cricetomys > Cricetomys ansorgei. The sequence continues at coordinate 14,964,713 of JAMJFZ010001131.1, forward strand.
CTGTTTTATTCCCCAAAGCCATGCAAACTCACTTCTTTGATCATGTGAACAGAGGGTATAAAATGGCTTTTGCCAGAGTAGGGTGACTCTGAGCAACATGTCAGCAAAGCAAGTATTTATGGCTAACAGAGTAATGAGAAAAATGTATATTTTAAAACAATACATTATTCATGTAGGGACAATAATAACTCTATTTTCTTTTATCACAAAGGTTCCAAACTATGCATAGGGTTGGGATCAACATCTATCGCCAGAGAGGCTATTCTACTGGTTGTGTGAACTCTTTTAGTAGAAACTGAGGTTTATCGCCTCCCTGTTGGAAAGTGGGCTCTGAAACCTTCAAGCTGTTGGCTACTCTGCACGCCTGGGAGGAATGATAAGAAAAGCACTGCGAAGGGAGTGTGTACTGAAGAGCACACATGCTGCAGGCACTTGGTGAGAATAATTTTCCTGTGTGTGTGCTGTTCTCAAGATAGTCTCCAAGTCTCCTTTGGAGCCTTGTTTATAAGCTGAATTGTTGCTGGTTTTGAAAAGGCTATGTGGTACCTTCATTTTCCAAAACTTCATATGTATACATACATACATACATACATATATGTGTGTGTGTGTGTGTGTGTGTGTGTGTGTACATACACATATAATACATACATATATATACAATACATACACACACACACACATATATATGTGTATTGATTTTTAGTTTGAGCCCATAAAAAGCCAATGGGTAAATATGCTTTAATGAATATAGTTTTATGACTTTCTCATAAATTAGCAATCTTGGACTAAAATAAAATATCAATAAAATATTTCTAAGTATACGAATACCAACTTGTGAATTAAGAGCTTATTTATAAGCAGCATACTGAGTGCAAATCAATGCAGATGACATTTTTGGCAACAATTCTACACAGAGGGCTAAGCATTTTTCTCTGTCTCTGTGTTCATTTGCTTAGTAAACCCTTTCGTTAGGGACTGTAATATTCATAAATGCTTAATTTAGTGTGGCACATATGACTAGTCTCTGGTGAGAGCCATCATGGAGTAACTCCTTCAAGTGCTAATCTCGCGGGTGAAAGAGTCAAGCCCTGGAATCAGGAGTGGCTTTGTAGCCACATTAGAGAACTGTTTGCAGCCTTTGAACAAGTTTGCTGTATCCATGGGAAGCAGTTTCCTCAGTTAGAAGACAGGAAGAACGACTCTGGGAATGGCGCACTAATGTGAGTCAAGCTCTAATGACTGATTCCCTTGTGAGAGGCACAGAAAAAGGGCAAAGTAACCCGACTGTGCACTGCCTTCATGCATTAAGCAAAAGTGACTATAAATATCAGTAGACTCAGTACCTGTATATTATCACATAATTTCAGCTAGTGTAACCGTTTGGAACCATAATTTAGTTGCACACTTCAAAACTATAAGCTATCCAACATGTACATGTCAATTTGGCTAAATTAAAAATATTTATTAAATTTATTAAGAATTTCAGATATGCTTGTAATGGGGAGCACAACAATTATCTTAGACCCATTTCAACTTCATTCCGCCTTGTTTTATTACTTCAATTTTTCTCTTCCCATTTGAGTCTTTATAGAAGTAGATTTTTACAAGTTATCTAAAGAATGGTTCTACTTTAGCTCCAATTCTTTCAATTTTCTCATCCCTGTTCAGTTTTGAAAGCTTATAGTAACTTAAAGGTAATTGCAAAGAACATGGACCCATTGCCTGGCAGATATGCTAGCTTAATTCTCCCCACCCCCCAGTCTCTTAGTGTAGCTTCCTCCTTGGCATCTCCAAACAGAATCAAACTGAGAAAAAAATTAAAGATTATTTATTTTTATACTGATCCATGAAATACAGCTGTTTCAATCAAAAGGCATCTTATTTTATATTACATGCACCATGACATTATACAATAACATAATCAATTTACAATTCCATACTTGATTATATAGATTTATATGTGTGTGTGTATGTGTGTGTGTGTGCGCATGTGTGTATCACTTCAATAAATTTGTCCATAGAGTTTTTTTTAAATAAATATTTTCTTTTAATATGATCAACTGCATTTTTGTAATTTAAAATGCCGTATATTTTCTCCACATTGTAATTGTGAACTTGTGCGTGTGTATGTGTGGGCACACATGTGACATGGTGCACATGTGGTGGTCAGAGGCTAACCCGGGGGGGTTGGTGCTCTCTTTTTATTGTGTGAGTCCTGGGGATTGAACTCAGGTCCTCAAACTTGGCAGCAATCACCTCTACCTATTGGGCTATCTCACTGGCTCCTAATTAATTTATTCATCACCCTTAAAAATTTTATATTGTTATTTTTATTTTAAAATTAACTTGATTATAAAAAACTGTAAAAAGAAATCACAATCAAAATTAACCAGACACAAATCTATAAATCTCAATGAACTTCTATAGTTAGAACAGACATTCTGAAGCTCTTGAGTCTTAGATTGAATTTAATACTTTCACTATCAAATATATTTTATTTACTTATTTACCATCAAAAATGAAAAATCTAGTGAGAAAGAGAGAAACACTTATCCTCATATCCTCTGTCATAACTCGTGTCTATTACCTGCATTCAGTCATTCTTCATCCCTTAATCATTACCCTTTCTCCTTCTCTTTTCTATGTGTTATACTGTACCCACATATACACTTATTTCTTTTTTATCTTTTATAATTTATTTAATTTTATTTTATTTGCATTGGTGTGAGGGTATCAGATCCCCTGGAAATGGAGTTACAGACAGTTGTGAGCTTCCATGTGGGTGCTGGGAACTGAACCCAGGTCCTCTGGTAGAGCAACTATTACTGTTAACTTCTGATCCATCTCTCCAATCCCCATTTAAACACACACACACACACACACACACACACACACACATATGGGTATTATTGGCTAGGTTCCTCATGTGGGGGAGATGTGTCTTTTTTCTTTCTGAGACTATGTGTTACAACTTTCTAAATTCATCTATTTTCCTACAAATTTTGTGATTTCATTTTTTTAGAGATGAATAGTATTCACACACATACATATATATATATACATACACACACCAAAAGTTCATTATCTATTCTATTAGTAAACATATAAATTGACTCCAGTTCTTTGCTATAGTGACTAGGACAGCAGGAAAAAAATGCAAAATAAATTTTTTAAAAATTTAAGTCCTCAATTTTAATAAAAGGTTCAGATCTCCTGAAATAATGGAATTAACAGGAAATTTTATAATTCCTAATATCTAATTTAAATTCTGTAAAAGGCTCATCTGTTTTCAGCATATAAGTATAGAGTACCCACACACACGCAGGCACACACACACACACACATGCAGGCACACACGCACAAATGCACAATGCAGGCACACACACACACACACACACACATGCAGGCACACACACACACACACACATGCAGGCACACACACACAAATGCACACATGCAGGCACACACCATATGAGCACAGAAGGGAACCTGTGAGAGGAGGACTGGCATATCACTTTATATTGTTTTAGAAGAAGGCACCAAAGGTTAAAATAAAACTTAAGTACTCCTATTTATTCCTATTATAAATAAAAGTAGAATACTCTGGATAGAGGCCAGTGTTGCTTAGAAATATTTTCTTTCATTATTTTGCATCCAAATAAATTTCTGTTAAATTATGATCTTGAGACTGGAAGTGAATAAATCACCATCTTTAAAAGATTCCTAACCATTTGATGACAATTTGTGAATAGACTTTGGTTTGGGATAAGCACTGCACAAGGTGTAAGTTAGGGGAAGCTTGCAGACATTGAGTCACAAGCACCATTAGCACCACTGCCACGCCATGGTCCTGACCAACAGCAGATGGCATTTTCAAGGTGGCTTCTCTACCTTGTGTTTTTCTGATTCACTTTCTACCTCTAAAAGAAATATTTCAAGAAAGCACTCCCCACCAAGGAAAAGGCAAGTATGTTTGCATATGTGTGTGGTGGGTGATTGCCCTTCAATACAGTGGTCTATTACGCCCCATAGTTGATTCAGAGAGAAAGGACCTCCAAGAAACATGGAGAAAATTAAATTACTAAACTCCTGAGTTATTCAAATGACTTGTTTGATGGTTTTGTTGTTGTTGTTGTTTGCTTGTTTTGTTTTTAAATCTACACCACTTAGAAACCTCAACCAAAAACTATTGCCTGAAGTAGATTTGCTGCCTTCTGAAGAAATGGCTCTTCTAACCAAGAAATCAGTGTCAAGAACTCATCATTTTGCTCATGCTGTTGCTGACTGGTTCACAGGAAATGCCTCCACTCGTTTCTTTCTGTAGATACGATTCTTAGACATCACCACTTACTAATTTCTGCTCTTCTGCCCCAGCATTAAAATTGACTAACTACTGTCATCTGTCCTGTGCAAAAGTTATTTAAACTCCGAAGCTTAAAATGAGCAAATGAGAGCAACAGAATTCTTCAGATGAATTTCTGAAAAGCAGATGATTCTATATGAAGCCTTGGGAGATAGATTTTTGAGGGACTAGAACCTTATCTCTCGGCTACCACCTCCATCCTTGACACCTCCTTTGACAGCCCTGAGGGATTCCGCATAAATAAAAAAAATTTCTCCGAATTAGACAACAGAAGAAACTCTGCTCAAGGGATTCCATAACCAATGAAAAACCTCTAAATTAGACAGCAAAGAAACATGTCCTTGTGAATTTTTATTTCTCTGAATAATTAACTCTGCAGCTCAGTCTAAATACATCTGCCTCTGTCTCAAATCTTGTAAGATAACCTGATTTTTCTCTCCTGAGTGGCTGGTTGATTGGAGAATAAAGACAAGTGTTATGGGCCGTGGCACAGACCTTGACCCTCCAGACTGGGAGAGAGACAGACATGTCTTCATATTTGTCACTCTCTCACATTGCCACAAAGACCCCTTCCTTTTCTGCCCTTTATGTCACGTCTCTTTTATATGATAGGGATTCTTGTCTATGTATTTTTTTTTTTTTTTGTCTCTAAGTAGCAGGGAAGGACTATTTAAACCCGAGCTATTAATACTACTTGGTAACCATTGCAAAAAGGTCAGTAAGAAAGAGTTATATTGGAAATACAGTCTTGAAAACACCAAGGTGTTTTATTTGTTTTGCACCTGTAAATTGTGCATGGCCTCTCCACACCCATCAGGGAGGGGCTGCAGGGCAGACGATGCCTGTTGTCAAGCAAGCAAATCTGCCTCCCTCCTGAAAGGCGCCTCCTACTACTATTGCATCGCCGTGCATATGAAACAGATGTAATAACAAGTTTCCGCTTTCTTAATGATGTACCAATTACAGGTCCATGGTAACCAGCAACAACAGATACGCACTGAGCAGTGGGCACTCAAGACATAAAATTCCCTTGTGGAGGTTGCAACCAGAGCAAGGAGGGTAGAGTAGACATGGTGTATTGGCATGTGTGTTTGTATGTGTGTGCAAGAACAATTCTCGATACCACAGGTTATTGAAACAGCATCCACTTGAATGACAGCCAAACAGATGGGACAAAGGAAGGGACATGGAGAGCTTTGAGAACAGGAAGCTGAGAAGCAATTAAGAAGCAAAGTAATCAGAGAAGTTTGTGTGCCTGTCCTCAAAGGAAGAAACGTGGCAAAAACCGGAACCCGAGAGCAGGCCAGTAAGGGATATTCTTAATGTGAGGTAGAGTGAAATGTTCTAAAGGGGAAAAGAATAAAAGAAAGAAAAAATGGAGCAAATTCTAAAGTCACTTCTGTTATTAGTCTATATGCAATGGGGTTCTTTTCCTTCATGGCCAAAGAACAGAGCTATCCTGAGGGTGGGAGGTCCTGTTGATTGACGGGTATTCACTGGTGAGTCACAGTCAGTCATTCCTGACAACTCCAGGTTATTATTACATGTAGTGGATGGTTAGAAAAGGGATGGAGAGAGTCTGAGAAGGGAGGTTAGGCGCACAGAGAAAAGCCACCTCCGTGGAACAGGAAGTCTTTTCTCTTGTCAGAGCATCATCCATCACGCTGGGGGAAACGGCAGGGACATAACCTACCACTTCTTAATAGGCTTCTGCACAGAGAGTGACTTTGAAGCAGCAGCTGCCCACAGTAAATTTCACTGACCCTTAGAGCCTTTCTTCGAGTTTTCCAACTGTTTTGTCTCCTGAGCCGCAGCTCAGTGTTGGGTCCAAGTCACAGCACCTGACTAAACTAAGGAGCCTGCTGGATGAGAATGGAAAGTGTTCTGCCATGTTGTCTTTTCTGAGCTACCCCAACAGTGAGACATGATGCCATTCCATCTGGCCATAAAATGTATTCTTTCCCAGGGAGAAGAGGCTCAGCAAGGGATTTGTATTTTAAGGTCTAGTGTTTTACTGTACACATATCAAAGAACATACAGTGAAATGTAGCCCAATCCCTACATAATGCAGCCAAGGAGCCAAGTCTTCTCAATAAACCAGAATTAACAAGTCAAATAGGATCATAGGCCTTCAGAGGTCACCTAAGTTTTCGTTTCTTTTTAACCATGAGGTTTCAGAGACATGAAAATCAAAGGCTGGTGTTAGAAATGAGCAAAGTGGAAACTTAGAAAATATATTTGAAGATTCAGGTTTCAACACTTTTCAGAACAATTCCAATTAAGTTAGAAAATATGATGCTTATGTCCCAAACCAACACAAATCATCCAAATAAATAAAGGTGTTGCATTTGATGCCTATGGTTGATATTGCAGACCTTCTGCTGGTTAGACTATGGGTAGGTGTTTTTCTAAGAGCGGGGGCAGACTTGTTCAGCTCTTCCTACATTAGAGCCTCTTTCCCATTTGGTTATAGAACTCCATGAAATGAAGCTGAAACCACAGCAGTCTACCTGACATGTGATGTCTAAACTCATGGTGTGGGTTTTATTTTTTCTAACTGAGAGGAATGTTAGGGAACAAAAAACAAAAAACCTTGAGTACTTGCTTTTATACTTTGGTTCTTCTGCTCCAAACAGGTGGGACACAGAATTCTGGTGTTCCGTGCTTTCCTAGATGAAATGTGTTGTCTGTGGGAAAAGGCTTCAGGGCCTTGTCTCTACTAGCCTCCAACAAAGATTCAAATAAATTCTTACAAAACTGTCAAAATCAAGTATCAACTTAATGGACTCATTTTCTTGGATTCCGTTCACTTTCCTTAGCCATGAAACTTCCAGAAGGAAAAACAAACAAACAAATAAATTCGATATATCAGCAATTTTTTTTGGCGTGCACGGGGAGGCGGGGTGTTGGAGGAGAAATTCTTAGAATATACATCTATGTGTTGGGATTGTGATCATCATCATACTGCTTATCACAGTGACCACAGGCTGGGTACTTTTCCCATCTTCTCTCTCTCTCTGAGGTATGGCTCCTTATCCTGTCTAAGACAACATGTCCAGAATAGGCACTTAAGAAGCATAGGTTGAACCAAGAGTGCTGGTACACACATTTAATCTCAGCACTTTGGGAGCCAGAGGCAAGCAGATCTTGAAGACTTTCAGGCCAGTTAAGACTACATAGTAAGATCCAGTCAAACCAAAACAAACATAAAAAATAAGAAAAGAAAACATTGGTTTATGGAATCATAAATCCTGAATGAACAGATGAGCCACAAATCATAATTTACTAGCACACACACAAAATTGAGGTTATATCATATATTTGTATACCTTTAGATCAACTTCAAAGTAAAGGAAATCTCCAATTAAATTTGTATTTTAATTACTAGTATAATAAAACCAACAAATTATGAACTAATTATGAACCAATAACAAGAAATTAAGCCAATAATTACCAGTAATAACTATAGAATAGCATTACTAATTAGTACTTTAGCCTCATAGGTTGAGTCAGAGGAAGAATAAAATAATAAGCCAGTTTAGGGCAAAGAAAAAAAACATAAGGACTCAGCACTAAGTTCTAAGATTCAAGATACATTTATTCCAGGCCTACATATGCTGAATCATTTGATTCAGTGGCTGGGTTTGCTTCAATTATCAACTCTTTTCAGTTTCATCTAACTCAACTCAATAGTTTCATTTAAGTATCTTCCTGCTATTTTAGAAGAAAAGGTAACAAATTACTAACTTTTTGGAATATCACTAATATTTAATTCTTTGGCAATACCTTAAAAGAAATTCTGATGTTGAGAATATAGCATCTGCCTAGATGTGAAAGGTAGTGGATTCAATTCCCAGCACTAGTCCCATAAAACAAATTCCTAAAATGCATTGTATCTTTGCATTTTACAGTCTATATTTACATATGTTTGCATATTCAAATATCCGTGCTTTGGATGTATTCAATTGACCACTGACAAATAGATTCAAAGACCTTGCATCAGAGGAGATAAACACATAAGCAAATAAAACTCTTCAGGATTGTCTGCATGTTGTTTTGAGATAGGATTTCTTTATACAGCACAGGTTGGCCTTCCTTGCTTTAGCCTCCAGGTGCTAAGATTTCAGGTTTGTGTCAACACAGAAATTGAGATTTTTTTTACAGCTCAAATAAAATGAAGCTCATGAGGTGACATAAACTAATGAACTATCTGAATGCCTTCTGTATTCCCCAGCTAGCATAGCGGCAATAATAGGCTTCTGAGTGATTAATGTCAGTGTTTTTACTCAAAGTACTAGTCTTATGTGAAGATGGGAGAATTATGAGTCTCATAGTATTACAAACTAAGGAAATACTATCAATCATTATTATGTTATAAAAAAGACACAGAGTTGGATGTGGTTAAGTAAGTACTCCAGAAGCTGAGGCTAGACAATATTGAGTTTGAAGACAGTTTGGGTTACATAGTGAAACCATGCTTCAAAAAAGAACAAACACACACACACACACACACACACACACACACACACACACACACACAAATGGGAATATTGGAGATTAAACTTTAATTGTGTGTATATACCTAGAACACATACATATATACTTCTTTATTTATCAAGCAACAAGCATGTATAAATATGCTAGTAAAGTAAAGAATATAAAAGTAATCGAGATGCTAGCTCTAATATCATGGTTATTAAATTCTAGTCAGAAAGAGAAACGTGAATATAACAAATTGTAAGGTAAGGCATTTGTTAACAGACCAGGGAAAAGGACAAAGAAAGTGAGGACTGACCAGACAGCAGTTTGTTGGGGCATGAGATAGCATAATCAGAAATGGTTTTATAGAGAAGTGGTATTTGAACATGCTCAAAACAGTCAACAAGAGTGAGATTCAGAGAGTTCAGAGCAAACAGTAGGGGTGAGAAAGCAACTTTAGGACCAGAGGAGCACAGTAAAATGAAAGAAATCAAAAAATTCCAGCAAGGTATGGGTTACAGAGACTGGCATGCAAGAAAAGGATAGGAAATCAACTGGGACTCAAAAAAGGAGCATTGCAATCATTAAAAAGCCAAACGCAGCTGGGCGATGGTGGCATACGCCTTCTCTGAGAGTTCGAGGCCAGCCTGTTCTACAGAGTGAGTTCCAGGACAGCCAGAGTTACAACAGAGACACCCTGCCTGGAAAAAAACAAAAACAAAAACTATTAACACTGTATTTTAAGGGGAAATCCAGCAGCCACGTAAAATAGATTGAGAGTAGGAGGGCAGGGAGCTGAATGGTAGGAAGACAAATTATAGTAGGTAGAGTAGAGAAGTGGTGAAAGGTGGCTTGTCTTGAACATGGAACTCTGTGTGTGTGTGTGTGTGTGTGTGTATATTTGTGTGTATATGTGTATGTATGTGTATATATGTGTGTATATGTGTGTGTATGAGGTATGTGCATGTGTGTGTATATGTGTGTGTATATGTGTATGTGTGTGTGTGTATGTGCGTGTATCTGTGTGTATCTGTGTGTGTATGTATGTGTGTGTGTGTATATATGTGTACATGTGTATATGTGCGCATATGTGTGTGTATCTGTGTGTATGTGTGTGTATATGTGTATGTGTGTGTGTGTATGTGCGTGTATCTGTGTGTATCTGTGTGTGTGTGTATGTGTGTGTGTGTATATATGTGTACATGTGTATATGTGCGTGTATGTGTGTGTATGTGTGTGTGTGTGTGTGTATATGTGTATATGTGTGTGTATGTGTGTGTATATGCGTGTATCTGTGTGTATCTGTCTGTGTTTGTATATGTGTGTGTATATATGTGTACATGTGTATATGTGCGTGTATGTGTGTGTATGTGTGTGTATGTGTGTGTATGTGTGTGTATATGTGTATATGTGTGTGTATGTGTGTGTATATGCGTGTATCTGTGTGTATCTGTCTGTGTTTGTATATGTGTGTGTATATATGTGTACATGTGTACATGTGTGTATGTGTATATGTGTACATGTGTATATGTGTGTATGTGTGTGTATCTGTGTGTATGTGTGTGTATGTGTGTATGTGTGTGTATTTGTGTGTGTATGTGTATGTGTATGCATACATGAGTGTATGTGTGTGTGTGTATTTGTGTGTGTATGTGTATGTGTATGTGTGTGTACGTGTGTGTATGTGCGTGTATCTGTGTGTATGTGTGTGTGTATGTGTGTGTATGTATGTGTGTGTATGTGTGTGTGTGTGTGTGTGTGTATTTGTGTGTGTGAATGTGTGTGTGGCAAGGCACAGGAGGACTCACAGAATGTGGTAACCAGTTAAGCATAGAAGGCATACAGTGAGGAAAATCACCAAGCTTAGGGAGAAGGTGACTAAGTATTCAGTGAGAGAGAGGTGGGATGCATGAGTCCATTGTGCTAAGAGACCGGAGTGGAAGGTATTCAGAGGATGAGGAAGACAGACCTCGGTTCAGGAGAAAGATAAGAGCCCATTCTGAAGCCAATCATCTACAGCTGAAAAACTAATCGATTTTCAATTTATTGATTCAGAAAATATTAAATTAAGGTAAAGGAAGGATTTTACTGGAAAAATTCAACTTAAAGGACAATGAATTATAGTAGAAATTTAAATTAATTAATTAATTTAATTAATAAATTAATTAATCTAATTTGATTGTAAAATAAAATTTAAAGATACAAGGAGAGAAAATGATTAGAGAGATGCGATTCAGGTTCACAGGAAAAAGAAAGAAAATTAGAGAAGAAAGTTGGGAGCCTAGCTGGGGCAAAAGGAAAAGTTAGACAAATTTAATTCTCAAAACAAGATTTCACAAGGATACAGGCAAATATGTTATACTAAGAAAGAAAATAGTTAACAATGGATGTCTGTTTGGGAGGGTCTGGCAAAATAGCTCAGCTTAAAGGCACTGCTGACAACCCTGGCAACCTGAGCTCAGGCTCCAGAACCTATGTGCTGGAAAAAGAGAGCTGACTCCTAAACCTTCTCCTCTGACTTCCACAGATATTCGGTGGCACATATGTGTTCACGTATGTGCATGCACATGCACACACACACGTACACACACACACAATTTTAAATGCATTTTTTAAAGAAAAGACTAATTGACAGAATATACATTTTAGTGTGTAAATCTTCATAGAGGAAACAATAATAAAAACGTTTGACTAAGAGGATTTTACAAACTCCGGAGGACATGATTGGAAGTGAAATGAAAGGGTATTGGGATGGGCTCCTTAGAAGAATGGAAGGAGAGCTGTCTCTCCGGCATTGCGTAAACTAATTGCCAGAACTTAAGTACTGACTCTTGGTGATCCTAACTCCTAGGATGGCTGAGTCGCTGACAGGCAGGCCCCAGCACTGTTTCCACACACAGCGGCTGCCTTTTCTTGTCAGAAATATGAGTCACACTTTCTCTGAAATATCCCCTCTACGCCTCCCTTTTTATTTGCTAATAAAGGTGGCATGGACAAAGACCTTTGTTTTATCAAGTCTTGCAGATTTGAGACCTCACTTTAAAAGAGCAGTGCTCATTAGTTTAGGGCACACGTGGGTGACCCTTGCATGCCGGGGCGAAGGCACGGGGATCAGGAGTTCAATATGACCCTCAGATAAATAGTAAGTTCTGCATTTGAGGCCAGCCTGGGATGTATGAGACCCTGTTTCAAAACAAGCAAAAAACAAACAAACAAAAAAGGAGTCTTGCGTATCATTACCTAGTCATTTTAGGTAGTTGCCAAATAATCCAAAAGCTAGTAATTTTTTTTGAGCTACCAAATATTTTTCTATAAAAATATTCTAGAACAATGGACTGATCTGATGTCTCATTTTTAAAGAATACAAATAATTATTAATAGCTCCCTAAAACTTGATCATCTGATACAGCCGGAACATGCTCACAGACCAGTGGGCATGAACACCTGCCTGCCGTGCTGTTTCTCCGTAGATGCAGACTGGTGAAACCGAAGCTCCAAGTCTGGACTAGGTAAATTGGGAATATGCAGAAAATGTTGGTGCATTCTGATGCACGCTTAAATATATTCTAGTCCCTCTAGGAAGGTTTAATGATAAAATTACATATTTTTCCCTTGAGTCTGAAAATCTATTATATATTTAAATATATATATTATTACTTATAAATTATATATAATATATATGCTTATATATTATGTATATATATATATTTATATATATTATTATTTATATATTATATATATGCTTATATATATTATGTATGTATATATGTGTATATATATATATATATATATATATATATATATAATAAAATAAGCTCAAAGACAATATCTGAATAGATTTATCATCAGAGAGCTTGATTATATTTAAAAAACACCATAAAAGACTGGATATGTAATCAGAGGCTAGAGGAGGAGGATCGTGAGTTTGAGTTCAATGTGGCCTAATTACTGAGAACCTATCTCAAAAATAAAATCAAAAGGAAAAAAAAAACCAAAGCTACGACAAAGCGCAAAACAAATGAAAACAACAAAATGTATGTAACAGAAGTCGATAAATTTCAGACCTAGAGTTAGAAGGAAGTTATACGAGTGCCTAATGTTTCAGTTTAGAAATGATCAGGTTTGGTCCTCTGCTTCCTGGCCTAGAATACTACGGTGACAGTGGTGGTGGTGGTGACAGGATGGGGATGACGACTGCCATTTCTAAAGCACTTGCTAGGCACACAATCTGATTAATCCTTATGAGGAAAGTATTTTAATTATGCTTATTTCATAAATGAGGAAACTGAAGGTCCCTGGAATGCCTGGCAGGATAAACAAGATGAGGCAGAAGAAGGAAAGACAAAGGGTTTGACTAATGATATCAAAGGCAAAACATGCACAGAAGTGCACTAGAGAACATGGATTCACAGCAGCTAATTAAAGTCACGTAACAATAATAAAATACTCTATTGAAAGTCAGTATAAACCAACAGAAAATATAAGAAAGACATCTTTTCTTCTTCCGATAGGCTGTTTAGAGCATTAAAGAAGGATTTTGTGGGTTTATATGGATTGTGTTGTTTATACATATGACCATTGCTCAGGGAATACAAATGCACACTCACTAAGTGTTTCAAGTCCAACAGTCAAAGTGTAATATTAAGATGGTCTTCTTTGACTGAGGAAGCATTAGAAGGAGTTTGATGGCTCAACCATTTCCCAGATAATCCTTGGTACGTGGATATTTAATATCCAAATAAATGCTCAGGTGATCTAGATGTACGTGCTACTCTTTCTTGGTAGCACTACTGGTAGCAATGAATGGGAGACAGTGTGAGAACAACAGTTGCTAATACTGAAGTGACTTAGCAACAGTCACAGGAGGAAGAATCAAAGTTCATGACATCCCACAATAGTAGAGTCACAGGAAAAAACAAACTAAGAATGAGAGTCACAGAGCAAACATCTGTAAGCAGTGCTACCGTTGGGGGAGGCGAACAGTTCCTTGCCAGGCAGTCAATGTAAACCAACACCTCAGCCTTGGGAATTTTTGCTCCAGATCAAAAGGACAACAGCGATGCCATCTGCTGTTTGCTTAGAAAAATGGTAAGAGCAGATGTTTCCATGAGCTGACCTGCCATCCTTTGACTAAGAGGCCACTTGAAAAATAATCATGAAATAGCCCAGGAGAAACATCTGCACAATGTACAGCAGACCACCAATCACGCAGTATAGGGGAGAAGAAATGTGCAATGGCTGTGGGCAGGTCCCAACAAGTGGTGGGAGTCCTTCCCATGTGCAAGTCATATGAGTACATAGCAAGTCAAGATCAGTACAACACAAGTGGTGGTCAGAGCGTTCCCTGTGGGCCTGAGTAATTTCAGTGGGCAAATCCTAACCTATTTCAAATATTTCAAAAGGCTCAGAGCCTCTCTTTGTTGTTGCCTATGACATCATTTGATTTTGTTTAGCCCACATTTTAGGCACCGCTGAAATTCAGTGATTAGCAGTCCCTTAAGAACAAGCTGAAGCTTGTATATGGAAGAAAATTCAAAGGCAAAATGCCTGTGCAATATGAGGCCAGGACATGGAGAGAGGATCTGGTCTGGCCTTCCTGATGTCCAAGCTGGAAGAGGCCCTCACCCCAGGGTGCAGCTGATGCAAGACAGGACCTCTGGAAATGCTGACTCACTTGCAGCCACCAGGCAGGAAGGTAAAAACTAGGCCTCAGAAGAAATGAAGTGTCGTTCAGGATTTGCACCTCGGGAGCTCTTCCCTTTCTTTTGTGACCACACCTGCCAGCTACCTTGTGCAAATTCATCCTCTTGCTCTGAAATGCTCCAGACAAAGCACTAGCCATTCCTCCCTGCTGCTCTGTAGCCTGAGAGCACTCAGTCCCCATTTCCCAACAGCTAGTCATCACCTAGGTGGCTCCTGTAATCAACCTGAACACAGGTACTCTGGAATAATGTTATCCAGGAAATTCTGAATCTTTCAAAAGCACACACACGAAGAACAAGATATCCACATGACCTGTGTTACACTTGTCTATTTAGGAGTTGCTTTTCAAGCTGTCAAGGCATTCAGGGTTTTTCTAATTTCATAACTACTGGCACCTTCCTCTTTACTTTTCTGACCTATCATTTTTTTTGTACAGTCTGTCATGACTTTTTGTTGGGATTTGGGTTTTGTGCCTTAGAGGGGTAGAAGTTGGATCCTTGAGAAAAATCAAACAGAAACACTTCTTCTGAAGGGGACAGGCTTTGCCAACTACAGAGGAGAGCCATCTCTCCCTCTGCTTAGCTGACACAGTGGAAGATAACAAAAGGTTGTGAGGAGAGGTTTTGCTACAACTGCCCACTCGATTACAAAGCCACCAGAAAGCAGGATGAAAGCCAGAGTGCTGATGGAGAGGCCAGCTCTGAAGGGGGCCCAGGGCTTCCTCCAAATTCCCCAGGAAGCACAGGGGCCGGTGGCATCTCTTTTTTCTTATAGCAAGAGATCCTTAGTAGGAAAATGTCACAATGGAATGATTTTTAATTATAATGTAAATGGGCTCTGGTAGAAAAGTTGGTTTTATCTTATCAGTTAAAAAATAGTATAAACCACTATTATTTAAACCATCCATCATGTCTGAAAGGATAGAAAGAACTAAACTATCACTTAATCGTCAAAACAAAAAGACTTTTCTACTTTAACACTGTGGGATATTAAATTCAAAATTGTATTTATTATTACATGTACGTATGATGGGGAATTGGATATAATTTTGTGCATATGTGATGGGGAATTGAATATTATTGTGTGTATATTATGATAGGGAATTGGATATTATTTTGTGTATGTATGATGGGGAATTGGTTCTTTCCTTCTAGCATGGGTTCCAGGCTAGAACTAAGATCAACAGACTTGTAGGCAAGTGCTTTTTATCTGCTAAGTCATCTAGTTGGCTGCCCATTGTGGTTTTTTGTTTGTTTGTTTGGTTGGTCGGTTGTTTTTCTAAAGAAAACCTCTTATTAATTTCTCTCTTTGGCATGTCTGAAATTTCTCTTTGGAGTATGCCCTCAGAGGTTTTCCCATCTCCCTACCAGGTTCATTTTCAGTGTGTGCAAAAGTCTATGTGTGTGTGTGTGTGTGTGTGTGTGTGTGTGTGCATGCACATGCATACATATGTCTGGACACATGTGTGCACACATGGGAGCGTGTTTGTGGAAGCCAGGGGAAAACCTTGGATATCTTTCTTGGCACTGTCCACCCTCTTTTGAGACAGGGTCTCTCCCTGGCCTAGAACTTACCTAGCAGGCAAGGCTGGCTGGCAATCCTGCCTCAGGAATCTACCTATCTTCACCTCCCCTGTGCTGGGACTGCAAGTATGCACCAACATATGATTTTTAAAGTGAGTCCTAGGGGATGGAACTCAGGTCTGTTTATTTTTCCACGGCAAAGATATCCCTCCAGTCATTGTTTATCATCCCCCTCCCCCCACAACTACACATTCCTCAACGGGACACAAGGGTTTTGCTTTGAGTGTTGGAATTTTTTAAATATTGAATGACATTTAGAGGCAACTATTAGCAGTAACAAGATCAAACTGGACAGCATTTGGTTAAGAATCAAGATATTACTATAAAGGATTACATGCATGATTATTTGATTTCTTCTGTGAAACAAACTAGTTCTAAAAGAAGATCTAGTCCATGAATTCAAAAATGGGATTTTGACAGCTAAGGTTGATTTGTCCACTTAATTTCTATATTATGATGGTACTTATTTCTCAAAGTGGAGTACAACATCCAGCATAATGCAAAACTGAAAAATACAACACCCATATACCTTGAGTATGTCCTATAAATACTTTATTTAGGAGACTGAGTTTTACCCATTGTACAGCATTTCCTGTTTAGACTTGGTTACTCTCAAATTAGATTGATGTGAGGCTTCCAGGAAGATTCAGAGAGTTCTGCCACCTAAGCCATTCACTGACTGTAAATTGGGCACATAACTAGGATCATTGTTTGCTTAAGTTGCTATGGTCCCTTTTACCAACCAGCTAATTTTAGTCTTAAGCTAATCATGCAGTTTAACAGGTTAGACAGCATTATGCCAGTGTTAGCCAAACACAAGTATTTGCAAAGTACCTTTCAAGGTACTCAAAGCAGAATATGGGATCTTCATCATCTTGTTTACAATATTACATTAAAAAACAAGCCAGCCAAAAATAACAGTGCATTAATATAGAAGATCATAAAGGAATCTAAATAACCAGCTGAGATAATATTTTTTTAAACTTTTCATACATTGTCTAAACAATGTTAGCTAAATAAACGGTAGGTTACATGATAATTCAGATCCTCCAGACCCTATTTTTAGCTTTTGTGTATAAATTAAATACAGTACTCTCATCTAGTTCTTATTTTCTGCAGAGAGAGAGAAGTACTCTGTTTAGGACAAAGGATCTGCAAAGCTCTGAGATCATAAAGACTCAAACTGAAGTTAAAACACACTACCTAATCTGCTGCCAGAAGCTAATTCTCAGTTAAACAAAAATTTCCTAGAGAAAGGCTATAGAATCCTGGAGGGCTGAGACGGGCTATTCTCTGAACGGACCCTCAGATCTAGGGAAGCCCTGAGCTCAGTGATATCCTTTGTGAATTGTTGGATGAGACCATACGTGAAGAATGGATTGTTTCTGGTTATTCACTAAGGCACAAGCAAGGCTATACAAGGATTACTAGTGAACTGAGCATTTGGTCTACGCAGCCCTCCACAGGCTTACTGGTGCATTACTCGAGTTCATTCTTTGAAAATTCACTCATCTGAGTGTTTGTTTCAGAGTTACGTGTAAGCATCGTTTTCTGATGGCTGCCTCCGTGATTTCTTGAGGACAATGACCCCACAATCAAATATCCTGAAAGCAGCTGCAAAACATAATGTCTGCTATTGTAAACAGGATGTGATGTTATTATTTGCAGGTAACAATACAATTTCAGCACCAAACTGAGCTTTTCAACCAACTTTAGAACCTCTTAAGATTCATTTTTAAAGAATTTATGCCAAGAGGAAGTTGTTTCAAAATACAGTAATAACAGAGAATATGAATCATTGAAGAAACAAAGTCATTCAGCGCGTATCACTCACGGTATCGCCCCCACTCCAAACACTCAAGAGTGAGCTTCCATGTACAAAAATAGCACGACATTACTCAATATAATTCAACCATTGTGACATAGTAGCCTTATTTTTTATCAAGTTTATGCATATAAAACAAAGAAAGTTTAAAATAAACACAGGGATGTTTTAATAACAGAATTCTTCAGTCATCAAAAAGTCATATCTTGAGTAGGTCACTTTTTAAAGATTTGCTTCTGCACGTACACCTTATGAAGTAATATTCCTCTTACTAGAAGAGAACAAGTGTTTGTACTATTTTCATTTTCCAGGCCTACCTTTTAAGAATATAGTCTCTGATTTTTTTTCCCTCAAAATTAGCCACAGGAATGTCTAATTGCCAATACAAAATATGAATAGAACAATTCTCCAAAATTTCATATCTTGTCAAACATTAAGTATATCTATCCTTAAATACCAATACAGATTGTTAAGTAAATTTATTGTTCTTTATGTTAGTCTTAAAGACAAGATCCTGGAACATAGTGTGGACATCTTCCCGACAGCATGTGCTAATGGAAGAATTTTCAGTGGGATTCACACTGATAAATTCACTTCTTAGCTTTACTACTTTCTATCCAACTTAAAATTAGATATGACAGGGTGAACCAGAGTGGAGCCACTATATTTCTAATTAGCTTATCTCACAAATATTTGGCAAGGGTCCTTGCCAAATGCTAGATATTGGTGTAGGTGTTAATATGCAGCATTTAAAAAATTATAAACAAACTGCTCCTGCCAGGTTGATATTATTCTGCTTTTCTGATCCCATTATCTGTAGCAATATAATTCAGTGACTCCAGAACAGTTGCAAAAGCAGCTAGATCCCGGACACTTCATCACCGACCTTTAGCTGCCTCTGCAAGCCTGGAACCTCCAAAGTTCCCCATGAGAAAAGACTCTTACCTGGAAGTGCAATGGCTTAACCTCAGCTCCTGATGCTGTCCTACTAATATTGCTATACTGCCCCCTCCCACTGTTCTAACCTTTCAGTGTGAGTGCATTGTTAAGTAGCACTACCAACATCACAGTGCCCCCAGACACATTTCGAAACCATCTCTACTCAGAGAAAAGTCACAGTAAAAAAAAAAAAAGAACATATTAACCTTTCATTGACACAAAGATAGGCTAGGCAGACAAGAAAGTAAAACTGCGATAATCTGTTTTTAAGTTATTGTATGCTGTCCCAAGGGTTCAGAACCCATGCCTACTATTTATTATGTGATGTTTAGTGTTTTCTTTAATCACTATCCTTCATCTCATCTCAAATACTTCTGATGTAGTCATTCTTTCTTGAAATATAAAGACTATTTTTATTTGTATTAGTTGACTAGAGTTGCTATGACAAAACACCAGAATATGGGATGGTTACGCAACAGGAATTCATTTTCTCATAGTTCTAGGACATGGAAGTCTAAGATGAAGGCATTGACTCAGATGGTTTCTTCAAAGACTGATTCCTTCTCTGCCTCTGGCTGCAAAAGCTATCCTCACACTGCTCTGCTCTCAGATATCCATCCCCTTGTGCACACTTCCCCTGTTGACTCCCTTTGCACATCTAATTTGCTCTTCTTATAAGGGAAATAGTTAGATTGAAATAGAGACATCCCAATGCCCCCATTTTCATTTACCCAGTTACCTAGTTACAGGCCCTGTCTCCAAATATGGTCATATTCTGCTATGCTTGGACTCCAACAACATGATTTTTTTTGACGGAGAAGAAGACAATCAATTCGGTACATAACACTACTACTTCAAAATTATGTTTTCATCCATAAATATCAGCCAGATAAAGATGTGGTAGTGCACATCTTTAACTCCAGGACTGGGGAGGCATAGGCAGGTAGATCTCTGTGAGTTCAAGGATAATCTGGTCTAGCCAGCCACAGTTACATAGTGGAGGGAGGCTACATATCCTGTCTCAAAAAGAAAAGGAAAAAGAAAAACCATCTATAAATATCTTTATTTATTATTAAATGATAACTTGACTGTTACAAAATTCTAGCTTCACATTGTAAAACTACTATCTCGCTACTTCCTAGCTTGCTCTATTGACAAAAAGTCTAGCTCCTTCCAACTCTAGCTCCTTCTAAAACAATTTGCCTTTGGATGTTTTACAGGGGCTATTCTTGTCTTCAGTGATTATATATATATATATATATATATATATATATATATATACACACATATATACATATATAGTATAAATATACTGATTAAAATTCTACTTGATACATGGGGTGATATGTTTACATGCAAGTCACATATATAATATATTTCATGTCTCAGTTGTTTTTTAATCACTACTGTTCCTGTTCTCATTGTTAGAACCTCTTGATATTCTTCAGATTGCATTCTCTGTGTCCTTTAACTTTCCACTCTACTTCCGGTATACCCTGTACTTATACATGGTGTATCTAGCTTTAAAGGTTGGGGGTTCTGTTGCTTTTTTTTCTATCTTTAAAAGTTAGATTTAGTTTGCTTTCTAACTGGCCCTGTGACCTTGAATATCTTTATTGCTTGTGCCCTTATAAAATTCCATCCACTTTACTTCTTTAGCTATTTCATGACAGTATTTACCTTTTTAAGTTAAACAACTAAAAATTCTGTATGTTTAATTTTTTTTTCATTTCTATTTTTATGGTTCCTAATTCTTTATCTGATTTTTTGAAGTTATGAGATACCTTTTTAAGTGTTTATTTTGATATAAATTCAAACTTAGAAAATTATAAATAGCTAGTTTTATAATAAGATATCAAATAATAGAATTATTTAAACCCTTCAGCCAGGTTCTCCACAAGTTTCTCAAACTATCTTAGGTATGTTAAGAATTGAATCTAGGGTGCCATCACGTACTTGGTCCTGCTGCCCTCTTAGTCTCTATGAAACTCAAACAGTTTCTCAGGCTTTTCATGGTCCCACCATTTTTAAAGATTCTAAGTCAGATTTTGTAAAATGTGTCTCATCTTGGATTTCTATGATGTTTCTTCAGGACTAGAATCAGTTTCTATTCTTCTGCATCATGCCATCTGGGTCATATATCAAACAGATGGTGTCAAATTGGTGTTTTCTCATTGAACTATTTCATGTTATAATAGCTGCCACAGCTTAAAATTTATATCACTCTACATTAAACAGCACTACTTGATACTGTAAGAAAGAACCTTCTCTTTCCACCAAGCATATGCTTGTGTATTTTTATCAGGGAAGACTAATGGGTTTCTATCAATATTCAATATGACATAATCTACCAATATGATGATTACTTTTAATCCTCACATTGGTCCAGATTTGGCCAGAGCGTCTTTGGACTATTTCAAGTCTCCTCTTCACATTTCCTCACTATTTTCTGAGTATGCACTTACTATCTAATATAATATAATGCCATTCCAAGCATACAGAGTCCTTGTCTCAACTCTGAAATCATACATTTCTCCAGGGATTCCCCAAGTCTTTTGGTGGAAAATAGCATTTAGAAAACAAGACCTAGGGAAAAGGCCTTTACTAATGAGGTCTCTCAATGGACAGAGCAACCAAATATACACATTACATGGAGCTATATACACATCTATATAGACATAGCTTACATTTGTCTGTCATCTATCTATCTACCCACCATCCTTAAGTTCACAATAGTAACTGAAATTCCCTACAACATCACAAACAGCTTGTCTTCTTCTTTACATTTCCATTGAGAGAAGTCTCGTTCCATTATCCTGAATACATCTACCCTTTTGCTTGGTTCTCCTTTATGCAATCAGAGTCCTGACCCTAATGAACTTCCACCTGGTTGGCTGCTAGGCTGAGGCTGCTGAATTCATATTTAATTGGACTTAATCTGTGTGAATCCTGAAATCCTACAGTGAAGTTGATTTCCAATAGAGGGGATTTGTATTTCCTTCTACCAAGTGCCCTGATCACTACCTGCGCAATCCCTTATTAGGTCCATGCAGAGGAGCCTAGTTAATCCAGGCTCTTAGGCTAGCAAGCTCCTGTTACAGCAAGCCTTGGTCTAAAGCTCTAATCTCAGCACTTTCTGCTGAGGTCAGTTCTTTGAGATTCTATAGAGAGATTTTTTTAGGGTGTAGTGTTCTTTGTTTTTTTCTATCTTGTATGCTCTGGCATTGTTTCTTTATTTCCTTATTTTGCACTGAAAGACTTCCTCTGGCTCCTTGCAATCCCAGGAATTCCGTGCTCTTTCTGCTTCTCATTTATTCAGAACCAGAGGTTAGGTGTGCAGCTCAGTGGCAGAGTGTTGCCTAATGCTTATAAGGCGCTGAATTTGATCTCCAGCACTTTACAAAACATAGTGATTTACCATATTCAGTGGCATAAAGCACTAGAGTCCTTTGGGGTAGTTAAGCCACCATATTTTGACTTTGTGTCTATATGCTTCTCTGTATTTTTCTTTCCTTATTTTACCAAACTGCCAATGCCTTGAACTATAAGAATTTCTGCTACAGGCTTGTGACTGTTTCAGAGTAGGGGGAGACAAAACAAAAATGTGAACCTAGAGAAATTATCGACTAGCACTTAAGATTTTGTTTTTAACAGAAAGGAAGGTTTATATATAACAATGTTGTGATAAGATTATGTCATTTTGTACCATAAAGATTAAAGGGATATTAACATTCCTTTGGCCTAGTACCCTGATTTGACACATGGGGAAAGAAATCTCAAACACCAAGATGGGTTTTTGCCAAAGTAAATGGAATTTTGGCGGATTAGCTTCCATTTACTTTGAGTTGAGTCCTTAGTTCTACCACCCTAATTTTTATTGTCCAATATTCGTATCTAATCAATGAGTAAAATGTTTGTAAGAATATTTTAAAATTTTTCACTGATTAAAATAATTTATGATCATCTGGGGGAAAATTAAATATACAAAAGAAAAAAACATAAATGCTATCATTTTGACCTAAATATGACTACTGTTAACATGTTCTTTATAATCTTTCATCCTTTATTTTCATTGCTGAGATCATACTATATAGCTTTGCATCTTTTTTCACATAATGTAGCATTAATATTTCTTCACCTCATTAAAAACTCTTCATCGGCATTATTTTAATGCTACATAATATTTAATCATATGGATGTACTTACATGGAGTGAACTATTCACCTTCACTAAATAGGTTGTTTCTATTTTTTCCTGCTATACATCATAGTCTGAAGCATATTTCTGTTTATCAATGTTAGCCCACAGTGATGTTTCCTCAGGACAGAGTCCTAGAGGTAGATTTACTTGACTAAAGGCAGTGAATGCAATTAAGATTTCTGATATGTGCCACCAATCACTTTTCAGCATAAAAGAAGGAAAGGTTTATATGACATTCAGTTGGGCAAAAGAGCTTGTCTCCATGTCTTTACTGAAGTTCTTTCGTATGGGTTTGAACGTGTTTTGAGTATGGTCATCCACTTTATAAGTCTGTACTGATGAATGACAAACCACACATCTGACAAGAATCTCATAAGATTTTGTCCCCTTCTGCCCACTACTGGGCTGTGTACATACACTCTATAATAGTCACACAATAATAAAATCAACAAGTACACTTCTCAAAGATATCCTTACTGTTAAGCAATACATGGCAGTGCTCCTTTCATTGTTTCTTTAAAATCTAAAGTCATTAGGCTATTGTATTACAAAGAACAGGGCACTAGGCTAGTCTCCAAGGGAACCTATAGAAGGGAACACAAAGGAGCCCCTAAGAAGGCCATTCCTGTGCTCACTGTGGTTACATGTTCTTGGGAAGAGCCATCTCCAAAGTCATACAGCCTCCCTTCTTTCTCTAATAAGGAAGGTAAGCCTTGTTGAGACTTACTTAAAATGCCACATACTTCTTTAGCACCTAATTGATCCTTTCTATAAAGCTTAAATCTCTATACATTAGACTATTTTAAAAATTAGATAAAACAAGGTAGGACTCTCCAACAGGCATTAGCACACAGACTCTCCTATCAGTCAGCTACCTGCGGAGTTGAAGTAGTGAATGTTTGCTGGTTTGCAATCTGGAAGCATAAATGTGTGAGGCCTTCAAAGTGCCAGCTGAAGCGGGATATACATGACATGGAAGCCTAAACAGGAAGGTTTCCTTTGATATATATCACTATTGTTCAACTGATTAGTTGGACTGTTCTGTCTAGGAACACTGTGAGGTCTGGCAATGAATGAACCATCCATTGCAAAGGACTTCATTGCTGGCTGTGCATCTACTTTCTAAAACTTTCTAACAGTTCCACGCAGACCTATTGGATCAGAATCTCTGTTGTATGGGCTCAAGTATCTGGAAATTTTAAAAGCTCCCCAGAGGATATTGATTCACAGCCAAAGTCGAGGTTTAATGGATAACTTGGTTCACAGATTCTGTAACGTAAGAGCTGAAATTGGTCATCTAAATCTGTAATTAAACACTCTGACCTTAGAGATTTGCAAGTAAAGAAATTCCAATTTCAATGGAAAGAATTTCAATTACTTGCTAAATGCCACGTGGTTTGGTAATAGCAGGATGAACGTTTATATTACACATTGCCAGAATATCTTCTAAAAGCTTAGAAGATGAGAAAGTTGTCTCAGAAAACAGAAGTTACATTACGAGCAATTACTGCCATTCAAAAAGGAGCCTTGCTGCTTCATTCTTTAAATGACAATAGTTCGTATTGTATCTCTGTGCAGGATGAGAAAACTGAAGGGTGAAGAGTACATGGTATCTGCCTCCCCACCTCCCAGAAGCAGTGAATCCTGTTGGGGTGCAGTCTGTACCTTCTCTGGTACACTGTCTTGTCTCACTGATAGGGTACACAAACTGGTAAAAAAAAAAAAAATCAAGGTGCAGATGGTTTGAAAGTAAAGTTCTCTGAGGGCAGCCACCCACAAATACTCACCTTTAAAGAATAACTTTATTATTAGTATCAACTTTGTGAGGATTCTCTCATCTTAATATCTGAGTTTTAAGCACTGGAGTTGGAGTGATAGATATTAAAATCACTCAGGTATACAGTCAAGAGGTAGGTAATATTGAAGAGAAATGGACTTAACCAAAACATTTTGATTATGGGCAGCCTATTAATGAACTTTTAAAATTATGTTCTTTATGAATTATTAATTATGGCACAGTATAAACTTTATGAGAATCTGGGAAAAAAATCACTAATGATATAAACACAGCTGGTTGACTTTTATTCATTTGGGGCCATGCTGGAAAACACCAAGGCTTAAAATATCACTTGAAGGCCCTAGGTTCACAGCTGACACGTTCTGAGCATTAATACTGATTCTAGAGACCCCTCGTATCTAATACTACAGTTCCTTTTCTGTTTTTCTTGGATTGGATTTATGGCCAACTTTTTGTAACTGACTCTCTATTGGGACAAGTTAGGATATGGGGATGGAACTTTCCTTAAAGGGGGAGGAGGGTTGGAGCAAGCAGGAAAGAATGACTATGGGAAAAATATCACCATTGAAATTTATCTTAAACCTCCTGCAGACACTGTTCCCTGGCAGCATGCCAAGTTGCTGTCAAACAACAGAGCCATCAGAGGGGTTTCTAGAGAAGGGATGTTATACCCTATGCTAAGCCACATATAAAAGAGTGCACTAGGAAAAAAATGAGCATTTTTCTGTCCTTCAGGGTACGCCCAACACCTAAATCTTAACACAAGATTGACATCTACTACTCGAGACTCCAGACTTGAAAGGAAGACTTGTCAGGGTCCAGCCACAAACAAGGACAGTGGCTGTGAATATTTTTAGCTGCACTTTCCAAGAAGCCAAGCCCTGGCAAGCTCCATAAGCCTTCAGGACCCCCAACAGCCTTCCTCCACGGATACCTTGATTAGCTCACCTTCCCAGAGAAGGAGAAACTAATTCAGGTACAGACTCTAAATGAGAGACTGAAATCCTTTTCAGTTCAACTTACTGTGGCTGGTTTTAAAGTCAAACAAACCTAATAATTCCACATGAGGAAATGTAGTGCTTGTAAATTATCCCTAAAAGAAACTTTCACTACCATGGCTACCACACAAACTACAAATTATTGACCCCGTTTTGAGAATGTAACGTTAGCCCTGTCCCAGGCTCTTTAATTTTATGGTCAGTGGACTTGGAGTTCTTGTTCCCATGTGCTGGAAAACACATCAGTGCAAACCATTCTAACAAACATTTTACAGTTGTCCCTTCAGATGGACTCTTGTAAAAGTTAAATATGTCTGAAGCCTGTTTTATGTTAAAACCTAGTAATGTAAATAGTCAAATGGAGAGTTTTCAGTCATTAGCACTGAGAGAGCATCACACACACACACACACACACACACACACACACACACACACAGGGCTTCACCTGGGCAGGAGCCTAGGAGGGCTGCTTTTTGTATGGAGCTGTGGACCATGGAGGGAAGTTGCAGAGCACCACTGAGCAGACTGGGAGGGCTGTTAATGGGAAGCAGCTCATCTTGGTTTTGGCACCTCCAGTTGCATAGTAGCTTTACATTCCGCCAAGCCAAAGCAGAGAAGAAATGACAGTGGCACGTAGCACTCAAGACTATAGAATTGCTTATAGTTGGAGAGGGACATGTAAATATGAACTCTTGCTATCATTGACTTCAAAGGCCCTCCTGAGCTTGCTTTAAAAACAAAGAGTCACTCTATAGTCAGAGTAGCAGCTGTGAGAATTTTTGAGCTGTGCAAAAATCTTACAAGCATTTGTTTTGTTTTTGTTTTTTGTAAATTTCCCACCAAAATCTAGGAGGGAGGTGGTGGTTATTCCCATTTATGAACAAGAAACAGGCTTGAAAAGTTTAAGTACCTTTTCCAAGATCACACAGCTAGTAGCAGAGCTCACATTTTAAACCAGTCTTACTTGCTTTCAAAGTCCGTGCTATCAACTACTATATATTACAGGCAAGTTAAGAGCCTTTAGTATCTTCATCTCCTAACAACTGACATAGTGGTTTCTATCAGTGGCTTCTCTACCTCTGGTTTAGCAAACAACACCAAAACAATCTTGAGGATTGATTGTCTATGTGTCCGAGGTTCTGCACAACCTTGCCAGGTATGAGGCATGAAGTGTTATCAATAACTAAACCAAACCCAAGAATGAATAGCCCACGGGTGGAGCCATGTACTCCTTCAAAGTTTAAATGGATAAAATCCCTATCTGGACAGGTCAGAGAGGTCATACTAAAACTTCAATTCCCAGGATTTTAAGAATACCACTGTTCCTATGATACCTACTTGAGAAAGAAGCCTTTTAACATCTGGTTCAGGTCCTGAGTCAGCAAACAGATACACACTCCAGGTATGCTAGGGAGAAACTATTAACCATGCAAACTAGCCCCAAATGTATTTTCTGATTATTTGTTAGCATGCAGGTGGCTTGGAAAAGACTGCAACTCTAGAATGTTAGTTTTTGGACTATGGGAAAATCATGACTTTCTTTCCCCAGGAACTTACATTGTGGTAGATTTAAGGCAGTAATTTGTTACAGGCATTGATAGGGGCTATGTTATCAACGTTAGGATCATCAAGAAATTCTATCAGAAGACACAATGTTTAAGTACAGGTCTAATTACAGCAATCATTTCTTTTTTGTTTCCTTTGCACAGATCCACTTAATCCCATCTCTTAGTGTGGGCACAAGCTGACAGTTGCATGACAAGGAATGTTTCCCTTTGTAAAAAACCCACTTCCTTTCTGTGTAGTTTTAGCCTAATTGAAATGTTTCCTATTAAGCTCAATCAAGGCAGCAATTATCTAATTACTCACTTATGCTTTTCCAGCCAAAATTTTGCCTAAGCTGGTATAGTGGAATGAAAAAGAACATATTTATTATTGCTTTTACATTTTCCTGTTTGGCTTTAGACAATAATCATAAACATGTACTTCCAGTTCACCAGAACATAGCTAATTAATACTGCTATTTTCTATAAAATTGTATTACTGTAAGCTATAGCCCAATGCCAAATGTGGCCCTGTCTACAAAAAGCACTTGAAGACTTGTGGTTACGCTACATGAATGGTGTCACTGGAGAAGGGTAATAAGGAAAGAGGCTAGTGAAAACAAATCACAAACATATATTCAATCATCTTAAAGCCACAAGTTTTATGGCTTTAAAAAATAAAAAGTGAATCACTTAGATTTAATTGAGAAAATAATTTTATAGCATCACTTTAAAGAAACATGTATCCTGCATGTCTGGGTTTTCTCTTGATAGAAATCCCTTAGGTCTCAAGATGATCACAACCAGTCAACAACACAGGTGGTCCACACTTTTAAGGTATAAATTAGAGACATATATCATTAGAACCAGAATTAATTTTGGAGTTAGTGACCCTATGAGGTCACTCCTGATTAACTCCATTTTGATTGAGGTTGTACCAAAGCAAAACAGACAAATTGGGTATGAGGGATCGCTACATTCATTTCCAGACAATACATTTTATCATTGCTTTCCTCGGAAATGATAACTAATGTGGGACAAACACAGCCCTCTGTGTGTAAAAAGACCCAGAAAACTTTACTTCACGGTAAATTTATACGGAGGGGAAGGGACCCTTCCATCAATCCCCTAAATGTGGCCGACAATCCTTTAACGCATTCACTGCTCGAGAAGAGTACTGTGAGAACAAAGTAGGTCTACAAGGGGAGCACTGCACTTGCTGGAAGCAGAGGAGGATCTCTAAGTCCATGAAAGGAAGAGAATGTTCGTCTCACAACACACAGTGACGTATGAGCCATACCTAACGCCGGCAATGCCAGGGGCAACGGGTGCCCTATGAGGAAGTTGCTTTCTCTGCTAATGCACTTGTGTCAATGATGGCTTATTAATAAGCTAATAAAAAGTTAATAAAACCTAAGTGGTTATCTGTTTGGTCAGGAGATAACGTCTTTTGCTAGACAGTTGTCATCTGCTTCACAGTGTGGAAAGAAGACTCAAAGGGAAAATCCAGTATCTTAAACATGGCTGCAGATGAAGAATGGATTCTGTTGTGTTTATTCCTATCAGGAGAGAAGGCAGACCAAAAGGCAGAGAAAAAGGGAGAAACTGATTTCTTTGTGAATATGAAGAATATATGTAATCAGCCGCTTTCTTTTCACCTCACCTCAGTTCTTATTCAGGACTTCAGTAGAATGTCCACTAAATGGATTTTGTTTCATAGTCAATGCAGCAAATAAAAGAATGAATCTCAACAGTGTACATAGGAAGACACTTCTCTGTTCTCTCTGGGAAGCTTTATCACAAAGTCTATTATATAATAGGAACAGTGGCGTCCGAGTAATTAGGTGAATCAACCATCGACTGATAATAAGCACAGAAAACAGTTGCTCATCAGTGTTCACCACAAATCCTGGAATCTAGTGAAAGTCAGGCCCACTGATCCAATACCACCTTGGGAATTTCAGCCTTGTGGACCTCCTGTTCAGTCCCAGCAGTAAACAAAGACAAGCCAGCGCAGACCTTGAGTTCAACATTATTTAGCTCTTGAAATCTTCAAGATGAGTTACCATTGCCTTTATAGCCCGGTCTTTTCACTAGTTCTCGTGTTTCTATCCTTCCTCTGCAGCAATAATTTAATAGAACTAATTATGTCTTTAAAAATAGTTAAATAAGCAAATGAATGAAGCTCTCTTTCCGTTTTCCCAATGCCGGGTCAAGTGGCTCCTCAAGTTTGTCTGAAATGATACCCTTTCATGTCTGGCTTGAGTCTTCTTTTGGGATTATTTTTATGATGTTCTGTTATATTCACCAAGTGTGTTAAAGCAGTACTGCTTTATCCAATTTAATTTAATAACTGGAAAATCTTAGGATCATAGAAATTTAACACTAGAGAAAGTATCCCACAATTTCTTTTTTTACAATTGTGTATTTTCCATGCATATTTATCTTAAGTCTTCTAATTATGAATTATCTTTCCACTTGTGCAATTTTACCATCTGCTTGGTGTGTTAGTTGTTTTGTTTCTAGAACCTATAATGTCACTGCTTGGTAGGGGGGAGTGTTATAATACTTTGTTAGAGAAAACATGAGTAAATAACTTATTCTAAAAACAAATTAATTACTGAGGTCTTTAAATGTCTGACTGAGGTCATGGTGCCCTGTCCAAGGCAACAATATCATATGCTTTTTATCATTCTATTAAATTTTGCAAATCAAAGCAAGTCAACACGAGATTTACTATGGAAATCTCTCATTAGTTAAGAGCTATTCACTTGTCATTGAGCATGTTCAAATATATCACCTGGCTTAAGGCACAAAAAACATTATAACCCTATCTATATAGAGAGTTACTTAGAAGCCTTTTTAAGAACACTAAGTGGGGACTGGGCAGATGTTGCAGTGGTTGAGAGCATGCAGTACTCTTGCAGAAGACCAGAGTTTGGTTCTCAGAACCCACATTAGATAACTCCAGCTCCAGGGCGGAGGGATCTGACCCTCTCTTCTGACTTTCATGAGCAAATGCGCGCGCGCACACACACACACACACACACACACACACACACACACACAATTTTAAAAAGAAAAAGACCACAAATCAGTCCCAGCAAAATATGCTGATTTAAGTGATATGTGGATTACTCACTTATGGACTTAACAAACTCCCCAATTGATTCTAGTTTACGTCATAACTCAAAAAGCACTACATTAGAATGAAAACAGACAAATGCAACATATACACAAGCACCAAACTTACTATTATTTTTTATTGTGTCCTACCATGAGTTTGGAGGGAAACAGAATGTTTTGCTCATTGATTCATTCATTCACCCATTTATTGGACATTTATATTCTAAACGTTAAAAAAAATGGCACATTTTTTTTCATTGCCTAGTTGGTCTGAAAATCAAATGAAACACTCTCTTGCAGAAATGATGTTGATAATGAGAAATGAGAGGGAAATTTGGGCAACTAAGTTTGTAGAAAAAAAATGTAGTGAGCAGAATAACAGGCCCTAAAGATGTTCCATTCTGTTCTTGCAGCTGGTGGAAGGATTTTACATGGGGAGCTTAACTTGGGCTGTAAAGTAGGCAAAATCTAGTCTCTTTAAAATCAGAGAAAATTTTCCAGCTGTGATTTAGGCGAAGTCCTCACTGCAGGATAAAAGCTCAAAAGATACAGGCAGTATGTAGGGAGAAGGCTGGGAGTAAGGAATCCCAGGGCCCTCCAGAAAGTGGAAAGGACGACACAACACATCCTTTCCAGAAGCTCCCAGGAAGGAAGGCACCCTGCAAATACCCAGAGTTAGCCCATCAGCTGCATGTCTGACTTCCAGTGGACTAGTAAAATAGAAAATTGTGCTGCCTTAAGTTGTAGACAGTTCATGGCAGCAGCAATATAGAAGTACAGATGTAGCACAAATACATTAATTCCAGTTTTTTCAGATTCAACAAGGAGCAGGGGAATGGAGAATATTTAACACAGCCATGAGATTGCACTTCAGAGTTCCAGCCACAGTGTAGAGCTGAGCTGGGGCTGCAAGGCTGTTCTGATGTTTGAGTGGAGAAGGTTCCTCCCAGGCGCTCAGTGAGACCGAAGTGAGTCCTGGGTGACACCAAGTTCTTCTGACTGCCAGATTTGAGGTGAGAAATCTCCAGTGTCCTGTGAACATGGATCCTGCCACGGAAAAGCACGCTTCCACTTAACCCTCCTCCTGCTTTCACTTAACCTTCCTCCTTCTTGCTTTCCCTCCAGGAACTGTTACATAATTTGAATAGGAAATAATAATGCAGTGCCCCTTCTTTGAAAAGTCTAAAGGATTTCAAGACACCAATAGCAAAACATCTTAGCTCAGGCTGCTGTAACAAAACACCATAGACCAGAAGCCTTGAACATCATTTCTTACAATGCTGGAAATCCAAGTTCAAAGTGCTGGTAGGTCTGTATGTAGCAAGGATCCAGTTCCTAGATCACAGAGCACTGTCTTCTTACTATATTTCCACAGGGAGGAGAGCAGACAATCCCTGTGTTGTCTCTTCTTGTATGAGTACTAACTCCATACGTCCAACACCCTCATGTCCTAAAGGACTTTTCAAGATCGCACCTCCTAATACTATACACAGAGACTCAACATGAATTTGAGAGGTAGACAGAGTCCATAACGCACCCACCTCAACCTGTAACCCTTCTGACAACAGGACCCTGTACATCTGCACACAGACCTCACTTAGGAGGTTGGTCTTGATTTCATCCAGCAAAACGCTTGCATATATGATGTCAATTTAGTGTCTACTTGGAGCACCCCAACATTAGCTCATAATATACTGCATACTAAGGGCATCAGCACTGGCTGTAATCAAGTGAGAACACACCACTGAGCTTCATTCTTCCCCTTCAAGCCTCTCATAGTTTATTCTTATTTACTGGAACTGGTTATCTGTGCAATCTGAAAATCCTCTGCTCCCCACTTTGCAACATGCCAGATGTGCTAGATTTGAGAGGTAGTATAAGTTTTTGAACCAAGCTCACTGGGAATAAAAATATTGGTGAGACTTATGTTGTGATTATCGATTTTACCCCAATACCAAGGAGAAATTTACAAACACACTCTTGCACTTTGGCTTGGAAGAAAAAGACTTGAATGCAACTCAAAGGCTACTTACAAGAAAGAATGAAATCATGCTTTTGCTTCTGTTTGCTATTGTAAGTACAATTACTTGGGGTAAGACAGTGTTTTCCAAACCTTTGGCAATTTTAAACATCCATGCAAAGTTTTGTAGCTGTTAGCAACCTATCTAGACCTTAGTGAATTGAACACTGTGTACTCTGAAGATCACTTAAAAAATATAACAT
The DNA here is from genome assembly GCA_026225945.1 of Cricetomys ansorgei. NCBI lineage: Eukaryota > Metazoa > Chordata > Mammalia > Rodentia > Nesomyidae > Cricetomys > Cricetomys ansorgei. Next base: position 14,997,494 of record JAMJFZ010001131.1, read on the forward strand.
TTTTAATTCATTCAAAACATATGCCTTAGTAGGGTCGATGAGTTTTAACATAATTATCAGATTATTCTTTTCTTTTCTGTGTATTCTGTCTGAAAGTGAGTGCCTTTTCATACTTTTCCAAAGGAAACTATCTGCTTGTTAGCTGTATCATTGGGGTTTGTCAAGGCAATATGGGTGAGCTTTTTAAAAAGCTCAAATTAAAAATGCAGTTGCTAATAAATGTGTAAACACAGGCCACAACTTCACAAGATCTGGACTGGAACCTGAGTTTGAGGAGTCATCCCATTTCCTGTGTGAGAAACAGATATTGCTGGAAGCTATGAAAAAGTAAACTCTGTAAAGCCAAGAAGTGCAAGCCAGCAAGCAGCATCCCTCCGTGGTCTCTGCTTCAGTTGCTGCCTCCGGGTTCCTGCCCTGAGTTCCTGCCTTGGCTTCCCTCATGATGAACTGTAAGCGGGTAAGTCAAATAAACACTTTCCACCCAAGAGGCTTTTGCCATGGTTGTTATCACAGCAACAGAAGCCTAACAAGGACAGCAATCAAATCTCTCCTACTCCATCCATAAAAAAAGAATGACATCTATTTGGAAGGTTGTTTTGAAAATTAGGCACACTGTAGGTAAGGTATCAGAAAAAAGCATTTGGTAAGTAGGAGGCAGCAAACAAAGTGCAGGTTATTTTAGGTTTGGTTCTGTTTTAAAACAGAATGTTTTGAATGTCAGGTTGCAAAAACTGTATTTGTTTTCTCCTGTCATGGTTTTCCCATTTTCAGGAAGAATATATTTATATATGATATTTATATTATAACATCAGCTCTGCTAATAAAAAGAAATTACAAAGAACAGAGTGTTTTTAAATCAATTAATTGGATGAAGGTAAGAATCTGTTTTTCTAAGTGGACAGTTTGAGCAATTGATGGTTTATCTTTTCTAGGACCACAGTAAAGAAAACTAATAATTTCTAACTGTATAATTAAAACACCTTGAAGTTAATGCTTTATCCCTGGATTCCATAATTATTAACATGCTTCTTTTAGAACAAATTAAGTAACAATGAAATAACATTAGGACTCTTAAGTATTTCATAATGCAAAGACTCTATAATAGTTTTTTAGTCATATTTCCTAGGAGTCCTACAAGCAAAAAAAAATATTGATACCAACAATAAATAGGGGTTTGGAATCACTAAACCTCACTGTCAGGCGCTCTGCCACTCTTAAAGGAATCTGACTGATTAACTTACAAGGCTAAGCATGTACCTCAGTGGGAGATACTTGCCTAGTGCATCCAAGTCTGTGGGTTCAATTCCCCTCCAAATCAACACTGAACAATTACTTTATGCCCAACAGAAGTCTTGAAGCCATAGGTCTATATTGTCCTCAGAGCTCTTGCCCTTTATGAGAGAGACAGAAATGTGAGATAACTTATAAACATTTACTTTTCCATTTCTCGCTAGTGTCCCCGTGACATCCAGGACTCAGTTATAACTTCCTCAATCCTGTAACTTTACAGTTCTGTGATCTACTGTCTAACAAACCTTTCTCCCCACCAGCCCTCAGGAACCAGTTCTATCTCCTGGGACACATATCGGGACACTGGACTGTTGAGAAATTAATAGGATCATGATTTTGAGACATGAGTTTTCCTTTCTAGAGAGAACTTTCTAGCTTACATTTTTTCCCCATGTCTCCACTCCCACCAAAGAACCATAGCATAAGATAAAATCCATTTCCACAATGTGTCTTCAAACAGGAATGTACGGAGAAAGATGAAATGAGAGAAAAATAGTCAAAGTGAGGGGTAATTAATTCAAAAGATAAGAGGGAGCCTTAAAGTCACACTTATGCTTACTGATTGGCATGTGACTTCAGTAAGGGAAAAGGAAGGAATAACTGAGAAGAGACAGCCCAACTCGCAGTAGGGAAGCAGGCAGTGCCCTGAACCACAGGACAATTTGTTCTCAGAACTAGAACCAAAGCAAAGTCAGTGAAGCCTTATGTTGTGGGAACCCTGATGATAAACACATTCAGGATGAAAGAAGAAGGAGCCCCTCCCCAAACTGTGGGTACAAAAATTGAAAACAGGATGATGTAATTCAGAAAAACAGAATGATCCTGGATTCAGCTCCTGCTAAGTGCCAGGCACAGGGGCAGCCTGTGCCCTTGCAGGGCCACTCTCCAAGGAGAACGTCCCTTTCTATGAGCTTCCCGGGGAGCAAAGAGGGAGAAGGCAAGAGGCGAGGTGGAGGAGAGCATTCTGTGGGAGGAGATGCTCCATGCTTAACTGTGGATAACAAGTGCAAATTATGCAGTCGGTGAGGGAAACTGAGTGTGGCAAGATATTGACTATACTGGTTAAGAATGAGTGTGAGCCAGGTGGTGGTGGTACATGACTTTGATCCCAGCACTTGAGAGGCAGAGGCAGGCAGACCTCTGTGAGTTCAAGGACAACCTGGTCTACAGAGTGAGTTCCAGAACAGCCAGAGTTACAACAGAGAAACCCTGTATTGAAAAGATATGTGACTTAGGAATGTGTATGTGATGAGAAGCAAAGACTTGAATGATGAAAAACAAAGAGCAGGGTTTAAAATTGTACTTATGTGTTCAACCAATTTCATTTTACATATAATAGAGACACTGAATGAATCCTAAAATGACTGTAGGTGTGTCTGTTGTTACTGCCACTAACTGATGAGACATCTAGAGTACTGTGAACAAGCTGCTTCACCCAGGATTAGACAAACCAAGGAAGATTCCATATTGGAACCCTGTTTTCTGGATTTCTCCTCAAGATGTCTGCCCAATCATTTCCCAAAATAAGATCCCTGATACGTTAGTTCTCCAGAATGACAAATTTCTGTCTGATTGTAATGTAAGTCTTTGGATGCAGGATAAACAGCTAAACATGTTTCTCACCTCAGAATCTTAAAAATGATCATAAGTATAGTGAACTTACCATGGGGGTATATGATACTTTTTTTCCTTAAAATTCTTTGACCCAAACCCTTGCCTTTCAGACTCAGAATATTGTAGAATATACAGGGAAACTTTGAATCTGCTTTACTATAGGCATAGAAAAACAAATGTGAAGTAGATTGTGAAGACATTAAGTATGAACTAATAATTTTAATGTGCACTGAGCAGAGAGTGGCTAGTACTACTGTTGATAAATACCAGAGCATCCTGAAGCCTGAGTAAGCATGCTTCATTATGGAGGATTTAGACATAATTGCTACAGACAGCATTTAGTTAAATGCATGACAATGAGAATGTTTGCATCACATAAAAACAAAATGCTTTCTGAAAGACCCAAAGAGCTCTTAGAACTTGACAATAAGAAAATGAACAACGAATTTAAAGATGGGCCGACGATCTTAAGAGATGCCTCACTAGAGATGATATTCAGGTGGCAAAGGAGCATATTAAAAGATGCTCTACATCCTATGTCATAGGAGAAAAGCAGACTAAAACAACAGAAGTTATTATACACAGAATGGCCCAAAACCACAGCACTGATACTACCAAACAGTGGTAAGAAAGGTAAACAAGCAGAATTCCCATTCATTGTTTCTAGGAATTTTAAATGGTGTAGCTATATTGGAAGACAATTTGGTAATTTGTCACAAACTGAAGCTATAGTACATTCAGAAAATGGAACTTTATTTATTGTTTAAAATGAGTAAGTTATCAAGCCATGAAAAGACAGGAGGGGCTAGGTGTGGTAGTGTATGGCTGTGATCCAGCACTTAAGAGGAAAAGGCAAATTTCAGACTAGCCTGGTCTACACAGTTTCAGGCAAGACCAGAATACATAGTGAGTTCCTGATGAGAGATGGGGGGAGACGACAAAAGAGGGAATGTAGGGAGGGAGGGAGGAAGGAAGGAAGGAAGGAAGGAAGGAAGGAAGGAAGGAAGGAAGGAAGGAAGGAAGGAAGGAAGAGAAGATAGATAGGGAAACTGAACCTCTTTTCAAATATACATTGACCACTTATTTGTGTTTGTATTTGAGTTTGTGAGACCTATATATTCAGTTCATTGGCCCATTTATTGGTTAGATGAATTCGGCTTTTGTGAGAAGTGGATCAGCAAGAGGGGATGGGATGGGAGGAGCGGACAGTGAGGGAGGGATGACAAAAGTATCTATTGGCATATGTGCAAGGAAATGTCATAAAGCCCATTAGTCTTTGTAGCAGTTAGGCTACTGTGTCCATTTGGCAAGGGAGAAGATAAAGAGGCATTCTCATAAGTAAAAACCCTGCCACACCTCAGCAGAGGGAACCACTATCATGGCAAGTGAAATACTGGACAATGGAACCCAAGCATCTCATCTCAGGGGTTTTTATTGATACTTAAGCTCCTTGGGTGTTCTACTGATAGCACATGCAGATCATGAGGAATTAAACATCTTTAGCATAAAGCCAACATCTGGAGACAATACAAATGCCAAGGCCTAATATCCCTTCCTCCAACAAGGCATGAACAAACATTTCAAACACAAATAAAAATAAATTTCTGCAACATTTCTCCTTTTCTGTATAAGCCAATCAATTTTTTTTTCATCTCTACAACACATTCTAACACTATACCAGCAAAATTATTTACAAGAGAAACAATTACAAGGGCAAGACCAAATTAAACCAAACATCTATCAAACTTTTCACAGTGTCTTTGGAGCATTATCAATGCAGAAAAGCATTATCAATGTCCAATTATCTGGAATTCATTCATGATCTTTTGGGCTCCTCCAAAGGTCTAGGGTGGCTTCTCTGGCTCTGCCCTCTGCAGCACACACAACTTATCCTCCAAGTTCTGGCTAGCTCCCCTCCACCACTGCTGCTGTTCTTGGTGTTCATCCCATGGTACTAGCATCCTCAAAACACAAGGGTCCCTTGCTGCAACTGGGCTGCACTTTCACCAATAGTCTCTCCTGGGCTCCCTTCATGGTGCCCAGCCTCAACTTCTCTGCATGACTTCTTCAATCTGGGCCTTGAACTGTTACTGAGGTTGCACCTTCACCAATGCCCTCTCCTGGCCACTCAAAGTGTCAAGCCTCAGCTGTTCTCCATGACCCATTCATGCCTTTAAAATCAATACACCTGGTGACTTACAGATTACCAAGTCTGGCAGCCAGCATGACCTCGGTCGGTGCTGGAAGACAGCTTCTGTGTGCTGACCCTGAGGAAACACTTTCCAGATTTCAAAATAGAGTCTGGTTTGTAGGAAAAACAAAAACAAAAACTAGTCAGTTTAACTCAGTGACTTCTTGGCTCCAAGCCTTAGCTTGCACAGCAGAGGGTCCTGGGCCAATAAAAGGAATCTCTGGCTGAAACATCCTGTAGTTTGGCATTCTTTTTCACCATTGCTTAATCTCTGTCCTCTGGGAAATAACCTGGACATACTTTACTAGACTCTGTGAGGTCTGGAGTTTCTTTCTCTTCTTCCAAGTCTCCACATTAGATGTAGCTGACATGATATAATGCCCTTTTTTTGCTTTCTTCCCCACACTGGGCACCATTTGTAGCAGTTAGGCTACTGTGTCCACTCAGCAAGGAAGAAGAAAAGGAGGCATTTTTATAGGTGCAAACCCTGCCAGAGCTCAGCGGAGGGAACCACCATCATGGCAAGGGCCATCCTGGACAGTGGAACCCCAACTGTCTCGTCTCAGGGATTTTTACTGATACCTAAGCTCCTCGGGTGTTCTATTGATAACACGTGCAGATCATGAGAAATTAAACATTTTTTACATAAAGCCAACACTTGCAAACCATACAAAATGCCAAGGCCTAGGCATCCCTTCCACCAATAATGCACAAAACCATCATTTCAAACGTAACTAAAAATAAATTTTTACAAGCCTTGAACACTAACTTTTAAAAATTAATTTAGAGATGGAAAAATAATGCAAATATCAGAGACAATGGGAAAGTCTGTTTCAAAGTTTAAGAAGCAGGTGGCTTGAAAGTTGACAAGGAAAATGAGCCAATGACAACAAGCTCATTATGTGCAGTTGATAATGTATATTCATTTTCTATTATATCTACTTCCACTCAAACACAAACTTTATAAAAGTAGAGATTTTTTGTAATTATTCCCCTACACCATGATTAATTCAAAAGTCTCGAGCAGTGTCTGGCACACAATATCAATAAGCTGTGAATGGATAAATAACCCCCTTATCAGATAAGAAAAGTTAAGTAGTGTTCTTAATGGGTCACATTGCATGTCATGACTCTGGCTCTGAAGAACCATGTTCCGTCTCCTGTCATATAGTCAAAGTGATGTGTATCCTCGGTAGACTACTTTCACTTTTTGTGACAGTTCTCTGGAATGTATTTTCTTTCCCCATTCTTGTTTTTCTTCTTTCTGTCTTTGGTTACTTCATTTTCCTTCACTCATTTTCTTTTCTTCCATTAAACTCCTCTGCATTCATGTGCATGTGTGCTGACCACTGAGATTGACACTGGAGATGCAGATCTAAGTAAGACACGGTGTCCACCCACCAAGGGCTGCCCTGGCTAGAGGGACAGCATGCATATTGACAAATAAGTTCAAAATATGCATTAGTTTTCTTTTAGGAAACGGAAGTCATCTTACTCCACACATTTCCTCTTTCCATTGAAGTGTAAAACATTTTTGCTCAGAGCTTGGGAGATGGCTCAGTGGCTAAGCAATTTGCCATTCAAACTTGAGAACTTGACTTTAGATACTCAGAATCCACATGAGAGTTGGACAAGCATGGCAGCGGCCTTCAACCTCAGCACTCGTGACACAGAAACAGAGGATCCCTGGGCCGTGTGGGACAGATGAAGTACCTCAATTAATGACCTATGGGTTCTCTGAGAGACCCTGTCTCAATAAAAGAAGTGGAGGGAATTGAGAAAAGCACCAAGTGTCAACTTCAGGACTACCCATGCACATGCATGTGTGCTTGCATATATGCAAACATGCATACACAAACACATGTACACAGATACACAAAAAGAAGGAAATTTTATCCCCAGTTATTTCCTGAATGTAATCTTCTTGTCTCAATTGACACAAAACACATAAATGCCATATTTTGCAATCTTCTTTCCTGCAAATCATTTCTGGCTCTTTGGAAAGCAGATGTGGTATAAGTTGAAAATAATACATAAGACTATAAATTTCATTGTCCGTTAAACAAATACTTGTTTACATTTAGCATGTTTAGCTCGTAGTATCAAGCATGATGAAGGATTAAAACTGAAATGGCCTGTTCACGACAATCCTAACTGCACTGAAGGCATCGGGTAAGAAACACAGTGAAGACAGTGCAGAGGGTGAGAGACAGTGTTAAAGAGTGCTCTCTTTAACAAACTCAATCCAGTTGGAGTGACAGGGGTTAAAATGCAGAGAGCTCATCTTCAGGACGTTGTGTTCAACTGCTCCTTTCTTCCATGCTTTCTAGGGTAGGAGTGCATGGGCAGCTGGCAAATACTCATTTAGCTGCACAGTAAGATACATACCTTGGGGGTAGGAAAAAGGGCTCAGTAGTTAAAAACAAATAGCACTTTTGCAGAAGATCCAAGCTAAGTGCCCAGTACTCCCATGAGGCAGCTCACAAGCCGCTGCAGTTCCAGGCAATCCGACGTCCTTGTCTGGCCACAGCCAGCACTGCACTTACATGCTCAAACTCATACCTAGACACACACACCACACACACACACACACACACACACACACACACACACACACACACACTTAAAAATAAAAATAAAACCTAAACAGATATTCACTTTCTCGATTATTTTATTCACTAATAAAGTACCTCTCCAAATACTACAAATCCTTTGACTGCCCAAACACCCAGGTAAGCTGTTTCCTTGCTTTGTGTACCTTTCCAACCAATGCCGATTTAAAGGCTCTACCCACTAAGCTTTGGTAATCTGTCCACCAGGAATCGTGCTGCAAATTTCTCAGAATATACGTTTTTATGATTAGCTCATTGGTGCCACATGTTCTGTGGGGCATTACAACGACATTTTCAAAACGGCAAAATAATGAATGAGGCATTTGATGGTAAAACAAGTAAATAGGTGGTTTTTATTTTCCAATAACAACCTGTAGCCACCCACCAGATTCTATTTTAAAATTTCAGTGCTTATGGAAAAACTGTTGACTGACAACTATTATTTATAAAAGACCCTATGAAGGGTATTAAAGATGTCAAGAATGTTTTATCTGCTAACCTAAAACCTGTCCCAGACAGAAATAAAAATGGTTATAGAGTCAGCACATGCCTTTCATGTTAGTGCAGCATTTGAGAGCACCTGGGCCAAGGTTATGTGTTAAGTCAGTGAAAATTCATAATTCATGGGCTAACACCAAAAGCCACTAGACAGGAAGATGGATGGATTGAACATTTTCTGTGCCACCAAACAGCTAATGATCAGGTAAACACCTCTGAGCAAAACAAAATCCAGATTTGTTCCAGTCATTCTCTGGCCACCTCCTGCATCTAGTGAGAACAGTCAGGAGGGCCCTTCCAGCCTAGGGGCGAGCTGCCGCACCTCTGGAAGGCAGCATCGTCTCCCCCACTGCTCACAGTCCACCTTACTCAGAAGCACCTGAGCACACGCACACACACACACATACAACATGACAGAAAAAAATTCGGGAGAAAACAGGTCCGAGAAGCCAGTCTCTGTTATATTGCTTTCCTGTGCATGTGTATGTGTGTGTGTGTGTGTGTGTGTGTGTGTGTGTGTATCCACTATGTAATTCAAAGTTAAGATTTTTTTCAAAGCTATGCATTCAAAGTCAACGTATGTGGAATTAAAGCATACTATACAACCAATGAAAAGAACTATAACATGGAGAATAAAAACCCTGTAAGTTGCCAATGTTGGTAAAGCAAAGCACATGGTCACTTTATCTCCATTATGGCTTTGTTTTATTGTTTAAACTGTTTTCTTCTTCAAAATTAAGTCCAATGTGGTTTGTTGAGTAAATAATAAATAGTAAAATAATTGTTCCTGGGTCTAGCCTGCCAATTATCCCAGCTTTAAAAAAACAAACAAACACTTGAGTCTGAAGATGTGGCCCAGAGGTTAATAGCCTTGCTGCTCTTGCAGAGGGCTCAGGTTCAGTTCCTAGCACTTACAGTCAGAAACTCAGTTAACTGTCGCTCCAAGGGAGCCAATGTCCTCTTATGGCCACCAGGAGCACTTGAGGACAACCCCCAAACACACACACACACACACACACACAAATAAAAAATGAAATTAAATCTTTAAGACAAAAGACAAAAGAACAAGCACCAATATGTGAAATAAAATGTAAATGGCCTAAACGAAAATGTTTCTTTTTAATTATGGCTACATAAACATGTTAGACACGTGTGAATTGTGAGCTTTTCCCACTGTGTCATTTACAGTAAACAGTGGTCATTTGTCTTTTTCCAAACTTTACATAGCGTTCTCAAATAGTCAATAAAATGTTACACCTAGCTTCAATGCCTTATTTTGAAGTATTTTGAAACTATTTTCTTTTCCTTATCTCAAATTCAAACCTTAAAGTAACATATATGTGTGTGTGTGTATATATATATATATATATATATATATATATATATATATATATATATATATATATGAGATACATCCATATAGTTACTGAAGACCTTGCTAAAACAATGCTGCTATGAGAAGATCTGCCCACTTTGTACAAAGCAGGACTCATTAGAAGCTGCAGTGCTCCATTAGCCATCCAAGCGTTTGCTGCACTGGCTGAAGAAAAGAAGCAGCACCTGAAAATTTTCACTTCATCCATGATTATTTGTGGTAGGAACAAGGCCTGCGGCTAAAGAGCATGCATAACAACGCGCATGAGTGGTTGGGCCCCCACTTAGGGTTAGCCCAGGAGGTGCCTGGAGTTGACACATGCGCAGTTAAGACTTCTTGTTCTAGCCTACCTGAAAGCCTGCAGAGGGACTCAGAGACAGTTGATGCATCAAGAAGCAAGCCAATGTGAAAGAGCTACAACAGCTGCCTGCAGTCCAGGAGCCAATGGGATCCTGGGCGAGGGTCTAAAAGGGGTCCCTCTTCCTAGAATAAATGAGTCTGCTTTTGCCACTTAGCAGACTCCAGGACCCTGTGCTGTAGGTTTTTGCACCAGCTCGCCCCTTCCCCCAAGGGTCCTGTGGATGGGCAGGAGCAACACCTGGCGACCAACATGGCTGATTTTCTAAAATGCTGCTCCATAACACTAAATAACTTGATTTCTCTAATTCTTATTTTCCTCAACATTTTACTGTTTCTAAAATGTAGGTTACCTTACAAAGAACACATTCCATTTTATTGCAGTTCCCCTTTTACAAAACAATTAATGTCAGGTCTGAAAAGTGCTCAAGATTTAGAATCTCAGAAATAGGTAATGCTTTTGAATTTGCTTTTCCTCCAGGAATACTTGTTAGTCTCCACTCTGGCGAAAATGGGATCTTTCCCATTTTCTGAGGTAAAGAAATAGCATTATCTTAGACCCAATCGATTATCACTTAACAATGTGAAGACATCTGAGGCTGATTTCAAGATTAGAAGGATGAATGATAGAAACAAACTAACAAAAAACACATACTGAAAAAAATAATGATCGAGTTGTCAAGTTGACAGCGTGAATTATCAGTTGCAGTGCACTCTGTTACAAGATGACGGATGGCCGTTCCAAGCACGGGCCCTTCGTTAGCTTGGCCAGACTAAGTGCTGCATTTTTAGAAGCTGATCATGCAAAAGCCTTGGCTAAAAGTTCTATCTGTGGCTTGGGATTTATTTTGGCAGCAAAAAGCCAGAAGTGTCAGGCAACTCAGCATGTCTTGCCTAAGAAATTCATTTCTCTAGATAAGGGATGGAGGGAAGCTTATTCATTTATCTTTATTTTACTAGCACAGCTTAAGGAAAGAAATAACCGAGATTATATTAAGGTACACACTCCTCATTCAATCTTTCAACAAAATTATGATACGTGGCATATTCAATAAAAGATGAATTTTCATTTGGAATATCTGCCACCGGGATTCTGCATTTACTTCTGTGCAGTGTAAATAATTTGCTTTATAACTGTTGTTCAAAGCCCAAATATCATTTTTACTCGCCATCTTCACAAAACTTATGAGACCAAAGGACTGTAAACCTTCTCAGAGTGCCTAAAACTGACTGAAAGAGAAAGTATGCAATCAGCTTGCTAGGCTTCTACTGGCTCTAAATATGCCTTGCATGGTTGTTTGTCTTGCAAGTATTCATTTTGTGAATTTACTGAGTAGAACACTGGACGTTTGCCTATCTATCTCTATATAAAGTTGTGTGGGAAATACATTAGGTAAATATAGATATAATCTTGACACTGCATTGTTCACCTACAACCTGCTAAAAAGGGGGCCCTGGCCACTACAGAAGGAATGTGAACCGCGCCCCCCACACACCATACACAGACATACACACTGCATAAGGAACCACATCCATAGAGAGGCACCCCCTCTGACACTGATTTATTGTTTTTAGATAGGATCTTACTATGTAGCCCGGGCTGGCCTTTTCAACCCAAGACTTTCCTAGCTGGGCCTCTTCACTGTTAGATTACAGAGTTGTGTATCACCACACCCAGGTTGGCATTGGTTTTTAAACTATGCCTTATAAAGACCCACCACAACTACCTAATTCACCGTTTAGAACAGCACTAAATAATTTTAACCATTTGGTATCATGCAGAGATGGCGTCACAAAGAACTACAGTGTTCATCCCCAGTTAGAACAGGAAGTTAGTGGGGAAAAAAGAGAAAGAGAAGTCCTGTAAGTGATCATTTTTCTTCTGTTTGAAGCTATATTCTTTAACATTTAAGTCTCAGTGATACAACCCAGTTACATAAAAAATCATCTGCATCAAAGTAATTTATATCAAGAATAATTTACTGTTTTAATACAACATCTGTTTTATGTGAACAAAGAAGTTTCGGCAAACAACTATAAATGGTAAGACAATCTGAGTCTGAAAAAGCACTGTGCCTGTAGAAGGAAGTACATGGAGCTAAAGCATTTAGTAAGAACCCGGGATTCCAGATAAGATAACCACAGGGCAGTGTAACCAGGAGTCAGCTCTCATTTAACCCTTTCTCTCCTTTAGCCTTTATACTTACTCTGCCAATTGTCCAGAACCCATCCATTTACTTCAGCAATAGACTTAATATAGTTCATGGGCAGTAACAAATGAGAAATATAGATAACCTTGTTTTGTAAGTAAAATATTAATAGAGGATGATCAGGAAAGAAATGGAGAGAGAGGCTGTTCCCTGTGCCCTCAAATATCTTGCCATCATTGGTGACATCTTGAATTAATATGTGGTGTTTAAATATAATGAAAAATTCTCTGACTCTGTCACTCCCCAAGAAAGAAATTCTTTTTCTATTAAAAGTAACATCCTAACTACAGAATAGATAAGCTGGTATCTTGGCATTTTCTAGTGGTCCAATTAGCACAGGTATTAATGTTCACAGTACTGGACTAGACAGGAAAAATCCATTATAAACTTTATTACTGATAATAAGAGACAAGCATAGAAACACAGCTTTGTAAGTGTTAATAAATTTAGAAATCTTGACAGAAAACTAGAAAATGCTTCTAGACCTCAAATACTTGTCTAGTTTAGGTGACATAAGCATTGGAAACTTTGTATAAAAAGTGAAGAGAAAGTTCAACACCCAAACACCAAGTCTAAATTATACTACGCTATATATATATATATATATATATATATATATATATATATATATATATATAAATAAATAAATATATATACTATACTATATACCTGTGGTCTTAGACCTACTATCTCCTTTATACTTAATTTCCTTATCTGACAAATTGGGAAAATTAAAGTCTATACATGATGGGTTTTTGATGAGATTTAAAAAGATGAAACAAGTAAAATTAAACAGAATAGTACTTGGAACACCATACTTAATAAAAAGCTTTGTAAAACGACTTTTCCCACTGTGGTTGTTTAAATACATTTAAATCTTCACATGTGTGTATGCATGAAGAAACTAATAAGTATCTGCGACATGCCCAGTACTTAAAATCTGCATTGTGTGGGTGTTAGGGCTCTTTTATCTCCTATCGCCAATAGGAAATGATTTGAAACCCACTTGTACATTTGCTGCAGGCCTACTGTCTTCCACAACAGTTTTATATTCTCACAATAACAGAAATGCAAATTGTTAGACCTCCGTGGCTGTCACTTTAAGGCAGCCCAGCAGCTGGCAGGAGGCAAGCAGGGCCTGAGAGGGGCACAAAAGACAGGCTGCAGGAGGAAGCCCAGCAAGCATGAGAGAGGGTGCTTTCGGATAGCACTTAGAGGGTGGCATTCAAACTTTAAAACACTTTAACGGTTTGAAATGTTCTTGCATAAATTCTGACTTATGAGTAGTATCCGTATTAAAGCAAGTGCCTGTGTACATTTTCATACCAGCGACTATGGGATGATACAATAGAGAGCTTCTACAGTACTAAGCAGTGACAGGCATGAGGTGATAAAACTACGACAAGCATGCCAATTTCATGTATTTGTCATTGACGGGAAGGCGGTTCAGCAGGAACGTGATGTCTTTTGTGTGAAAATACAGATGCAGGTCCTTGGGCTTCTGGGAATAGCTCATGTGGAGCTCACCACCTCACCAGCAACATCGGATTGCTACTAACACACTGTTCTGGTCCAAAGTGGGGGTGCGGGTGGAAAGCAACAATTAGATTAATACCAAGCTGCTTTCAAAAGTTCTTGATTTGCTCCTGTTTAGTATAGCAGCCCAACTTTAGGCTTCGGCCAGATGACAATGAGTGTGTCAGGTGCTGGGCAACATGTATGGGGTGAAATAAAGGATGTTAAATTCAAAGGTGTGCTTTGTGTATGATCATTGAAGTTAGAGGGCAGCAGGACACATAAGCTATATATTGAGACAACTGACATTGAAAAATTAAATGTAAAGGCTACTTCCATCAAATTTCTTTTCATGTACTCTTAAGTGATGGCTGGGTTATTTTTACATGCAAGCCACACAATGGTTTAGTTTTGTTTTTGTTGCTGTGACAAAATGCCTGACAGAAGCAACTTAGGGGAGGAAGGGTTTGTTTGGCTTGTAGTTCTAGAGGAGGCGTGGTCTATCAGAACAGGGAAGGCGTGGCTGACTGGAGCAAGGGGCTGCAGGTCACACTGTATCAGCAGTCCAGAGCGGAGAGCCAACAGGGAAATGGAGGCGGGCAGGCAATAAAACCTCAAGGGCCACCACCAGCAGTATACTTTCTTAAGCAAGAATCCACCTACTTAGAGTCCCATTTCCTTCTCAAACAGCCACACCATCTGGGGAGTAAGTCTTCAAACACATGGGCCCATGAAGGACATTTCACATTCAATAAATCTACTACTCAGAAAAAGAAAAAGAAAGAAGGAAAGAAAAATCATGGGAATTTTTGCCTCCATCACCCTGAGAATGAGCTGATTAGGCAATTACAAGCTAAATTATATATCTCAGTAAAATCATCCCCACCAATACTATAAACTATACATGTAGAAAGCTGTAATAGCTGTCAATTACCACAAAAAAGTTAACATCAGTTTCGAGCTGTGATCAAGAAGAAATTCAGTAGTTTCCAGAATTTTGGTAAATTTTAATTTAATCTGATTCTTATTATTTTACAATGTCATTGTCTAACACACACACACACACACACACACACACACACACACACATAATATATATATTAGTGTATGCATGTGTGTGACAGCAAGATTTCCCAACTTTAGAAGCAGTTATTTGACTTTAAATTGATTTTCATAATAGACAAATCACTTGAGACATTTAGTGTAAAACACAACAAAGAATCCGTAAAACTGTTCTGTGTTTAACCCAATGTCCCTATTGTCAGGATGACAAAACTGGTTTGATCATAAATTGCCTCCAGAGTTTGCCACTGTATTTTGGGGACGTGCCAACATGGTTGAACCACTGTGAACTTAAAACCCTGTGAGTAGACTATGAAACCTCATGTGAGTGTGTGTGTGTGTTTGTGTGTGTTTGTGTGTGGCTACGGTAGTGGTGGGGGATAGCAGTGAGATTTCAAAATCTACTTAAAGAAAAGTTAAAACTGCTTTTCAATTCAAGTGTGCGTGTGTGTGTGTTCTAAGAATTCTAACTATTTAATTAATATTTGGAAACCATAACTTCAAGAAATACCCTTTAAAAGACTGATTGCCACTGAATATTTTTCAATGTATATGCAATGAAAATATCAGGATTTATTCCAGTGAAACATGAGAAGCAGGGGTAGTTTTAACTCTTTGTATGTCTGTGTTGACTTTACAGATAAAGATCAAGTCAATGGCATTTTAGAAAATTATTTGTGTCTAATCCCCAATGTCCTTGCCCTACATTTCCTTTATTAGTAGAGCAGCATGTGCATGGCTGTGGGTACCTCATACTGAGTTTTCTATTAATGCTGGAGCAGTCTACAAAATGCAGCTGCTTTGTGAAACAGATGAGATGCTGCAAAGGGAGAGTATTTTATTGGACTTTCTTGAGAATAAACTGAAAAGTTTCTTGAGCTTTGAGTTTTCCAAAAATTCTCAATATATAGGTAATAAACATACTTACACAGGGCTGAGGAGATGAATCAATGAATAAAGAATTTGCACCATAACAACGGGGACTGCAATTAAAATCCCTGGAGTCCACATAACAGGCAGAATTGGCAAGCTTTGGGTTCAGTGGGAGACTTCGCCTCAGTAAGGAAAGTGCAGTGTGATCCAGGAAGACACCAATGTTAGCTTCAGGTCTCCACATACCTACACATGCATGTTCACCCACAGACACATGAACATAACACATATGCACACACACACACCATACATACATGAATACATTCACATACACAAAAAATACAGGTACTTAAACCCTGAGTTTTGAAGTATCTATACAAAACTCCCTGGAAAATTTCATTGGGTGTAAAATTCTGCTAGGTGTTTTTCAGAGCAAACACAAAGTTTTTAATTTTGTGAAATAATCTGCCCCCTCTTTCCACCAAACAGACTGAAATTCTTATGTCATACAATAATAAACAAACACACAGCCATTCGGCCTCAGTTTATTTTCTGCACTTTTCTATTGCCGTCCTTTCTTTTTATTTTTTATTTTCTTTGTCTTAAATATCTGATGTTTTCTTCTTACAACTTTATTTCTAGAGTAATTTTATGTCTAATTTTACCTAAAAATAATAAAAAAGTAGAATGATTAATGAAAGAAGGTGTTCCACATTATGCATCAAAGAAAGTGAAATAAAATAAGACTGAGGGGAGGTTTTCCTTTCCACAAAGAATCTTTAAGAAGTGACTGGAGCCTAATATTGCATATCTTTAATCCTAATACTCAAGAGTCAGAGGCAAAGGGACCTCTGTGAGTTCAAGGCTAGCCTGGTCTACATAGTTAGTGCCAGAACAGGCAGAGCTACATAGTGAGGAAGAGAAGGGGTAGGAGCAGGAAGAAGAGGAAGAGGGAGAGGAAGAGGAAGAGGGAAAGGTAGAGGGAGAAGGAGAAGAAAAAAAGAAGTCATTCAGTTGGGGAAACTGACACTATAATTTGGAGTTACTTATACAAACTCTTTCGAGACGGCAATTTCTACCCAAAATGTACATACCTTGTGATGCAGAAATTCTATTTTTTGGAATCAATACTATATAATATGTGTGAAACTCTGAAAATTTGTGAAGCTAGACCAGATCTAATGATAAATTCCAGAACACATGGGAGGTACTGACATCTTAAAAGGTAAGTAAGGAAAGAGTGAGACCCAAGAAGTTGGAGACACTGAGGTTCAAAAGGTAGGTAAGGGCAGATTATAAATGACTATGTATGCTTTTTTTCTCCTTTCATTAAAATACTGGGAACCTTGCATGTTTAAAAGACTGAGAATGGAGTACTAGATTTATGATATATTCACAAATGACATAAGAGGAGAAAAGACTATAGAAATCTTCAGTTCTAACTCTCATTACTAAACATGTGTAAGACCAGCCTAAAACACAAGGGACAAAATAAGTATAACTTAACTGAAGTTGAATATGTAGGAAAAGTGCATATAAGCGTGTAGTATGACTTCACATACACTTAGAAATTAAACTTTTGGAGTGTGGGTAGTAAACCCAGGAATTTACACATGTCAAGCAAATGTTCTGCCCCTGTTCTATCCTCTCCAAAAAATAACTTAAAAAAAATAATGTATTTGGGGAAATATTGGTTAATTTTCCAATGAAGCGAGTGATGAAACTTGGATGGATAAAAGTTACTACAGTCAACTTACAACCAGACAGGCAGAGTCATCTGATTTAAACAACAAAAGAAAAAAATGATTATAATCAGCTCATCACAGTGGACTTCCCACAGTAAAGTTTCAGATTTATAGAAAACAAACAAAAACTTTTCAAGATAGAAGTATATAAACAAAAGTCGCTAAACTGAAAAACTTCAAAAGTATTTGTAATATATTAATAAATGACGCTTAGTATATTTTATTTGGAGTTGTGTCCTTAATTTGAGTGGAAAAACATAGTTAATATGGAAAACTCACTTTTTTTTAAGTTATAGAGTTTAGATATGACCTGATTTGACCCCAAATTCCAATGGACATGCTGTTACAAAGTAATCAGAAATACACAGTGTACTTGTTCAATTTGTTTGCACTATGTAAAATTGATTTTTTTCTTTAATACTAAAATTTGGTCCATCTGTTGGGAAACAGAAAATGTTCTAAATATATACAAAGAGTGGAAATGCTTCATTCCACTGGCTGTATCCTGTGGTATACGCATTTTTCATCAGTATGTTTGTCTTGCAGACAAAATGAATATCAGATGGTGGTTTTGAAAAAGGGCAGACCTAACATGAGGTGATTAGTTTCAAAAACAGATTTTTATTCTTGATAAATTATTACCAAATACAATCATCTGTTGATTGAGGATATAAAACAGATTGGTCATACTACAACCCACAGGTTAAATGAAAAACGGAAATAATAAGTTTATTTAACATGGTCTTGCATTAAGTTCCCAGCAGTGCAAATCTAAGGCAAATAATTAGATTTCCAATTTAAAGATATACATTTGTTAAGCCAGACGTTTCCTGAGGTCATCTATTTCTCTGTTGGCCAGTCCCACTGCACTGCCAATGCATTTAGAACATTTTCACTGAAAACTTTGTATTAGTACACCTTGTACATTACCCCAATCAAGCCAGCATTGTAGTTTGATTCAGGGATAATACAGAAAGGTCAAAAGGCTGATAGAATGACTGCTGGCTGCAAATCAGATTCCACAACAGTGCCATATAAAAGATGAATGCCTACAAAAAGGTTCTGAGGTGGGCGGTGGAGAGTATACAGGGACAACTGGTAAGCCAGACAAATAAAAATATCTTGTACTAAACAAATGGGACACCACATACAATTTACTCTCTTAAATAGCCACACTTCTTTTTCTGGAGGTGACCACTTAATTTTATGGAAAAGATAAAAAGTTAAAAGATGATGCTCTGACCAATAGATTTCTTAGTTTTAGAGAGCACACTCCCTTTTCCTCCTCTTCCCCTCCTCTGTTTCTTCAGTAATTTACAGCTTTGCTCTGTAATGTCTCTCTGGGGACCAAAGAATCCCATTACAAATGATTCCTCTGTGCTGACTTCAGCTCTGTAAATCAACAAGCTGAGCTCTCTAAAAGATTTTTAAATCCCTGCTTGGGTTAGGCTGGTAGACCTTGCAAATTAGTAGGACCAGAAGTAAGGGAGAAAGGAGAGTTTGACAACAAAATAGGTTCCAGGAAAAGAGCTTATGACACCTTACATGCCCACTCTCCCCCAAACAACTATTGTGCCCTGATATTGAAAAAGGGATGCCTATAAATAGTAGGACTAGGAAAGTGTATATAAAGGATATTCTCTTCCCAGGAGAACATTCCCTGGGGATTGTAACAAGCACTGAAGATTGCATTAGAAATATAGGGAGCTATACTAATGTTTTCTTGGAGTTTGGATTGTAAATAGACTAGAACACCTTGAAAAGATAGTTAAGTTAGGGACTAGAGAGAGAGTTCAGCCAGTAAAGTACTTGCTGAATGAAGATGTGAGTCTAATCTTCAGCATCCCCCCAAAAAGCCAGTCATGATCTTGTAATCCCAGTATTGAGGAAGCAAAGATATATGTAGATCCTCGGGCCACCAACAAAGCCTGCCTAACTAGTGAGTCCCAGATCCCAGCCAAACACCTTTTATCAAAAAATAAGGTAGATGAATCTTGAGGATGATTCCTAAGGTTGATCTCTGACCTCCATATATATGCATCTTTACCCCCATAAACGTGCATATGTACACACATGCATGCAAACATATACACATGCATGTGTGAGTGCACTAAATGATGGTTAAATTGTAGAATGATCATACACATTTAGGAAGGTATTATTTCTAAATAAACCTCTGAAGCTTAGATACATAATTGGAATTATTTTTTCCTACAGCTTTTTAGATGTCTTTCATATTCAAAACAGTAAAAGTTCTCTACCAAACCACTGGTGAAAAGAAATAAATTTGGGATATCTCTAGTATGTTCTGTATACTGAAGATCACATTTAAATAAATGGCTGATAATTACAATGAACATAATATAGAGCATACTTTTATAAAAGACTGCTTTGAAATAAGTATCATTTCATACATTTTTTTTCTGTTTTGTTTGGGGTGTTCAGAACAAAGGAAAACCTTACTGTTGATCAAAGTGTGCTGGGAGGAGCATCATACATTTTACAACCTCACTGATCACAATAAGAAACAGATTCCGTTATGTTTCCATTATAAAAAAAATCCAATACAATGTGTTCAAGTTGCACCAACTGCTACTGAGACCAGGGAAAGCAACTCCATATCCCAGATCAAATGATTTCTGCTGGTCAGCTCCATATCAGATCCAGTCACCTATATTTAATGAACTCTTCTTCTGTTAATGTCAGTTTATGCAATGACTGTCTTGTCAACTTCTTAGCCAAGTTTGTTCCAGTTGGCCTTAAAGGAACACTCCGTTGTCTCATCTTTCCCATCAAATGACCTTAATTTCTTGTGTGCCATTTCCATGGTCGGCACTCCAATTCCTCCCTGCACCTTACTGTATTTATGTTCAATTATTTCCCAGCCTTGTCTAATCTCCCTATTATATCTCTCTTATTTTCTTAAAAATTTCACTTCTACCAGCATTATCTCAGTATAAGATCTCATCATTTCAATCCCAGACTACATTTTTTTTTTTCATTTTGTGTAACATTTTTGCTTCGGGTTTTCTCCGGATCTTCTGCCTATGCAAACATTTCTGATTAATCCTCCTACAATGTTACTGTAATCATGAGCTAATGAGGTCTGGAATCTGAGATGTTTGCCCTTGCTCAGATCTGTAGTCTCAGGAAAGAATCTTCCTCTATGCTCAAATATTCTGAAAACTAACACCGTTATTTATAACGCAGTGAATGAGAGAAAACACTGGAACAAACACTTCTGCACGATACACTCAAAGAAAACATCGGGCACCACTAGTCAACATTCTAATTTAGCTTTAGAATACTAACATGCTATTGCTAAACAGAGGAGGTCTTAGAAGATAACCCAAAGGAATCCTTGCTGCAGACATTATCAGCAATTTAAGATAATTTCTAGATGGTCCATTTGCCTTTTCTCTTGGGCCACCATCTTATCCTTCAAACTTCGTCCCTGTTTATAGACTAAAAACACCTCCAGGACAGTTTTCATCCTCTGGTGAAAGCTGAAGTGACTTTATTAACAATTTCTTCAGACACTGGTTTTATGAAAAGGAGTCCCACTATCACTATTTCAAATTTTCCAAACGTCAATGTTTCCCTAGCAGACATTATGTAGGGTCTACTTTGTATCGCCAGAAAACTTCAGACTGAACTTTTTTAAATGAAAGAAAAAGCCTTAGGGCACAATTGGGCACCCATTTGCTGCTTTAAGAATGGTCTGTTTGTTTTAAATTGGTGCTCCATTGCTAAAGTTCAAGAGGGACCTTAAAAAAATTGTGTTTAAAAGATCCAATTTCCTTGCACCTTTGGTCAAGAGTTCATAGTTACTTCCTCTGCTAGAAAGAACACCAACTTAACTTAGCAATAGCTAAGAAATTTAAAACCCATGGATTCTCCTTTCCCTGTCTATAATTTACAAGTAACTTATTTTTTTTTTCTAAAACTATTTTGCCTCTGTAGCAAAGAGCTTGGATGTCTTGAATATCTAACATTTACGATCATTACAATACACAACATTTACAGTCTCAAATGTAAACGAACAACAAATGTGAACTCTACAAGCACCTTCCAAACTCTCTTTACTCTTGCTGACACTTATTTCAAGTCATACTTCCTTGATGTTGGATCCTGCCTTGTGTGTGTTCTCACAGAATAGTTGTCCCCAATACAAATTTAGCACAACTGCTGGATTAAAGTGGTTACATGCATTTGCTTCTTCCCTGTCAAGTTAGTCTATGAATTCCTAAGAGAAACAGAACAATGATTTGCTAACCTCTGAATATCAAACTGCTGTAGAGTGCTTAACATACACTAGGAGTTCCATAAATTGATTTGCTAAATTGATTTGGACTGACAAATTGCAATCAGGTCATGTTAATTGCTGGCTAAGGCCAAGCCTCCATAAACAGAGGACAGCAGTGAAATGAAGTAATTATCCAGGTCACTGAGGACAGAAAATGTGCTAATTTGGGCAAAATGAGTAAGCAAAATTTTGTCTAACTGAACTAATCCATCATTTCAGGGCAATGCACAGCATTGTGAATGGAAAGGTGACCTCTGTGGGGCATCGTGTTCTCTCCTG
The DNA here is from genome assembly GCA_026225945.1 of Cricetomys ansorgei. Taxonomy (NCBI): domain Eukaryota; kingdom Metazoa; phylum Chordata; class Mammalia; order Rodentia; family Nesomyidae; genus Cricetomys; species Cricetomys ansorgei. The sequence continues at coordinate 15,019,421 of JAMJFZ010001131.1, forward strand.
TGCTTTTGATTTGAACAGTCATCTGTTTTGTGGCCATGTTACATACACCATACACTTAGGATGCTCAAAACAGAAATTGTATCCAAATCCTTACCAACTGTCTCATAGGAATGCCACTGGGTCCAATGGGGTGAGCTGAGGACAGTATGTCAATAACGTACAACACTTAAAAGACGAGCTACTAGCATCTTCTTCATACACCAATAGCAGTTGGAATTATTAAGTTTAACTTTCAGACTTTGTTCCTCTAAATGAACTCTAAGATCATCTAGATGAGAAACAAAGTGGATCTGTCAATCTGTTTACACTTTGACGAATCACTACTGAACATCAAATACTATCAAAGGACAAAATAGTGTTAATTTTTAATTAAGCCAACAGTGATATTATTTTGTTGCATGTATTTGTTAATATAGTTTGTGTTCTGGCCCATTAGTACTTGGTCTAATCAGAAAAATCACAGTTACTTAACCATCTAAGCTACATATTTTAAAATTTAATATTTGGCTTTTAATCCTTTGTCACCTAGTAAATCAGCAATTGATTGTGTGTGTGTGTGTATGTGTGTGTGTATGTGTGTGTGTGTGTGTGTGTGTGTGTGTATCTAGATTTAGAGATGGTGAAGAGTCCTTTATTGCTACATGAGAGAGCACAGCATTTGGATTTCTCAATTTACAAGTAACCATTAGTTGAGAATGACTGAAAAATATTACTTTGGGTATTTTTACTGTATTCAAGATTAATAGTCACACATTTGGTGTCACTCACATACTAAAGACTTAAAGTGAGGACAAGTATTACTTAAAAATTAATAACAGCCAAATAAATTGTTCAATGAAAACTTACAATCAGATAGAATTGGAGTTCCATTATGTTAGACAGGATGGAGAAATGGAACAGAACCTGGGAATCAAGTTTGAGTCTTCCCTTCATCAGCAAGGAACTGTACAAGAATGAGAAACTCAAATCATCTTCCCATCACTTGTCTTTAAATTAGAATAGTTCCAGATGCTTCTAATGTCTGCAGATCTTTCAATAATAAGACAATATACAAAAGAGTGCTGTGGATATTGATGATGATGCTGGTCTGACGGCCACTACTGTAGGTCTTGCTAATTCTCCACAGCTAGTAAATGTGATCATAATAGTTACAAATCAGTTTTTGTTCGGGTTTTGCCACCTGTGAGGCTGACATGTTTGTTTTGACACCAATTGAAAAACTTAGTTTATAATGAAAATATAAAAAGACATATATAATACACAGCTGCACTAGGGAGAGACTGCAGTTCACATTCCTTAAAATTACTCCTTTTCTCTTCAGATTTCCTCTTCGCTCTTGAAGGACAAAGTTGTTATCAAATGTCAATCATATTTTATTAAATTGACTGTGAAAGGGTGAACTGTAGACATAGTTGTTTTAGCCGTAGGCTTCCTTCATTGCTTGCTGCAGATGCAATTTCAGCATCTACTGTTCATACATTTAAAAAAAACAAGACAGAAGAGAAAAAGGGAAATAAATAAAGAGACTAGTACATAAGCTCAAAGTGATGTGGATAAAATGAGGTGGCAACTTTCAGACCTTGAAGCCAAGGGATAAAACCGTAAACAGGGTATACAGCCGTTGACAACTTACTATTGGGGTCAGGAGCTAATCCACACATCACCTGGTAAATCCACTGTGTTTTAGATAATAGGAAAGTAACTAGAGGATGAATGCCTTCTTTTCAAAGCCTAGACTTCCCAAGTAAAGAAATGACCTTCAGCCATCTTTCTCTCCTGTGGATTGTTGCATACCATGTGAAGCTTCTGTTCTAAGCTACAGATTCACATTCTGTTGCAGCAAAGCAATTATTTGCTTTGTTTTTCTACATGTCATTTGTTCTCAATAATTTCCCATAAGACTCTTCTCCAAATGTATTACAAGTTGGTAAAAAGGTAGTGGCATTGATGTACTTGGGTTAGAAGAAAACAATTTTTCTTTAGAAGGGCATTTATGTGTAATTCCACAAGTATATCTCTTAGTTAGCAGCCACAAGACCTCTAAAATATTTTGTTATTTTACAAGCTAGGTGACAGAAGGATATCTTTACCCCCAACAATTTTAGATGTTTAGACTTATCTACATGTTTTTTTTTTCCTGGTGGTACTAAGAACTCAACCCAGAACTTTTCTGAAAACTAACCACAGTCTTATCTCTAAGTTTTTTGCATTTGAAGAAGATATGAAATAAAATCACGTAGATCAGCAGTTCTCAACCTGTGGGTCGTGACCCCTTTGGGGGTCAAAAGACCCTTTTACAGAGGTCGCCTGAGACCATCTGCGTATCATATATTTACATTATGATTCATAACAGCAAAAGAAGTTATGAATTAACAACAGAAATAATTTTATGGTTGGGGGTCGCCACAACATGAGGAGCTGCATTAAAGGGGCGCGGTGTTAAGAAGTGGAGACCCCTGCTCTGCGTGGTCTATGCGCAGCCCTGTCACTATCTAAAGCTGTGTGACTTACTGCTTTGTGACATATTATGCTGCTAAGTAAAAGGGCGCAGTGCCTTATACCCAAAAGCTTTGGGAAACAAAAAATTAAACTCTATTAAGTAGCTTTTTCTTCTCTAAATCTCTCAGAGTTTACAGTATTTATCACAGTGAATAATCATGTATTGTGAGGCCCAAAAACTGTTTGTGAAATTTGTCTCACCACAAAACCCTTCCTTGGGAGACTGTAAACACCTGGAAGAGACGTAGTCGATGAAAATATATCAGAGCACTAGCCGAGACTTTCTAACACGGTTGTATGCTGCTCAAAAACCAGGGTGTGTTCTCATGCCTGAAGCACTAGGCAATTCACTCACTGTTTAAACACCACAGAGTCTCCGGGTAATGCACCTTACAGACCACAGTCAGGAATACTTTCCTACGTGGCAGATGACTAAGGTCGCTCTGTGTGGCCTACACCACTTACATCATTCTATGTGGCCATGAGAACTTATTTTCTTGCTGACTTTATTTAAGGAGTGCATACAGTTTCTTTGAGGAAAGAGAAAAACAGATTTAATCAGGCCCATCAAACCCAATTTTTCTTAACCCCAATTTTTTTTTAACCCAAATTTTTACCCAAATGACAGCAATCTTACAAAGCGTTTTAAGCTACCGTTTTACAGTATCACAAGTCCAAGAGAAAGGAGCACAAAACCCAATCTATGGAGTTATAAGAACTACATAAAAAGTCACTATTTGATATCTAATAAATACATTTCTAGCTCCCAGTAACTGATATCTGAAGTGAGTTTCTTATTTGAGTCTCTTACACTCATTTGCTCACTTTTCAAGATGGCTGAGCAACGTCTTAGTGACTGACTGACTGTTATCGGATAACTCCTTCTCTTCTATAGGAATACAAATCAGGTGTCAGCCCAAAGACTGTCTGGAGACTACCGTGGTCAGAGATTCCTGTTTCGTTTTGATTGTTTGTTCTTTTGTTTTTAAAGGGCAGTGATAAGGACCCAGATTTTATCTCTTTGTGGGAAGCTCCCCTCTTTCTAAGCTTTAGTGGAGCCTCCTGCAGATGTACAGTAGCTTCAGAGTGTGTGCAGCGGCTGTGGCAGCTCAACCATGCAATTTTATAGCAGGCAGCAAACAAGGCAGAGAATTCAGGGTTAAAAACTCAAGTGGAGTTCTGTCTTCTGCAGTAATGAAAGCTGACTAAAAGAGTAAATCAAATGGATCTCCTAGAAAAATGAAAACAGCTGTTTGGCCTGGGTTGGTCTCTGATTTAGGTTAAGTAATTATTGCTCTAGTGTGGTTCAAGGTTGTTCTGTATTGGTGAAACAAGATATCGCAAGAAAATCATCCAACTTTTTAATTTACTGTAGCATCAGAAATTCCACTGTATAAAAAAAATTCAAGAAACGTAATCTTCTAAAAACTTTACCTATAAATGTTTTCAAATACCAATTGATTAAATCTTCCAAGACACAATTACACAATGCATAATTACATTATAGTAATCACCTTTAGTATCTATGTTGATAAAATATTTAATATTTCAACTTTAAAATACTAAGTTTTTCAAATTTTACTGAAATGGTGTATCCAAATTTCCAAATAACTTTAAAGTTAACTTTTATATAAAGACCTTTTTATAAAGAGCAACCAAAGAATAGCTATCTCTTAAGCCGCTCGAGAAGTCTACTCTAGTAGGACAAATGTTTTTCTGTGAAGCCTTGACATACCAGAGATGGTTAAGAAGAGAAACAATTATTAATAAAGAAGCGGAGTGAAAAAAATATTCTCATGGAAGAGATTTCTGTGATTTTCACCATTCAGAATAAAATAGATCACCCATTCAGGAGACTGGAAAGATGGCTCATCATCTAAGAACACACAACTCTTGCAAAGAACCCTGTTTCAGCTCCCAGCTCCCACATGGGGTGACTCACAACCACCTGCAGCTCCAGCTCCGTGGGGATCTCTGTCCTAAAGCACCTGCGCTCATGTGCATACACCCACATCCAAACATACACACATACACAGAACTAAAGATATTAAAAATAAGTGTTAAAGAAAAATGATACAAGGAGTGGAGATGTCGCTAAGTGGTAGAACACTTGCCTATTAGGTGCACGCTCTAGGTTCAATCTCTAGCAACACACAGAAGTGACTGCACGTGTGGTACTTCAATAATTACTTGTTAGAATCTCCATATGCCTTCAGATGTAGCATATTAAAGGCTGGATTTCTCTTTGTCTGACTGTTTAGACAATATGTAATCACTGATTGACTGCTTACATGTATATGCATAGGCTAAAGCAGTAGTTCTCAACCTGTAGGTCATGACCCCTTTTAGAGTAAAATGACCCTTTCACAGGGTCACCTAAGACCATCTGCATATATGTATTCATATTACAATTCATAACAGTAGAAAAAGTACAGTTATGAAACAGCGACAGAATAATTGTATGGCTGGGGGTCACCACAACTTGAGGAACTGTATTAAAGGGTCACAGCATTAGGAAGGTTGAGAACCACTGGGTTAGAGATAGCTCAGTGATAGAGTACTTGCCTAGCAAGCTCCCAGTACTGAAGTAAATATGTATAAACAGTAACAGTAGCTAATTTTCAAACACTGGCAAAATGTTACAATATTGACCATTCCTCAGTGGTCAAATCTTAAGTCAAATAATTCATTTGTGTGTATTTGCCTCAGTTTTCAATGAGAGAAAGAAAATACTCCATCACAAAATTAATATTCTGAGAACAGCTACATGGGTGGTTTAAAGCTAATGGGAAAATCTCCGACGTTCTTTTTATAATTGTTATTGCTGGACACAAAGCATGACACGTTTAGATCCAATGGGATCTAAGTTTGCAGCTTTCCTAAGTCTAAACAATATTTCTCAGTAGTTCTTGACAATTAGTCCAAACAGTGCTTTCCAGAACATCAGAATAACAAGCAACAAAGTTACACGTCCATGTCTCCAAACTGTTATGTATCTTTCATTGGTATCAATACCTTCTAAGAACATACCTTTGGCTTGTTATTTAGAAACTGAGCCATGAAACTGCATAGAAGTATACAATTTACCTAAGGATTAAGAAGAAACTCAGTAACAAACAATATTTAAAAGGAAGGTTTAATTTTTTTTTCCTTTCAATCAGTTAAGACTAATAACTAAGATCCTTAAAAATGATAGGGCACCTGAAACCAGACTATGTTCTTAGATGTCTGCAGTCTAAGAGGGAAAGGGAAGAATGCTTCCACCACTGTAGAGCCAGTGTTTTCCTTTCAGGAAACTAAAAACCTGTGTGCCATTCTTACTGAATAAGTCTTTGTGAATAGGTAAATATCATCAGTGCACACACAAGGAGAACTGCAGGCAGCACCCTCAATTGTCAAACTAAATTACAAGGTCAGTTTCTAGTCCACTCTATGTGACAGTTTCCACTGGCGTGACGAGGGCGCCAGGGATTCCCTATGCTGGAAAGACAGCTTTCTGCCCCCAAACCCCTTTCCTTGCCCTGAAATGCTTCTTTTGAGACCTAATTTCTCTCTAACTTACCATTTGAATAATGATCCAGCTGCTGAAACTTCATGAGGTCTACACTGAGAACAATTATTTTCTGGATTTACATTTTTTTATATTTTGTCCAACATAAGTACACTTCCTTTTTCTCAGCTAATCACCAAAGAGTCTATAGTCCATTATTCCTCCTACCCTCTTTTCTTGACATAATTCTGGAGAAATCTATTAGTCTAAGAGATCAGCATATATGATTAGCTTTGTTGTTGTTTTGCTTGTTTGTTTGTTTGGGCAATATCTTCCTGTCGTTATGTTCAGCTTCAGAAAGGAAAGGGAGAAAGCTACACCAATAGGGTGCCATGGTAAAGACCTCCTGTCATCAGTGGGTGCTCACAGGTCAGTGCTCCTATAACCAAAGGCGACACTACTAAATTAGCTCACGGTCATGATTTTTTTTTTTCTGAAGGAGTGTCAAAGGGTCCTTAAAGTCCAGTGGTTTAACACTTGGTAACCTGAAGTGGTCAGACACTTCAACATGGTTACCTGAAGTTAGGAATCCTTTCCAACTTAGTTGTGAAGCAGCTATTAAGCTAAAAAACTCTCTATCAGGCGGCAGAATCCCACCCCGAAAGCACTTTTCGACTCATGTTGTTTCATAAACGCAATCATTTACTTTTCTCCTAAGAAGAAAAAGGCAATAGAAATTTCCAAAGATTGGAATATCTTCCCTTTCTCCTCAGGACCCTAACAAGGAGCCACTTTCCCACAATTCTAAGCTTTTCGTGGAAGCAAGCCTTCCTGTGTGTCGTTATGGAAGGTTGGAAGCATCCGTACAGAGACAGAAATGAGATGAAATCAGATAGATGGCACACAGATGAACGTGGAACATGCTTCTGCTTGAAAGCCGAGAGGAGCTTATTGCAGCCACTTAGTTTACAGTCTTGCGTTCAATCATTTCAAGGCATATTTTTCAAATATTTATTTTGTTTTTCTCTTATTCCTTTTTTTTAAAATGCCTCTTAAAGGAACCTTAAAGGAACCAAGTAACTTCTTGGCTCAGATTATTTTGCTATATATTATCTTCATGTCAGGTTTTCAAATTTAGAACATAAAGTGGGTACATTTGGAGAATACCAAATTCCAGTTCTACCAGAGAACCTGGACAGAGAACTGAGAAAGCTCTTCAGTTGACTGTACTCTAATTTGTATCACCAGCAGGACCATAGTTCTGATCTGAAATGTCACCCTAAGGTCTATATGTTTAAGGCCATGCTCAGACATGGCAGGACCAGGAGGTAGCAGGACTTTCAGACTGTGGAACCTAAGAAGTTAGATACATTCTAAAACAGACATCATGACCCCTGTTTATTACTCTACGCTTTTTGCGTCCAGAACCTCACACAATAAGCATTACTCCTCTGCCACGCTCCCCTATGTTCCAACCATGGTGCTGCCCCGTCAGAAGACAAATGTAAGGCTAACTCAATAAGGTCTGGAATCTTGAGCCAATATAAATCTTCCCTCTTTTTAAGCTGATTATCTCGTGTATTTTGTCACAACATAGAAAGCTAACATAGGTGCTTTTTATTCCTTAATGTCAGACTAGAGGAGAAACAGCATCTCAATTTTCATATTCTATGAATAGTGGCAACCAAATAAAAAGTAGGACCTTTACTACATTAAATCCATCCATGAGTTTAACCTAAGAAGGCAGTTTATACTGAAACAGCCTTTCCTACTTTCCAATTGTAAGAATCTTGAGGTAGTCAAAAAACCACAACCATATTTTCAGTAACACCATTTTATTCAACATATAATATAATATCACACTAAGGCCTTGAAAGACATAAGGACTTAAGGGTCGCATAGCTGGGTGAGTATGGATTTTTCTTCTTCTGTGACCAGCGGTGGTTTTAAAAACTCAGATTTTAAAAGATAATTTACCTCTTACTCCATCTGTAAAAACAAAAAAGTACCCCTTTTTTAAAAAAATCCCAGTTCATAAATTAATATTGCTGATCCTTTGAAGTTCCTCAGCGATATCAAATCTGTCACAGGGTTTGCTTCACTCTGCATCTCCATCTCTGTTACGGAGGGCTGTCCCCATGCTTCCATGTAGCTATCGGTGTTTTATATTTGTAGAAATTAAACTACTATGGAAAAGGTAACATTTGCATTACAAGATATTCTCGGTTCCAGAAATAAGTGCTTAGGCTGTAATTAAATATAAATCTATCCCTTGTTTTAGAATATTATAGAAAAAGAAAAAAGATGGGGACTATCAATGAATCAATATTGACAAAAATTATAGCTGTGATTACAATTTAGATACTGGTATAAAATCATACTTGTGATAGACATATGGGTTTGTTGTGTTATTTTGTGAATATTTAAATATGAATATTTTATTGTTCACATTATTAAGATAATGTGCTTATTTTTTAGAAAACAGTATATGTACTGTGTTTTTGGAATACTGAAGTAGATCCCACTGCAAGTGCATAGACCATTCTAGTCAATGTCAGAACAAAAGGGGAAAAGGAGCTAAAGTCTTTTTAAAAGACTTTATTTTAAAAGACTATATTTTTTTAAATTTATAATTTAACAATCTATGAAGTATTTTTACATATTTTTAGGTGTGCAGTTAATTAGTGTTAAATATATTCACCTGGTTGTATGATGGATCTCAATATATTTTTTAATCTTGTAAAACTCTATCATGTGTCATCAACTGTCTCTTTCCTCCTTCAGCCCCAGGCACTCACCACTCTACCACTCTTCTATAAGTTTTACTGCTTTAGAAACCTTGAACGCATAGAATTATACACTGTCTGTCAGTGATTGGATTATTTCACTTAGCATAATATCTTCTAAATTCAGCCACTGTTGGAGCTTGTAACAGAATTTTTCCATTTATAAGGACCCATGCATTCTAAGTACACATAAAAAGTTCATTAAAACTCTACTCATCTCTTGAACATGAATTCTAAGTTTTAAAATAAGCAAGGAAAAAGCATAAATGTTGAAGCATGGGCACAAAGTCTGCCATCTCAAAGCTGTTCTCAACTTGTCACATTACAAATTGTACACACGCGAATGAAAATTAGTCACTGTGGATACAGTCAATGTGTTCTTTACTAACCTTAGATTTCAAAATCTCACCTTTCTTATTTTATAATAATGTTTGAGGAATTATCCAGAGCACGTTGATGGATATAAAGGTACCCTAATCCCCTTAGTCCAGAAATATGGATATAAGAACATAGTTCAGATGAGAGGATAAGAAGAACAGATGGGAACTGGAGGAATGCTAATGTTTTCAGATTTTATAAAATTACCTATATAGTTATTTTTAATACCAAATGTAGAAAAGAAACTTGATGTTGCAGTATTCCATGTTTCTTCTTGGTGATAGATTTGATAAACCACTTGATTTCTAAGACACTGAATACTATATTCTGTTTAACAACTTAGAAAAATTCTCCCACAAACGGCGTGCTGATATCTTGGAGGTATAATTCTGTATTCGTTAGAAGAATGGATCCACTGTACAGGGTGATCTTCTTCAGATGACTATAATCTGTCTGCCTGGTTCCACAAAATAAAATCTGTCCAAAATCACTCGAATTTCTAGGGTATATGAAGAAGACACTGCCATTTTGTGGGGAGCTACTTCTGTCTTTTGTATTTTCTTTTGCCTCTTTTTCACTTTCTCAGCTCCCTCTCCCACTCCAAGGGATCACAGATCCCCTGGGCTCTTTAAATTTCTGGCTCCCATTATGTGGAGTGATTAATGGCGGTGGGCCTGGTACATGTTGAGGTCAGTGTGCTGAGCATCCTGTATGTCATCAACAAATACACCCGTGTGCATCCACTGGCTCTCTCTTCTCCTCCGCAGTCATAATTTATTCTTCCCAGCGTACACTCAACCATCTGCTATTTATTTTGTTTGCTTTAAGCATTATTTCCCTTGATTTGTTAAGCCAGGGCACAGGTGAAAAGTGGTAACAAGCTAAAGGGGCTTGCTGTTTTTGGACACAGGAGGAATGAGTTGAGCTCCCCATGAGGAAGAATATTCAGCCCCACAAAATAGGCCTAACTGTATTGTTGAATACTTACGCCTCTACCTAATAGGAGCAGTTGGGCCAGGCCCAATCATAACTAGCTAAGGCTAGACCCCTGGGGTGAGAAGTGCAGAGCTGGGGAATTTTAAGCATCCTTAATAGTAGCCCTGTAATAAACTGATGCTCTGAATCTTTGCAAGAGTCTGTACAAGACTGGGCTATAAATTTTATATTTGGCTAAGTGGCTCATAAAGAAACACCCACCTGATTTCAGACATGCATTTTTGGCAGTAGGAACGCTAGCTAAATTAGCTATGGTCCTATTTTTAGCTGCTTGCTTTTTCTGCCTAAAATACAACGATTCTATCTGCACAGCAGTTTTCCAACTGCTCTCCACCATTGCTTCTATATCCTTTGAACTTGAGATTTGCCTCTTTACAGTGTCCAAAGCATTGAAATATGTTTTATTCTTTTCTTTGCCTTTTGATGCTGGCATTGCAACCCATATTTATTTTGGGGAGTGACCATAATAAGGCAGCTTATTAAAGTGCATTTGTATTTATCTGTGCTCCAGTAAATAGAAATCCCGATATTACAGCAATAAAAACATAAAACCACTTTTTTTTTTTTCTGCAAGAAGAGTTGAAGTGTCTCTAATTTGGGGAGGTCTACTGTTGATTCGAGCAACTTGGGTCAAACTGGTATTTGACCTTTGGCAGGAGGCTGCCCTGGGTCTCATATTCTCAACAAACTGGGCCCAAGACAATAGTGTGCTTTATAGCCCAGGGCCAGATCAGTGTGTTTCTCCAAGGAAGACCCCAAGCTGAAAAGCCAACATGCTTGACAACCACCGTCAAGGTACCAAGGGCCTAAGCACTAGACATTGGAAAACAAATGGGGGAAAGCGCACACAGCTACATCTGGAATCCTAATGGGCCGCCAATGGTTCCCAGCTCAAGGAAGAATTACCCGTGTTATTTTATCATCCCTTGCGCTAACTTTGCTGTTTATGTACAGCAATAAATGATTTTTTAAAAACATATTTGGGTCATTATGTCATATACCACCAGCAAGTAAGGTTGTTTTATTGTGCTTGGAGTCAAAATACACTGCTGTACCCAGATGTACGGGAAGTTTAAAATCTCTTGTCCTTCTGCATTCGTTCCTCTTGGACAAATGAGTTAAGTTTTTAAAAGGGAAATTGAGAATTTTTATGACTTCTATTCCCACCTCACCAGTAAAATTTGCACCAGTATTTTTCTACCCAGCAAAGGTGCCTGGCCAATGATAACACTAAATACTAATGCAGAAAGCCAAACAGCTTCCAACCAACAGGAAATGCCAGAGGTCTTTTTTTTTTCTTTTTATATTGCTTGGAAGTTGGATTCTTCTGCCTAGACTGTAGTATAATCAGAAATTAGCTACAGAACAAGAATACAAAGTGAGATCCAGAGGCATGAGCCAGTTCTCATAATGTGTCAGATTCTCCTTCCTTTCTGTTTGCTGCAGTAAGCCTTAAAATTCACCTGTTCTGTCAATGCCTTCATCACATGCCTACAATCTACCAACAAGATGGAATATTTCCGAGCTAGAAAACATTCTAAAATGCTGAAGTCTATATGATGCATTATCTTGATTATACCCTAGGATCAATACATGTAATTGCTTTACTTACCCACTCATTCCTAAACTTGGGGAAAATCTGGTGTAGCTCAGCCATATCTGCTAAATGAGCTTCCATTCCATTATTAATAAAGGGAGCCTTTTCATGAGAGTAAAGAATAAAGTTGAGGGTTTACATATCAAGGGAGAAGGGAGTCTGAGAAAGCAGATGTTCAGATGGGGGTCTTCACTGATCTACCTTCCCAGAGAATCAGTCCTTGTGTGCTCAGTCTCTGAGCCAGGGGATGCTGGCTTTCCTGTTTACTTAGCTTGCCCTGTCACTGGTTTTACAGGTGGCCTGGAAAGAAGATTTAGGAAATGTTTTCTCTCTCCATAAATGAGCATCAAATCATTTTACAATGTGCCCTGGCACACACATGATGACAAGCTGGAAGCCTAGAGGCAGTATCAAGCAAAGCGGAGGTGATGGCTGTTACAGCAGTGAGCTAGAGGTCCACCTAGGGGTGAGAAGCTGTTTCAGGGTTCTTGTTGAAACATAGTCCATTTAAAAATTTCAAATATTTTCCCTAAGAGATGAGAAGGTCATTTTGTCTTTATTTCTTTGCTTCATTTTTATTTACTTAATTAGCTATTTATTTGTTCATTTATCTATCTATCTATCCATCTTTCTATTTATTTGTCTGTTTATTTATTTATTTTGGAGGTTATGGGTGTCTCACTTTGTGGCCCAGGTTGGTTTTAAACTCAAGAAAATTCTCCTGCTTTAGCCTGCACAGTGATAGGGTTACAGACGTGAGCCTCCATATTGGCTTCGTGTTGCTCTTTAGCCTGGGACATCCTCTTTTCCAAGTTCCCTTCTTCTGCAGAATCTCTGATACTTGGTTATTCTTGCATTGTCGCAGTCTTGAATTTTTTCAGAGAATCCCTTTTAGTTTCCAATTCCGAGCTACACGGAACCATCCCCTTGATCTAATATTTGCTACTAATGACCGGTGGGTTTAGAAAGCAGTTAATTGATAGTGAATTTCAGCAGGATCCTCTCCACAGGCAAACTGTAAACTCTCCATCATGGAAGGAGTCCTTACTGGAGGACGCAGTGATGGAAGCTCTTTCTCGCTTCCCTCTCTCCTCTGCCCACCATGCCCTGCTTGTCTTTTTTCATGTTAGGGACATTTTTTTTTCCTTGATTTAGTCTCGTGGCACGTGCATATTTTTTCTTAGCAGTAACTTTGCTGGTTCTTCTTTGTCTTGCAGATGTTCTGACCCTTCCTTCCTCCCCTTTCTTCTTCTTTTCACTGGTATCTGATTCTTGGCACATTTCACATCTCAGGAACGTTTCAAATCTCTTGCTTGTAACTCTACATTTCCCCAGCCCAGAAGTTTTCACAGATCATCAGTGTCAAAGCATGTACGTCTTCCTTCAAAACACTGCCAGAATCATCTTCCGAGCTAATCCCATATGGCTCTGTTCAGCCGAAATGCTTCAAAAAATCTCCTTTGCACCTTAATGGGAAAGATGGCTCAGAAACATATTTCTATACTCCGCAGGTATTTTTCTATGAATGCTGTCCTTTGGTCTTTTGCCCTTGCATTTGAATAATCTTTTGTTCTTTCTTAAATTTAAAGCTCCTTGTGGGTATGAAATTACCTAATTCGCAGTTCAGCGTTCACTATGTTACATGAAGAATAATCAACATGGCTGTCTGGTGCGAGTCTGAAATTGCTTTCTGCCTGTTGTGTTCTCTGATCCAAGGAAGTTAAGTGTATATAAGTGACCAAGTATTGTTTTGTACTCTCAGCCAGGCATCATCCCTGGGCTCAGAGCTTCTGAAGTGATATAGTGTATACTCACCCCCCCCTCCATTTGCCAGTACAAAAATGAGGAAAAAACAGCAGGCAAGAGAATATCTGTAAATTTGTCTGGTCACGCCTTCTCTTCCATGGTGTTTGTGAGAATCCTCTCCTATTGACAGGTATGTGCTTTAATAATTTCTAACTCCCAGATAAAAATAGCAAAATATGGCATTATTTACACTTTTGTTGAAATTAATTGCTTCAATACATTCACTCTTGTAAAAGCTCTTAATTTTAGCAGATTAGGAAATGGCTCCATTGGTGATTTACCAGGCTATCATGAGAACCTGAGTTCAATCTCCAGAACCCACAAGAAATGGCAACTGTGCTGGCGCACTCTCGTAACATCAACCATGTGGTGCACTCTCGTAACCCTACTGCTGGGGAGGTGGAGACAGGCGGATTGGGATCACTTGTCACCCTGGTTAGTCTCAAATCCCTGTCAGAAATCCTGTCTCAAAAAAAAAAAAATAAGGAGAAAGGCACCTGAGGAATGATGGTTGAGCTTGACCTCTCCTCGCATACCACACACACATACCCTGGTTCGTCCCCACGTCCCCACATACAGAGAAGGAGTTTTTCGTCTTAATTCTTACTTTATGTTATGACATCAGTGTCTCTATTTTATCATAAGAGATTTTAGGGACTAGTCATGAGGTAAGAATGTTATGCGTAAGGGGTGAGCAAAATGTTCTCCATGGCTCTAAAAGCATGTGACTTTAATTCTAGTAATATAGACCCAAAATGTGAAATTGTTTCAGTTGTTCTGTGGGGTGATTTTCTTAGTAAGAGACTAGCAGAGTATTTTCCTTCATACAAAGACTCCTGTGTCCAGATTCACAGACAGTATCTTGAAATTACTGTCATGCACATGTCCCATCATCCTCCCCTAAGAACAAAGGTATGCCTTTACACAGCCTCCTTTTTTGGTTTAATCTGGAATGTAATTCATGATTACGTGAGCGATCATTTTAGTTACTTCCTGTACCCCAAACACTTGACTGACACTGCTTCAAGAACAGGGAATAGTTATCATATAGGATTCAAGTAAGGAGCAATAATAATAAGGTGGGTGGGTGGGATCATTAACCCTAAATCATAATGTAGGTGCCAGTGTCCAGAAAAGAAAATTAAAAAAACAAAAACATGTTTACTAACAAATAGGTTCCTTTTTCTTTACCTGAGTCACTGAGATGTATCTGAGAATAATTTGCAAGGCAAGCATTGGCAGTCATTCCTTTGTCTTTTAAGTGTTATATTTAACTGAAGTATAATTGACATATAACAAACTGGATATATTTAACCACATATATTATTAACATATATTCATTAATCTATTGCTATACTCAATATTCCAATGAATGAATTCATTTCCCTCACAAGTGTCCTCATCCTCCTTTGCTTCCTTCCCTCTGATCTGATTTAATAAATTATTTTTTTTAATTTTGCTTAACAAATTAATTTTTATTTTCTTGAATTTTACCCAAGAATCTATAGTATATACTTTTTATTTTGACTTATTTTTCTCCTGAGATCCATCTGTGTAATCGCATATTCCACTACTAGGTTTGCTTTTATTACTAACTGGTCTTCTAATGTAAGGGTATGATACCCTAGGGGCCTCTTCCATGTGCTAGTTGCTGTAGTAGATGCTGGAACACACAGTCACTAAAGCTGACTCTTGCAGAGCTTACCTGGTATCTACTAGAAAGGCATTTGAAACAAATAGCTTGAGGATTATGATTGTTTGTGGTTTGCTTGTGACATACACCTTATAGACTCAAATGCTGGCACACTTTTTCGCTGATGATGATTCTGTTTAGGAAGTGGGTCACTGTGGGAGAACCTTGAGGTCTTATGGCCTGGCCACACTTCCTGTCTACTTTGCGCTTCCCAAGTACAGACACAGTGTGACCAGCTGCCTCGCGTCCCTGCTACCATCCGTTCCCTACACTATTCTCACAGTGGAATCCCCTCGACTTGTAAGCCAAACAAAACTTTCCAACCTAAGATGCTTCTTCTCAAGTATCTGGTCACAATAATAAGAAAACTAACAATGAAAAAGCTTAATCCACAATGCAAGGAATTATAGGAAATTAAAAACCTTATCAAAACCACGTCAGATTTGAGGCTTCAGAAGGCTTCTCAGAGGAACTTATGCTTGAGGTGGGTTTGATACCCAAGGAGGAATTACAGGATGAGGTCAAGGAGCTTTTACTGGTTCAGAAGGAAGGTAAGTGGTAGACAGATCCAATGTGAAATACCATCCATGCTGACTAAGAACCTTAAATTATAGCTTAATATTTTTAGATTTATTTATGTGTTATGTGTGCTTTGCCTATATGCATGCATATATGTATGTATGTGCTGGGAGGATCAAATTTTCATATCTGTTTTTCTATGGCAAGTAAATTTACCCCTTGATGCATTATAGGTGAGAGATTACAGTGGAAAAGAAAAATTTCGGGAAAGACTTACAATCTTAGCTTCTTAACTTGATTTGTCTTAGAAAAAACATGGATATAATCTCAGAAATAAAAAAAAAATAAAAGGAACCATTAATTAAAAAAGAAGATTCCTATATTTGATGTTAAATGACCAGGTAAATAGGAAGTAGATTTAAGAATAAGAGTAGGATTAGGGAAGAAAGATGCCGTGTTCATTTGAATATCTGAGTTCAAATTGAGGTGGTAAGAGAAATACAGGAATCAGATGGCTAAATGTATGGCTTTATACTAAATAGGCATCTAAAGATAAAAACAGACATTTCCTCATATTTAAATGTTTGCAAGAGGCAAAAGACTGATAATGAAGTACATAAAACGGCCTCAAATGAAGCTCTTAGAGTAGCTGTCTTTGTGGGAGAATTAGCTCAATTAGTGTATATTTATTTGTACTCCTTCATTTATAGGTTCTTGAAGTAAGATCTGAGAAGGGGTGCCTTTAACTTGCAGTCAGTGCTTCCAACAGGAAAGGGGTCTCAAAACTAATTCATTATTTGCAAACTGAGGAATAAGTGACTTTGGGTCTATAATTAGAATCTGTGAAATCGCTCTGCATGGACTATTAAACTATTATAATAATTGATGTGGGAGTGTCATGATTTAGATTTATTAACAATACATAGACTGACCTATAGAAATTAATAGGCAGGAGCATCAGTTTTCTGAAAGAAACACATTAAGCAGGGAAGTGATTCCCCATTTCAGACCTAGTAATGCTATTTTGGCAGAATTCATGAGGTTAAATACACAGTAAATAAACAGTCAGCCCAAACAAGGAGCATCCATTTCCCCATTTTTACACATCACTGGAAATTTAGCAGGTGACAAACTGGTACGTTTTTTGCTTAAGAGATTACCAGTCCCCTTTCTCTTACCAGCACACCCACAAAACTGGACAAGCCTTCCTGGCCTATGTTAAATCTAAAGACTCTTCATATTGTTCTACCTTCAAACTTGATTAGCATGAGGCAAGTGACTGTGAGGACCTCAGGAAAAGGTAGTGAATGATCCATCTTTTTTTTTTTTTTTCCTCAACTAAATCAAGTTAGGAAGCTAAGATTGACACAACTTCTCGTAGGGAAAGGCTTCCTGTAACTTCTGTCCTCTGCAACCTCTCCCCCACAATGCATCAAGGGGTAACCTTTACTTGCCATAGAAAAACAGACTGTAAATTTGATCCTCCCAGCTTGTTGATACGTTTTTGAAGCTGGCAAACAAACAGACTGCAGGACGCGGAATTTTTTGCTTCCACCGCCACATAGCTAGCTGGAAGCTGAGTTGAGGACATAGGAAACTGTCTATTCTGATTTCCAAAAACAGCAAAATTATTAAGTTATGTGGAGAAGGAAAGTTTTTATATTTGATATCATATCGTTGTTTCCAAAACACTCCCCATTTCTTCTAAGTGGAGAACTCTACAAATGACATAAAAACAATAAAGTTAACTTACTAAATGATGTCTAACAATTTGCAAAGGAAATTTTTAGATTCTTATTTTCTAAAGTTTCTTTAAGAGAAAGAAAGAAAGAAAGAAAGAAAGAAAGAAAGAAAGAAAGAAAGAAAGAAAGAAAGAAAGAAAGAAAGAAAGAAAGAAAGAAGGAAAGAAAACAATAGTGTAGTTTGGGATCCAGGGGAATTTTCCTGACATTTTATCAAAATATTGATTAGATACCTCTTAAGAAATTTTAATATTAAAAAAATTCTTCTAATGAAGATGGTTAACTTTGAGGAAAGCATTTTTCATCATACAAGATCAAAAAGAATATTAATACTTTCAATTAACCCGATTCCCTCCCTCCCTCTCTCTCTCTCTCTCTCTGTCTGTCTCTCTCTCTCTCTCTCTCTGTGTAGGCAGTATATGCACACATGAATGTGAGTGTGTACGGCCCTGCACATGTATAGAGGCCAGAGAAAAACAGAGGCTGTCTGCTCTGTCACTCTTCGCTTTATTCCCTGAGGCAGGGTCTCTCACCGAATCTCAAGCTCTTCAGTTCAGCTAAGCTAGCTAGCCTGAGAGTTCCAAGGATTCTCCTGTGTCTGCACCCCCAGCACTGGGGTTACAAGCGCCTGTGACTGTGGGGGTCATGTTTGCACAGCACTCACTCTTTGCACAAAGCCACGTGACCAGCCCATCTGTGAACTTAAAAAAAAAAAACTCATAAAAGTGTGGTTTATGCAATGATTATATAAACCAAATGTGTGAATTTTTATAACAATATGCTATGCTACTCACGCTACCATTTCCTCTTTTGCATATTTTCTCCTAACATGCCGGAGCCTACATTCTGTAACACCTAGTCAGGTCTTTTTCATAATATAATAATCTCCTCTCAGTCACCTCTACTTGTTTACCCCTGAAAATCTAAATTTGATGATTTCAGAATTGAAAATTCTCCATCAACCAAACACTGCTCTTCTAACTCCTTATTTCAGGAAAACTTAGGAACTAGCTTCCAAGGGCTTGGTCTCTGGGGGAACCCTCCACAATTCCACCAATTCCTCCACACAGCTAGTCACAGATACATCTCGAGTTTTCCTTTCCTACCTTCTCAACATGGATTCACCTTTAAAACACATCCATCTGCTATTTCCACCTTAACATGCATCCACTTTCTACTCCCTCTAGGTTCCTCTTAGGTTCTGTATGCAAATGCCATATCTCTCCTCTTGTTCTCTTCTCTGACATAGGAAGGGCAAAATTTGAGGCTGCATAGTGAAAAATGTCCTTCTCATCTGTCTTAAGAAGTGATGTCTGAGGTTTTTGTCTTTGAGATTAGGAAAAACCTCCAAAGCTTAAATGTTAAAGTATTTGATCAGCATCCATTTCCTTCTGAGGAAAATGAGAAATAGTTCTCGACTGGCATTTCTTAAACCGTAATCCAGTTGAAAAGCCTTGTCTTTTACTATAGAAGTGACCAACATGTCTAAAACACTCTTTGCAGTTTTCAGTTGCCGTGTTCCATGCTCCCTTTGCCCCGCAGCACACAGTGTCTAAACTGTCCAGACATCTTAGAGCATTTGGTTTTAAAGCCTCTTTGCTATGGAGTTCCCAAAGACTGTTTGCAAACATGATGTCATGCGATTCTAAAATTTGTCAGCATTTTCCTGTGTCTGAAGCTACTTTGAGAAGAACAGCTACACAGCCATTGTCTCATCTGAGGATTGCTAAAGAATGTGGAAAGTATATACTGCGATATGGGGGTGGAAAGTGACTGCAGTAATAAAGGAAAGACTTCCGGCATCACTGTGACAGAATTGATGGATCCTACAATTTGTCTATAACCATTTTCTTTAATTTATTTCTCATTGTTTAGAGGATCTGTGAAGGCATGAAAAGTCACTCTACTGTGGGAAACAAAACCTTTACTAAAAGCTCAGTGAGGAGTGTGTTTCATGGAGAACCACAAAGTCATGACAGGAGCTCAGCTACGAAAAAAGCCTGAGACGGTCAGAGACTAAAAGTAATGAGCTGAATTCCCCAATGTCTCAAGCAGCTTCCACCCCAGGGTAACGAAAACAAGAACTCATGTTTGTTTGTTTTGGAGTCTCCATTTGGACCTGGAAGGTCAGCCTGTAAACAGCCAAGCTATTGTTCACCATCATCCATCCTGATCGCTGTCCAGCACCTGACTAGGACTTGGGGAAGCCTGGGTTCTCTATCTGATTCTCTGATCAACTCACACTGGGGTTTGGGAAGATTCACTATTTCTTTACTCTAGAGCATCTGAGAAATGATCTTCTCCCTCTGGACAACAGAGCACTTCCAGAGATCATGGTGTACAGAGCCCTACAACCATAATGTCCTCTGAAGCTTAGAAATATGCTCAGGCTGGTCAAGCTGATGCTTATCTTATCTTATCTTATTTTATTTTTTGAGACTAGATATCACTATATCACACAGACTGGCCACAGAGTCTTGGGTTCAAGCCATCCTCCTGCTTCAGCCTTCTGAGGAGCTGGGACTGTAGGTGTGTGTCACTGCACCCAGCCATGCTTTTACTTTCAGTACTTAGGGGCAACAATTATCATCTTGCTAAGGGATTATTTCTGCCAGAATCTACTCTAAGTTTTAGATAAATTAATTTTTATAATCATAGAGACATTATTAGAAAAGTATACTATGGTCTTCATTTACAAATGAAGTAACAAGCCTGGTAGTGGCTCACGCCTTTAATCCCAGTACTCAGGAGGTAGAGGCATGTGGATCTCTGTGAGTTTGAGGCCAGTCTGGTCTACACAGTGAGTTCTAGGACAATCAGAGTTACAACAGAGAAACCTCATCTCAGAACTACCGTCCTCCACAAAAGTAAATAACAACAAAAAAGTCAAATGAAATGACAAAATCATAAACAAGTAACTTGCCCCAAGTTGTATAGCGGAGGAGTGGCAGAGCTAGAGCTCATACCCTGCTGTAATGCTACCTGTCCATGTTGGTTTTTACCTTATACCAGATCTACTGTTATGGGGGGCAGAGGAGTGAGGGGAAACTGGACCATATATACTCGTTCTTGCCTATTTGGTAAGAATAACCAGATTTCAGATTTTGTTCACACAATCAGGGAATATAGCTATATTAAATTTACATTCCTCCACCTCAAAGAAGAACAAGGTTGCTCTATAAGATGCAGGTATTTAGGCAGAGAAAGAGTTAGACACCTTAAAGGTGGCATTTTAAAATTTTAAAACTGAATTTTCTATCCCTTGATATGTATGTTTGTAGAATAAAAGAAGATTCAAATATGTTAAATATTAATTCCTATCATCATTTTTAAGAGTTGGACTTCTGGTCAATTCCTAAACTTTCTCTACTAACACTTAGTGATAAATACCAAGGGCCAATAAGATGACAGCTTGTAAAGTCAAGTCTATTTAAGAGCATTCTCTGATGAAGGTTTCATGATGTCAATATTGGATTGATTTCTGAAAGCTCATATTCACTCATGACTGCTCTCTGCTCTTAGCTCTTACTGCTTTCTCTCCACCACTGAACAGATATTCTATCATCAGACTATAAAACAGAGGGGATTTCAGGTCCCAATAGAGAGACAAAACAATTGAAGAACAGTGGGCTGCCAAAAGTAACTGCAAATGTTGATCTGTTTCCCCTGCGTGCAGAGTCTCTGGTTTCTACTCTTTGTAGATCCTCTGGGTCTGACTTCCATAGGAGCCACACAAAAGAGTGGTCTCCAGAACATTTGGCTTTACTAAGGAGCTTGTTCTAAGATGTCACAGTACAAAAGCCTCTAAGCAACTGCTCCACAGCACTAATCACAAAGAAATCTCTCCTGCAGGAACTGTGAAATAACTTGACCAGCATCTCTCTTCCAAGACCTCAAAAGCTTTTGAAAGCCACAGATGAGTCAGAGTTTGAGGGACAGACACTGAAGCTAAGATATCACACACTGCTGGGGTTATATTAACACCAAACCTATGGGGAAACCAATCCACAAGAGTTTTAAGAGTCCACTGCAGACCGGAGGAAGCAAGGTCTCCATGTCAAGTTCAGAGCCTTGGAATAAGCTAATAAAACAGCTTTCCAGGGTGAGGAGGACATGTCTGCAATGTGCATTTTGTACACTAACACAGGGTTTACCAGTGCAAACAACTGATGTGCAGCTGGAACAACGTTGGAAATATGGGAGTAATAAGTGAAACACGACCTAAGTGGCAGTGCAGTGAAGGGCAGAGCACGGTCCATTGCTGGAACCTTGCTAACAGGCAAATGCAGGAGGCTCAGGGTCTCACCAAACCCAGATGGTAATGCAAAATAAACCAGTGGAGGCTGAGTAATTATTTATCAAGCAGTACAATCACTCCAGAAACAGAAAATATGCAACATAACAAGAAGTATTAAATCATTCCCAGCAGAGTTTTGAAATGGAGCGGTAGAGAAGTTCACATTGATTAAAAAACAAAATGCAATATTGGGGCTTTTGATTTGGTTTGCTCTTAGGAAACAGAAGTGTGTTGTTGATATCCATTTGTGGGGGGAAAGGCAAAACTTTCTTGAATTTCATGCAAAGTACACGAGACTTTCAGTGCCAGACTCCAAGTAATCGTTATCAGGTTGGGTTGGGTAAAGCAGCACAAACAAATTTATAGCGCAGAACTACAGGTGTCAGATTAATAACAATATTTAAAGAAATATGCACATATACAGTCTAGTCATATTTTAGGGAAAAATTAAAATATGAAAAAAAACCATCATAATTAACTAACAAATGTCTTTGTATTTTAGACAGAAAAATAGTCTTAAAAAAAACTCTCCACAGAGCCATTCAGAGAAAATTTTTCCAATGTTTATGATGCTTGTATACTTATTTAGACTTCTTAAGAATGACCACTACTTCTATTCTTCCCTCAATATATATATCTGAAACAAAGCCAAGGAAAATTTTCTGGGAAAAATGTTGTCTCCTGAGAATCCAAGAAAACAGTAACACATTTAGTTTTTATAAGATTAAGGTAAACCATACAAATGCTTATTTCTCCCAGCGGCCATCCCATTTATCATGTCCTAACCACCAATTTCTAGTAGCATAAACATAGAAACGGGGCCATGCTTCTCACTCAACTCCTACCTAAGGCGCTAAGGCTACCAATGTGGCTGAAGAAAGAAAGAGGTGATAGCAAATCACTACATCTTGGCTTTGTAATGTGAAAAAAAATATTTTTGCACTACTAAAATAGATCTGTCATCCATCAGACTGAAATATGCAGCTATCCAATATGGCAGGCCTATGACAACCAACAGTTAGGAGATAGCTATGCCACCATTGTTTGTAAAAAGGTCCAAAGTTAGTCTGACACTAAAGGAAAGCCCTCCTCTGGATGCTCCAGTTTCTACTTCCTCATGTGTCTAAAGTGAGTGGACATAGTCTTGGTTCTTGAGGACATCAATGGAACTAATGTATGGTGAGCAGTCAAGTGGAGAGAGCTTAGGATCCAGTCACTCAGAACAATAATGAGAGGACAAAGAACCAGTTTTGTGAAAGTAGGCTTAACTTCTAATGAAGAGTCTCACTGCGTGATCATGAACTAGCTTTTCCCTACCCTGACTTGCTTGTGGAGAATAGTTTCTATTTTTGCTGAACCAACTCTTTTCCTTCCACAAGGTTAGGGTTAAGGCCACTTTACTTTTATTTACACAGAAGATTGGGAAGAAACCAAGGCTAAGGACTTCAATTGAATATAATCCAGGAATACCAAGGTTTCAATGTGTAATGTCCAAAAAAAGAAAATGTTGAACTAAAAAAGACTGAGACTCATCACAGTTGAATAGCATCCCAAAGAAGTATTAAAGAATAACTTAAAAGTTCACACTTCAGAATACGTAGAATATTCACAAAAGCCACACATTTGAGCCACACATATAATTTCTAATTTTCTAGTGCCCACATTTCTAAGCGAACAGAAAGACATAATATTTACTTTAATAATGCATTTTATTAAATCTAAAATATTATATTATTTCAGCAAACAATCTATAAGATTTATAAATGAAACATTTTATTAGTTTTTACTTCAAAATTTAATTATTTTCTACATTGAGGGCACAACTCAATTTGGATTTGAACAAACAAAAATTCCAATGTCTAATATCCAGATGCAGTTACTATACTGGGGAGCAGTTATAGACTTCAACAGATACATGTGAGACTGTAAACATCGAAATACTACATACAATTCTTCATGCGTCTTAGTAGCACGGGTTGGCTGGCATATGAAGTAATTGAGGCAATGACGACTTCCAAGAAGCGCTGAGCAAGACTGTTTGTCTATAGTGTGAACTTTGTTCAAAGTGATTTACAATAGTATAAACATGCTATTATTTAAATTAAGATTTTTAAATATCACATCCACATCCTGTGTGGGGTGCACGCATACATACACACAAGCATGATAACACAAATTACTGCGCATTGCTTCACAATGCAGATTCTTTTTCAGAAACCTTTCATTAGGTGAGTGATTCTATCTTTCTGTCTTCATGTGAATGAATGCATAACATTGCATAAGCCAGGTATGGTGCTGAATGCCTTTATTCCCAGGACTCAGGAAGCAGAAGCAAGTGGGTATCTGTGAGTTCGAGTCCAGGAGGGTCTACATAGTGAGCTCTAGGACATCCAGGACTATATAGACAGTCCCTGTCTCAACACACACACACACACACACACACACACACACACACACACACACACAGCTACAACTTCCTTAAGCAGTATAATCTCTCCCAGGAACACTGCTGTGCATGTGACCTGTCATTGACAGAAGCATTGTTATGGGGTACACAATGGTTTATATTGGTGTGCTTATGAAGTGCACATACAGAATTTGGCTGTAGCAAAACAAACTGTGTAGCAGTGAAAAAAAACACCAGTTTTCATAGGAATTCATGCATCTTTTATCTGTTATGTATATACTGAGTAACTGAACAGGGCAACCCATGTAATTGTTTAGGTATGCATCACATAGAGCTAAGCATTTTTTGGCACTGCATGAATACTGCCACCCAAAATGGCAATTGGGGTTGAAAGCCAGTTCTGTCTCTGCTTAGCAAGCATCATTCTCTAAGACATCAGCCATACTTGAGGAACATCTGTATTTGAATACCCTGAAATAAGCAAAGCCATTCATTCCGCCAAACCTGAGAAGGCCAGAATCCCATGAGGGTAGCTGCTACTTAGAAAATGTCACCTGATAGGAGCTTTGGATTTTGTCCAGTGAAAACTATCAAACCACTGTGACCAAGTAAGTGGGGAAACCATGAATAAAGTACTCATCTCCTTCTATGTGTATGATCAACTGTCAGTCCCTGACTAATGGAAGTAAACTGGAAGCTCAAAGGCTGGAGAGCAAAGCAAGTACAGATACTAGCCCCCCTCCCCAACTGCCATGGCTCGATGAGAAGGCTTGATGAGAGTGAAGGTGAGTCTGCGGGGTCCCAGCACATTTTGAGAAACACAGCATTTGAGGTAGGCTCCATATTATCCATGCTTGGCTCTTAAGTTCAACCTTAACATAAATTAAGCACAAAAGAGATTCTGCCACGTTCAAAAGATAAGTTGTGTACACAGTAAATTTTATTTTTTAACCAAAAAATTTTATCATACAATGGATGATATCCTACCATACCCTCCTCTTTCCTACCTACTTCATTTTGTCTTCTTTCCCTTTCTCTCAACAAAAACACACACAGAAAAAAAATCAAAGTAAGCAAAAGGTGAATGAGACAAAAAATATCAAAACGAAATGTCCACAAAAATACCATTGAGTTCCTTTTGTGTTGGCCAACTACTCCTGGGCATGGGACCTGTCCAGTAGAGTGGTTAATACACCCAGGAGAGGGAACTGGATTTCCCTTTGTCAGCCCATACCAATTGAAAATACCTTCTTGGTTAGGGGTGGCACCTCACACCTGCTCCCTCCTCCCAGTTCTGGCACTCTGTCTGGCTAGAACTTACACAGATCTTATTCAAGCTGCCACAGAGTTCACATGTGTCTCTGTTAACATGATAAAAGCTGAATCCACAGCGGTAATTTAAAGTATTTAAAGAGAGAAATAGTTTTGATCATATTATCACAATGTGACATTGAGATAACATTGTAAGACATTAAAAAGTTGATAGTGTGAACTTTAGGCTAATGGTTCCAACCTGGCTGCATGCTGGGCAATCTTAGGATCATTTTAAAACAATAGATTCCTGACTCACCCCTCTCCATTGTTAGCTTTGGTTCTTGAGGAAGGGGAACTGGAACTTATGAGAAAAAATGTTAAGACAAATATTTTAAAATTTCCCTTTCAAACTTTCCATATCTTGAGTCTTTAACAAGAGTTTTAGTTCATGTTTAACTTGTGCCAATATCCAAGTGAAACATTTTTGTTCAAATCTCTAAAGTCAATCAGCAAAAATAAAAAAGTAACTTCTTAAACATGTGCATACTTGCCCTTCTATGATCTAACCAGATTTTGACAGATTCACTAAGGATAATTACACGGAATAAGCTGTGTGCAATATATGTTACTACTTTGTGTTGAAACAGAGTTTTTAAAATATTCTTTGCATCCAAGCAAAAATAAATGACTTTTTAGTGGAAATAAAATAAATCACGAGGTAGCTGTTGTAAAACAGAGTCCTCTGAGCAAAAATCATTTGCTACCTTCATCAGAGCTGCTGTAGTTGCTTATAAAGGACCATTAGTCTCAGGCCTGTAGAATGTTGACATTATCTTGGAGAAAAAGGGTTTGGAAGGTCACTGGACCCTCCCCTGATATTCAAGCCACTCCTCCTGAATCTTCCAGAAATGTGTATGTAAATATCCACTAATTTCACATGGCCTGAAGTCCCTCGCAGAGCTCTAGTAATACACTGGGGAAGGCTAACTGAAAGGGGACTCTACACAGCTATGGGAAAGTTGTCATCCATGCAGGGGAGAAACTTTTCAGTGCTGTGCTGCTTAGGATCACCCATATTCCTGTAAGCACCCCTAACTTAGGCTCTGTAAGTAAGCCCAATGAATCCATTGGTTTCTCAGATTAACTTTGGTGGGATTGAAATTTGGTTTGTTGTTGGGTACTTGTAAGGAGAGGGTAGAAGTGTTTGCATCTTCCCAGAGAAGGAATTCTCACAGCAACAGTGATGGCTTATCTTCCATGAAAATGAAGTGACACATTCATAATATTCAAGAAAAGGAAAAGAGAGTCAAACATTTTGTACAAAGTCTAAACTAACTCCAATATGAAAGGCACCAACTTGCTATTTTTGATACCTAATAATTAAGAAACTATTATTTCCATGTGCTCTTCCAGAGGAGACTCCTAGAGGACACATTTCATGAAATCAAATGACTAGAAGGTTAATGTAGATGTGTTAAATGACATGCAAAGACTATAAATTTTGTTGATATGGTTATCACAACCAATTTTATTGAGAAAATGGGTAAAATATATGCAAAATACTTTTATTAACTACTTTCATATTTTCTTAAAATGGTGTGTCTCAGGGCCTGGAAAGATGACTCAATAGGTAACAGCTTGCTATGCAAGCAGGAGAGTCTGAGTTCAGATCTCCAACAGTAACATAAAAAGCTGAGTGTGGCAGTATCCATTGTCACAGCACTAGAAAGCAGAGACAGCAGAATCCTAGGAACTGCTGGACAGGTAGGCTAGCCAATTGTCCCTGTCTCAAAAAATAAGGTGGGAATGAATGGAAGACACCCAACACTAACCTCCAGATATGGATACACACACATATTTATGTAAGCTTGTGTGTGTGTGTGTGTGTGTGTGTGTGTGTGTGTGTGTGTGTGTGTGTGTGTGTGTGTATTCAAGCACATACACACACTATTTTTCTTTCTAAAAGGTGACTCCTTGGATAAATGGCTAACTCTAGGTTTATGGAAGAAATAGCAAGATAAAACCCAAAATATTTTATCAAATAAAAAAGAAGTCAAATTCTATCAAGGTCATTTCAAAGAGTCAGAGGCCAATGAAGGGTCTCATACATTAGGCAAAGATAGGAGAATACAGTAGCAATTAAAATAAGAGATAAAGAGAATTGAAGCACATCAATATACTAAGATCCATGAATTAGTAATAATTTTTGGGTCACTGTAAGGTATGATGACTATAGATACCCACAAATTCTCTGCTATTGAGACATGAAGCCTATTTCTATTTCCCCTTAATATGAGTTAGTTTGTTACCATTCGAGTAACAACATGTAGAGACAGTAGCATCTTCTGAGTGGGGTGCTGGACATGGAACCTATGATATTGCAAATAGTCCTCTACCACGGAGCTAATCTCAAAGTCTGCTATACAGCATCCTAAGCAGTTTCCAAATTCATTTTTCTTGGAATGTTTTCTCTGGGAAACCTGAGCAGCTCTTCTTAGGTAGTTCTAATTGACAGTCCTATCTGAGGATTTCTCAAATTCGTGCACTGCTGACCACAACTGATACTGTGTGGAGCAAAAGAATTACCCAACTGAGCCCTTCTTAACTTACAAAGCCATACCATGTAATAAGATGTTTCCTTGCTGCAAGCCACTGAATTTAAAATTATTGTACATAAAGAGATCTGGAAGAAAATTTTGTGCCTGGCAATAATGTCCATTAGTAACAAAATCCTAAAAGGCATTGCATTGGCTTTAATGTAGGTGGTAGACAGAAGCTGGAAGATCATCAAGGAGACTAACAATGACAGCTGAACGGCTCTGGCCACAGCTTGAACTCTGATGACATGTGAGGAAGCTTCTCTGTATGTCCCCCTATCATGTCTCTGCACAACAGATTATATTCTCTAAAACCATGAACCAAAATACATTCTTCATAAGTTGTCAGGTGTTATGGTCACCAGGAAGGAAAAGTGACCAGCACAGATATCAACCCTGAGAGCAAGGTTATTCTGACAAACATGACCATGGGATTAGTAGGCCTTTGGAACTAGCTTGAAAAAAAAAAAAAAGACAACATTGAACAGTTTGGAACTGTAGCTGGAGAAGCCCTGCAATGCTATAACCAGGGCTCAATGGGCCACTCTTGCTGTGCCATTTAATGGCTTTAGTGGCACTAGTTTTTGTAACAATTGTAGATGCTTCATCTTTACTTGCCTCTCCCATAATTTTAAATGAGTTCACACTCACTCCCAAGATGCACATCTTTCAAATCTTTTTGTTTTGCTTTTTCTATTCAATTCTCATTGTGAAGTTCAATAAAAAGCAATGAGCAATCTCCATTGCATAGCCTGAATGCTATGCTGTCTCAAAATTTCCTCTACTAATCAATTAGTCCATTACTCTTTTTTAGCTTTACTCAGGCTTTCAGAACACTGATAAAGCATAGCCTGATTTTTTGCCAGAATATTAACATGAATGGTTTCTAATCCAATTCCAAAGAGTACTTGTTCCCATCTGAAATCTCATGAATAGACTTTACTGTCTCTGTGTCTTTGAGCATTCTGGTCTTCTAAAATCCCACCAGAACCACTAAGAGTACAGGCAGAAGCCAGGGGCTAGTATAACCTTTCAAAGATAACCCTTAGTTACCTAATTCCATAGGTAAGGCCAATTTAATTAAGGCTCCAATGACTCCCATGATTTTACCATGGCAAGAAAACAAGCATTCAAACATAGGAACCTACTGGAGACATGTCAAACCCAAAACATCATAGTAATATATAAATAGCTTTTGACAGGGAGCAGCTTGAAGCAGATTATGTGCAGCCACGTCTCCCATGAAATGGTGGAATATTATTCCTTTATCTTGAATTTTGGCAAGACTTCTAGACTCAGTGGCTTGCTTGACCAAAGAATGAAGCAGAAGAACTTCTTGGAACCTCTTCAGATTTGGAAATGTATTTATGAATCTTACAGCATCCTTCCAGATAGGCCTGAGCTGGCATGCATGGAAGTCCAGCTACTCTGAGATCTCTACTTTCCAAAGCAAGCTGTAGGCTTTCTAGGAGACAGTCTAACTGACCCCAATCTCTCAAGACCACCCCCCCAACAAAGGAGCCAGATGTTGTGAATCCACAATGCAAATTGAGAACAAAAATTTCCATCCTACTTTGTTCTTTAAAAGATGATATACAGGCCCAAGAGAAGAGATTGAAGTTTTGTAAGGATTATAAATTCATTAAAATAATATACTGATCCTACTTATCCCTGAGAAGATACAATCACACACATTTCCATATTTATAAAGCTTCACATCTACGATTCAACTCACCCTTTCCCACCAGGTTTGCACGTGATGGGCCCAACAGTTTTCTTCCTTGCGTTCTGGCCACCCTGCTGTGCGCTGACCTCCAGTTATACACAGACTTGGAGTCTGCAGCCGAGTCAACACTGAAGGATAATTTATTTTCACACACGAGGGGCAAGCACTCATCCATATCCATCACACCTTTCCAAACCATCAGGCTTTTCTTTCTCTCATACAAACTTCCGAAAATCTTTATCTGGACATGGTAGTGACTGCAGCTTAGATCCAGTGAGACTAGAAACCCTCCACAATCTTCTCATTCTCTGCCCTGGGAACATTAGATAAATTAGCACACACTGAGAATTGGAGTTTGTTCTTTAAACTCCCTCATAAAAGAAAGCTAAAGATCATTTTTTTATAAGATTTAACAAGCTTTAACCATTTTTATTTGCAATAAATAACGCTCATTTCTGTCATTGCATCTAAAAGAATGCAGCGCCAGTTTCTTCCTTGGATTTGGACCTGCGCATAAATGTGTGCGCATGGCTGCGGCAACCTCTCTCTAGTCATGGGGTCTCTATGTTTAGCTTTTACAATGTTGAACTGCTGTCATTTCATTTCTTTGAAACAATGCTTTTGCCTTTTATCTGTGACACAATGGCAGCTGGGACCTAAGACAGTGTTCCAGGTGGGCCTTGAATTTCTTGTCACTTACATGATATTTTAATCCTCTGACAGATGAATTTTAGATGTGCTAAATTTTAACTGGAATATTTAGATGCTGAACTACCAAAAATACACATCATTGCGATTGTAGGGTTGTCCCCTTTTCTTAATGTTTTTCTAACTTCCTTTTCATATACTCATCCAAATAGTAACTGGATCAAAAACTGTGTGAAATACTCCCAGTTAAATCAACAGGCATTCATCAAAACTAAGAGAAAACACAGAAATTCTTTAAAAATAAACGTTTATAGCCTTGATTACTTCTGCTTGATATTTAGATATAAATGAAAGTAAACCAATCTTACTCTAACTTTTACCCTATTGATGAACTACTCTGCTACTTTGTGTGTGTGGTGTATGTGTGTGGCTATGTACATGTGTGTACAGGTGTGGCAGATGCATGTACATTACTTGTGTGTGCATTTGTGTGGAGACCAGAGGCTGACATCGAATCCCTTCTTCTGTCATACTCTATCATGTGATTGAGACAGCATTCACCAGTGAATCTGGAGCTCAGCCATTTGGCTAGCTCTAGGTAACCAGCCATCTCTTCCTTCTCAGTGCTGGCTTTATGTACATGCCTGAGATCCAAGCTTAGGTCCTCATACTTGCACAAGAATTTTACCAACTAATCCATTTTTTTAGTCTTTCGATGTTGCCACTTTATTTTAACTCATGATTTTCATTCAAGTAAAAGTTTTATTTCGGAAAAAATATTTTATTCCCTTGTTTTTAGATCTATCCTATGAGTACAGCTTCCTTTTAGCATTTGGGCACACTTGAATTCAGAAATATCTGCAAATTTAGATATTGGTAAAATAACATCTAGAACCCCAATGCCCATCATGGTTACATAAATAAATCTTTAGCCCAAACCCGACAGTGCCCAGAATGGTTTACAATTTCATCATCGGTGTATAATGAAAAAAAAACCTGTATAACAGCTTTCTACCGACACAAAAATGATCACACCCATACAATTGTCCAATTAGAATATGTTCCTTAATTTAATGAAAATGAATCCTTACCATACCCAAACTTATGAGACACAATGAAAGTGGTGCTAAGAGGAAAATTAATAACACAAAGTGCCTACCAAAAAAGAGTAGAAAGATCAAATATTAGCAAATTAACAGCACATCTGAAAGCTCTAGAAGTAAGCACACCCAAGAGGAGTAGACAGCAAGAAATATTTAAAAGGACTAAAATCAATAAAATAGAAACAAAGAAGACAATCCACAGAATCAATGAAACAACAGTTGGTTCTCTGAGAAAATCAACAATATAGGCAAACCCCTATCTAAACTAATTAAAAGACAGAAAGAGAATATCCAAATCAACAAAATAAAAAACAAAAGGGGATATAATTAGACAGCAAGGAAATACAAAGAATCATTAGGTCATAATTTAAAAGCCTATACTCCCAAAAAAATGGAAAATCTGAAAAAAATGGACAATTTCCTTGATAGATACCACCTAACAACTTTAAATCAAGATCAGACAAACAATGTAAACAGATCTATAAATCACAAGGAAATAGAAGCAGTCATTAAAAGTCTCCCCACAAAAAAAGCACAGGGCCAGATGGTTTTAATACAGAATTCTATCAGACATTCGAAGAAGAGTTAACACCAATACTACTCAAAGTATTCCACAAAATAGAAACAGAACCCAAAGTATACAATGATTCAACAAAGAAAGAAAATGACAGACCAATTTCTCTCATGGACACTTATGTAAAAATACTCAATAAAATACTCAAAAACCAAATCCAAGAACACATCAAGAAGATCATCCACCATGATCAAGTAGGCTCCATCCCAGAGATGCAGAAATGGCTCAACATACGAAAATCAACTAATGAGATCCACCCCATATAAACAAACTGAAAGAAAAAAGCCACATGATTATCCCACTAGATACTGAAAAAGGCTTTGACAAAATTCAACACCCTTTATGGTTAAAAGTCTTAGAAGGATTAGGGATATAAAGGGACATATCTAAACATAATAAATGCAATTTACAGCAAGTCCATAGCCAATATCAAATTAAATGAAGAGAAGTTCAAAGCAATTCCACTAAAATCAGGAATAAGACAAGGTTATCTCCTCTCCCCTTATCTATTAAATATAGTACTTGAAGTTCTAGCTAGAGAAATAAGACAACTAAAGGAAATCAAGGAGATACAAATTGGAAAAGAAGAAGTCAAAGTATCCTTATTTGCAGATATAAGATAGTATATATAAGCAAACAAAAATATTCTACCAGGGAACTCCTACAGTTGATAAACAACTTCAGCAAAGTAGCAGGCTACAAGATAAACTAAAAAAAATCAGTAGTCTTCCTATATACAAATGACAAATGGACTGAAAAAGAAATCGGGGAAACAGCTCACAATAGCCACAAATAACAAAATATCTTGGGGTGACTCTAACTAAGCAAGTGAAAGACTTATATGACAAAAACTTCAAGTCTGTGAAGAGAGAAATTGAAGAAGATCTCAAAAGATGGAACGATCTCCCATATACCTGGATTAGTAGGATCAATATAGAAAATGGCCATCTTACCAAAAGCAATCTATAGATTCAATGCAATTCCTATCAAAATTCCAACAGAATTCTTTACAGACATTGAAAAGACAATACTCAACCTCATAAGGAAAAACAAAAAACCTAGGATAGCCAAAATTATCCTGAAAAATAAAAAAAAAATCTCCTGGTGGTATCAGTATTCCTGATCTCAAGCTATACTAGAGTTACAGTAATAAAAGCCACATTGGTATTGGCATAAAAACAGACATGTTGATCAATGGAACCAAAAAGAAAGTCCACACATAAATAAACACACTTATGGACACCTGATGTTCAATAAAGAAGCCAGAAATATACAATGGAACAAAGAAAGCATCTCTAACAAATGGTGCTGATCAAATAGGATGTCTGCATGTAGAAGAATGCAAATAGATCTATATCTATCACCCTGTACAAAACTCAAGTCAAACTCGATCAAAGACCTCAACATAAAACCAGACACACTATATCTGATAGATGAGAAAGTGGGGAATAACCTTGAACACATTGGTAGAGGAGACAACTTCCTGAACAGAACACCAACAGCTCAGTCACTAAGATCAACAATTAATAAATGGTACCTCGGGAAATATAAAACAGAGTGCAGGTGAATTGAGGAAGGACAAGAAGGGGAGTGAAGGGAACCAGGAGGAGGAGAGGAACAGATAGAGAAAATATATGGAGAGATCATAAGAATTGGGAGACAATTAGGAGGCAATCAGGAGACCTAATGTAATGGAAACTCAAAGAAATTTATCAGGGAGAGCCTAGCAAGGATCCCTAGTAATAGTGGATAGGGAGCCTGAACAGGTCATCTCCTTTGGCCAAGCAAGGTTTCCAGTGATGAGAATGGGACAGCATCCTAGCCACAAAACCTCTGGCCTATGGCCCATCTGCCCTGAAAGATCCTTTTTGACAAAGGAAGGGCAGAATCCCATGTCAAAGGAGGGAACCCCTGCCAGAAACTGCAGGGTAGGCCAGAAACTAGAGACTGGGTAACCCAGAGTTGATTTCTAATGACGTCATGCTCTGCTCATAGATTGGTACCTAGCCCAGTCCTCACCAGAGAGATGCCCTATAGCACCCGGAAGGAGATATGGAGAAGCCAAGGACTAAACATCCTAAAGAGATCTGGCAACACCATGGAAGAGGGAGAAGAAAGATGGCAGATACCAGAGGGTCAAGGACACCAGGAGAACAAGTCTCACAGTATCAACTGACTAGCACTCTTAGGAGCCCACCGAGGCTCAAGCCACAGACACAGAACCTGCAGAAACCCCTAAATACAAGATTGGTGTTCTTGAAAAAGTCCTACAGATTGGAGTCAGAGTGTTTCTGACACTTACCTGCCCTTGAGACCCTTTACCCTTGCCAGGCTCCCTGGTCCACCCTTAATATAGGTATTAGTGCCTGGCCTTGTTCCATCTTCCTATGCCATGCCCTGATCCTGTGCTAACCTCAGGGGATGGTTCTTTTCTGGGGAGAATGGAGGGATACTTATGGGTGGTGATGGGGGATAGATCTGTGGGAGAGAGGAGGTGGGGGTATCTGGAAGGTGAAAGGAGGGGAGAATGTATCATATAAACTGTATGAGAGAAGAATTTTTTTTAATTAAAAAAAACGTTCCTAAGGTCTAATGACAAACAGTTTCCCAGACAAAAGGACAGTAAGTCTCAGTCTGTTCATCCACAATTTTCAAAATTCCATTAATTTGAAAAATTAATAAAAGCATATTAATGGTAAATTATCCTCTACACTTACTAAAATGTGCATACAATTCAATCAGCTCGATTGAAATCAATTCAGAAAGTATTTATTAGAGATGAAAATATTATCCATAACACTTAAACACACCCTCAGCACGTATATTTTACCAAAAAAAAAAACTTCACTCTTTTGGTAGACTCTTGCGTGCTAAAGATATAACCCATTTGCATATAAACCCATAAAACTATTGGATCAAGACACCTCCAGTGGAAATCATTGTTTTAGTTTCTAATAACGTGAAACAATGAAAGCATTCCCATCTTCCTTTCTGGGTCCTGATCTGACAGATAGGGTAACTGACTATTTTATAAACGTAACTTTCCTCCACGGGTTTTAATGTTCTTGGATGTAATATGGAAGGATTGTAGCAGATGGCAACCAAGGCCTCCTCTAGTTTTAGGGTACATGGATTTTGTTCCACCTGCTCCAATCAAGAAAGACATTGCATACATTCTTTGTTACAATATTGAACACTGTACATTGATTTTTTTCCCCTTTGAATGCTAGGATTGAAAACTGTAGAAAGGCATGGAACCTTTATGGTGAAACTCTGCTGAGGTTGATAGCTGGTCTAGGGTTCCAGTCTTTTTTATTCTGAGGAATTATACAAAATTGCACCAGTCAGCTGGACATGATGACATGTGCCTTTAATCCCAGTACTGGGGAGGCAGAGGTAGGTAGATTTCAGTGAAGTCAAAGACAGCCTGGTCTACATGTAGTGACTTCCAGGACAGCTAAGAATACATAGAGAAACCCTATCACAAAAACAAAAATGAAAACAAAACAAACCTCCCATCGTTCTTGGTCTACTCTTTAAAGTCTTGCTTGGCTATACCCTTGGGTCAAATGAACATGAATGGTAGTTGGATTTGGTGGCTCCATCTAAACTCCCTAGCATTTCATCCCTTAAGAAATATTAACTATCTCTACATAGAGCCATCTATGACCTCTCCAAGTAGGAGTACTTTCATTTCTGGATGTTAGTTTAACTTGAATGTATATATACTGAATACCTCTCATACTTACCATCATTATTTGAGCATATTTTCATACATTAAAAAGTGAGCTACTTCAGAATGAGATTCATGACTTATGTTTGTATCTAAAAGCCTCCCACATTGAAGATATTTAAGCAGTTGTTATAGTCAATATTGATAGAGTATTGTGATGTGGCAAATACTTTAAAGTAAGTTTCAGGGGGCTGGAGAGATGGCTCAGCAGTTAAGAGCACCGGCAGCTCTTCCAGAGGACCTGGGTTCAGTTCCCAGCATCCACATGGCAACTCACAACCATCTGACTACAGTTCCAAGGGATGCATCCATGGTAGCCAGCACACATGTACACAGCAGCTATACAGACATGAATGCAAGCAAACAATCAGCACATATAAAAATAAAATAGCATCACATTTTAAACCTTACGCAAGCCTTATGGTTAAATATTATAATTATAATTACCAATTTACAGATGAAGAAATTGTCATGGGGTGAAATAACCTATCAAATGTAATATTGAACTATACAGTGGCAGAACAAGAGTATGAATCCAAAGGATGTGGCTCTAGAGTCTGCATTACTGACTATTGTGTTTATTATAGTATTTGTTTCTCCCTTTATTTTACTTGTTTATTAGTTTTATTATTATGTCCACTAGCATTAGTTATGGTGTGATAACATTCTTTTTTATGTTACTATACCAGATCACGTCCCCCTTTTTCCGAAGGCCATGTTTCCAAACGGGGCCTTAAGATCATGCAGTGAGTTATAGGAAATAAAACTGGGTTTTTAAAATACAGCTTTAATTCTATTTTGGAGGGGCTAGATGAAACAAACAATATGAAAAACACAGAGAATACATCTTTGCATATTTACCACCAGGAAAAAACTACTCAAAAGGCATATTTTAGGCTTTTTTTTTTTTTTTTAATAACAGATCAGCACAGACATGACAAGCGGGTCCTCTGGGGAAAGCACGTGCTGTCTGTGATAGCATCTTTCAAATGTTGCCACCCAATGGTGCAGTCATAAGCTAGTTTAAGATGGCCAGTTAAAAAAACTCTGGAGGAGTGGGCACAGTGAAAACTAGAGGTGTGTTGAGAAGACATTTAAGACTGCAGAGGAGTGAACAACTAGCAAGCTCCACTCCAGGAAGATCTGAACAGCAGTCCCAAGTTCATGTGCTGCTAATGAGATCCAGCAGGGAGCAAAAAAGATTAGAAGGCATTGTGCCAGAGAAATAATTTGGCTAAAAGAGACAATTTACTTCACTATTTTTTATATAAAATTCAGATGTTAAAATAATAACTAACCTCGAAAGGAAAGAGATGAGAGCTAAATTAGTTCATAAGAATAGAGTTCCAATGATTAGGACACCTCAGAGAGCCTTTTGTCTGGAGAGTCTTTTTTTCTGGAGAATAGCCTTAACCAGCACACCCACACAGGCACCCTGACCTCAGACACCCTTTCTCTAGAACTGTAAAAAATACATTTCTCTTAAACCTTCCAGCATATGGCACTTTGTTACAGCATCTTGAACCAACTAAGATATTTCCCAATTAAGAATAATTATAATAATGAAGCAGAGCAGGGTAGAAACCATGCTCAACTGAGATAGAAACTGAAATACCTCTGTAGCCATTGGTTGCCAAATCTTTCAATTTTCTATTAAGAAGCCAGAAATTTGATCTCATGTGAAACTTTCCTGTTTCAAAATACTGCAACTGACTTTCTTAAACAAAAACCCATGAAAATAAAGCCTAAATATGCCAAACAAAAAAATACTTCAAGGTCAGATTTGGCTCATCAGCCACAGCAGCAACCTTCGAATAGAGGCTCTAACCTCTTCAGCACTAGAAAATGGGAAATGACACAAATGAGATATCTGTATTACATCCCCACCTGCAGGGCAGAAACTGGGGCAAAACCATGTCTTCTGGACCCGACACAACCACTGCACTCATGAACTCACAGAATCGGTGTTTGCCTGAACAAAAACTGTACAAGATCAACCCACTCAGCATTCTGGCATAGAGCCAAGAGAGGCTTATACGTACCTACCCCTAGCTGAGGTACTGCTGATAGTTGATGTTGATCATTATGGTGGTGGTGATGATGATGATGATGATGATGATGATGATGATGATGATGATTATGATGATTATGATGGTGGTAGAGTTTTCTTTGAGAGTGGCCCCTGGTAGGTACCATCATGTTCCAGTGGGTGGCCGCACACTCATACATGCATATATGGGAAGCACAACTTGAATTCAGTGAGTTCTTAGAAGGAAATTATGACATGAAGCTGGGCTGGAAATAAAGTGGGCCTGGGAGGAGTAATGCGAAGCAGGGGGATGAATGTGATGATCAAAATACATTGTATGCATTTATGAGCTTCTCAAAGAGTTAATAAAACGCTATATTAAAAATGGGAAGCAACTACGTGGGCAAGCGTGGCTAGTTGTAGTCAGAAATAAAAATACAGAGAGTAGAATTTAGGAAGCTGGGCAAGGTAGAGAGAAATAAAAATATCTTAGAGGTAGGAGCAAAAGAGAGAACCCTAAAGCCAGAAATTTCAATGGGTTATGATCATGGAAAAAGAAACCCAAACCACACTGAGGAGCCCGAGCCAGGGAACTAGTTTTTTCAACTAGTTTGCTTTGTTACTTCTTGCTATAAACTGAAGCTGGTAGTAGGAGATAGCTATTCCTACAACTACAGACCCCACAAGGAAGTTAATGGAGACAGAAAGGAAAACTCTCCCCGTATCGGTGTGCTCTGATCCATGCCAGGGCACAGACAGTCTAGCTGAGATTTCGGGGAGACTCTAAGGTAAGGGCTCCTGAACTTTCCATTCTAAATAGGAAGCACACTTTGGAGACTAGGAGGTTAAGCCCTCCTATATTTCAGAGTCTCCCCTGTCTGCCAAGGCTCAAGCATTCCATGAATAAAGCACACTTTGCTATGATACCCACTGGTCCCAAGGAACAACATTCAGGCTGATTCCTCAAATGTCAGTTTGCACAATCTGGTCTCTTTCTTGTGGACCACCCAGTCTTCCTATAATGACTCTACATTGTCTCATTTATTTTCTTCATGGCAGCAGAGGCCCCAATTTCCTTAGTTAAATTTCATTCTCTCCCTCATGCATCTGTTGATTTATTTGTAATTCCCTAGTTCTGTATTAGTCAGCCCAGGACGATTTCTTCTTTTCTTTTGTAATCAACTGAGAAAATAAGGTAGAATTGATAAACTCTGACTTTTCAACCCTATTTAGAAAGAGAAAGAGAGAGACAGAGAGAAAGAGAGAGAGAGAAATAAAATGATAGGGAAAGGGAATTAAGTTTGAAGAGATTGGAAAAGAAAGGAAACAAAAATGATCCGCCCTGCGTAGGTAGTTCATTTCTGTCCTTGCACTGAGTGTTGTGAAAGAAACGGACAAGAAAACAATCTTAATGAATTTACCCTATCATTTGGTACAGCTCATGTTATTGCATTATTGTAATGAAAAACACATCAGAATATGTCTAGACACATGACATACTCCCGGTAGAGAGTTCCCTGCACTTCAAAAAAATTGTGGTTCAATTTCCTTCTGGGAAATGCTCCAATGGCAACATTTTAGGTTCTTGAAAGGCTCTTAGGAATGACTGCCTAAGGGGAGGCCACCTCCAAAAGTAGACTTAACGCACCAGGGCACTGTAAGGGCTGGCAAAGATTTCCATGGGAAAATGGTCAGAGCAGCGAGTCCCCCTGTAGACACCCCACATATTCTAATCCACTGATAGGTCCTGCTATGTGCAGAGTAGCTGTAACTGCCTAAATAAAACACTGAAAGGGACCTGTAAACAGAACAGAAGTAATAAAATACTTTGTTTTGGTGATTCTTTCATTATTTTAACTACATACGGATTAAACAAATCCAATTGGTATAACTTTCACCAATGTGTTGATTTAAACCAAACCTATAGCCATTGGAAGTCAGGAAAGGGAAGCAATACCACATCCCTCAGTCCTTTACCTATTACAGGATAAATGATGCTGCGTCTGTGTTTTCAGAGAAGAATTAAGAGAACGGCAAGTCCTAACCCATAGTCATCATCTTCCGATTGTCATTCTGGCTCTGCCATTCATAGACTTCAATTCTTAAATGATCAAAGCTGACAAACAGCAATAACCAACCGTTTGCAAAGCAAAAACTAAAAAACAAAATAAAATGACCCTCTGTTCAACTCAACTCCTAGAATATCTTGAGATTTTATCAGTGGAAAGGCAGGACGAACTGAAAACTTGAGAGGTATTCGAATGCTTGCTATGTGTATGCAATAGGTCAACAAGTAATTTTTGAGTTCATAACCAGTACCATAACTAGATCATTAGCCTTCCAAGGAAAACTGAAGATGAACACTAAGGATTTAGCAATCCAACAATCAAGATTTGAAAGAGGAATGACCCTTAGGAAATAATTAGGAAGCACAACGTTAAATGCAAAATGTTGAAGTTTCAGATGAACTATGGAAGTCTAGTCAATGGACTAGGACAGTGGTTCTCAACCTTCCTAATGTTGCAACCCTTTAATACAGCTCCTCATGCTCTGGTGACCCCAACCATAAAATTATTTTTGGTGCTACTTCATAACTATAACTTTGCTACTGTTATGAATTGTAATGTAAATATCTGATAGGCAGATGACCTTAGGTGACCCCTAAGAAAGAGTTGTTCAACCCCCATAGGGGTTGTAACCCTCAGAGTGAGAACTGCTGTAGTAAAATAATAGCTTCCTTAACAGAAAGAGAATGTCAGTTGTCCTTCATCCCTAAGTAAACACAGAGAAAATCATGATGGAATGAGAAAGCATTAGTCAAGGCACTGACTAGGGATCACACTGTGAAGAAAGGGAAAGTATTAGGCAATTACTACAGGATTCTAGGGCTTTCATCTTAACTAGAACCTATTAGGAAGGGGCAGTCAGTTAAATCCAGTTAGGAGGCGCCAAGTTCTAAACTTTTAAGAGTGGAACTGGTAGAAATAAAAATCTCCTTCCAGAGAATTTAGCCCTTGATGTAACAGCTAATACAAAAGAAATTGGCCTTGCCCTAAGCCACAGCTTAAGTGTTGCTAGGCTCAAAACATACAACAATAGCATGCAATCATCAGATGGCAAAACCAGAGTGAAAGCCAAAGACTTTGCCTGAAACTATATGTATGTGTGTTGCTAAATATGACTGTGAAAACTATCTTGAAATGTCAACTTGACTGGATTGAGAAACTTCTAGAGAAGCAGCAAAGCCTTGCATCTGGGTATATCTGCGAAGGTGTTTCAGGAGGAAAATGATATGTGTGTCTCAGTGGGAAGATCTGCCTTCAGTGTGGGCAGGCACCCACCTTCTGGCTAAAGATGTGGAAAGAACAAAAAAAAAGTCTTGAAAAAGATCTCAATACATACCCCGCTTCCTTTCCTCTTTCTCTCTCTTTCTGGAGTCTTGGTGTCTCTTGCTCTTAAGACATTAAAACTCCATGCTATCTCGAACTTTGATTCTAGGACTTAAAACATGGTGCCTTAGATTTGTAGATTTTAAAGACTGATCTACAAGTTTCACCATCAGTTTTGCTGAATCTGAGGCTTTCAGACGCAGACTGAGCAATACTGCTGGGTATCTCCCTCCGGGTACTCAGCTGCAGAAAACCAGTCATGGGACTTCTCAGTCCCCATAAACAGATGAGATAATTCTTTTTATAAAATATTTTTTTCTTAATTTATGTGTGTGCTTTGCCTACATGTGTGACTGTGAACCACATGCGTGCAGCGTCCATGAGGCCAGAAAAGAGAATTGGATCTCCTGTAACTAGAGTTACAGGCATTTGTGAGCTACTATGTGGGTGCTGGAAAACAAACCCATCTCCTCTGCAAAACCAGCTAGTGCTCTTAATCACTGAACCATCTCTCCAGTTCCTAATGCTTCAAATAAATCCCTTCTCCTATAGCTATTTTCTATTGGTTGTGACATTCTAGTTACCAACTACTGTTCTAATTCTGGAATCAATTCTCTAAATCCTTGCCAGCCAACAAGTGGTGAAATCCAAAACATACCAAACTTATTTCTGTTTGGTGACAAAAACCAAATTGTATTCCTTCAGGATTACAGTAATTCTGCTACAATTGCTAACACCATCACCAAATACTTAGGATTACCATTTCCATCCATCATTACCGTGGTGATAAATCACCATGACCTAAGCATCTTGGTGGGGGGAGATGAAAAGGTGTATTTGGCTTACACTTCCATATTGTAGTTCATCATTGAAGGAAGTTAGGACAGAAATTCAAGCAGGGCCAGAAACTTGGAGGGCAGGGGCTGGTGGAGAAGTCATAGAGGAATGTTACCTATAGACCTGCTCCCCATGGCTTGCACAGCCTGCTTTCTTATAGAACCATGGCCACTAGATCATGCGGGGTATCACCCACAATTGGCTGAGCACTCCCCTCAAAAGATAACTAATTAAGAAAATTTCCTTCAGGCTTGCCTACAGCCTAATGTTATGGAGGCATTTTCCTCCTCCCTCTCTGATGACTTTAGCTTGTGTCAAGTTGACATAAAACGAGCCAGCATATCAACATCCCCACTTAGTGAATTAAGCAATATGTGTTTCATGGTCTTCATACTGTACTAATCACTCTATACCTTAGCCTTTCTCAATTCCAAGTTTAAAATGAAACCTCTTTCTACAAATAATTGCTAGGTATTTATGTGATGGACACCAAACTAAGCAAGAAGACAGAAAAATAAAG
Source organism: Cricetomys ansorgei (assembly GCA_026225945.1). NCBI lineage: Eukaryota > Metazoa > Chordata > Mammalia > Rodentia > Nesomyidae > Cricetomys > Cricetomys ansorgei. The sequence goes on from JAMJFZ010001131.1 coordinate 15,062,041, forward strand.
CATACCAATTCCCAAAGAGCCATCAGAAAGTGAGAACTGATTTTACTCTTTTATTCATTTGTTATACATATATTGTATCTACCATATATCATCCACTGTTCTAGGTTCCACAGATACAGAAGATATGAAATTCTCCAGGAATTTGTCACCTCACCTACTATGAAAACACAAGAAAGCAAAATCAACCATAGAGTGTGTACACATATGAATCAGCTAGAATCGGAGAATAATTTATTGTCCTTTGAAGGAGGAATTTATTCAAAGAACTCTTAATGAAAGAGGTGATGTCTGGACTCAGATTTGAAAATCAGAGAAAGATTTAAGAAGCAGGACAAGTCATGAAGAACACTGACTGTAGATATTCCACCATGGGAAAATTGGTAGCCTAGGTCAGCAAGAAGACACTGGATGAAGGATGTGAAAATATTCTTAGACCTAACAGAAAGCTGACAAAGGTACAGAATAACCATGCTCAACTAACTGAAACAAAACTCAGGCAATGAACCTGAGATCTGGAGTTACAGCTGTCTCAGAACATGTGTCAAATATGTAACTCGGAAAAAAAAAAAAAGTAAACTTTTGTAGCAGGGCAAACAGAAATCAAAGCTCAGGTCCAACAAGGTGGAAAAAGAAATAGATGAACTTCCCTACAGCAAATTCTTCAAAAGATCACACAGTAAGTTCACTCTATCATATTTCCAATCCCATGTTGAGTATAAAGAAAGTTGTCTACTGATTAGAGATAAAAGTCCCTGAGAAGTCATGACTATAGCAAATCTTCAGACTAATTTACATCACCTGAAAAAAAAAGATATTACATAACAAACCCCCACGAAGAACAGCAATGTACAGACATTTCAAACACTGTATCATTAGACAAATATTTTAAAATTCTACTATACTTAAAGATGTTAAAGGGAGCAGGGCCTGAAATCTAAAAGGAAAGAAAACTATCAAAATGTGCTCCTATCAAAATGTGCTCCTGCTGATTTGAAAAGAATTGAACATCTAAAGATGTTTTAGAGTTGAAAAATAAAACTAGCTTTAAAATGGTTTCACAATAATTGTGGTAACACATATATCAGTCAAACAATCTTACTGAATAATAAATCAAATCGAATGGAAGATTCTAAGAATGATATTTGAAAGGTCATAAAGTGTACAACCAAGAGGTGAAAATAATGACATATTGGAGAAATAGTAGATTCTAGATGGTTAATCAAAATTAGTATCACCACCTTCAGATATGATGTAATAGAAACGATAGGATACCACCAGTGAATTCCATATGAAGAACAAGTCTAACATCAGACAAACCCTCAGGAAATTTGTTTAGAAGTTAAAGGGGTAGGGCTATTGTCATTCAAAACGTTAATGTCATAAAAGATAAAAAGTAAGGTTTAGACTGTGTTACAGATTAGGAGAGGGTTAAGAGGCATGGGAATTGCATGAAATACCTAGTTGCTGGAAGGAACTAAAATGTGATCAAGAACATGACTGAAAAAATAGTATAGGATAGTATATGTCAGTAGTTACACAAGACGTTTTTAAGAACATGTTTTAAATGTTTAATTTTACCTTGTAAAAATGTATTGAGATTATATATATGGAAATATATGTTATATGTTCCCACAGTTATGTAAAATATTTTTGTTCTTCAAAAATAAACAACAGAAGCCATGAATAAAGGGCATATATATGTATATTACCAACAAATTATTCATGCAAAAAGTTACATTTATATATACGTATACAGATATACAGATATAAAATTATATAATTATACATATAGAAAAAGAAAAAAAATGATGAAACAAATGGAGTAGAATATTGGTAAAAGGTAGATCTGGTTAAAAAAAAAGGTTCAGAAATGGTCATTGTATTGTTTATATTTTAAAATCAACCTGTAATTTTTAGATGCTTCAAAATATTTCTTTTTTAATTCATTTTTACTTCTCTCATACAATACATCCTGACCATAGCCTCTACTCCCTCCACTCCTCCCCAATTTCCTTCCCCTAGATCCATGTCCCCAACCCATCCTACCTAACCCCCTGCTTCCCCTCAGAAAAGAGAAGGTCTCCAAGGGTTACTAATCAAACAGGGGTTAACAAGATGGAACTAGGCCAAGTATGAGTCCCTACATCAAGACTAGACAAGGCAACTCAGCAGGAGGCAAACATCCCAATGGCAGGCAAAAAGATCAGAGACCCCCACATATACACTCCAACTTTCAGTAGTTCTACAAGAGCACCAAGCCAAACAACCATAAGGTATATGTAAGGGGGCAGGGGGCATGCAGGCTCTGTGTCTGCCACTTCAATCTCTGTGAGCCCTTAAGAGTCCTGGTCAATTGACTCTGTGGGGCATGTTCTCTTGGTGTCCTTGACCCCTCTGGTCCTACAATCTCTCCTCTTTCTCTTCCTCTGGGTTCCCCAAGTTACACCCAATGCTTAGCCATGGACTTCTACATCTGCTCCCATCAGTTGCCAGAGGAAGCCTCTCTGATGACAATCAGGCTAGTCACCGATCTATGAGCAGAGCAGAACATCATTATGAATTGTCTTCTGGCTATCCAGTCTCTAGTTCCTGGCTAGCCCTGCAGTGTCAGGCATGAGGTCCCTCTCTTAGCATGGGGTTCTGCCTCTCCCCTGCCACAGTAAGTCCTGTGGGCAGGATAGGTTATAGGTTGAAGGTTTTGTGGCTGGATTGGTGTCCTTGTTCCATCACTGGAAGCCTTGCCTGGTTACAGGAGATAACCCATTCAGGCTCCCTATGCCCCATTACTAGGGGTCCTCGCTAAGGTCACCCTAGTAGATTCCAGGGAGTTTCCACTGCATTATGTCTCCAACAAGGAAAGCCCCAATGGGAACACATGGATCTCCCTGGGAAGGGAAAATAGAAGCGATGTTGCAGGTGGACTGGGAGAGGATGGAAATGGGAACAGGATGGGTTGGGGGAGAGGGAAGGAGGAATATAAGAAGAGATGATTAAATATTTCTAAATGAAATATGTTTTTAAAAGCTTCTTGATGGATGGATTCAACAGCAATCAAGATATAAAGAATAAAACAATATGTTTAAAAAAAAAAAAGACAGAAGAGATTACTCAAAATCCAAGACTGAGGGAAATGCAATATGAGAGATTAGAGTGCATGAGCAGATTAGTGAGGGTTAATATTATGTATTAATCTTAGCTTCCAGAAGAAGAGCAGGAAAAAATAATGGGTCAGGACCAGGAATAGACTCTGAAGAAATGTCTGACAATATTTTAGAATGAATAGAATGAAAGACACAGATCACAAATTCACGAATCACAGTGAAACTGCAAACAATCAAGTTTTCATTTACATCATGCTAAAAGTACATTTATAGCAAAAGAAAGAGGGGAGGCAGGTTGAGGAAAGGGGGCCAAATTAGCTCTTAAACACGATGGATTTGACAGAAAGGGCCTGCCAATTTATAATTCTACTGCATCACCTTACAAAAAAACACCCTGTTTATAAAAATGTTCTTGGAAATCTATAGAGATGTTCCCAGCGTCAGACCCTGAGTAAGGAATTTCAGAGCAGAAGTAAAGTGATCCCAGATGGACAATCTGAGGTATAGGAAGGAATAAGAAGCAACAGTGGTGCTGCATGAATGAGAAGACCATGGGAAAATCAAGGAGGTGGGGAAGAGAGTGAGTCATTCAGACCCTCAGTCTTTCAACCTGACCAAACATAAAGCCTATTTAAAAAAATAAAGCTAGGTATGTGTTTCGAATGCATGTAGACTTACTTATTGTAATGTGTTACACATTTTATACCGCATAAACATAAAATTTTCCAGGATGTTATTAGGAACAAAATATAATTAGAACATCTGATACTTTTCCGACACTCTTAGTGTTTGCACTGTAACGTGTTGACAGATTCTGACTGGCCACCCAAATCTGGCATACCGCTTGTTCTAGGAGAAAAGTCGCTCGTTTGTTTCTGTGATAACTGTGACTGCTTTCGTGCCACAGCAGAGATAAGCGAACGCAGCAGAGATGGAGTGGGGGTGCGGTGCACTGCAGCTATTAGCTGGTTCTTTACAGAGAAAGTTCATCAGTCCTCGGAGCTGAACATAGATTGAGTGCAAGAGGGTAAAAGCTCCTCTGTTAGGTTAGTACATGAATATGCAAACAGCGGGTGCTTTGGAAAGATTTACACAGGGAAGGTGCTGCTCAAACAGTGTGAGAGAGGGGTAAAGAGAACACAGAAACCTGAAGATATCGAAAATTAAGAGACTGTGTGTGTGTGTGTGTTTGTGTGTGTGTGTGTGTGTGTGTGTGTGTGTGTGTGTGTGATGTCGAAAAGTGCATTCCCTCCCTGAGACTCCTTTCTTTTTCTATAACTTGGGAGTGATAACTCAGAGTTAGTTAGTTAGATCAGATCAAATAATGGACAACGAAATGCTTCTTACATTCTAGAAACACAGCAATAATTTTGTGGTGTGATCATTTTAATTGAAAATGTTTGTTAAATGAATATGTTAGAGAATTTTACGTGTTTTGCTGCCTTAGCTTTGGTTATTCTTTGGTATTAAGACTATATTTTCTGCGATTGTATCACATAACTATATCAAAATTATTTCCTATCTAAATTTCAATGTGATTTAATTGTTAATCAATCTAAACCTACTTTAAGTTTAAAATGCTTCCAGATGCTGGTAATTAAGTATAATTTCTTGGCCTGTTCGGTTACAAAAGCTGAAGGATGTACCTTTCAGACACTGATGTCTTATTAATTCATAACTTATACACCTCATGCACCAAACATAAGGAAGGTCATAAATAATATGACAGGAAAAGACCTGAAGTAAAAACTCATCTTTTCTTCCAGTTCTTGAGACTTACGAACTATTATGAGCTAGCTAAAGAAACTATTTGTTTAAAAGTTAAGATAGTCATTTTTATTATATATGATATAAAAATATATGAGAATATTAAGTCATTCTTTTCATATTTGACATTATGGTTTTTGAGAGCACATATCTGCAACCACAAAATATTGAAAACATAAATTGCTTGTGCTATATTGCAGAGTATTAGGCAGTTAAGGCAACTGCTATGTCAGCAATGGATCACACCCTCAGAGTTTTATATTTCTCTCTACCTCATGTGTACACAAATGTATACGTATGAATACATGTGGAGATGTCCTTTCAAAACATGCCAACATATTGGTGAAAGAAAAAACATTATTGTCCCTGAAGATAGGAGGTGAGAAGCAGTACCACATGCATCCTAATAGCACGGCTGCAGGCTGTTTGACTTTAAATTAGTTTCAGCCTTCTCAGTTGAGAACAGAAGTAAATCATGCAAGGAACTAATTCATACTGGGAGAGACAACAAAGAATACCAATAAAATTTATTTGTAAAAAGAAATTACTACAAAAATATTTTTACCACATTTCCAGTTTTGTTTTAAATAAAAGAATAGAGGCCCTTTTCCAAGAACATCTTAAAAGGATATAACTTAAAGGAAACTTTTATTTCTGTTCTATATATGTGTGTGTGTGCGTGTGTGTGTGTGTATGTGTGTGCATGTATGTGTGTGTGTGTGTGTGCGTGTGTGTGTGTATCACTGGGTCCCATTTATTACACATTCATTTTCAGACAAAACCCTGGTCATCTGTGCTAAAAAAAAAAAAAAAAGTTTGACCCGAGCAACATGGTGGTCTATGGAAAGAATGGCTACACAACTCCTAGTCCTGCCTGCACTCAACATATTGCACATTGTTCTTCTGATAACAAAGCTCAGAGTCCTCTGGTCCACTGGGAAGGTTCGCTCTCCACAGAGGTTCTGCACAACAGTGCCCGAGGACACACAGGCAGTTATTTTTTCTGGAATCTGAGTAATTCAATGGATTTAGTTTTTCCACATTTTAGCAATTGCCTTACTGGCCTAATCAGACTCTAATACATATCTTACCATGCTCGTTCACCATCTTTTGATGGGCACATCAAGGGACATATGATGGGAGATTGGGGCTGACCTCCTTCAAGTGTGTGGACTACCCCAAGATGTCATTGTCTCCTCAATCTGCTATCCATGAGCTTATCTACACTTTTAATAAATCTCTTTATGTTTTCAATCTGTGCCACATCCTGGGATAATGCATTCCACAAGTTTCTATTCATTGTAGACCTCATTTAAGCTTCTGAGAGTGCTCTGAGTCCTTGTATATCCGGATTTAATAAATAAGAAAGCATAGTTTCCATAATTTTATAGATTTTATTCATATCCCCTTTCTCAGCCTTCTTCCTTTGTAAATAGAGCTCTCTTGTTTTTATGCTACACTCAGAAAAAAAAAGTTTAATAAAGAAATTCACCAACTTAAGCTAATTAATCAGTATAGAAGCCTATTTTCTTGCTCATGTTAGTTAACTTTCTCGGACTCTCACTTTAATCATGTCTTCATTGAGGGTTGCTTACCAGAACTGTACATCATGTTCCTGGTACAGGGCATAATGAGTATAAAGAGAGACTGTTTATTCTAAAACAGTTTCTAAGCAAGCCTGGAAATGATTAAGATACTTGAGGAATCACCACATACACCAAAATCAAGAAGGGCTTCGGGTGAAATGGTGCTTGTCAATAAAGACAGAGTACAGAGGTGAGAAGCAAGCTGCCTTTGTCAGGTTCATCTCCTCTTAATCCTGGGCTGTCTTCCTCATGGGACAGCTGCCACATCAACTTTTTTAGGGTAAAACTTCTTCATATGAGGCCCTAAAATGGGTTTCTTGGGAAGCGTAATAACTTTGGAATCAAAATAACTTTGTAAGACAAGTTAAAGTACAGTGACAGGAGGAAGATACCAGGATATCTGTCCATTTGTGTTCACATTAAGCCACATTCCAAAGTGATTACCCAGTTACAAAACCTCCAATAGATCTTCAAGGATACAAATCCCCTGGAAAGCTAACTCAGAAGGTTTCTTGGCAAGTATAGATGCAAAGCAAAGATGTTTACATGGTATTGATGAAAATGGAAAAACATGCTAAATTAATCCTACTGATGAATACAAAACATCAGAGCTGTTACCAGAAAACCATGCCCACCAGACACAGTTTTTCAGAGATCTTAGAAATGGATAAACAGCTATTAGTTATTTTTTCTATACTTTTCTAGTATAAACTCAATATAGACAATATCTTTCCTGCATCTTTATAGAGGACAAAACAAATGCTTGGCACAAATTGCAGCCATTTTTAGGTTCCCTTAGTCATTAAAGATTTTACAAATAAAACCAGCCCTGAGTCAGAACGAAACTTCAGGATGCTTTACTTATCATAATATTTTTTTTATAAACATTACAAATTAAGTCTAGTTGAAGAATAAGAAAATATATATTTGGTACATATACTAGTCAGAATGTAATTATCAGATTTCAACTTTCTTAATTATATTCCAGCTCCAGAGATACATTATGGTTATCCAAGGCAGACTAGAGAAATACCTGAACATGAGCTCACAAATGGCTTTTTCAGAGTTCAATTTTTTCAACTAATTTTTATTTCCTCAGCTCTAAAATGCTATCAACCAGCAAGTGCACCATTGTTCTTAATGTATCACTAATGGAGAAAAATATACTATTAATTAGTTTAAAGACTGCTAAACTTGGTAAATACAACCTGAGTTTAGAGATGCCAAAACATTGTAGATTTTGAAAACCGAGATGCTTTCTTTCTTAGAATATCTTTCTTAAACTCTGAGAGCCTGTTTCATCTGGGTATCCTTGCTATGATTTGCAAACATCTCTGGACCCTCCCAAAGGCAGCTTCTAACCAGCAAGTGATGAGAAGTTATTTCAATGTCATGTAGCATTTCACTGACCAGTCAAAAGTTGGAGGCGAATGTGTCTTGTTCAAACTAAGGCCTCTGGTGTACCGCAAACCAGCAATGAGTGGGTAATCTTAAGAACCTCATCAACAGCACTTACAACACAAAATCAGGAGAGGCCTAACAAGCTTATTAAGAACCTGCTAGTTAGAAAACAGTCCTTCAGGTCACACCTGCAGGCATGGGTATCCCCAGCTACCATCACATATGTCGCCGCTAAGTGCCCAAAGAAATAACTGGCAGCAATAATAAAATATTGAGACTGCTTGGTCCTGAGACAATGTGTCCACTCATGGTTGGCCTCCAGAATCATCATTCCAGCCCATTGCTGCAACCCAGGCTTTTCCCCCCTGCCATTCCTGGAGCCAACAGGCTCTCTTATCTTCATCCAGGTTCGTTTCTCTGCCACAGGCGCTTTGGCATCGGCTCAAGAAAAAGTGCTGATTTGCCATCTTTGGACATAACCAATTCTGGCTTCCTGTGAATCCGTTGCTCCTTGATTAACCACAGAATTTAACAATTTCTCCAGATTTCCTGTATTCTTCAAACAAATCTGTAGTGTGTTTTTAAATAAAATTCTGACTTTCTTCCACAGGGAGAAAAAGGAAAGCCATTTTTGCATATACGATATAACTCCTCTATATATTTCTGGTAATAGGCCTAGAAACCCACCCCATCAACCCTCTCTGGAACCAGCTCTACTAGAGCCAGCTCTGCCTTCCCAGGAACCGTGCTCATCCCTGTCTGATTCAACTGGGTGGTGTTTAAACTGGAAAGCAGGGAAAGAAGGAGTTTCACACACATAGCTGCATAGAGATCGACGAGCGTTTTCACCTCCTTTTGGCACATGCCAACAATAAAGTCATCCACATGTGGAAAAGAGAAAAAACTGCTTTGTTCTACAAGGTTGCTTCCAATGAGTTAGTACCCTTCTAGAGTTGAAACTACTATCTTCTGTGTTTCATGATGGATAAGAGCTCATTACTGAAGTTCAACTCACCTGAAGGAGCTGGAAATAAGTAATTCAATAAACCACACATTCTTCATCTGTCCCCTGTAGCCACTCTTCCCACCTTTCCAGCCTGCCTTAAATCTCAAGCTTTCTTTCATTCTTTACTGTGATTGATACTTCTGTCACTTTTCTGTTTACAGTCAACACTCTAGGAATTCACATTTAATGTCTTTGTCCATGAGCCTTTTACACACTGAGCTGTCTAAAAGAACTTTGATGAGCTCGTGCTGTCCAGTTTCACACCAACCCTCTTGCCTACAATTTAATTTGGGAAAACCAAGTCCTCAAGGATGGAATCACTCATGGCAGTCAGGCTGTGGTTTCTGGGGTCCCTTTTCAAGTTGACGTAAGCAGAATGCTACTTATAAAGACTATATGCTTCCCAATTTTCCCACAATTCATACACTAGCAGACATGGTTTCTCTGCAAAGATTTCAGCTGAGGAACTTGTTACAAAAGGTGTGATCACTTTCCAACCACTACCAATTTCAATTTCTCTGGCAGCAGTGATGTTGAGTTCTTACAGCTTTGTCTTGAGGTCTGTGTTCATCTCTAGCTTGAGCAGTACCTGGCAGATGCCAACTCCCCTGGCAGATGCCAACTCAACTTGTCTGTCTGGTGACTTTAGGCCTCCATGTTCTTGGCACTCTAAGTTGAACATGGCTTTGTCCATAAAGAGCACAGACTTAGGAAGAGGCATACCTTTTCTTTGCCCAGTGTAACATTTGCCTTCTGCTTTCCAGCTTGGTTCAGTCCATGAGGCTCACCCACAAGTTTATAAAGGCAAAGAGAAATGGAGTGTTGGTTATTTATTTTCCCAGCATCCAGTTCTCCAAGCACAGTTTTGAGCTAAGTGCCTATCATTTAGGCAAATCTCCTAGAATGCAGAATGCTCCTCCCACTTTAGCAATGACCAAAGGTGGTACTGGTTGCATATTGTCAGATCCTGGATGCCCTGTATTCTTTTGTTGGTTCCTAATCCTGCTTGGCTTCAGCCACAGTGTGTCCTCAACTTTGCTTTTCAGTGTGCCACCTAGTATATCTTTCCACCAATGCTGTTTTGCATGTCACTTCTCTGAATATTTCCTTTTTCTTACTGAGGTTTACTTCTTTGAATAGTTGTTGTCCTTGTTCCCTCCTTTCTCGCTCTGTGTATATGCATTGTTTTGTTTTTTTGAGAGCTATTTCAAATGCTGCTTTAATGAAGTTGGGGCATATATAACAAAAAATTACATTATTTTTCTCCATTTAAATTTTATTCATCTTTGAAATTTTATATTAATAGAGCTAAACAAAATTTCACTGAAATTCAGTTTAAAGGACATAATTATATTTGTTCAATATTAAAGTTAGAATATTGTATTATGCTAAAAAGTAATTGTTATACACCAAACTGTTAGCAGTATGATAAATTATGGGAAGAGGCTCACTGAGGATATTAACTTTCCTTATTATATGGTGTTCAAATTTTTACATGCAATTCACTTATGCACACAGAAAAAAAGACATATTTTTAAAAAACAAAATAAAGAGATAACATCTTAGATTATCTTTGTTTTCCCATGTCCACATGGTATTTGAATGAACATACAGATTTAAGATACTTAGGGTGGTAATTTGATTATTGAGTCATATGTGACCCAGCTGAATGAATGTAATAACAGACAGATGATAGTTTATGTTGTTGATATGAACTGATTTCCCTTTTGCCATATTTTAGCAGCCAGTCATTTCCACCACTGATTTAGACCCTGGAACGATACTCAGCAGGGATGCATTTTGAGCCTGGGACATTCTCTCACAGCTGGAAGACATTCAGTGACGCCACACAATAGGGCTACTGGGGCAGGGAAAAATGGGCACGTGCCCTGAAGCCAAACTCGTGCTGCTCCGAGTTAGCGAACACCTTGTTCTAGCGACAAAATCTCCCATGAGCTTTTCAGACAGCAAGTATTAGAATTCAAACTAAAGAACTACAGATCATTTGAAATAGCCTTCATATCTAGAGACCACATTGTAAGACAGCCTGAAGTTTGAGGTCTCTTAGGGAATGAAAGATAGGGAAGATAGGTACATCCTACTAGCCTTATTTTCAAACTTGATAGCAATTTTCTTCAGAATAAAACACAAACACTAATGAAGCAAGTTCTTTCTTTGGCATGAAACATATTCTCAACGAAATATAAAATGAAGTGTAAAGTGTGTGAATAATGAAATATCGGGTCTTACATTAACCTGTTTAACATTAGGCTCCAAAGATCTAATCAAATGGGCTGATAAGTGACTCAGACCTTGTAGGCAATTTCAGGACTACAGCATTGTATTTTCCAGCAGGCATAGTCCTTTCGCTATATTCAGCTATCATTTAGACTCTAACTTAAGCATGCAGTGATAGTTTTCTTTTTAGAACAGATGCTATCAGAAAAACAAACAGAGGATTTTGTATTGCTTCAAAAATTATTTATAATGCTTTAAAAAATTCAGTGAAAGAAAAAAAGAATGTCTTGATTTCCAAAACTTTACAACATCTGTTTTTACTTACTTTTCGGCATCATAAAGTTCTCTGGGTTTTAACTGAATTTCTTTGCTTTCTCTTTGCCTATTCCTTTACTTGACTATCTTCACAGTAAGTTATATACCCAAACACAATCTATAGCCACATGAAAATGTCTAAAGTACAATAAAGAAATAAATTTTGGATCATGTGACTCAGAACATGGAAGGCACCTCAAAAGCAAGATAAGATGTAGAAGGAACAGATCCTTCTATGAAAATACTCAAGCCTTTCTATCATTTTTACACTGTTTGACACTGGATTGTTGAACTTAAAACTTTAGATGGATACTATAAAATATTTCCTAATGAATAAAAGGGATGTTTGCATATATGTGTATAGGTGAGTATGTTTGTGAACTTTGTCTAAATTCAAATACGTGTATTAATATAAGGGTCAGTAAGGGTCTCCAGGTTGTGTTGAAAATAGGTGGATATTACAATCTGCTGGTAACAATATCCTCCATGTTAATCCATCCCATGGGGCTTCTGTTCTTTTCCTTCCTAGATCAGAAGATGTAAATACAAATACATTTTAGGAACTTGTTAATTTTCAAATAAAGATATTTTTCTATACTTAGTAAGAGTTGCCTAATCAGTATCCAGTTTTTTTTAGGACACAATTCTGTCATTCCTTAGCCTTTCTATGTAGAAGAAACATTGTATTTACTTCATTGAAAAGTTGCTGTAGTAGTACACCACTGTGGCATCTCAGCAAGGAAGACAAGGATACATATTGATAGGTACAAACTCTGCCAGACCTCAGTAGCGGAAACCACTATCATAGCAAGCCCCATACTGAACAGTGGAATCCTGAGTGTCTCATCTCAGAGGTTTTTATTGATCCCTAAACTCCTCAGGTGTTCTATTGATACCATGTGCTGATCATGAGGAATTTAATTCTTTTACATAAAGCCAACTCCCGCAGATTATACAAATGCCAAGGCCTGGGCAGTCTTTTTACCAACAGTGTACAAAACAACCATTTTAAACATAACTAAGAATAAACTTCTGCATCATTCGCCCCTTTCTGTATGAGACAATCAAAAATATTGCTTTATCTCTATAACACAATTTAACACTGCACCAACAAAACTATTTACAAGAGGAACAACCTTGAGACTTGCTAGGATGCACAGGACCAAATAAAACCAAACATTTATCAAGCTTTTCACAATGTCTTTGGACAGCATTTTTTTTTTATCAAGGTCCAATTATCTGGGATTCATTCAAGATCTTCTGGGCTCCTCCATAGGTCTTGGATTACTTCTCTGGCTCTGCCCTCTGTAACAGACACAGCTTGTTCTCCAGGCTCTGGCTGGCTTCACTCTACTACTGCTATTGTGCTTAGTGGTCATCCCATGGAACTGGCATCTTTAGAATGCTGTAACTGGGCTGTACTTTCACCAATAGCCTCTACTGGGCTCTCATTATGGTGTCAGCCTCAGTTACTCTCCATGACCTCTTCATGCCTTCAAAACCAACACCACCTGGGTGACTCTTATAGTACCAAGTTCAGCTACCAGCACAAGATACAACCTTGGCCAGTTCTGTGTGCTGGCCCTGAGGAAACACTTTCCAGATTTTAAGATAGAGTCTGGTTTACAGGAAAAAACTGGTCAGTTCATGTTTGAGTTCAATGTTCAGTAGAACATTCCAAAGACTTCTTTATAATGCAGCAACCATTAGTCCTGATTCTTTTAGCAAGTGTTTTTCTCATCATCATCAAAAGTAAACCTGGTCTGCAGGAAGACTTCCCTTGTAGGGTGGAGGTCTCATCACCATAGCAAATGTGTCTTGTCAGGACTGCCTCATCAGTATCTGTTTAGATTAAATAATGGGTTTCTTGGCTCCAAGCACCACCCCCAGCTTCCACAGCAGGGGATCCTAGACCTGTGGGTAAAATGTCTGACTGAAACATCTTTGTGGTTTGGCATTCTTTTCCACTACCACTATGGGAAAACATACAACCTTCTTCATAGATCTCAAACACAAGAAACATCAGAAAACTCAGTTTGTAGAACAATATGCTCTGGTTCAAATTTCCTACACCTCAGCTGCTGCCAGCAGCAGGAGGGAGCTTGATGCACACAGCCATGCCATTCTCTGCACTGGAATCAGCTCCATGATCAGGAAAGGTGATTAGAACCTTGCTTTCTAATGCTTTGATAGACCCTGCCAGGGTTCTTGTACTTTACCAGAAGGACTTCTCAATTTTTTCAGTATCATTTATCTGTACATAACTCTCTCTTTCTCTAGAAACCTCTCTTGTAAGCCCTCTTTCTCAATTTTCTCAGCCTTCTCTCTTCATAGAAGCTTCCTTTCTTCCTCACTCTTCTCTTCCCTCAGGAAACTTCTACTCATTTTTTGCATATATATATATATATATATATATATATATATATATATATGTATATATATATATATACACACACACACACACACACACATATATATACATATGAGTTCTGTCCTCTGGGAACTGCCCTGAGCATACTTTACCCAACTCTTTGAGGTCTGGAGTTTCGTTTTCTTCTTCCTTGTCTCTACTTTGTATCTTGCTGGTGGGATGTCTTTCCCGTCATCACTTTCTGCCCCATATTGGGTGCCATTTATAGCAGTACACTTACTGTGGTGTCTCAGCAAGGAAGATACAGAGGCATTTCATATTTTTCCTTATTTCTTAAAATTTGAGGTTTCTGTAAATTTCTCATTGACAGGAGCCAGTGGGTAAATAAGAAAGATGATATACTGAGCATCATTCAAACACAAGTTTGCTCAGGATTCTCTTGGAAATTTTAAGATGCTTTACATTTTTCTTGGTAGCCTCTTGTGAGGCTTATTTAAACCCTGTGGATTATTTGTGGTTAATATACCGAAGGAGAGGAAAAGCAGGGAGAAAATGGCCTTTATAGAGCACGCTCCTGAGGTTTCACCCCTCAGTCAGCTGACATTCTTTCCTTAACTTCCCCAGTTAGGCTGACCTCAAAATTCTTGATAGTTAGGACCTCTAAAAGAATGTAAACCACATTATCTCCCCAGGGGAGAGAGAGAAACAAAGCTGGATGATGATGATATGCCTGGATAAGGAAGGCTCCACTGTTTCAGAAGGAGGGGGTGTTCCACTGCAATCACACCAAAATCAAGATTTTGTTGGCATAGGCTTGTCCACATGAAACAGAAGGTGGCTCTGACATTTAGTCAGAGGTCCTTTACACACAATTAAATAAGAACACATTGGGAGCCATTATTACTGTTTTCTGTTACACACTGTGAGATCAAGGTTGGAAAGAGACTTCAGATCCCTATCTCCAAAGAAATTTACAAAAAGGAAAAGATACTGGAAGTCAGAGGTATGTGGGATGAGAGAAAGTAAAGTCCTTTTTGGCCAATTCTGATTCTTGGCAACACTCCCTTTTGTGGTTATTTTGATTGTATACTGGATTTAAAACTTTTTGCCCATAGATTATTTGGTATCTTATTTTTCTTTACTTTCTGTTTTTTCATTGCATGCTTTTATAAATTTTTAAAATCAATTTAATCACATAATTTAGAATTTGTATGACAACTTGAGGTGGAAAGAGAATGGAAGTCCATTCTGGAAGAGACCACTATAAGTCTCACAAGTCTCCATTTTACACACAAGAACAGTACAACATTCAGACAGACAGACAGACAGACAGACACACACACACACACACACACACACACACATACATTAATGTGTTCCCACCTAATATTGTATTTAAATAATCATTTCCAAGAAGATCCTTCAAGGGTCAATGCTCCCATGAGGCTTAGTCCTACTCCCTCTAGGAACTTGAAGAGCTTTAATCAGCACCCATATACTGGTGAGTCTCCTTCCTTTTGTTTCAGTCTTCAGTGCGGATATGCTAATATCTAGAACTACTTACCTGTCTAATGAGCAGCACTTACTTGGTAGCTAATAAGCCCCTAAAGCATCATGTTCAGAACTAAACTCTGTCCTTCCCAGCCTTTGTCCCCACTCTAAGCTTTCTCCCTATGCTCCTTATCTGCTCTATTCATGTAACTAAAATAATAAATCCAAGGACCACTTTGACTCCTTTGCCTTGTCTAACTAATACCTAGTTTAGTTAAGCTTCATCAGTATAACTTTCATACGCATGTGTCTCAATTTGTAATAGCACCCTAATTCATTGTTATTTCTGACTAAACAGCACTTCAATCAGTCTCATTTTCAGTGATCTTTCTGACATTTAATCCATTTATTTTCCATATACTTGGAGCTATGCTTATTGGAGTGATCCTCAAATAATAGCCATGGGTCTAAATTCAACACTTTAGTAATCTTTCCTTATCCTTACAATAATGTCAAATGTCTGACTGTTCACAACAGATTCAGTGTCTAACTGTGATACTTCTCCAAAACTGAGGTTGTGATTTCCCATCCACCTACAAGTCTTTCAGCCCTTAGAAAACATCAAATATATCAACCAGAACTTTCTCTTCTCACTGCCTATTCCCAAAGCAATGATCTATTTCATCATGATATACTTTTTTAATCCTTCCCCAATATTCCTGTGTTGAATCCCATTCACCATGGTTATGGCATTAGATGTAGGGCCTTCAGGAGCTGCTTATGTAGAAAGGTAACACCCTCATAAATGTAATTGGTGACTTTATAAAAGAGCCCCAAAAATATACAGCCCATTCAAGCATATGAAGAAAAGTAAGAAGGAGCCAAGCATGAGCCAGAAAGCACACGTGCCTATCATACACCAAGTCTGCCAGTGCCATAGTCTTCAACTTCCTAGTCTCTAAAGGGTAGAAAACAATTTTTTGTTGTATATGAACTATCCAGCCTATGGCATTTCCTTGTAGCAGCTAGACTAGAAAAAAAAGATATTCATATCTATCTTTCTTTACCCTAAAGTAGATCAAATCCACAGAAATCCTTGTAATTGTCCTAACATTTAGTATTATCAACCATCATATACTGTTGTAACTGTTTAGTGTTTCCTGCTATTTGCTGTTACCCTGAGTGTAGGAACCATGTTAGTTTTATTGACTTATACTCCATTGTGGTTAATATATAGTAACTACTAAACATGTGGATATGTTCACTAATCTTTCCTTTCTTCATCAACACAATGGGCCACATGATCTGTTGTATAATTATCAATGGTTGAATCACTCAACACAGAGGAATCTTGATCCAACCCATAGAGAATCTGGGTGCACCAAAGCATCTCACCAAATTTATAAGCCTCATCAATCCCAAATCTTGCAAGTTAACAGGGAAGGTAGTAAGGTCAAGTTTCATGCTCAATAAGAAACTTTGTTTTGAGGGTATAGCTAAAAATTTGGTTATCCACTGTTTATGTCTGTTTATGCACAATCCTACCACTAAGGCTCATGAGCTGTAGGGGTATATTCAAAATGCTATGAAGCTGTAAGAACATTTTGCCATCTCTTGGATCTCATTTGAATAGTCTTATTACTATTGACACTGACAAGACAAGATTGTCAATTTAAAGCTTTTATGAATTCTTCTAAACTTTATTTGGAAACATGAGAAAAAGTTTTAAAATGTCCTATTTTAACTCATTTAATCCTTCAGAATGTCTTCTCTGTTGTTAAATGTGATGACAGCCACAATCTCTTGAAATAACTGCAACTGTCAGAAAGTACAATAGTATTGAAATTTCATGGAAGATGACTCAGCCATGGTACAATTGAGTCTCCTGTAACTCAGACAAAATCATACCTCCCGCACTGGGTTTGCTGGACAACTAGCACAGTCCCTTTACTGTGTGGTGGTTAGTTCTGTCAACTCCACACAACTTAGATTCACCTGGGAAGAAAGCCTAAATGAGGGACCTGTCTAGATCAGTTTTGTCTGTAGGGAGACCATAATTGATTGACGTGACTTGCACCATCCTCTAAATAGGAGATCCTGGTCTGCCTTAAGTGCATAGAGCAAGCTGAGAACCAACAATCATGAAAGATATCATTTACTTCTGCTCCTGACTATGAATGTGATATGACAAGCTGCTTCAAGGTCCTGCATTTTTCATTCCCCACAGTAATGGACTACAACCTGGGATCGTAAGCTAAAATAAACCCTTCCTCCCTAAAGTTGCTTTTTGTCAGGCTTTTTAAAAAATCACAGCAACAGAAACAAAACTAGAATATCATGTTTTGATCTTTGTTTCTATCACATCTCTAAATGGTCTCTGTCTCCCAAGATTACATAAATCCCAGTTTCTCATGGATTAATTTATGCTGAAAGTCCACTAGTACCAAGGATGAGACTATGTTATTAAGCCGAAAAGCATTGCAAGTGGATCAGTTTTGTTACTACTCATTTAAGGTGATAAAATATACAGCAATAATTACAGTACTGTCAGTGTTTAATTCCACTCTTCAGCTTCTGATCCCAGTATTAGTAAGTGTAAAGTATGATGCTACATAGAAGAGAAGAGTCATGGAATGAATTAGATCCACCGTGAATAAACAAAGCTTCAGGAAGAATTATCACATTCAATTATGACACCAGAGTCTCTACAGTACATAGGATGCCTTAATGACATGCTAGGAAACCACAAAATGTGGCTCTGTCATGTTTCTGAACCACTGCATACAGATGGCCTCTTGTTTACAACGATTTGACTCACAGTTGTTCAACTTCATGATGAGGCAAATATAATACAACCTCAGCAGAAACTAGTCATTGAATTTTGCATCTTTATCTGTTCCCAGTTAACATATTGTCTTTCAATCCTGGACAGCAGCAATGAGCCCTCAGCCCTAGGCAGCCACCCTATCACATGTAAGCAAACAGTGCTGTGCTGTGATGAAAAGCTATGTTTATTAGAATAGGTATATTGATACAAATTTTATTTAGGGTATTTCAAACTTGCGATGAGCATTCAAGAGGCATCTATAGTGACTAATCTATAGATACTTCTTTTCCAAAGAGAGTAGTGGAAAAGGAAGGGGGATTTGTTTAAATACTGACATCAGAAACTTGGTTTCACACACTTTTTTCTTTGTCTTCTTAAAACATTAGTTATCAGAAATTAAAATGGAGTGATTCTATTCATAATGTATTAATAAGAACACACTAACCTTCTAGTACAAAGTAGTATAGCAGCCTTTTGAACATTTTAGTTCCCTTCCCCATCTTCAAATACCTAATTTACTATGTGGGAATGAGGTAGGCACTGAACAAATTAAAAATCAATTGCATCTGCTATGATCAAACTCATTCTTTGGCCTCTCCTTGTCATAGTTTGGTCTACTATTATTCCTGTGGAATCAATGAGGCTTTTTTTCCCTTACAGTGTTGACTTAGTAATAGTAAGAGGCATTTTGGAAACTTGTGTTCAACACAGACACAATACACTACAGTAAACTAAATAAAACTAATGTATTAAACTGGATATTTTCACATTTTCCACATCTCTACTTGAACACTGCATTATTATCATCCTAACTTAATTGCACAGTAAAACACTAGAAAAGTTGAAATGTAAATGACTCATCAATTGCAAGCTTGAATCTAACATAACTTCCTTAATAAACCAAACTGTTCATAAAAAAGAGGCAGAATTTTATCATACTCTAGGTCATGCTGAACATCTGCATATAAGGTATATCCTGAAAATAAAATAAACACCATAAGATGAGAATCATTTCTTTCTATGCATACAATACTATTAATCATTTAGTCAGCAAAATATAGAGTTTACTATTTGCTAGGCATCCATGTGCCATTTTCCAGATCTGATTGGCAATACAATCTGAAACATGTTCATGATTTTATCAATATTATCAACCATAAATATATTTTCAAATGGAAGGAGAATAATATATATACAATGTTTATAATAATGTCAGGTACAATGACAACTAATTTACTTTATGCCTCTTTAAATATATATGCATATATATGTACAAATATATACATATAAATGTGTATGTGTATGTGTATATATATATATATATATATATATATATATATATATATATGGGCAAGGGTTTATATCCCACTTTCTGAAATGAGGAGAAAGTGAAAATGAAAAAATACATTCAAACTCTCTTATCCAGGAGTCCTAGTGGATGCTGAAACCAAGGATAGCCCCAAATTCTAAAAATATCATTATAAGTAAGATATTAGCAGTAATAAATAACAAATCACATAATAGTAATATAAGCAAACAATTATCTTAATCTGTGAAGCCCATTTCCCTCTGATATATCTATAACATAATCCAGGAATCCTTGCAGAAATGAGGCAGAAAGACTGTAAAAGCAAGAGGAGTAGAGGGTTTGCTGTGAGATTGTGTCTCCTAGGAATGTCAGAAGCTAAACCCATAAAGTCTCACCAACAGGACTGCCTACACATGATCTGAACCAGGACTACAACAATAGACATGCAAAGAACTAGAGATAGCTAGTTAACTAAGGAATACTGAGAGCAGGAGAAATGGTCTTCACAAGGGAAGAACACGCCAACAGATTATCCAATACCAAATGGTCTTCCCTGAAAATATACATACAGGTACATTATACAGACTGAGCAGGTTGCATTTATGTATTTAAAATATACGTGCTTATACAAATACTTAAATGCATGTGACAACTAATGAAAAAAAGAATTTGAAGGAGAGCAATGAGAAGTACATAGAAGGGTTTGGAGGGAGGAAAGGGAAGGGGGAATGGTGGACACCATTCTTCATACACTTTCTTTCCCCTCATCCTATATCTGTAGGTCTTTCCCAATGGGTTTTCCTACTATTGACACAGATAGCACACTGAAGAGACAGTCCATTGTATTAACTCTAAACCAAGTAATACCAGAAAGATTAAAAACCATCTAGCTCCCTGGTCCCTGCAAGGAGACTATAGGTTTACATTTTTTGGTGTTAAAACTCTTTAGTTAGCTAAATGGGTCACCCTTCCTTGGTTTCCTTCTTTTCTCTTCATCATTTTCCCAATCTTTCCTATATGTTTCTTGTTTAAAAAAAAGTTCCTAATAGACCACTTTCCAAAACCTTTTCCTCTTTAGGTCTTCATTGTTTTCTTCTTTCAAGAAATATGAACCATTTTCTATACATCAGCTAAGGTAAGCTGTTTTAATGTAAATTAAATTATATACTTCCCTTTTCACTCCTGTAGTGGCTTCCCCATTTGTGCAAGAAAAAAATCTTTCTTATAAGTAATCGTCTACAATTCCACAGCAAGACTTGGCGGTTCCAATATTAACTCCAAGGCAATAGACTCAGTCAAAACATCTTCATCATAGCTGCCATAGTCTCAATTTAGAATGAACTCCTCTATCCAAAGTTCACACCCCAACCACTATACCCATGACTCCTTCATATTCATTCTACTCTCAATTCCCCCACCATCTTTCTGTGGCATCGCACCTTACAGTATTCTAGAAGATCATCACGCTCATTGGGATATGAAACTGTGTTGGTGTACACCGCTGTGGCAGCTCACCAAGGAAAACACAGAGGCATTTTCATACATGCAAACACTGCCAGATCTCAGCAGAGGGAACCACCGTCATGGCTAGCAATGTACTGAACAGTCAAACCCTGAGTGTCCCAGCTCAGGTGTTTTTATTGACCCAGAATTCTTCAGGTTCTACTGATATTACATGCATATCATGAACAATCAATCATCCCCCACATAAATCCAACACCTGCAGACAACACAAAATGCCAAGACCTAGGCAGCCCCTCCCCCAACAGTGCACAAAACAATATTTTAACACAATGAAAAATAAACTTCTACAACAAACCATGTAGGCTTTCCTACATGCACACATGCATATAAATGAGTATAGCAGAAGCATTGTTTGGTTCTATGACTCTTCCTCTACGAAATCTGCACTTATTTTAAAAAATAATAAAGACACAAATAAAAAAGAAAAATGTATTATTTTATATTCAGTACCTGGGGTTTTGTTACTTATGTTTTTATTACAATAAGTGCATGGATTCTCTGCCTTCTCTTTATCAGAGTACCTCTTGTAGGAACATTGTTTTCTGCTAGGAACTGAAAAATGTTAAAAATAATCAGGCCCACTTTTTCTAGGAATTTAAATCCAAAAAATATATATAGGGCACTTTATATCTTCTCATTATCTTCAATAAGCTTTATGAGCTACAGTTGTCTCAACTTTACAAGGTTTCACTCTTAAAGTTAACAAACAAAACAAGCAAACAAAAGAAAACGCAAAAACCTCACATGAATGTTTTACAGCTAATGAAGCCTGAATTATCCTCAAACTCATTATTTCAGTGTGGTGGTAAGAGCCAGCCTTCTTTACTGAGCCTCACTACTGCTGGCCTTCTAAAGCAGACTTCCAAATGCTTTTAGAAACCTGGAAAAAAATAGAAACTACTTCTTGAAGTATAGTTGTCTTTAATTATTGTTGCTTTTTAACCTTTTCACAATAGTAGTTTTTAAACAAGGATGTTATGTTATGATATGATCAGTGTCACAGCTGTTGAGTAAATGGTGATGCTGTCACAGGTCAAACGTTTCCCTTCCAGATAGGAGGAACCTGGCCACACCATTAACCAACATCCATCTTGTTAGTCATGTGCAAAAATATGAAATTAAGATTAAAACTGATACATATATAGGTATGTTAACATAATACTCATGCTATAAAAAAGCCTTTTAACATAGTGACATTGTCTTAGTTACTTTTATATTACCATGACAAAATGCCATAACCAAGGCAGCTTATAAAAGAAAGCATTTATTTTGGGGCTTAGGATTCCAGAGGGTTAGTGTTCATAACTATCATGGCAAGGAGTACAGCAACAGGCAGGCAGGCACGACTCTAGAGTGTAGATGAGAGCTTACAATTGATCCATAAGCACAAGGAAGAGGGAGCTAACTGGGAATGGCATGAACGTTTTTAAAACTCCAAGCCCACCCCCAGTAATACACCTCTGCCAACAAAGACACACACACACACATACACACACACACATTTATCATCATCATCATCATCATCATCTTTAAAATACAGTTGAGGGGCTGGAGAGAAGGCTCATTAGTTAAGGCTATGTCCTCCTCTTACAAATGATCTCTTTCAGCTCCCAGTAACTATGTCAAGCAACCTTTTGCAACTCCAGCTCCAGGGAGATTTGACACCTTTGATGTCCAAGGAAGCCTGCACTTACATGCACCTACCCCCCAACACACAAAAAAATTGAAAATAATGAAAACAAAACTTTAAAAAATACAATTTAGATCAATACAATGATTATTTATATGAAAATGTTCAAATATATATTTTTAAGTCATATTTTTATATTAGACGATCTTTCACTTTCCTAGTTATGTTTTTACATTATTGCTAATATACGATAACTCATATAAGCTCTAATTTTAATTACCTTAATTTTAAAATATTTCCACAATTGTTATTTTTGTAGGATTCACACTCAAAGGAAGTTAGGAATAAGGTGACTAATGGAATAAAGATAATTGGTAAGTCATTTTATATTTATAATTGGTTAGTTTATGATGTGGATAACTAAAAGACTCTTTAAACTCCTTTTTAATACTCATAGGTTCTTACTGTGACTATTTATTTTGTTGCAAATTTTTCTGTCAGACTAAGTCTCCGAGTGCAGAATGGGTTCCTGCCAACACTCTCAAATCAGTTATTCAAATATCTTAATTATAAGAAAGTAAACAAAGAGTGGGTTGAAGCAGTGCGGAGTTCTAGTGAGTTAATGTAACTAAACTCAAGCACAATCGACTCTCTTCAAAGCCAGCAAGCTGACAGTCATCCATCAAACTAAAGGTCTCCTTAATAAATACCAATTATAGGGCATATATGCACAAACATGGCATGTATGGCATAAGCCATAAGATCATTTCCTTCCAAGAAAATTAGTGATCAAGAAAACACCCAGGCAGTACAAATGACCAGCCCACCCAAAGGTAAGGCTTGCTCCTGACCAGAATACTAACCAGCATTATTCACTCATTCCTGTCTCCCTGCCCCCCCATGTCTCTCTGACTCTCTCTGTCTCTGTCTCTCTCCTACTTAAAAGTTCAGAACCACACAGAACTTTGTTTGGGGTTACACAAATTCCTTCACAATTTGTATAGAAGTCTAACATAACTTTCTAAAAGCCATGACATGCCCATAATGTATACAGAGTCTCTGACTTCCGCTCTAAGCAAGGCTTTTTCCTAACTTAATCATACTCAAATTTCACCCCTTTTAAAGATCCTGATTCAAAAATGTTCACTCATTCTCCACAGTCCACAAATTTATACCATATCTTCCTGTGGTGTTTTATGTGCATAAATTAAAAAAGAATGTCTTCCAAGGAGCATTAAAAAGTAGGAAAAAGTCATAAACTTTCTAAATTTAGTTCATCTTTATTTTAATTCTCAGTATATGTGTTCAAATAATGTATACATATGTATATTTCTACATGCTTATAAAATAATCCATTCATATTCCTTTAGTAAGTGCTGGATCAACTCAGAAGCTCCATTCTAGGTTTAGGATTATATCATGATGAAATCTAGCACATGGGGAAATAAGTAAAGGAAAATTCTTCACAAATAAGCCCACGTTGACTCTTACTTTGCAATTCACACAATTGGAATTCAATAATATGAATTCAATTGTATGGATCCTCCTGTGTCACCTCTGTCACTGTCGCCCTAGCCAGGTACGTGGCTCACCCTTAGACAAGTTCCTCTGTGCTGTGTGATATCACAGAAGGGAAGAACGACTTCATATGGGGTGTAGACACACAGCTCTTGTGGTGTCTTGATACACACCACTACTTCTTTAAGGAAGCTGTCGGGGGATGGGGTCGGGGGGAGGCTCTCAAAATGAAAAGCTATATCCTTCTATGATGACAGAGATAATTAATGAACTAAACGAAAACGTTCCTGTTTGATATTTTTATGCAAATGAGTTAGGCCAGTGTGCACTAGCCCAAGTTGATGTCTTATCTAATTGCCCTTTAAAGTGACACCTTCCATCGTACGCGCAGGCCTTTGCTAAATTCATTTATTTCCATCTTTCCTGAAATGATGATGAATGGTCTGAGCTCCATTCAATTATTTTAAATGTGCAAAGAAACAGAAACAATGAAACTGGCAAAGGCCTCTACATTCTTAGGAACAATTTGGGCTAATTAGCATCAACTTCTCCCCCATTCATCATACCCCTGTAGAAATATAAACAAACTGTCAGCTCTAACCTAACAAACAGATCACTGAGCTACTTAACACAAATTATTCTTACATGAAAAGCTCCTTCTCAGGCAATATTCTCCTTTAGGGCATCTGGGGAGCTGAGCTATTAAAATTGAAGACATATGTTGCAGTCAAACTCGACTCCCAGATTGTAATGATTGCTGTTGTGACAGTTCTCAGTCAGCATCCTCGCTGCCGGCAACACGGCCCCAAGATCTAGGGCAAAGGAAGTCAGAAAGATGCAAACAGGGCCCTGCACACTAAAGACACCTTCTCATAAGCCCTACTGCAACCAGGTGTGAGACTCAACGCCCCTGTTCTCCTGTTGCAGCTCAAGCCTTGCTTTGTTTGGTTTGGATAAGACAAAGGACAGGAAGGTAAAAATGTAGCCTGTGACAAGACTGTGGATTTTAACATGTTACGTTTTTACTCTATTCTATGATGCTAGTGTTACTTAACTCTGAATATTTACCTGAAAGCTGTAAATCTTGCCCGACTATTTCAGAGAACATGAAAAAGATGTGACTAGCAAGGTCCCAATGAAAAGAAACAGCTTTTCAATAGATTGGGTGTGTTCCTGAAGATTACTTAAAAACTCCAAACTCTTATCATTCAGCTAAGGGGATCAAAAATAACTTGATTACTAGTTTATCCTAGAATGCTATGTTTAAATCTTTGTCTTGACATGGAACCAAGGTATTATTTTCTTTGCTGTATAGATACCATCATAGAGATAGTTAATTCTCATGCTTTTCAATAGTTCCAACATCTATAAAGTCACCACGAACACTGGATTAGTCCTTACTGAACCTACTACTCATAGAAGAAATGGAAGTTGAAGTCCTCTGGGCCACAGGTCAAAACATTTTTATTAATCAGTCAAAACAAAACCTCATTTTATGTGTGTTCCTCTGTAAAGAACCTCATTTATTATAAATTGTGATCTTTAGCACCTAACTCACAGCCAACTGCAGTACTACAACCTGACCTGGCAGCAGCTTACCTAGGATGCATGTTTTGTATATTTTCATCATGGCGTTGCATTTAAGCACACTAAACAGCACTTTAGCCATACACTTGAAGGTCATTTTAAGCAGTGCAATCATGCACCAAGTAAAGCACAAAAATGAGGAAAATGTGGTACTGAACAGACCTTTAAAGGGATACTATTGTTGTTTTTTTTTCCAGTTCAAAAGCTGAAAGAAAGCCATGCACTATCCTGTTCAACATCAGACAGCTCAAAGTTTTCACTACTCTTCACAATGTAAATAACCAAGAAAACACCCAAGTGTTGATTTGTGCATTACAGAGACATGGTGGCAAGGAGGTAAATTAAGAACCATGAAATCTTTGAATGTGAATATGAATATCAACTGTATAAACATTCACAGACATGTTCTCCTCTCACATCTCTCATTGAAGCTGTCTGAGTGTTCCTCTCAGAAAAGCAAAGGTCATAGTCTGAATGTGAGCCAAAGACTGTACAAGCTAATTGATAAAGCATAGGCCACAGATTTTCTTCATACATTCTAGAAGTGGATATAAGCTTTAAAACTGATTGGTGTATGCCATCCCATTGGCATTACTGGTTACTTCAATGACAAAGACAAGGACAAGGCTCAGTCTGAGCAAATGATATATCAGAGGTATGTACTTGTTCATCTTATACTTTGCTTTCTGGTATCATGACTGGTTCATAGCAGCCATTGATTTCATTTAGTGCAGTGGGGAACAATTTCTCAGTTTACCACAGTAATCATAGAATGATTTAGCAAGATGGCTCCTACCACATTGTTGCTCACTCATGAACACAAATTTCCCATCATAATTATATTAATTAAGAAGTCTTTTATTTTCCATTATAAAAACCCGAGCCAGGTGGTGGTAGCACACACCTTAAATCCCAGCACTGGGGAGGCAGAGACAGGCGGATCTCTGTGAGTTCAAGGCCAGCCTGGTCTACAGAGTGAGTTCCACAACAGCCAGAATTACAACAGAGAAATTCTGTCTCAAAAAAAAAGACAATAAAAAAAAACATGTATAATGAAAGACTAAAATCTTAGTACAGCCAGTCAAGAACCATCTGTTTTATTCTATCATATAAAATTACAAAATCAATATGCTTACATCTCACATTTACCTCAAAAATTAGAATAATAAAGATTCTTTTAAAAATCTCTAACTCTTTGCTTCTCTGAATTAGGAAAGTGACTAGAACTTAATGCTATTCAAGATTTGTTTATGAATGAAAAGCAATGAGCCAGCTTTTTAAAGCTGTGGCTCAACCCTCCCGTACTTTACGGGTGGTTTTAGTAGCCATTACTACTTGTGGATGAAAGATCACATTATAATAAATTGCAACTGCAATTGCCTAACCTCAGAACAACTGACAAGTGACTAATTACTCCCACAGGTGGCCAACTGCTTTGGTAATTAGCCTATTGCAGACAAAACCATTGCATATAAGAAAAAGGTCCTTTTCAAAACAGCCATACGTATCCTTTAGAAGACAAACGGATACAAGAGGACTTACAGGGGAGAAACTACCATCGGGAGGAATAGGGGATAACGGTGAAATGAAAAAAGAATCTACAATTTCCTTAACAAACAAGAGACTTACTATGAATATCTTTTTTGCAAGGTAGTGAAACTCTATCCATTCCTCCTCACAAAATAACCTTACATGTTATGCATAGCTACAAGAAGACCTCGAAGGATCCACATATGAGATAACAATAAGGATGTGGAAGCATCAGTTACCCTGTTCTGATTTGTACACATTGTATACACGATGGCGATATGCCACACAGTAACCAATAAACATGGCAATTGTTGTACATCAATCCAAATTTCATGTTTAAGGAGATGGAAATTAGGATCAATTCATCTCACTACTCATGTTAAATAAACTAAGATCATATGAAATGGACTCATAGTCTGTTTAGCCCATCATAAAGTTTTTGGAAATGTGTGCTGTACTATAAAAATGGCATAAAAGGATCATGCATTTCTGAATGTGCATTGTATTTTCAGTTATTTTTCTATGACTGTAAAATGCCATTAGCTTCATACTAAAATGACCTTAAGCCTTTAAAACATTCCTATATCATAACAGTGTGGAGTCAGTTGAGCAAGTTACACTTTAATGATTTCTTTCTGAAACACAGTTTGGCCATATTTTAAAATACTTAGGTAGTTATTCTGGGATCAGTCTCTCTGCTTATCAGATGAAGTGAGCACAGTAACCAGAAAAAAAAAAGAAAGAAAAGATCAATAACACAAATGGCAGCTCATGCTGGAGAGGATGTGGAACAAGGGGAACACTCCTGTATTGCTGGTGGGAATGCAAACTTGTACAGCTACTATGGAAATCAATATGGTGGTTCCTCAGGAGATTGGAAACAGACCTACCTCAAGACCCAGCTATGCCACTCCTGGGCAAATATCCTCTACCACAAGGATACTTACTCGACTATGTGCATCATGGCATTACTCATAATAGCCAGAAATTGGAAACAACCCAGATGTCCCTCAATATTACTCAGCTATTAAAAAATTACATTATGAAATTTGCAGGTGAATAGATGGAACTAGAAAAACATTATCCTGAGCAAAGTAACCCAAACCCAGAAGACAAACATTGTGTGTACTCACTAATACGTGGATATTAGTTGTCAAGGAAAGGACAATTGTACTACAATCCACAAACCGAGAGAGATGATGCAACAAGTAGGACCCCAGTGGGGACACAGGGATCTCCTGTGGCAGGAACAAGGCCAAACAGCACACACACAGCATGAATGAGTGGCTGGGCTCCCACTTAGGGTCGGCCTGGGACGTGCCCAGGCATGCCCGGAGACAAGCCCGCCATTGACACATGCGCAGTTAAGACTTCCTGTTCGAGCCAACCTGAAAACCTTCCGATGAATCCAGAGACAGATGACCCAGCGAGATGCAAGCCAATGAGAAAGAGCCACAAAGCAGCCTGCAGTCTAGGAGGCAATGGGACGCTGGGCAAGGGTTTAAAAAGGGCCCCTCTTCCTGAAATAAACGAGTCTGCTTTTTTCCACTTACCTGACTCCCAGAGTCTGTGACGTTGACTCTGAGCCAGCTCACCCCACCGCCAAGGGTCCCAGGAATGGGTTCAAGTAACAATTTCCCTCAGAAGGGAAAATAGAACAGATGTCACAAATGGTCTGGGGTACATGGGAATGGGAACAGGAGGGACCAGATGGAGGGAGACAATATAGGGGGAGATTACTGGAATTTGAGGACATTTAGAGGCTCATCTGAGACCTAGTGCCATGAGAAAACTCCTTGGAATCTATGAGGGTGACCCTAGAGAGGATCCATAATAATGGGAGATAGGAAGCCATCTCCTCTAACCAGGCAAGGCTCCCAGTGGTGGGATTGGGACAGCATCCTAGACACAAAACTTTCAACCTATAGCCCGCCCCACTGGCAGGATCTGCTGAGGCAATGGAAGGGCAGAACCCAATGCCAAGGGAAGGAGCCCAGGCCTGATACAGCAGGGCTGGCCAAGAACTGGAGACTGGATAGATTGGAGACGATTCCTAATGATATTCTGCTCTGCTAATAGATCCGTGCCTTGCCTAATCGTCATCAGAGAGGCTTCCTCTAGCAGCTG
Organism: Cricetomys ansorgei; assembly: GCA_026225945.1. Lineage (NCBI taxonomy): Eukaryota > Metazoa > Chordata > Mammalia > Rodentia > Nesomyidae > Cricetomys > Cricetomys ansorgei. The sequence continues at coordinate 15,091,369 of JAMJFZ010001131.1, forward strand.
ATGGGAGCAAATGCAGAGGCCCGGGACCAAACACCAGGCATAGCTCAGATATCCCAGAGGTAGAGGGGGAGGAGGAATGGCGGGGACCTGAGAGGTGGAGGACACCAGCAGAACAAGCCCCATGGAGTCAACTGACCAGCACTCTTGGGGGCTCACAGAGTCTGAAGCTGCAGACACGGAGCCTACATGGTCCTCTACATATGTCTTAAGGTTGTCTAGCTTTGTGTTCTTGTAGAACTCCTAAAAGTTGGAGTGTGTGTGTTGGGGGAGGGGTCTCTGATTCTTTTACCTGCCCTTGGGACCCTTTCCCTCCTGCTGGGTTGCTTTGTCCAGCCTTGATTCAGTTGTACCTGTCAGGCCTTCTTTTATCCTGCTAAGCCCTCTTTGAGTGGTAACCCTAGGAGGTATACTCTTCTGAGGGAAGTGGGGGGGGGGGGCATGGGGGGACAGGGGAGAAGGGAGGGAGCTGCGAGGAATGGAAGGAATGGAAGAGAAGGAGAGGTCAGGATGTACTATATGAGAGAAGAAAAATAAATTATAATAAAAATTAAAAAATAATTAAAAAAAAACAAACAAAAAACAAAACAGCCAACCATGGAAGCACAAGCCTGAAATCCCAGAACTGGGAGACTGAAGCAGAAGGATCTCAAGTTTGGAGATAGTTTAGTCTAATATTGTATGCCAAACTTGAAAATAAATAGATCTAATTACTACCCAGCTAACATGATGCTTTTAAGCACAAAAGAAATCAAGACATGTATTCATGACCGGTTTTATAAGAATAGGAAGATACATAAACACTCTGATACTTCGTACTAGAAGCAAAAGACAGAGGGAAACTTGGAAGCATCTGTCAGAACTCCAGAACAAATACGTTTGATCCATAAATTTCCCTCCTGTGAATCATTCTACAAATAAATAAATTTACACTCACACATATATATACTTTCACACACATACAGGAACATGTTCAATTGCAGATATGTGCACAGATACATACACCTAAGCACATGTGCATGTAGATGAATGGTCCTCATTACAGGGTGTTTACTGTAGCATGCTTGGTGCTGTGGTTTGTGTCTAAAGTGTTTCCCAAAGACCCATGAGTTAAAGAATTAGTCCCCAACATTATCGGAAGATGGTAAACTCTTTGAGATGGAGCTTAAGGGGAGATTTCAGGTCATTGGGGTCACATTAGTGTGTCCTAGAAGAGGATTCTGGAACCATGAGTTCTGTTCCTTTCATTACCAGCCATAACAGGAACAGCTTTGTTCTACTACAAAGTCCCACAAAATGACTTCTTTACCATACAACCAAAGCAACAGGACCAAGCGCTCATGGACTGGAACCATGGGAACCCAAACTAGAAAAAAAACTCTTTGTAATCAGAATGCCTGGTTTATTTTAAGCAGCACTATGGACTCAGAAAATTGTGGGCAACAGACTTTGGCTGAAATCCTGCCATATTCCTGCTTTACTCAGGATGCACCCTTGATCGTGGAATTCTTCAGGAGGGTGGTTCCTCATAAAGCTGTGCTCCAACTCAAGGAGACCGTTAGATAGGCAAATTAACCTCTTTCACTTTTTTTCATTTTTATTTTTGTTTTTTAGGGGTTTTTTTGTTTTGTTTTGTTTTTTACTTTGTTTTTGTTTTGTTTTGTTTGAGACAGGGTCTCACTATGTAGTGCTGACTGTTCTGAAACTTGCTCTACAGACCATGCTGGCCTTGAACTCACAGAGATACTCTCTGCCTCTGCCTCCTGAGTGCTGGTATTAAAGACATATGCCACCAGGCCTGACTCAGTTAATCTTCCTTAATTGCAGTTTTCCTAAGTGCCTATACAATAAGGTAGTTCAACTATTCCTTTTCAAGCACAATTTTTGTTATAAAAGATGGTCAGTTGTCTAGGATATTTTCTCCTCTGACAAGAAGATCTTCTGAACTGTATAATCCATATGAAAAAGATGACTCTTTTGTAATCATGACTATACATGATTGACTGAATGGGTCTTAAATATTTTTTAAACCTGTGCAGGTCACATGATTTATAATCATTTGGACCTCTCAAAGTTGGACAAGAACATGCTGTATCCCTTCCCTGCTCCTCCTCCTCTTGCCTTCCTCTTTCTTAGCCTTTTCTGTGTATCTACCTGAAATGCCACTGGGCTGCCGTCCATTCCTACAGTGGATGACCCTGTGTGCAGATTCCTTTCCCCTTAACATTTAAACCATGCGTTGCTGAAAGGAAATGTAATCCATATGCTTTTGAGTAGTTTACACTTAACACATCAAAATGCTCCAACGTAATAGCCACTTGTCTCAGTAATCCTCCAGAGTCTTTTCAAGGGTTCTTACTCTTAGTCTCCATTTAGTAGCAAAGATGAAATTTGAACTCCAGAAAGATGGGACTTCGCTGTCTTTTTTTTTTTTTTCCTCCTTCATTTGGTAGACCTTGCCAAGACTTTCCCCATCCTTAAGAAAGTCTTCCACGTAAACTCCCTTTTCTTAGTCATGTAATAAAGTGTTAGTTGCCATTTACTGTTCTCCAGCGGTGCCAGGCTCTGTGCCAGAAGCTTCACATGTATCTTCTTTAACTTTCACATTGAGTAAGGTGAACAACCTTTTCCTGCATTTCCAGATTCAGAACCAAAACCGCTGAGAAATTAGTTTTTTATTCGGATTACACGATCCATAAGAGCCTAGCCCTCACTAACTATAAATCCTGCACTGCACTTTTTAATAAGGGGCGGGTGGCACTCTAACTCCCACAGGAAGCCTTGTAGACAAACCCTCCTTCCCCTTGTCTCCCCGGTAATCTCTATTTTTCCAATGCAAGAGCCACCTCCTCTTTGAAGGCTTCCTCTCTCCTTGTCCTTCATCTCCTTTGTCCCACCTCCTATACTTCAATAGAGTCATACTTTCCATGCCACTTTTGATGATGAGCCCTTAAGTTCACAGTACATGTCACATTCTTCTTTATCTTCCTAGAATCCAGCCCATGTTAGATGCTTAAGGGGAACATGTCGAATTGAATTGGCCTTGCTTCAGATTGAGGTTGAAGTGTCATTCATTGGTGCATTTCTCATTTGGGCACTGGGGATATGACAGGTTAAAATAAGTAGTTTTGTATTTTCCTCTCTTTTACTTTTCCAAAGCCTGCTTGTCTGACTCAGCATGGACACAAAATACTTATGAGGCTAAAGCCGTAAGTCACCTTCCTTGCAGGTCAGATCATTACTTGTTGGATTGTTGAAGAGTATTCTGAGAATGTGAGCTAATGTTACAAATGAAAAGCATTTAATGTAAGAGTACCACCTCATGCTTTTAAAACTCAGACATCTATCTTAATGTAATGAATAGAAAATAGAAACATTCATATGAAAAAACTACTATTATTTAAATTGTGAAAAAACAGTTCAATAATAGGACATGTGTTGAATAAAGGTTTAGTCAGACAGTGGATTTTTTGTTTGTTTGTTTCTTTCTTGTTGTTGTTTGAGACAGGGTTTCTCTGTTGTAACTCTGGCTGTCCTGGAATTCACTCTGTAGACCAGGCTAGTGAACTGAGAGATCTGCCTCCCAAGTGCTGGGATTAAAGATGTGTGCCACCATCACCCCGCTCATACAGTTTATCTTAAATGATGGTTTATAAGGATTTTAAAGTGGGCTTAGAATACAACAATAGATTTAAAAAGTAAGACAGATTATAGAACCACATATATGAGTGGCATCTAATTGCAATTATATAAACATTTAGAGAAACCTAACAGAAAGAAAAGAAAGATGGAACTGTGTAATAAATGAATTATGGGTGATTTTTATTTGCTTGTTTATAATTTGTCCCAGTTTTTATTTTTATTGACTTTATTAAAACAATTATGAGTATCACTTCACAGTTCAAATTCTCATCTATAAAATAAAGACCAAGAATTTCAGCTTTATAATGGTGTTTTTTATAATGCATCCATTATGGTAATGAACAAAAAGTTATGTTTATAATAAAATTTTAAAGTATTATTCATATATACTCACAAGTTGTTTAATAACACAATGTGCTCTAAAATGCTTTATAAGTCAATTTCATCATTGTGTGGCATGAACTTGCAAAAACCTACATAGTATATAGCCTACTATACACCTGGGTGATAAGGTATTGATTGGCTATTGCTTCTGGACTACACACGCGTACCACATGTTACTGTATTAAAGACTGTTAGCAGTTTTAACACAGCTGTAAGTATATGTGTATCTAAATACACACAAGGGTCTAGGAATATCAATCTTGCCTTCATTCATAAGATACAGGCTCATTCTTGAGTATTGCCAATAAAGTAAATACATCTACACATATAAATGCTGTAGAAACATGCTATAAATGTTGAAATTGGTACACTTTTATAGTGCACTGACCATGAACAACTGCTGCAGGTCTAAGAGTTTCTCTGGGACAGCCAACGAGCAAGTGATGAAAATTACTTTGAACATGAAACTTTATAACACATTTTTGCATCAAAATTCATAATGAAATATTTTTGTTCTTTTGTAATGAATAAACTGTATATTTCTGTGTTTTATCAAGTTTTAATCTCTTTTAACGAGTAATCCATTTCTAATAGCACTACCTTAAAACAAGTAAATGTATAAGTATTTCCCTTCTTTATATTTTGATTCAATAAAATTCCATTTCTTCCTTTTCTTAGTGCTGGGATCAACCTCTCTGATTTTAAAGCACATATTCTGCCTCTGACTTGCATGCCTAGTACCATTTTTTCTATTTTAATTTTTCTTTTTCTTTTTCTACACCTTACACTTTTCTTTAATAAGGCACAGCATACACATTCTCCTAGACTTGCACGAGGTCAAGATTATCAATACTACTGTCTTCTATCCCTACACCTCTATTTTGTTCCACTGGGAGGTCTTCAGGGACAATAGCATGTGTGCAACTATCATCTCTTATAATAAATATGTCTCCTAAAATACTTCCTGAAGAACCTAAGGCTGCTCTAGAGTTAGGTTTTTAAAAACAAAATGCAAAGAACATGTAGACTAAAAATATAACATATTAAATACATAAATCAGTAATATGGTTGCTCATTTTTATCAGTATCACATAGTGTACATAATTTACATGCTGTTGATTTTCTAAGCTGAAGCACAATAAGTTTATTTATATTAGTATTGCCACAAACATTCATTACACATTGCTCGGTAACATTACAACAGGTACGACGTCACAAGAATTTTTCAGCTCCATTCTCGTTTCACGGCACCACTGCCATTTGTATCCTGTCATTGACCAAAATGTCATTAGATCTTTAGTTATATGAAATAATTGAAAAATAATCTAAGTTTGTTACATTTGCGGAATACAGCACTTGGTTAAGTTTTTTTTGTTTTTGTTTTTGGATTTGGGGGGTTTTTTGGGGGGTTGTTTGTTTGTTTGTTTGTTTTAAAGAGCACATAGCTCTTTCTCCTGAGACTGTCCCTAGTTCCCCAGATGCCTTGCTCTTTTACTTCCTGGAGCCAGGGCATTATGATTCCTCGGAAAGCCAAAAAAACAGAGTAAGAAAGGTGGCAGTTTGTCCAATCAGAGGATAGAAAATAGGTCAAATAAAAACTTTCGAACCAGATTCCACAATTTAAATCATCTTCGTTATCTTCTAGATGAGCTACAAAGTTCATCAAAGCCAGACAATAACATTTGGTAGCACGATATAGATTTTGACAGTCTTTACGACAAACAATCAAAACAGTGTAAAAGGCAGTACCCACACTGGTTAGGACAGCATGTTTAAAGTGCTATGTAAAAGAAGTAATACTGGAAGCAATGAATATTTTAGCCCACTGTAAATGTTAGTTAAAAAAAGAAAGAAAGGAGGAGACAGAGAGGAGACATGCATATCTCTTCCTCTCCCCAAAGGGTAAAGGATTTGAAGAGATTACACTAAATTATGTGCAGCTGAGGTTTCTGATTCTTGCCTTCTCAACTAGTCCTAGTCCCTGAACTGACTGATGGATTCTAAATACCACAGGAGCCTCTATCAGGGATTTAGGCAAAATCCAAAGTATGGTCTGGATTTGGTTACAGAATAAAAGTAGTTACCACAGAGCACTGCTATATTTCTAGCTCTGTGAAAATGCTACTTCATTTAACTACTTCAGAGGGCAGGGTCATTCTCTATGTTTATAAAGAAATAAAGGAGAAACTTGGAGAAACTCAGTCGCTATCCCAACATCAGAGCCCCCAGGAGGCAGAATTATTTTTCAAATACTTCCAAGATTCATGTTCTTTTGGTGCTCTTACTTCAAAACTCATGTGTCATCTCCCCTACCTTTCTTCACAAGCAACCAGGCTCTTCATGATAATTTGACTACCCTGGAGCCTTAAATCTCACAATGGAGACAGAGACAGAAAAGTATCCCCTGCCTAAACTCATGTAAAAACCCACTTATTTGTAAGTTGTTGAGATGCACTAAGTATCCAATTATGATCCATATTTTGATAATTATATTGATTTAATTAAAGAGCAAAGATTTATTATTAAGAGGATATAAACTCTTAATTGGTTTCTATTGAATAGTTGAAGAATAACTTCTAACACAAAGAAACAAGGACTGCATTTTGAGATATTCAGTGATTATTCATGCATGTCCAAAGATAAGCAAAGATCCATCTCCCATAACATCTCTCCATCATAAAGCACTCAGGAAGCTCTTGCTATTTCCCAGGGCACTCGCAAGGTCTTCAGCACCACTCATATTCTTTACGAGGCAAGCCAGAACTAATCTTACCCAAACCTTTTAGTTTTATCAACTTAAAAGCTTGATCACTAGCTTAGAAGGAGGTGGAACATTCTCAGATAGGAGTGCATCTCAGATCCTTTACATGGAACGTCACTGCACGCAGGGTAAGCCATCATACAGGTGATGATGATGAATTCCTCCAGTTAGAAATGGGCACCAAAGGAGATTCTGAATTAATTTAATTCTATTATCAGAATAGTAACACATTTATTTTGTTAGAAATGGTAGCATTTAAATTTATAATCACTGTTTAGTTGGGCAATATCCTTGCAAATGAGCACTTGATAAGGAACATCGTGATCTGAATATTTTTATGCACCAAATAGTAGTAAGAGGTTGAAGCCCTTGGGGAGGTGATTAAGTCATGAGAGCAGAGTCTTCATGAATGCTATTAGCACCCTTATTAAAAAAAAAAAAAAAGCTGAATGTTTCCATTCCCACTATTTGAGGATGCAATAAAAATACGCCTTTCAGCAAGCTTGACTAGTCAACAACTCCACTGGGCCTTGACTGCAGCCTTCTCAACCTCCAGAACTATGAGCAATACACTTCTATTGTTCATAAATTATCAAATCTAAGGAATTTTGATAGAGCAACTTGAATGAACTATGACAGGAAATAAGTGTAAATGTTTAAAGCAATGAATTATTTATTAAAATACATCTTGTTTTTTGTTTTATAAAACCCTATTTATTAGCAAACATCTTAATTTTAATAAAAAAAAATCATACAAAAATAACCCTTTCTGTAGCTCATAGAACAAACTTAATTCACATCACATACCGAGCACCATGATATGAGGTTTTCATGCATTGGGTAACCAGATGTGCACACGTACAAAAAAAATAAATAAATAAATAAGGAAAGTATTTTTCTCCCCTCAACCACATTTAAAGATAAGGACATTAAGGTTTGCAGAAATCATTACCTTGCTCACGATCACACAGGCAATAGTTTACCAAGCCTGGGTCTATTCTAAGTGAAACTGACATGAACACTTGTTACTCAGTCGTTACTTCCGCACTAACTACTAATGTTTTGGGAAGTCCATGAAGGCACCTGCCTGCCCTTCCCACTAGTGATCTGTTTGATCTGTGTACTCTTGCACATTGACGGTCCCAGAAACAGCAAGTACAAGTCATTCTCATATTTATATTTCTCTTTCTTATTCCCTCCACTCCACTCTCATATATACACACATGTAATAAAAATAAGTCTTCTTAAAAAGACTTATTTTGCACTCAATTGCATTAACCTAAGCATTAGTAATTGCATCGATGACCACTCAAAGCACAATATAATTAGGCAATATTTCCAAGAATGGATTTAGGACAGTACCCTTTGAATACAGTGCTCTTTAAACTTACCTATAATAAAACATAATAATCACAGTCAGTATTCATATTTAGTTGACCAAAGACATACGATATGTACTAAACACTAGGCACTATTCCACATGTGTTATTCATTCAGTCCATATAAACAACTATATAATGAATTATCATCATCGTCCCTAATTCACTGAGAAATGGAAGCTAGCTAGGTTAAATAACTAGCCTGAGAGCTTTCAATTAAGCAAGAAACCCCTGGGGCAACAAGAAAAGCAAGAGTGAAGCAAGGGAACCAGAAAGGTAGAAACCACTGCAACATAAAAGCGTACATTTGGAGCATTGCCTTCCATTGTCTTTGCTCCAGTGAAATCTGACCTCTCAGTCAAAAGAATGAAAGCCAAAGATACAGAAAGCCAAGCTATATAAATGCAATCTGGGCTTTCTAAAATTCTATTTTCCCTTTACCTGTCACAGAGAGTGGCTGTGAAAGCAGGCGATCTGTGTGCTAGTTTTAGTTCTAATTCTTATTAACTGCCCAACAATAAGTGAGGTACTTGATAGTTACGGGTCTGGGTCTTGTCATGGTTCCTGAGACATCTCAGAATAGGAAATAATGGAAAATGTTAAATATATTTGGGGGCCTTTGCAGCTTTCTATATATTGTGAAACTGTCAAATAGTTGACTACTTTTTTCCTGTGTGTAACCAGAGGATGTTATGAAGAAACAATTTTAATTACCATTTAATGAAGAATGAGTACAAACTATATTTCTCTGAGATATGACATTATTAACCTCATTTGAGATTCCGTGCCATAGCAAAGCCATAGCTTAGATATATACATAATAAAAGTGAAATATTACATTGTTATTAAAAAACAGTTTGTGGTTAGTCTTTTTTAACATTGTACGTAGTATTCTGGGACCAAGGCTTCTGACTTTACATTGACCTGTGCTTTCCATGACAACCATTTTCATACCTGTGAAAGAAATATCTAATGGTGGTAAAGCAATAGTCTGTGAATGCTATGTCAGACTTTCTAATCATACTCTAGGGAACCAAAGAGTTCACTTCCTCTGAATTTCTGTGACTTATGTTCTAGGTTTGGGGGTTACAGTGGTTTGCACAAGCACGAGTTAGCCAGAAAACTAGCCCTTAGGGCACTTGTTTTATTATTAAATGCATGGAAAAATACTAAAATGAAGGCAACTCTGCTATTTACAAAAATCACCTAATAGGCTTACAAAAACCAGGTGGGTAAGCATCACTCCATTCTGTAGTGTTACCCACATCTACTTGAAATGGGGACTACACAAGTTCTTCCAACGTGTATCCATTTTCTCTGGTTTCACAGAAGGAAAATCAGAATGAAAGACATGCGGTTATAATAAAGATACAATGCAGTGGCTGCCTCTGAGGATTGAGGGCACAGAAGATTGAATGATAGTGTAACTTCTAATCTATTTCTCTCCTGGCCATGCTCTCCTTGACACAAAGTCAACTCTACCCACATAGCAAACCCCCACAATCATGACTCAGTTATATGAGGGTTGCTACCATTTTCTGAGCAATCCTTATCAGGTAAATTCATAGCAATGTTTTGGTTTCTGTTTTACTTCCAGGAAATGGTATATACTAATGATTAAATACAATATTCATAATTATGGAACAGAAGCTTGAACCAGGAGTAATATATTACTGGGTTTCAAAAAGACTATAAATAAACTATTGGAAGAATTTGTTTGGTTTCTTCTATGCCAAACCACTATATAGTTCCAGAAAGGCAAAAACAAACAAACGTACAACGACAACAACGAAAACTCACACCAATTAGTCTTTAAGCAACAACAATGAAATCACTAATAGAAGGAACATATAGAGAAATTTAATATACATTATAGTGAGGGGGAAAAACTAGCTCAAGAATAAGTGGTAAATTTTTTAAACTTTTGAAAAATCAAATCTATTCTCTAAACCTTAGTACTGGCTTCAACTGACAAACTGTAAGCTTTTCATAGGATGAAAATCACTTCTTGAACAAAAGTTGCTAATGAAATAAGCCTGAGAAACTGATGCAGTGAACATGCTCTAGCTGAAAAGAAAGCAGGGATTCAAGCATCATCAACCATCTTCCTCTCCCATCCCCTGCCCCACACAATATGCACACTTCCCTGCTCCAGACTGCAAGCTGCTGTGCTGCAGAATGTTCAAGGCTATTTCTGTGAGTCCAGGTAGAGAGCAAAGAGAATCAATAGAGATATTAATTCTCAAAGACTTCCTGAGGCTCGGGTTGAGAGTTTGGGAGGAGGGGTAAGGAAGGGAGGAGGTGAAGGCCCTGTCTCGATACCATTACATTCTGCTTACTAGAACCTTGTTCAAGAAAATGTCTGCTATTTTACTAGTATTCACTTCCGTATTGAAAGCCAGAGAATCAAATAACAGAATCAATTACAGAGAATAAATTTATTCTTTCTTATCATTCTGGTTCATTTTCCTCTAAAGGGAACCAAATATGATTAGTGTATGCATAAAAATTCCAAGCACACTAACCTTTAATCCCAGCTCTTGGGAAACAGAGGCAGGCAGATCTTTGTGAATTTGAGGTCAGCCTATTCAATACAGTGAGTTCCAGGATAGCTAGAGCTACATAGTGAGACCGTGTCTCAAAACAAACAAAATTCTAAGCAAACAGAAGAAAGACTAAGGAGAGAAGGGGTGATAAAAGGAAAAGAAATGAAAGAAAAATCAGACATTTTACAGTGCTTTTGCTGAGTCCATAAATTGTCTTCTGATAGATTTCCCCCCTCCCTCCCTGCCTGCCTGCCTGCCTTTCTTCCTTCCTTCTACCAGCGACATACCCTATACTGCCTCTGACTTTTAGCTACATACATAGCTACCTATCTCCCATACTAAACTTCCAAAAGTCTTTTGTTACTTAATACATGGTCTCATGACAAAGCCCCAGCCACTGGGATATGAAAGGCAGTGGTGTAATTGATTTGTAGTCATAGCATTACTAAGAAGGATGTTTTGTCTCCCATTTGCAACTGAGGCTGGAATGAGAGTGTAGTGGTATAATTCATCTTTTACTATACAAGTGAGAATCATATTCTAGGGAAGGCAGATAATATTAGGAGTAATACAGATTCCTCAGATTGTGGTAGAAACTCCTAAATGTCTTCTTCCTTTTCTGTTTCACTTCATTTTAGGGTCTCTTTGGAACAAGGGTTTCGATTACACCCTAACAAGTATAACTGCATTTTTTTCTTCTTAATAAATTACTTAAAAATGGAGAGCATCCCCAAAAAGTAAAAGAAACAAATACAAAGAGTCAGTGGTCATTAAGTATCTCTGCCTTTCTGTTACAGGGGTTAAAACCCTCAGGGAGTCTTAACTCGAGATCAGGTTTTAGAGTGTCAGGTCACACTAAGAAAGCTTTGTAAAGTGATTTTGAGGGTTTCTGTGGAGATTTCAGGTAGGTCAGATTTCATAAGTCCCAAAGAAATTTTAGCAGGAATCTGAACTCATGCACTGCAATTGCATGGTACTGTGGGTACTTCTTGGTCTTCTACTACATGCAGCTAAAATTACCTTTTGGTTATGACAAATATCTCTACCTGGGTATTTTATTTAGTAGTTGAGTTTGGTATGGAATTGATCAAACATGAAATACAACTATACTCTTTACTCCTTAATCCCATTCTTCATGACAATACAATGGAGAGGGATAGAATGAATTATAAAGGGCACACCAGTTGGGCAGACACAGCCTCTGCAACACACAGCCTTATTTAAATATGCACAAGCAATAATATATTATCATTGAAATTCATTTCTTTCCTTAGAAGCTTTATCTAGTAAGAGCTTTCTCTAGTATTTGGAGAATATCACATGCAATTATCAAAATCATGCCTTGAAGTGGCTAATCTTCGTTTTCAGCTTGACTAGATTCATAATCACCCAGGTGACTCAGATCTGGATTTAACTGTGAAGGTGTTTCCAGAAAGGATTGACTGATACGGGAATACCCACCCTGAACTTGGGAAGCACAATCCATGGGCTGGGTCCCTGGACAGAATAAAAACGAGGGAAATGAGGAAGCCAGCTGGACACCAGCATTCATCTCTTTCTATTTCCTGAGTACTAACAACTTACCCACCACCTCACACCCCCACTGCCATGCTTCCCACTCCATGAGGGAACTGTATCCCCTTAAACTGGGAGCCAAAATTAGCCCTTCCTCGAGTTAATTTTGTCAGATTTTTTTTTATTCTCAAAGCAAGGAGAAAAGTAACTAATACAACTTCTCTCTTTCATTCAGTATATTTTATTCTCGTGATACTGAGATACCTGAAGGATATTAGTTCAAAATTGGAAGAGATATATATATTTTAATAAACTGTGTAGAGAACCATTAAAAAATGGAACAGAAAAAAATAGGTAAAAATTGTGTCATAGCAAAATTGTGTAGAATCTTAACATTGCATTTTTCTTCAGGCCTTTACTTTCTTTCTGTGTGCCATAATAAAACACAGTTACAATCAATGTGTGTTGACAAATGGTCTTGGGGCTGGGTTTGCCTTTTTCTAAGTATATTGGCGTTTGTAAGCTGGAAAATATAAACCACCCTTAGACAAAAGTAGGATGACTCTTCTGGCAAAATGTTCAAACCACGTTAAGCACTGATTTGAAATGATGTTTGAAATAAAAGCAACGCAACTAGGACTGACTTATTTACACAGCAACTAAAAACTGAACTTACTAGACATAGTTAAGAGATGGAAACAATTAAATGTGTTTGTTTTGTAAATAGACAAAGTATATTAGAAGCCTTTAAATTTAAAAAAAAAAAATCCATTTTACTAGACTCTATTATTTGTTGCTGTCCAAACTCTTAAATCACTTTCCTTAAAAACCCTCTGAGGTTGCTCTAATAAAATATGCTATTTTTAAGAGTGAATAAACAATCTGCTTAATTTCACATGATCAATACTTCGTGAAGTTTTATTCTCATTGTCACCATACAGAAGTGAGGGGAAACTGAACCAAAGCCCCAGTTACAGGGAGTATATTGTTGGATTGCATTCCTGATTTTTAAAATAAGAATTTCAGTGCTTTCTTCCTGTGTACAAGTCAAGTTTCTATGGCATGCTGAGAAAAGTTAGGTAAAGTTATGTCATTTGAGTTGTCTAAATGCAGCAGGCACTTCAGCAGAACACAGCAATTGTTCTGGCTCAATGGAAACTGAAATGATGAAGCTGCTATCCAGAGCAACATCCTGCTCCAAATGCGGGATGGCCAGATACCAGCGTATCATCAAGCCTTTGGCTAATACACATTCTCTGACCACTCAATCAAGGAGAGTGTCTTTAAGACCAAGTGTCCTAGACTCTCTGGCGTCTTTTCCCTGGGGCTATATCCAGACAAGCCTGGCTAAGAGAGGTGACTCTTTATACACCATAATGAAGCCCAGGTCTGGGAGGATGATCTTGCCAAGGTCCCACTGAAGTTTGCCAAGAATTGATGCTACAAAGTATTGAAAACAGGACAGGCCCTTGTCAGCTGCCCGCATCACTAGTTTCTAGAGCAGACAGATGAACAGTTGAATGAATTGATTTGTTTTCCTTATGAATCCACACATCAACATGGAAATTACATGAGTGTCACCCCCTCAACCCATTCCTACATGGAAAGCATAAGGGAAACTGAAAGGCTAAAAAAGAAATTTTCAATCTCATAGCTGAAAAATATAAGGGATCTCCTCGGGGCTTATTTACCAGATGCAAAAGCTAGCAGATTCAAGTGCACTGCATGTTCTTAGCAGTAGTCAGCTCCCCTAGGAACCCCCTGGGTCAGGAGAGGATTTGACATTGATATCTTCCTATTTAAGCTGCTGAAGAGAGAGTTGAGGAGATTACGCAGATGACATCATTCAACCTCAACAGGACTAAAATATAGTAAGACAGCTAAAGCATGGCTAAAACATCAAATTTAATGACTTGCTTCATTCTATACTAGCATAAGGTATCACACATTGCAAGACTACAGTATTTCAACGGAGCTAAAAAACCAATGAATGCTTCAGTTAATATAGTTGTAATATCAAGTCAGCATTTCAACCATAGTATTTAAAGATTGTAGATTTAGTTGCAGAAAACAGAACTTGTACAAGAGAACACACAAATGATAAGAAAATCTGCACAGGGACTAGAGAGTCTAGAGTTGACTCAGTGGTTAAGAGTGCACACTGCTCAATCAGAGGACATAAGTTCAGTTTCCAGCACTTACAAGGTGGTTTACAGCTCCAGCCCCAGGGGATCCAACACCGTTTGCTGGTCTCAAAGGGTACCTACATTCATGTGCACATACACACACAGAAATATACCCATAATTTTAAAAAAGAAAGAAATTTAAGGAATTTAAAAGAGGAGGCATGCTAGGGGTATAGCTTAGTAGATAGATCACATGTCTAGTATGCATGAAGCTATGAATTCAATCCAAGCATGAGATAGGCTCACACACACGGAGGAGAGACAGCAAGAGCAATGGGGGAGAGGGGTCTGAGAAAGAGAGAAATCGAGAGAGCAAGAGAGTGAAACAGAGACAGAGAGATAGTGAGCAAGGAAATACTCAGTAAATATAATAGATTATACATTGATGTAAGACTTCATGCTTCCATTATTACAGCATATGATAGAAACTATAACTTCCGGCTCCCACCTGTTTCTCAAGGTAAGCTTGGTATCTGCTGTCCACACCTAAATCATAGGCATCGTATCTAATTTTATTTAACCTGCTATTGGTTGGAGTTTTGAGCATAGTAAGAGCTTCCTGTCAATGCCTATAGAGTCACTTTGCACGCCTCTTAAAACACTTTCGATATGCTCATACTAGAAAAAAATGTATGTTATTCTCTCCAACTTCAACACTAAATGTTAAGGTTTTGGACATGCTGTTGGAAGCCTTTGCTCATCAGACCTTTCCAAACTAACCATAACATATCCTTTTAATAAAAAATAATAGCTATGTTCTCATTTTCAAAGTTTGTGATTAAAACCTACAGTGGAAGAGTCCAGCTGAGAAGAAATTTCCTTTTGGTTAAAACATAATGTCATTAAATTTATCAGAACAATATGAACTGAAGATGTTGTTGTTGGGTCCTTCCCTTATGTTGGAAACCAACAGAATCGCAGGCTTAGGTAAATCCATAAATTATTTGTCACATAACATTTCAACAATAATTTAAACATACAAAAGTTAAGGTACAAAAGAAAATCCTACCATCTGTGATAATCAAACTAAATAGTAACACATCTTTTTGTACGTTACTTGATTTCCAAGATTTCAAGGAAAACCTCATAATGTCACATGTTAAAATACCTCCTTTGTGTATTTTAAGCATGGCTGGGACAGCTTTTAAAACATAACTTTCAGAATCGGGTGCCATTCTAACAGCCATTCAGATCCTTTGACAGTGCAGTGTAGCTCGCTAATCTTGGCTTACACTTTTAAAAATGACTTAAGACTTGGTAGTAAACATGGTAGAGTTCTATTTTTCCCATAGTTTGCAGTCTTAAAATTGTACTGTTCAATTACTTTTTAATATTGACAAAGAGCACTGTTACTCGTTTTACTTTTCAACATACAGCGAAAAGGTACATGAGTCATCTTTTTTAAAAAAAGTTTGGAAAGCAGGCAACAGTGGGGGTGAGTAGAAAGGAAGTAAATAATTCCTCTCACCAACAAAATGGGTCTTCTGAGCATCGGTCCCGGAAAAAGTCTTTCTTTGCAGTAGCCTAGTGCCCTCTCTCCCTCAAAGGGAAGAAAACTTCAAAAGTGTATTCCCAGAGAACAAATTTATTTACCATATGATGTGGATCAGTAAAGTGTTTTGTGTACTGGGAATGTAAAGTTAATTCTTTCTGTCAAAGCCTTAGGAAAATAAGCACATCATAAACATACTTCTGCATTTCAGAGCTGGCCCTCATTTTATTTTAGAAGTTGGTTTCCATGTGTCCCTTAAGCTGACATCCGTAGAAGTCTGCAAATGAGAATAAGTAATTTAATAGTATTCTTGTATGACAGATTTAATAATAGATACAGTAGAGCACTCTCTCATTCTGCACAGGAGAATACAAAGAGGGTGAAAGAGAGTAGAAAATGAAATCCCAGGAGATAAACTGAGCTCAACTAAAGGATACTTTTCTCTTCCAAGAATTTTAAGCTTCTTCAAATAGTGGTGCATCATAGCCAAGGCTCAACACTGCCATCTCCTTCTGAAATGCAGAAATACAAGAAGCAATCTCAGCATTCAAATGATTCGTTTTTATGCTTATCATTTTGGAAGGAAGATCCAGCCACTAAAGATGATGTATGTAAGGTTTATTGAATTAAATATTCTAAAACTACAGCATGACTAATGTGTATGCGACTCCCTCCTCCATATCGTTTATGCTATTAACAATAGTCTTCTTGTTGTTGATATTTTGATGATATCTAAGGGTTGAGATGACTACTAAGGTATTACACAAAGCCAGCCTTAAGTTTAGACAAAGTAAATCATTAACCTATCTTTATTTTCAGACTGTTCTATTCATCCCCAGACTCTAGATGTTTCCTTACCTTACTGTTGATTCCTGAAAATCACTAGAAATTATGTTTAATTTAATACCTTCTGCTTTATTAAAGTACAACTCTCTCCCACAAAGACATATTTGTACAGTATGATCAACTATTAGATCAGAGTGTACTTTGTTTTCAGGTACAGGGACAAGTTTCTTGACTGTGACAGTTTATGTCTGTTGTCTCCAACTAGTTATTAAAAACTCCCCTTCAGACATAAAATATATGGCTATCCTCATTTAGTCTTAATTCCCTTTCTAACGGTAAGATCTAACAAAAGAGAAGAGACCATCGTTGGAAACAAAGATCATCATCAAAGTGAGGGCTGGAAGCAAGGACTAGGTTGAGGTTGAGAGGGAACATGGTTCTTGAGGAATTCCACACTCCAGTTTCATGGCTGGAGTAAGAGTTGGTGAAGACAGTGGGTGAATCAGTTGTGTCATCATCAGGATGTGAACTTACACAAGCCTGCACGTACACAGATTGACTGCTCGGCGTGGACACTTGATACAATCAAAAACCATAGTAAACATGGGCTGATTGAGGACGCTGGTGGTACAGGAGGAAACAAAATAGGGTTGGGGGGTTGTTTGTTTGTTTTGTTTGTTTGTTTTTTCAAGACAGGGTTTCTCTGTTGCAACTCTGGCTGTCCTGGAACTTACTCTATAGGCCTCAAACTCACAAAGATTCACCAGCCTCTGCCTCCTCTGCTGGGATTAAAGACGTGTGCCACCACCACCCAGCAATGTAGTATCTTATAATAAACATTTTTTAAGTAGAAGTGGTACATTCAAAAAATAAAAATATAGACAGATACGGTAACACAGGACTGCAATCCCAACCCTCAGGAGACTGAGTTGAGAGAATCATGAGTTTGAGTTCAGCCTGGACAACACAGTAATTTCCAGCCTAGCCCAGATTACAAAAGTGTCTTTTCAAAAGCCAAAATCCAAAAATAACAATAAGATCCATAACAAAGTAAATACATAAGCCAGAAACAGAGTTATTATCAAGTATTACATACTTTACCTAATTGCATGTGCTGTAGGTTCATACTTACTCTGTTTTCTGTGACGTCATAGGTGCATGGCTCTAAGAGTAACTTTATTGGACTTAAAAGGCAAAATCCCATGTATAAAATACAGCACCATGTTGAAAATTGTAGACCTTTGGTTAGCAGAAGTACACTTTAGTAATGCATTTATTTTTACTACATTTTTGAGTAATATGATTTTGTCAAAGAACAAAGGCACTAATTTGCAACTGTTCAACCCAAACAACAGATTATTACTACTGCAGCCATTCTCAGATCCAAAGAAAGGAGGAATGCAGAGAACCAGGCTGAGAGAATCAGAGGCCCAGGGGAGGGTCTGCTCCACTCCAGAGCAGGATTTGCGGCCACCCTGTTCAACAGTGCACGTCTCCTTCCTCTGGCATAGAGAAATCCATGAAACCTTCAGAAAACGATACTATTGTGATAGCTGCTGGAGAATTACTCACTGACAAAAGAGCTTCTTTGCTCTGGTGATACACCAAGCACCACGTCCATAAAAGTGGGGTTTAACTTCAAGAAAGGCTTTTGACTCAAGGGGTAAAAGCAATGTGTAGCCACTCACCAGAGACACAAACATAAAGGAGCCAGTGTTCTGACACTAGTAGCAGGAGATTCATTGCTTAGATACACAGAAAATAGAAAATAAGAAACATTTCTGGGAATCTATCAAAAAAAATACATTTCATATAAACCTAAGAATTATATTAAAATTTAGCCACAAAATATAATATAATGTTTCATAGATTTTAAATTTAATAATTCAAAACTTCAGTTTTTCTTAAAGTTTGAAATGAAATCAAGTTTAGAGGGGGCTTCCTTTTCCACTAATAACTGGCAATCTTTATATAAAAGTTACTGAAGCAAATTACCTCCTCATCCACTACCTCCAAGTTTAATGAGACTGTTATAAACAATTTGAGTTTAGACTTTTTAATGAAAAACATATATTTACATGCAATGGATGTCACTCAAAAGAATCTATCTTGAAAAGGTATTATAAACTTTTTATCAAAAGGGGAAAAAATGAGATTTGTTTTAAAATGACCACAGAGTGCTGACTTGGTGTTCATCAACACTGCCTTGAATTCTCTGAAGAAGCATCATCAGCACCTTTAAATCTCCCTGTTTCGTGTGGAAAGGAGGAACAGTAAGTGTGGTGCCGATCTCTGCAGACCAGAAGATGGGTAAGATGCCCATCAACCACCAATCCAACTGCTTCACCTGGTCCTTGAATAAAATCACTCCAACATTGCAGTCTGTTTGCTGTGTATAAGGCATTGTTAACAGGAGCATTGCTCAATTATGTGGAAACAGTTGGTCAAAGAAAAGCTTTAACTACTGGGAGTGTTTCCTGTTCTCTCTTCTTGGATTTGTAAATTAGAACTATTCTCATCAAAAGGTCCAGCAATGGCAGAACATTAAAAGGAAATTATATATATATATATATATATATATATATATATATATATATATTCTGAACCTTGAAGAACAAAAATGTAGTTTATCCCTGTGTCACTTCTTTTAATAAAGAAAACCAAAATGGGTTGCTAGTGCTGTGAAGGTCCCTCATTTAAACAAGAACAGTCTGAAGCTAATAAATGGGCCAAATAAACATTTCTTTGCAAAACATTTTATGGCCAAGGCCTTTTAACCTTAAGTGACCCAAGGAAATGCCCAAAGGGCACACCAATAGTGACCATGCACCCTTTAAAAGTGATTTTCAACCTTCTTAAAAATTCCACAGTTGTTATGCTGGTCAAAAAGCATGACAACCCCACTTATTCCTAGATATAGCTCATGAAAATTCAAAAAAGAGAAGCCCATCTTTTACGATATTCACTTTTTTCTCGTGATTACATGATGAGGAATGGATTTACCTCTGAACTATTATAAATTGTGAGAGCACAGCTCAATTAATTTCATGTTCGTAATTTTATGGACCATTGAGTAGGAATATAACTGCATGTCAATGCAAATAAGATTAGGTAAATATACAAAGTGAGAGAGGTACATACAAGTCAACCATATAGGGCATAAATGTGAAATGTGTTTTAAGCAAATGGCACTGACTTTATCAAATGCTGTGGGAAACTTGTGATGACAGAAGTGATTGCTCCCCTTATCAGCCACCTCAACTCAAGATCTGATTTGTCTTTCTTTCAAGAACCATCACACAAACTACAGCCTTCATCAAAGACCAGGGTGGAAGGAAACATCTTTTTTTACTTTGTTGTTGTTGTTTGTTTTCTGTTTTTCGAGACAGGATTTCTCCGTTGTAACCCTGGCTGTCCTGGAACTCACTCTGTAGATCAGGCTGGCCTCAAACTCACAGAGATCCGCCTGCCTCTGCCTCCCGGGTGCTGGGAGGCTTGTGCCACCACCACCCAGCTGGAAGGAAATGTTTTTACCCTAGTAACAGTAGCCACTCTCTTTCTCCTTACCATATTATTTAATATGTTCTATTTCCTAGACTAAATATCCTTCATAAGAATGATTTCCAGGCCTTTGTGATCCTTTTTAATGTGTCTTCTATTCCACTGATATCCTCACTAAAATCTTACCATCAGAAACATGAAAGCGAGACTTGAGGGAATTAACATGAGAACAATACAGATACAAGAAAATGACAAAGCACCACAGGGGCACACCAGAAAGGACAATTATCTGCCTTGTGATGACAAAATTAATTGCCAATAAAATCATTAAGCAAATTTATACCAAGGTCTATATAAGCCCCTCATATCTGTTGTTCACTGTTTTCCAAGGTATTTACTGAAGAACAAACAAAGCTAATATTAGCAAACCTTGTTGAGCATACAGCAAGTAGCATGTATCACACATGTGCTTTTCTATATTGTCATATTCCATATCCACAATAGTCATTTGAGACACAAGTTATCATTGCATCATTTTATAGGTAATGAAACTGGATGTAAAGAGTCTGCCAAAGGTTATTTGCTAAGGGCCAGAATCCTCTCCAGCTCTGCCTGCTAGCAAAGTCAGTTTCAAATTTCATACTATATAATCTACTTTAAAAAATAATAGATGATACTGGAGGTAGAAGCAGGTGCATCTCTATGAGTTGGAGGTCAGTCTGGCCTATAAAGAGAGTTATAGACCAACTAAAGCTGGATATGAGACTCTGTCTCAAAAAGCAATGGGCAATGTAGAGATAGATGATAGAATATGATTGATATATAAGAAAATAGAACAACTTTTCAAGTCATTTTCATTTTACATGTTTAATCAGCTATGCCTTTATCCAGACATGCTTCTGAAGTAGATTTTCATATTTAAATCCACTTGTTGCTGCTGTTGTTGTTCTAGTTCTTTGGGACATGGTGTCACTTTGTAGCTCAATCTAGCCAGGGACTCTCACAAAATAGCCTCAATTAGCCTCCTTTGTATTACGATCCTCCTGTCTTAGCCTCCTGAGTGGTAGGACTACATAATGAGGTACTACATAATGGGGAACAGAGCAAACCCTGAATGAACGAAGTCCTGGGTGAGTCTCATGTTGATATTGGGCTATCCATATCAAGGACTTCAAAGCCTCATCACACAGTAGTGGCAAAGCCTTCCATCGGTGAATATTGGAGGAATAGCAAAGCTTTCCTTTGGGGTCCAAGTGAAAGAGGTTAGCAGTGCACCCAAAAACTAGCAACTGCGGCTCCCTCCCCAGTGCTTACAGCCTGGGACTGCTCAAGATCTCCTACTGAGCCTAGCTAGCCCTTTCTCCTGGACTATGTACAAAAAAACACACTGAGGTTCCATGAGGTGACCCTACTAGATGACATTTCATCAGAGTGTGCACACTCCACCTGACCCCAGCCTTTTTGTACGTGTGTGTGTGTGTGTGTGTGTGTGTGTGTGTGTGTGTGTGTGTGTCCCTTCTTCATTTCCTCCCTCTCCTAGTGAGAGCTCCAGGACCCAAGCTTCACAAGACATGGTTCTTACCTAAATTCCTTATCTGGGGAAATGAACTACCTAAATCTGATCTAGATAGCTTGATTGTTGAATATTCCTTATTTTTTTAATTCTAAAGAAATGATGACAGCTACCATGAGTCGACCTCTGTACAAAGTGTTAGGAGTAATAAAATGGGTACAACAGTTAACTACTTTTGTCAAGGTGCTGCTTACTTTGAGAAGAAAGTAGACAGATTCACACACACACTAGTCAGATTTTTTACAACAGGGATCCAAAATGCAATATAGTACACAACCAGAACAGCTTCATGAGGAAGCTTTGAATGTTGCCAGATAAATAAGTTACATATTTTAGTGTGGTGACTGCAATATATGAAACCTACTTAGTTTAGATCTCACAAAAAGAAATTTAACTCTGTTTTTATTATCAGAGACATTTGATCAAAAAGTCTACATCCTTCTCCTCTTCATCCAATGCTAGTAGTAGCCCAAATGTTTTACCAGTTTCCTTGACCCAATAATTTAGAAGGCATTTCCCCAAAATCAATAATTTCTAAATGGCCTCAAATTCTTCCTTTGAAAATCAGTTTGTATGTTTATGTATAGAGGTCTGTATATACTTGTTAAAAATTTGTTGCTATTCATTCTTGTTTAAAACGTAGGATTGAATAGACATGTACTTCTGGAGAATAATTTTGGAGTAAAGCATATGCTGTGAATTTTTGTAAGTCTGTGTCCAAACTTAACTAATAACACA
This sequence comes from Cricetomys ansorgei, assembly GCA_026225945.1. Classification (NCBI taxonomy): domain Eukaryota; kingdom Metazoa; phylum Chordata; class Mammalia; order Rodentia; family Nesomyidae; genus Cricetomys; species Cricetomys ansorgei. The sequence continues at coordinate 15,113,869 of JAMJFZ010001131.1, forward strand.
AGATATATGCTTTCCCCTTATTGGATATGGGCAGAAGATATCCAGGTAGGAGGTGGGAAATACCCAGACAGGGAGATGCCCAGACAAGGAATACATTAAGATGTATGCTCACTCCTGATTGGGCCTGATGAATACACATATCCTCATGGAATCTGCCTTTAAAAACCTCTTTGAGCTATAGCTCATGGCCATCATGAGAGAATCCAGGGGGTACCTCCATGTGGTCTTGGCCAGCTTCCACCATTACTGGCCAGTATTAAAAGCTTGTCTAAAATCCAGTCAAACTTTGTGGCACTGTTTTTTTTCTAGACCAATTTGGGATTTACATATGGAGCCCCCAGTGAGATGAAAACCATTCTACCCAAATTCTGGAGCTTTCCTCTTCACTCTGGGACACTTGAGGCAGCAACCCCAGTGAGGGATCTGGGACTGGGGCGGGTGCGGGGGTAGTGCTTTCATCTTTATAAACTTCCAGGGAATGGCTGCTCTTGGAAGGGAAACAGCAAGCACTTTTTTCTTTTGCTATGTTTCTGGTTTCTATGTGGGAGCCCTATCTGGGAATGAGTTTGATCTGATGAGTCCAGACTATCCTGTTCTGGAGCAAAGAAGCTGTTTTATGGCCCATGGTTATTTTCTGATTAACTGAGCACTGGTGAAAACTGGGGACTGAAAATAAAACTTGGCAAGGCCCAGCATCTGCGCCCATGGGTAGAGTTGAGTTGAAAACAGAGAGAGATACTTCACCACACTGGGAGTCAACCACAGTGCTTGGATATGCCCAGTGCAAGAGGTCACTAATTCCTGCTCTAATTATTCATGGAGAAAGGGCCTTCTATTTATTTATTTTTCTTCGTTCTGTGTTGTCTCTTGTTTTGCCTGTCTATAAATGTCCTGTTCCAGGTCAGCACAGCCACAGGATTCCTTACTGTGTGTACAGACTCGTAAGTGTGTGCATGCACACACTCTGCAATGGCTTCAAAGATAGCTGTGTCTGGAGGAACCACAGGAAAACAGAGAACAATGGCATAGAACAATCCTTGCTGCAGACGGGTCACAGCTGTGTGGTACAGAGGACACCTCCCAAGCTCAGTTGCTGCAAAACAGCGTACTTTGCTCCTGTTCCAACGCGCCAACTACAAAGGATACTCTGCAAACTTGAAAAGTTAAGTTTTTGTCCCTTGTGTGTGTGCATGGAGCCCAAACAAAGTATTTCATTTCTGTTTGCTCTTCTAAATATGTGTACTATGTTCCTTGGTAATGTTCTTTTGTCTTTGTTGTCGCCTGTAACCAGAGCTCAGAATTTATCTATGTGTTCTCTGGCTGCTGAATCCAGTCACGCAGGGATTCGGACGTCTTCTAAAGGTAAAAGATATAAAATTGCTATGCTGTTATGTTTTATTAAAAGGTGATTCTGAAACTGAGTATGCTGTCTCTTCAGGTCCAAGTATGCTTTTAAATTTTTCTCTTATGTCTAGAGTCAAAAAAACCATCTTAATGCTATGACAGGGAAAAAGAAAACAAAATAAACAGCTCCAAAACATTAGTCTGTTGACTTATGCAAACTTTCTGTGCCTCAAGATGTATAAATTTATTAGAGATGGGTAAAAATTTGTAAAATCTATTTTTAAAAGGTTAACTTAAAAGCTTGTTAACATGGGATTGATAATTTAAAATGTATACATGCATAGTCTTAAGACCACATGTTGTGATCTCATTTACAAATGTAAACAACACTTTTTAGTTTTGCCAGATGACTGCTATTTTCTTGGTCAAATTCTCACTTGGGGGACAAAAAGGCCACATGACTGATTTTTCTTCTTGAAATACATTTATATATATAGTTTTGGTATTACAGAAACACAGTTAAGAAATTCTAAATTGTTTTAGGAAAATTCAGAGATTTACATAGAATTAAAATTTTTAAACTGGATATTTTAAAAACAGCTTTTAACTTAATTAAATTTATAAGGCTATAGGACACTATAAAAAGGCAAGAAGGTAAAAAATTGCCATACTTCCTATGGACTGCATGATTTAAAATACATGCATATCAATTGTCAGTCACCTTATAGATAGTCAAGCTCTTTATTATGCTCAAAACTATGCTTGTGGTCACACTAAGTACTAATAAGCTCTATTTAGTCTCCTGTATATGTTTTTAAGGTTGAACCTGGGACAAATATCTAGGCAAACAGGCAAAATTTGCTTAGCTCAGGTATACTGGTCCTCAAGCTCTTCAGAGATTTGCTAAATATGGCTTTTAAATGTTTAATGACAAAACTTACTATGACAGAGACCCCATATCCTAGCAGGTCTCCAAAGATGATGGGGGCAGAACAACCTCACCTAGATTGTGGTAATGCTAACCACTGGGAAAAACTTCCCCAGTACCTCACCTACTGCCATGGATCTGCCTGAACTGTGGGCAAAACAGGACATTGGAGAGTGGTTCACCCTGCTTTGGCTAGACAGCATAGAGGCTGGGCCTTCTAAGTCCTTTTCCATGGAAAAGTACCTTCTGGCCTGGCAGCTGAAGACTGACAGTACCTTGGGACCTCTATCCCCCAACAAGGCCATGAAGAGCACGGACGCCCAGAGTCACCTGTCTAGATATGGATAAGTCTCTGTCATTTTAATTGATGCATAGGTTAATTGATTATACTTACTGCTATAATTTATTCTCCTCAGATCTATGACAGTATTGATGGCTAACTAGTTTGGTTATCTAAAAGCAACAGACAACCTACCAGACACCCCCTCCCACCCCAAGGTTTATGGATACCTTATTAGTGCAATTTCATAGAGCTACTGGAGCTCCTGCTAAAAAAAGCAAACAGGTTTCAGGTATAAGTTTTTACCAAAACTTGCTTTACAATGACTGCTCTTAGTAATAACTATTCATGTCTCACGTAAATGATTAAATAAAAAGTCTGTGCAAGTTACATGGGTCTTAAAAGATGATTTAAGATATATAGATACAAATTATAAAGATATTAAGATACTAAGATTTCAAAGTTTCAAAGTTTTAGGAATTATGGATAAATGTTCTCGTGAAGTTCTAATAAGCTGGTATTACTATCAACAACCACAAGTTTAGGATTTATAGATTTCCTTTATTTTAAAAATGCTAACCAGGCTAAAAAATTTCAGTCCAGCTTATATATTCAGCTCTCTAAACAGACAAAAATGTTCATGCTTTTTAATCCCAAATCATAGCTTTTGCTATGACTTAAAGTGTGTCTACTCCAGCTGTTTTACAGATACCTGTTAACTGTTTTATCTACACTGTGGATTTCAGTACAGATCACAAACAATAGTGATGCTAACTTTTATATCTTCAGTAAACTAAAAATTCATGTAAGCTTCGGGGAATCCAAGGGTCACAGGATTTGGATCCACCTCCCACAGGTCAAATAGACTCCAGATAAATACAACTTAAGCCTCTCCACCTGCTTATTCCCCTAGACTTGGGAATCCTTCCCTTCCCAACTGCCAGAACTATGGGCCTAAAAGTTTTAAATATAAGATTTTCCTATAAGTTTCCTAAACTTTAACTTCTGTCTCTAGAATATGTTTCAACATATTTCCACTTGGCTGAAAGACACCACCCAAGAATCAGCTATTGTCTATAGGCTGCTTCAAACAGCTGCGAGCCCTGGATGTGCTTAGAGCCCAGTCCAGTCGATGTGATCACTCCTGTCACCTCAGCTAGATGAGTGAACCAGATGCTTCTGATGAATACCCCATTGCCTGACCACCTCCCAGCTTTTGACTAATTTTCCAGCCTTCCTGGGGCCCCTGACTATGATGTCCCAGTTTCAGCAGGAAGCAGTCCAAAAGAGAATATGACATCCCCTTTCCTCAGGCTGGAACTTTTATTCAAAACAAAACTCCCTGATACTGGAGCCATAATGACTGCCTGTAATACCTATTGGCATACCAGGAGGTACTTATTTAAAAGCCAAATAGATCTAGATCAACAGATAGATTCATTAATTTAGATGGTTCTAACTGATGTGAGTCATTGTAAGGCCTTTAACCCTTCTGTTTCTGCTAATTACTGTTGGCCCATACATCATTAATACCTTAAGTAGATAGATATATTCCTGTCTGGGTGACATTAATTTAATGGTTATTAAGTCCCAATATTAAGTAATGCTTACTCCTTTGTCAAACATGTGAAAGAGTTACACAGGCCAAGGGGGAAATGTAAGTCCAGGTCCAGACCTGTAATAATACAGGATATATGCTTGCCCCTGATTGGATATGGGCAGGAGATATCCAGGTAGGAGGTGGGAATACCCAGACAGGAAACATATAGGTGGGAAATGCCCAGATAGGAAATTCATCAAGATGTGTCCTCACTCACGATTACATCTGATGAAAACATATAGCCTCATGGGATCTTAAAAACCTCTGCGAGCTAAAGCTCACAGCCATCATGAGAGAGTCCACGGGGTACCTCCATGTGGGCCTGGCTATCATGGAGGAATCCCAAGGGGGACTTCTACGTGGTCCTGGCCAGCTTCCACCATTACTGGCCAGTAATAAAAGTTTGCTTAACATTCAATCGAACTTTATGGGTTTTTTTCTCAACCGATTTGGATTTACATCTTTGGTTTTTATGTTCATGGATATCAGGAAATTGTTCTTATATTATTATTAGTGAAAAGAATGTTAAAAATTTAAGTTGGTTGTTTTCTAAAGCATTTTAGTAACTAAAAACTTCAGCATTTAGAAAAAGAAAATATAAAGATTATTCTAAAGTATTCCAAGTTATTTCTTGGGGTAATTTAATCCACAGAGTCAGAAAGCAGAAAGTAGCAATACTGAAATGGACCCAAGCCTACTTTGGAATAATTGTCTGAACTCATAATTTACTATTTAACTGTAAAAAACTGAAAAAAGTTACAATATAGACAAACAGGGAGTTGACTAAATAAAGGAATAATTCATTTAAAAGTCAGATTTAAGCCAGGCATGGTAGCTAGCACTTTTAATGCCCCTTAATGCAAGGTGAGTCTCTGTGAGTTCAAACCCAGTCTGGTCCACATAATGAGTTCCAGGCCATCCAGATCCTGTCACTCAGAGAACACTGTGGAAGAGGTGGAAAGACTAGAAGGGCCAAAGGATCAGTAAGCCTGCTTTGAGACAGTGTCTGCTCTGTACGACAGGGAAGCTCGAATTCATAAAAATCTCAATAAGATAGTCACCTAAACAAGACTTAAACAGTGACAATACTGGTTGATATGCCAGTGTGGGTTGTAGCAAGCACATGGTGCCCCACCTCTAAATGAAGAGATACTGGCAATTAATGACTGTTGAGAAAGGGAGACTCAGTCTTCTCCAGGGATGAGACTCCTAATTTGTTATCCAATACCAAGTGGTCAGCCCTAAAAATATACGTATGACTAACATGGAGTCAGCAGTGTGTGTGTGTGTGCGTGTGTGCGTGTGTGTGTGTGTGTGTGTGTAAGACAATAATCATGACAGAAAAAGAGGTTATAAATTTGGGAGAGGGACACAGGAGGACTTAGAGGGAGGAGAAATAGAAAACAATAATGTAAATACAGTAGTCATATAAAATTCTTTAAAAAAATAATTTAAAAAATAGATTTATACTCCTGTAAAATAACAGAAACATTATAATGTAATATGAAATTGTATAAGAATGTTTTAATAATACTATTAAATATTTACAAAAGCACACAATGTAAAAGCTATAAGAAATATATCAAAACAATCATGATTATCACTGGGTGGTAGAAAAACAACCTATTTTAATGTCTTCATTATGATTTTCTATATTTTCCAAATTAAGTTACATTGATTTTAAAACAATATTCTTTTTAAATTATTTCCTTTTGATTCTTCCTGCCGAGAGTACAGATCTAGGACCATGGATGGTAAATGCTTCTTATCTCCTTGCCCGAGGATGTCTGTCCAGAGCTCTGTGTCTGCAGGCCTGTGACTGACACCTCAAGTTACATCACGGATTTTCCTTATGAGCTGTGGCTGCCTGTGGCAGAACCAAACATCTAATCCTGACGTGTACCTCTGCAATAATGCTTTCCTTCTTGAGCTTTAGAATATGATTTCCAAGCTGAAAATCTCAAGAAGACCTCCTGTGACTGAAAGTGTCACTCATGTGAAAATCTAGGGAAAACAGTATCTGGGAACTAAATGGTTGGTCATTTATCAGGAAGAGTCTAGGGTTAGGAAGATGTCAGGACACCAAAGCTCTGGTACTGCTTATTCTCCTAAAATATCCATGTGCCCTTGGACTATTACAACTCAGAGCATCGTTTTACATGTGCATTAAATTAGGGAATGATATTATTTACTTGTTTAAAAACTAATCTGTTAAGAACATAATTAGCATCTATGAATGCATAGATATTAGAAAGTCATGCATAGATCAAAATATTATTTTGGTTCAATGTTAATTTAAATTTTTTCATAAAATATATTTTGATCATGTTTTCTCCTTCCTCGACCCCTCCTAGATCCTCCCCATCTTCCTATGTTCTTTCTGTTCTCCTCCTACCCCTCTCTATCAAAATATTCTTCAGTGGTCCAAAGCCCACAGTCAACAAGCCTTCAATGTGTTACTAGCTAAGAGTGTGTTTTCTTAAAAAGAAAAAAAACAAAGCAGAAAAATGTGATCTCTAGATCCTGCCTCTCTCTAAGTTCTAGATTCAAATAAGAGTTTAAAGAAAACAAAGGAATAAGTTAAAAAATGAATGAAAACAAATGTGAATTCTACAACTCCCTTGCTTTTACAGTCGGTTAGATTTTATTCAGTTGTGTTATTTGGTAGATGGATATCGATATCTTCCAGTTGATGGTAGGACTGCAAATGATTTTGTTTAAAGAAAAAGTAATTGTGATTAGGTTAAGAACCATAAAATCAGTTATTCAGGTCTTAACTATTACCTTTACATAATAATTAAATTGAAGACCTATTAGTATTTTCTCGCAAATAGAAAATACGAAAGTGTTACTTTATGAGTTATGATTACTACTGTTCGGTTTGAATAGGGATGCATTGCTGTGACCAAAACACCTGCCAAAAACATCCTAAGGGGTTGAGATCCACCTGGGTCAACGTTTCAGAGCAATTTCAGCTCAGTGTGGCAGTGGGATTTCCATCCCTCTGCAAGGGGAGAGCAGTTTACACTGGGACCAGCCAGGAAGCAGAGACCATTGCCAAAGCCAGGGCAGTTATAATCCACAAAGGTCAGTCCCTAGTGACCTGTTTCTGCCAGCCAGGCCACACCTCCTAACAGCACAAATTTTAAAATAGTATTGAAGGCTAGGAACCCCGTGTTCAAAGCATGAGCCTGTGGGGTATACTCTAGTAACATGGGCTAGGACCAGCAGTCTCCTGTGGATACTTACAATGGTTGGAAACCCTTCCTTGCTGTTTCAAATGACTCCAAGTCTGTGTACCAAATATGCAGTTATGAGTTTATAGTCTAGTACCGTGTGGAAGAGTCACCTGGGATATACAGTAATTTAGTTACTTATAAGGCTGCCCAAATATCATGACCAGATTTCATTATATTGAGTATGTGTCAAAAGAAATTCCAAATATGTAACAATTCAAAGGAAATGGTCCATTCCATTTTTTAGAGGTGATAATATTTCCCAATTATGGTTTGAGCATTGAATAACTATTTTCAAAGATATGGATCATATATTGTCTCAAAGTCTTACATCACGTCTCATTTTCATCCTATATACAATATAGGTTAAAGAACTGACGCTGGAGAGATGGTTTAGAGGGTAAAGGTGCTTGCCATCAAACCCGACGACCTGAGTTGGATCCCACACAGTAGATGGAGAAAAACCAAGTCTGACTAGCTGTCCTCTGACCTCCACATGTATGCTGTAGCACACGTGCAGATGCAGGGACACATGTACAAACACACATACACACAAGGATTTTTGAGTAGACTTTTATTCTTTCATCCATTTATTTGATGGATTTTTTATTAATGTGTTGCAAGGGACAGTGGGTTAGGCAGTGACTAGAATGCTGCAGAAGTTTATTTCTAACAGTAGGGAAGTTTAAAATGGTTGTTTTGTGCATTGTTGGGAGAAGAGCTGCCGAGGCCTTGGTGTTTTGTATTGTCTGCAGGTGTTGGCTTTATGTAGGGGATGTTTGATTGCTCATGATCTGCATGTGTCATCAAGAGAATGCTTGAGGAGTTTCTATGTCAATAAAAAGCCCTGAGATCAGACAATCAGGGTTCCAATGTCCAAGATAGTGCTTGCCATGAAAAGTAGTTCTCTCTGCTGATGTCCAGCAGGGTAATCATCTATGAACATGTCTCCTTGTCTTTATTGCTGAACAACACTGAATTTGTTCCATTACAAGTGGTGCCCAGCATGGTAAGCAGAGGGCTAAGCTACATCATGCCAGCTACATCCAATGTGGAGACAAGGAAGAAAGAGAGAAACTCCACACCTCACAGAATCTGGTAAAGGTAAAGGAAAGCTGAGGGAAGAGGAGAGTGAGGAAGGAGAAAAGCAGACTCCAAAATAAAAAGGCCTCCATAAAAGGGGAAGCTAGGAAGGATATAAGCCTCTATAAAGAGAGAAGGCTGTGAAAATTAAATAAATTAGAAAGAATTATAACTGAGAAGGGAAGCTCTGAGGTGAGAGCCTCTAGATAAACCTCTAGAGAAAGAGTTATGTACAGATAAAGAATGGTTTGGGGTAAATTTTCACAGTAAAAACAAAGACTTCGCCTGGGAGCAGGAAAAAGCAAGGTTTCAACTTCTTTTCCTGGTCTTGGAGCTGACCCAAACACAGGGAAACTGTGTGGCTACTTGTGGCACACTCTGGCAGCTAGCCACACTCCCTCCCACCCCTGGCAGTAGCCAGGGCACTGGAAACAGAAGCCAGAGTGTGCTTTGTTACAAACTGAGTTTGATGATAGCTGCTTTGTGTGTGTGTGTGTGTGTGTGTGTGTGTGTGTGTGTGTGTGTGAAGCCCAAGTGGTTCTTGTGTTTGGGGTCTATGTAGAAAGTTGTATGTTTCCCTGTAGCAGTGCTGGAAAAGAACACCAAACCACCAGGGAGATTTCTTCCCACCAGCCCAGGATTCCCTGCTGTGGAAGCCAAGGCTTGGAGCCAAGAAGCTGCTGATTTAAACTGAACAGTATTTTTTCCACAAGCCTGACTACATGTTTCTCAAATCTAACTAAAGGCTAGCAAGAGAAAGACAAGTGGCCCAGATACTGGCGAGGCAGTCCTGACAAGACCCATCTGCTATGGTAATGAGAACTCCACCCGACAAGGGAACACTTCCTGAAGACGAGGATCACTGTGATGATGTGGAAAGGACATCTACTAAAAGAGTCTTAAAAAGAGCTCCCACGATAAGGACTAATGATTACTGCATTATGAAGAAGTCCTTGGAATGTTCTACAGAACTCTGAACTCAAACGTATTTCTTTAGAAATTGCCGGATGCAGACATCCTGGATGTTGTGAAAGGTTTGATAGACGTTTGTATTCATTTAATCCTGTGCATCCTAGCAAGCCTCATGGATGTTCCTCTTGTAGATAGTTTTGCTGGTGTGGTGTTAAATTGTGTAATAGGGATAAAGCAATTTGTTTTGATTGGCTTATACGGAACGGGGGAAATGTTGCAGAAGTTTATTTCTAGTAATGTTTAAAATGGCTGTTTTGTGCATTGTTAGGGGAAGAGCTGCCTAGGCCTTAGCATTTTATATTGTCTGCAGGTATCGGCTTTATGTAAAAGATGTTTGATTCCTTATGATCTGCATTTGTTATCAACAGAACACCTGAAGAACTTCTGTGTCAGTAAAAACCCCTGAGATCAGAGGATCAGGGATCCACTGTCCAGGGTGGTACTATCCATGACAGGTGGTTCCCTCTCTTGAGGTCTGGCAGGGTTTGCAGATAGGCAACTGTCTCCTTATCTTCTTTGTGAGCTACCCATTAGTGTACTGCTACATTTATTTTAATCACAAGTCAGGGCATGGCCACACTGTGGCCTGGCCAATAGCTTTCCTCTGCACTTGTACTATATGTACACCATAACCAGGAATTAATAAGGACTAGGATTAGCATTAGCTATGGTCACTGTCACACACTGGCAACTCACTAACATTAAGTTAACAACACACCATTACAAAAGTCAAGCAACACTGGAGTTTAATTGGAGCCTCTGACATAGAATTTGATAATTTTCAATGCTAAGGAAAGAAATTCTTTTGTGTAATTATTTTAACTATTCATACACCGTTGATCCTTCATTTTCTATTTGTGATACCAAATTACAATTGCTACTGTCCATTTCACACCATAACTTTTTGGGATGCTGAAAATAATTTATAACAAGGAAGTATATGCAAGTATATAGTCTAAATTTTGTAAAAATTATACAACAAATAAATAAGGGCTATGTCATATTGATTTCTACATGATTACTCTGTTAAATTACAGTGAAAAGTTTATGTGAGCATGACAGTCTGACTCAATATTATATCACATACAAAGTAACTACTAGAAACAGGGTCCAGGCCAGCACTCAACACGTTAATCACCCTCTGCCCTCATGGAGCTTCCAAGGACATTAGCCTCTCTTGCATATAAAACCCAAGACTGTCAATAATTCAGTTCTTAGGGTTCTCAAAGAACTCTTGCTGGAAGTTGATCAACTGTATTTTTACTGTAAGCAACTGCTTAAAAAGAGAACCATGGAACTAATTATATTGAGATAAAATGGCTGGGACCTACTGGAAACAACTAAAACATGTTTTTCTACAACAGTTACATGGAAATATTGCTTGCCCAACCCTATCCTGGTTCTGAAAACACTAGTCTCCACTGAGGTAAAAGAAAAAGAGAGGAAAGGAAAGAACTTTTTTATACTAGTGCAGAAGTAGGCTGTGACAGTAACCATTGTTTACTGAGTAACAAACAGATCTCAGATATCTCACAAACATCATCTTCCCACATTCTCATCCAGCGCTGACTTCATAACACTCACAACATGACAGCTATACCCTACAGTCTTATTGCAAAGTGGGTATATTTTATCTTTGCTGTTTTATTAAGCACTTGAAAAATGAACCTAAAGTCACACAATCATGTCATGACAGAATCAGGATTTTAATGAAAGAATGTCTGACTCCAAACACTGCAAATTTTTATCCATTGGCTATCTCTATGAAGACAAGTCTCATGTGCTTATGTGGATAGCTACCATTTGACTGAAAATTCCTATGGCTTTAACTTCAACTTAATGGGCACAGTGCATTTCCAGATATTCTCAGATTTTATCACCATTGTATCCAGATCTTTGTGTGCAATGCTTTTCATGCCCAATGATGAAACTTAGAAGAGTAGGAAACAATTGCCAATGAAAACAGACAGAGACAGAATAAGTTTAAAATTGCTATTCTTACATAAATCTAAAACCTTACACTCTGTCAAATTCAACATAAAAGTTTAAGAGCTGCAAAATCAGTTCTCTGTCTCACTGTCATCATCTCACCTCAAAAATACAAACTGATATGTGGAAAGCTCAAAACTAAAACCCTAGTTAGGCAGCTTGAACCAGACTTAACCAATGTAATTCTGTATTCAGTTTTGGATGGTGAAAGAACTTGTTCTGTAAAAATGGTATATATTGACATTCAGTAAAATCCATACCCTGCTGTTAATAGAAAAGAGACCATTAAAGTTATATAGACTGAGGGAGGGCAAACCAGAGTGTGACTCTAACACGCAGGACATAAAATTGAAAGAAGAAATTTATGCAAACCATATTATTATGTATAATAATTACACAACTGGAAAGCCTGGTTTCCTGTTTATTGTGTACTAAATGCAGCCTTCCCCATGAAATTGGAAATTCCTTTTTAAAATCCCCTTAAAATTAATTGATAATGATTTTTGACATATGTCTACATTACAATGGGTTAAGTTACAGAGAATTTAGGATTTGGATGAGCACAAAAGGCAGAAAGGAATAAGAACAGTGCTTCCTTAGTGTATCCAGCACCAGCCCAGCCAACACAGCGATTCGGGGCTTCCAGCCTCAAGAACTATAAGGCAATGAATTTATTTTGCCTTAAATCAAAGCTTTGCTACTCAGAAAGAATTTTATCTGTGGGAATGAATCATGAGTTCTTTTGGCTAGTATCATTTTGTTGTGTTAATACAAAAGAACCTGCCCCGGCCCTAATGTAAATATTCTAGTCCATATGGTCTATCATTCTAAATTTTAAGCATAAAGGCATAATCTAAATGGTACTGTCCAATACAGTGGATACTTGCCACATGTGAGGACCTAAATTAATTAAATTGAGATAAAATTAAAATTTTATTTTCTGAGTTTCTCTGGCCATATTTCAAGTGCTCACCAGTGATAGATATATGGCTAGTGTGCTGAACAATATTTCCACGAATATACAATATTTCCGTGAATGTATAATAATCTACTGGAAGGTGCCAGTTTAAAAGAATCAAATGCAGAGAATCATTGCTTCTATTTAAAGAAACTCCCACATTCTTATCCAGCACTAACTTCATAGCACTCACAAAATGACAGCTATACCCTATAGTCTCATAAACACCACTTTCTTGGATTCACAGCTTCAGAAACTGAACTGGTACTTTATTAAACACGGTGCCAGGTAACCACATAGTCTGGAGATCTATTATCCTGTCCTCTCTACTGGACAGAGTTCTATTATATACTTTGTCTGGATCAGAAAATGGAAAAACCATATTACTCCCCTTTTAGCAATGATCCTAACTAGCCACTGCTCCTTTTCAGATGGTTTGTAAGTGACTATAAAGCACATTTCACATCAGCAGAAGTCTGTAGTTTGGAAACAACCATAATTAGCCTCAAGATAATAAAAAAGATGGATGCAGAATAGAGGAAAGCTGTAAATTTCTCCAGATCCCATATTCATTCAGTCAATATATAAAACATTATATTGAATAATTTTAACATAGCAAATTAAATAAAAATAGTTCACCTAAAAGGCAGATAGTCCTTAAAATACATTTAGTACCTTTTAAATTTATAGTATAAGGCCAGACATGATGGTGCACACCTTTAATATAAGAATTTAGGAGGCAGAGGCAGATGGGTCTCTGTGAGTTCAAGGTCACCTTGGTCTGCATAGCAAGTTTCAGGCTAGCCAGGACTGCATAGTAGACCTTCTTTCAAAACATACTATATTAGACTCTGAAGATTCTTATAATCTAATCTTTAGTTAAAATTATTTTATTTAGTATAGATTTATGGATGTTTATCTTATTGTATAACAATTATTGTGTTGCTAGTTTCTTGCCTGAAATAAAAAGCTCTAAATCTATTTAAGAATTATTTTAATAATTTTCTTAAGGACAATGTATTTAGCACTGTTTAAAACTATCAAAAGATTTTTAAGATAAAATAAGAACTCAATATCAATGATAATCCTATAAAAATTACAAAGAAGGAAAACAAGTCTGAGTTCTGTGATTACAGTAGTCTAGATTCATTGTCTGCTAAACTGAAAACAATGGGCAGAAAGAGATCATGACATACTTCTTTGGAGACAGATAATATGCATGTCTTGTGTTAACATTCAAATTCTATCTTGACTATTTTTAACTCTTCTAATTACAATAGGTAAAAGCAACATGTTAGCTCTTAAAGCAAAAGAATGAATACAAGCAATAAAGTATATTACACAGATACAAATATGACAAAAACTCATACAAATAAAAGGAAATTATCTTCAAGAATGTATAAGAACTGGACAGTGGTGGCACACACCTTTAATCCCAGCACTTGAGAGGCAGAGGCAGGCGGATCTCTGTGAGTCTGAGGTCAGCCTGGTCTACAGAGTGAATTCCAGGACAGCCAGAGTTACAACAGGGAAACCCTGTCTCCAAAAAAAAAAGGAATGATGTACTACATGGCTCTCAGAAATAAAGGCTTTGAGGGGAAAGGGGACTTAAAGAAGATTTGGTGGTTTCTCATTAAGTCCCTGGTAGTTGCATTTCAGAAAGCTAAGTAGTTTATGGCACACATACTCTAGAGACATTCTCTTGCTTGATTAGATGAGGCAACAATGCAATATGGATGTGAATTCTAAACAGATGGGGAAAATAACCATAGAAAAAGATGATGGCTTTGTTCGCATTGTAAAAGCCTTCCTCTAATGGACAAACAAAATATACTTCATTGAAAATGAAGTCAAAGGGATGCATCAGTAAAATCAAAAAGATGTCACGGTTAAGTTCCCTGCTGCTATGGAGGAAGGAGAAGACCCTGATAGGAGGAAGAGACAGAGGGTGTCTAGACTACTGATGTCACTCTGTTTCTTAACTAGAGTTGTAGCTACACAAGTTAGTACCCTCTGAATAATTTAGCACCTCTGCACTGATAATTTGCGCTAATTTATGTATGCATGTAAGACTTATTTTTAATGTAAAGAAGTCAAATGTCCCTCTTCTTCAACAAAGAGTAATAGAGACTAAGTTCATAATCTGGGAATTTTTATGAAAAAAATCCACAAAACAGGAATTTGTTTAATGAAACACTAGGGCGTGTCATTGGGTCAGATATATACTGTTGTGATATTTTTTTTTTAATGAGGATCCTCTGTAAACATTTTGGTATGGCATTAATCCAAGAGCACCCCTACATACCAACCAAGATGTTTTTAATGTTTGAGTACCTAAAACTAACTAATCCAGTCGTCAGTCTGCAGCTATATATAGCCCTCAGAGATGCAGAGGACTGTCTACGTCAGCAGTATTCTGCCTGAGGTGAAGTAAGAATGACTCACAGCCCTTTCAGAACCATTTACACTAATATAAATCCTAAACAGGGTGATTGACTGTCTAAATTAATCACAGGCAATAGGCAGCTAGTTTAAGCCAGTGGTCCAAACCTCCCCTGCTCAGTGGAATTACCTGCAGAGGTTTTTAAGCACTGACACTTGAGATTCAGATTTAATTAGTGTCAGGAACGACCTGGTACTTGAGATGTCTTTCCCAGCTCTAAAGATAATTCTAATGAACAGCCAAGGATTAAAAAAAAAAAAACCAAGAAAAAAAACCCCACTTTTCAGATTAGAGTTTAGGATGACATTCTGTCACAAGGTTGTTTCAGATGAAGAGAAAGTAAAGAGGGAAAATACGAGAATGAGCAGAAAGGTCTGTTACAGACAGAAGCAACATCCTAGACTATAGGTTTAAGGTCATACTGAGAGATCGGTTTAGATCTGTAGTTTGCAACGCCTCAGGAAGCTTCCATCTGAACTAGAATTCACTTTGCTTTTCTGGAGCCTCTACTCAGGGTTAGGAAAGCTGGTGTCATTTATGCTGATAGTAGCTATTTCCGTGATTGTCTCAGTTCTACAATTCTTTAAAGGAAGAAGGGTCATAATTATTTTTGATTTCCATAATAGCCTTTTTACTTTCTTCAATTCTATACAATGGAGACATTAAGGATATTATCTTGCTAGTGAAGAACTTTGAAGCATAATAAGGTAGTTAGGAAATAGCTAACTAGCAGTGTTTTTATCTTTAACACATAAAAATAATTTAATGCTTTGCAGAAGACACACTTTTTTGCATTGACTCACGAAACCTTCACAAGCCCGTGAAACCTCTGTTTTCATTGACCAAAAGAGCAGGAATGCAAACATTCCATGGTCAATAGAACTTGATAAAATGGAAAAACTGGGACTTGAAGCCAGGCAGCCTGGTTCTGCCTTAACAACTAATAGGAAAGTTGGGGAAGTTGGGAAAGGACAAATCCACAGAAGTTATTAAATTAAAGGTAGAAGAACCTTATATAACCGACACCTCTTTTTGTCCTGGCAGTGTAGGAAGGTCCTAATATGTCTGCCTTTTCCAACAATAATTTTTTTTAACAGAATCAGGTTTACAAACATTTTTTTAGGGAGGTCTATCCCATGGGAAATCTTGGAGTATTTGCAGTAAGGGAGTGTTATGACAAATTTCTTAAAGGATATCCATATGGCCTTAGGCAGATGACTTTAAGGACAGCTAAGAACATTTGCCACTTATGCAGTGGGTGCTGTCAGAAAATGGGACATCTGTTATTTCCAGTGGGCCTTTGGTAGGTTAATTGTATCAGGTAGGATATATGGTTTTAAAATATCTTCAGGGGATTCAATACACAGACATATACCTCAAGGTACACAGACACATACAACACTCCACAAAGGGACATAACCCCAACATATGCAATCACATCACAACACAAATACTCCTGTGCATAGAGACACACAAACACACAGAGACACTACATAAATCACGAACTGTTGAATCCTGGACACCTTACCAAATTTCCAGCTACTTACTGGATAATTCAAACTTCAGACACATGAAATGTAAGTACTTATTTCCCAGGCCTTTTTCTGATATTTCCTATCACAATGAATAAAATCAGAATTCAACAACACCCAGAGTCTGTGAGGCTCTTTATCAGTTAATTCCCCAAATGTAATCAACTATCAAATCCAAGTGATACTTTTTTTCAAAACCAGTGGCCTCTCTCTCTCTCACACACAGGCACTGCCCTGGGTTTTCACTCATCCTTCTGTGAACATCACCTTTTCTCTGGCCTCTACTGACACCCAACACAATTCTTTACTTCCTCAGGAAAAAAAACAAAACAAAAACAAAAACCAAACATTCCTAGTCTCCTTGTTTGGGCTTCAAATTACTGGTGGGATTCTCCAGGCCCCGGACCCTCCATATTTTGTGCTGTCTCCTTGTGCCATGCTCAGAAGATACTCCACACACGCAGTGTTTGTTAAGTGAAGGACAGAGGACTGTGACGCAGGAAGCTCAGCAGCCAGTATTGTCATTTTGTCAAAAAACTATATGAAACCGAAATCATGACAATCAGAAAAGGGCTGGCCCTGCAGGCTAGGGATAGTTTCAGTGAGGAAAACACAACAGAACAAGGTAGGAATAGCCAATTTTTCTATACTTACGAGACTTAAAAGGTGATGCTTAATAAATAATAGCAAAGAAGTTGAGAAGAAAAAGTCACTACACTCATCATGCCAAACTTTAATTTATGTGGAAAAACATGTGAAAAACATTTGAAGTAATTCTAGAATTTTGAGTGGCCCTGGGTAAAACAATTATCCTAAAATCCTTAATGGCAGAGCTGTAATTACAGAGCAAGATGCTCACAGAACTTTCCTCACTGTAGGGTACTGACCACTTCATTAGATTTCATGTTCTGAACTTGAAAATCAGATAGTCCAGAAAGACATTTTTTAAAAATCTACAGACAGGGAGTTCACAGACAAATTTCCTTGAAAAGAAGTCTCAAGCTTAATCTTTTCCACTGTTTCATGAATTTCTGTCGTTTTACCATCAGCAAATCCATACAACATCGTCTTTATTGGATCTTCTTCACACCTCGTGTAAGCCTTCTTTAAGCATGAATCTATCAGACCTATATCATTATTCAATCAAGAATAACTATTTGCTTCTTTTTCTGCTTGTAATTTATTAATTTGTTGCATAGAGAAGATAGCATTGTCTTACAATTTTGCATGAAATTTTTTTATCCAGAACTCAGCTTTGAAGGCCAAGGCTATCACTGACCATGTGTGCAATAGTCACTTTCTCATTTTCTGCATCTATAAAATTTTTATTATTATGTAATTATTGTTGAGTAATTATTAACAGGTCCCTAAAGACCTAGTTCTACTCAGGTAGAACCCAAATGTTATTGCACCCAAATGTTAACTGCTATAATAATACTGCAACACCAATAGCTCATTACCATCCAAGTGATAGCTCAGTGGCTGATTGGTCTTGAATATTAATTAATGTTGTTTTGTTATTAACGTTATCTGTCTTAGTGTCTATGTTCCTTAGTTGTTAGTAGAGATGGAAGAATACATCTCTCAACAAAAATTGTGTTGTTCCATTTTGGTTTTGAGACAGTTTCACAAAGCATGTATTCTAAACTGGCTTAGAATTCATCATGTAAACCAGGCAACTCCTCCTACTCCCAATCCTCTAGTCATAGCTTCGAGAATGCTAGGATAATAGGTGTGCACCCCAATACCCAGCTTAGTCAAAGGTTTTTGAATGATGTCTGACACAGAATTCAATTCTTCTACAAGTAACTTAGAAACAAACAAACCTTGAAAATTCCAATCTACTGACCACTCTTCGGCAGTCATTTTACTACATGCTATGTCTGCCCCTTTCTTTAAAATAACCCATTCTCAAACATCGATTATGATGATTTTACTGAAGAATGAGTTTGTCTCACCTTGAAATCCATCAAACATAAGTAGGTGGTGAAAAGACATGCATCTGAATAGCCTTTCAGACATATGCATGACTATGAACACTGAAGGAATAGACAGTAGATATTTATCCAGAACTGAGCTTTGTGAATACAGGAAACTATTATTTTCCTCCTAATATTTACTAAAGACTTTCATATTTCTTAATACCAGAGATTTAGGTATTTACCCAAGTGAGCTGAAAACATTCACACAAATCTCACAGCAGCTTTACTCATTATTCCAAAACTTAGAAGCAACCAGATGTCCTTCAATGGGTGAATGAGCAGTTCAATTGCTGTATGTCCTATACAACAAAATGCTATCCAGAGACAAAAGGAAATGAGCTAGTGAGTTACAGCAAAACATTAAATGCACACGGCTGAATGAAAAGCCTATACTCTTATAGGAGTCCTACTACATGGAATTATTTGGGAAAATTATCAAGGATGGTAGGAAAGGAGGAAGAAGTTTACAGAAAGGTGGCTAGTAGGAGAGGGAAGGAAGTGGAGATGGTCTGGGGAAGAGGGATCAAATTACATAGTGTACATGTATAAAACTGTGAAGAAACAAAATTTACTAATAAAAAATTGAAAGTGAAAATGTGAAGGTTTTTCAATGTAAATCACTTTTCAAAAATTAAAATTTCCATTTTCACTCTATAGCATCCCAGTTGCTGATAAAAAGTGACAATATGCTAATACCTAAATAGCTCTTTCTTAAACACACTTGCTCAAAACATTAACTTACCTGTATTTTACCCATTTCATTCTATTCAATTACCTATACATTCTAATAGCTCCATCTGCTAATTTTTTTCAGTGAAATGTTTAAAAAATAGTTCATTAATTCAAAAAATCCATTGAAATATACTACTACATGTTTGACATTGATTTTCACAGAGAAAAAAATAGTTTTAATTTTTTTAAAAAACCCTATTTCAATGTTCATATTTATATATTACAAAACAGTCTTCAACTGATATTTTTAATAAACTATGTTGCAATCTTACCAAATGTTCTTTGGTTCAATATAAATGATATGGTAAATTTGCATTCAAATTCTTGAAACTTTTCAAATCTGTTTCCCATTTAGCTGGCCAGCCAAAAACAATATTTTCATTTGTAAACAGCTGTTTCATAATCAGCTCTTTTGTACTATGTGGAATTCTAGAAAAGATAGAATTTTTACTCAAAATATAGGAATTGCATTAGCCCACTGAAAATCATTGATTAGTTTGTGTATTCTGCCATAGAGTTTAGCTTATAAGGAGAGATTTTAAGGAAAATTTAATCTCATGTCCAAATATAACAGTACTTTAAACATGAGGTCATCTAAACATCTGTCTTCAATATATCACTGAGGATTTAAATCAAAAGTCTGCTAAACATGTACAATCATTTTGAAAATAAATAACAGGACAAATTTTGTCTTGATTATGATTATCATGCATTTTAAAAAGGAAACATTTATTGTAATAAGAAAAGTCTGAACTAATTTAAACTTTATTGACATCAAGCTAAAATACTTTCAGACAAGAGTATGAGGTATTTCATTTATTTGTCGCTTGATAATATGTTTTAACTTTTCAATGGTACCTGATAAAATTTAACTCTCAGAGAAAAGATTAATTTAACTATATATTTCCAATCATAAAATATCCCAAGGGGAAAAAAATTTACAACACAGAAACTTTTCACTTAACTTTCTGAGCAACAGTGGATTCTCAGAATTAAAGAAGCTCTAGTGACCCCTTGCTTTATACTTTAAATGAAAAGAGTATAGCTAATTAAAAAAAGACATTTAAGGCACTAAATTCACTCCAAGGTTTCCAATCAGCAAAAAGTGGCTTGGTTTTAAATAAAATTAACTATATCTTGCTGTAAATTTTAATATATATCTAGTAAGTATGAGTGCTCAGATTCTGCAATGGAATTTAGAAATCGGCTAAATATTTTAGGTGAACTAGCATTTAAAGTAAACCAAATAGGAAGATGGAAGGTCAGAGATTAAGAGCACAGGCTACTTTTCCAGAAGACCAGGGTTCGATTTCCAGCACATGGCAGTTCACAACTGTCTGTAACTACAGTAGCAGGAGTTCAACATATTCTTCTGCCTTCTACGAGCAGCAGGCACGAATTTGGTACACATACATATCACTAAATAAAATATGATGTAGGATCACCAGTTAATTCAGCTTCAAAGAACATCAATACCTAGATTTGTCTTGCATTTAGTGGACTGTCGCAAAAATAACCTTAAAGGTGGCAGCACGCTGGGCGGCAGTGGCGAATGCCTTTAACCTCAGCACTCAGGAGGCAGAGGCAGGTGGATCTCTGTGAGTTCGAGGCCAACCTGGTCTACAGAGTGAGTTCCAGGACAGCCAGAGTTACAACAGAGAAATCCTGTCTCAAAAAACAAACAAAAAATGGTGGTAGCTATGGCCTTCTCAACCATGTCATCACCCCATTACCCCTCTTCTATTTATATGATGGTGTACTGCTAACTTTGGCCATGGTAATTTCAAATCACATATTCTGCCTTGGTCTATTCAAGTAGTAAGCTTTATGATGCATTCAAAGCACCATGTATAGAACTTCTTAATGCAAGAACTGTGAGTTACCTTGGACAAGCATAACTAGAACTTGATTTGACACATATTTGCCTAAATTCCTGATTTCATGAAAGGAACCTCTAAGACCCCGAAGTTTTCATTCTTCTTCTGCTGAGTCACTTACTACAGAACTGCTTTAGTTTCCCCATCTTTAAAATAAATATTTTTGAGCTGCATCCTCACTGCACTGTTCAGAATTGAATGAGAGCATATGCAAAAGAGTAATAATAAAACTAGCCATAGTAAACAATTGTAATGATTGCTGGTGATATATTCAGTTCAAAACTACATACCCAGAGATGCAAATATGAAGTGTTAGAGTAAACATTTATGTTGTAGAAAGCTATTTTTAGTTATGTATAAAATAATTGTTTTATGCAGTGTTGGGTGAGGGGCTTTCTAGATCTTGGCCTTTTATATTGTCTGCAGGTGTTGGATTTATGTCGGGGTGGTCTGATTACTAATGATCTGCATGTGTTATCAGTAGAACACCTGAGAAGTTCTGAATCAATAAAAACACCTGAGTTCAGACATTCAGGGTTCCACTGTCCAGGATGGCTCCTGCCATGGTGGTCCTCTCTGCTCAGGGATGGCAGAGTACGGGCCTATGAAAAACACCTCCTCGTTGTCCTTGGTGAGTCACCACAGCGACATACTGATACATGTTTATTTTTAAATTCTTAAAGAAATTTAAAATTGAAGTCACTAACATGCCTACTAAAACAATTTGAAATAGTAAAATATAATGGAATCCCCTTGAAGTTATAGTTAAGAAAATAGTAACTGTCTAGATGTAGTGGCCCATACCTATAATCTCAGTGCTCAGGATCATCATGACTTTGAGACCAGTCTAGACTGCATATTCTAGGCAAACGTGGACTACAGAATGAGATCCTGTCCCAAGAGAAAGAAGAAGAAAAAAAGCCAGATGTTTAGTAATGCATTTAATTGCTCAAAAGACCCCCTAAAAGATCCAAAATGTGCATCACTTTTTGCATTTTTCCACATCTTACAACTTACTTATCAAAACAGCAACATTAGTAAATTTTTCATATGACATATGACATAGGCCTCACCCTAAAATACAGTATTGCTCAACTTTGGCTGCACATTGGAATCAGATGGAGCAATTTAAAAAATGGTGAGTCCTTAATTGAATCCTTGGAGACAGATTGAACTGGTCTGGGGTGAGGCCCTGGCATCAGTTTCATTTAAAGTTACCTAACTGATTCTCAAGTGTCCAGGCTAAGAACACTGCTTTGGGAGTCTTTCCAGGAAGACTAAGCGTTCATTGCTCATATGGCTGCTTGGCCAAAAGGTGGGGTATATACTTTATGTGCATTATCTCATTTAACTCACAAAGACAACCTATGGAGAAAGATTGTTCTTATTACCACTTTCTAGATAAGGACGTGAAGAGTAGAAGAATTCAGAACTGTGTCCAAGGTTTCACTGATGTTAATTGGGTGGGACAGAACCCATGGAGCTCTGTCCAGTGTGGTGACTTGCTCACTGGTTACCCTCGCAGTACAAATAGCCAGGAAGTAGAGCATTAAAAAGGACAGGTACTTGTGATTATAAGAGATAAAGGAATTACCTCCAGAGATCTAAAACAACTATAGTCAACCAGATAGTAGAAATGTCGGGGGTTGGGGGAGTCCCTTCCACCTGAATGTCAGAACGAATTTTAAGTTTTCTCAAAACAGTAGTATCTGAGGCAAAGAACAAACCCCAGTTAGTGAGTAAGACTAACTGCAAACCTCGCAGTTGTCATGGACACGAAGGAACAATGAAATCATTATTTGACTATTATTATTTTAGTTGCTAGTCAGCATATGACTGCATCTGTAAACGGCATTTTCTGTGTTCCCTGTGGATCAGGGGAGCTGTCGTCCCTCCTGGTAGTGACAGAGTAGCCACAAACAAAACAGTCCATCTCAGGGGAAAGCCATCTTTATCTGTCAGTATTAGTCAGTTGAGAAACAGAGCCGTAGGCAGCTGAAAAAACAGTTGGACTGTTTTAAGTTTACAGGTGGCTTCTAATGGAAAGTTTTACACACTCCGATTCCTTTTCAAGTTAAAAAAAAAAAAAGTTTGGACAGAACAGGGAAAAAAAAGTTGGCAGTATTTCATTGCAATCCTTCTAACCAGCTTCCAAAAGCAAAATATCAAATTGTAGTGAAGTTTGGTGAACTAAGCACACGCCTCCTAGCAAACAGGCTCAGCCAACTGTTATCACCCTCTATACACAGCACATTCCACATGGTTAAAATCACAACAGTCACCAAACCTGTTATCACAAGGTCTGGCATCTACAAAACACTCATGAAACGTTTCCTGGGTGAATTCATAGATATGCGGGGTTGTTGGTTTTAAGAATACTTGAAAATCAGCTTATAGACACAGTAACAAAGTAATGTTGGCATGTACATAACAAGGAAGTGCACAAAGCCCAGATAGAAAGTATTTTAATGCATTGACTTATGTGTTCGAGTGTGTGTTCATGAGAAAGGATGGGTGCAGCGTGTGTGCTTGTGTGCTGTTTATATAGGAGAAGCCAGGATGAAGGGGAGAGAAGGTGTTTGATAACTTCATGAACATTAGCATTCAGGGAGGCATCAAAGACACCTGTACTTCTTCCAGCATTTGAGGCAATGAAGCAAAATGACCAGACAACCCTAAACAGTTTACATATGTCGATTCTTGGGTCCTGCAAACAACCATATGAAGCAGACTGCTTTGTATCTCTATTTTATAGAGGAAGCACTGAAGCACTAAGTTGCAGACCCAAAGTGCACAGTTACAGAATATCTGATATATCATCAATAAAAGATACACAGTTGTTTGTCTGCAAATATACACAGAAATACTTCGTATTATAAACTCAGTTTTCTATGCTCCATTGATTATATTATTAGGAATGGATTGTACAGTTTTGTAAAGTCCTTTTGTAAGAACTGGGTCCTGTATTTTGGTTCCACTGAGCTCAAGCAGCCCTCCCCCCATCCTGAGTAGCCCTGTAACTGTGAGGTCCCGTCTATACAGTCTTGCTGGCTCCACCTGGTACCCTTTACTCCAGCTGCTGGCACCTTCCCATCTCACTGCCCAAAGCCACTAGATAATCCACACACGAACACATCCATTTCATTGGTCCCACATTAGAACTTTGAAAAACCCCTCTGGAAGCTAGCTTCAGAAGGGCAAAGAACTCTATATTTAGGGTTAGGAATCTTAAAATGCTACGTGGCTAAAAGCTCCAATTAGTGGTATTTTGTTTATAGCGCAGGTCTTTAAAAGTAGAAATATAAACACAACATGTTCTAGGTTCTAGAGAGAAATGCATCTTGACATCAAACTATTCACCTAAATCTGTAACATATTTCTGTAACAATACCTACTTATTTAGGGCACTATCTCACACACACACACACACACACACACACACACACACACACACACAAAACTTCTACGTACCTCTTACAAATAGTAACTGTGAATCTCTTTTCAGAGAATCATCAATCAAATACATTATTTGTATTGATCCTTGTCAACATTTCATTGATTTCTGTCCTGATCTTCATTATTTCTTTGCATCTATTGGTTCAGGTTTTGTTTTGTTGATCCAGGGCTTACTATAGAGCCCTAGCTGACCTGGAACTAATTTTTTTAGACCATCTCTAAAAACTTTGGTTTTGGACCTAAGTTATATCTAAATGAGAGTGACTCTGTGATAGCTGATGTGATTTACTCTCCCTAACAGAATATCTGACCAGGCTGGCCTCAAGCTCACAGAGATCTGCCTGTGCTGAGATTAAAGGAATACACCACCACACCTGGCCTTTGTGATGGTTTCCAAAGATTTGCCCATAAAATGGTTTTACAGAACCATGTGGAAGCCTTTATTTCCAGTTATTCAGGGGAGAAGAGGACTGCTTGAGTTCAGTGTAAATAAAATAATAAGACCCAACCTCTTTAAAAAAAAAAAAGGGTCTTTACAAAACTGTACAATCCATTCCTAATTGTGTAAATAATGGAATGTAGAAAACTGAGTTTACAATAGAAAGTATTTTTGTGTTTGCAGGCCAACAACTGTGTATCATTTATTGGTGATATGTCAGATATTCTGTTAGAGCAAACCTCACTGGCTAACACAGAATCACTATCACTTAGATACACCTTAGGTCCAAAACCAAATGTTTTTTAGAGATGGTCTAAAAAGAAACTACCATTCCCTCAAGGAACCTTTCCTCCTTTAGTAAAATAGAGTGCTATGAACAAGCTCTAAGTAGTAGGCCACCAAAGCAATAGTTATGTCATTTACTGCTGCTGTATTCATGTCTGGACAGACAAGGATACATAAGCAAAGTAAGTCTCGGCAGGATTTTATTGCTCTATAGGAGCAATTAGCATTTATTGAGAAGTTTCTACAGTCCAAACACTGGCTGTCCTGGACAAACGAAATAAAGAAAATATGATATCTAACAGGTAATATCTCTTTACAGGAGCTTTATGGTGCAGGGTTTTCAAGTAATCACAGAAGAAAAAAAGAGCCTAAAGTAATAGCGAAAAATATGCTTGCAGAGTGAAAATAACACTGTACATTATTAAGGGAACCCATACAAACGTTGTAAGCATGTATGACACTAGATTATAGCTGTTGACAGGCCAGTGGAACTTCAGCTACAGAAGATAAAAACCCAATGAGAATCACATAGACGTTAAGAGCAAATGCTGCTTTTATTTTATTTTATTTTATTTTTGCTTTATATGCCAGTATCTCTACTTTTGTCTTTATTTTCTTCCCTTTCTCTCTGTTGGACATCTAATCCCAAGTAATTTCCACTGGACGCTTATCAGCAAACAGGACGGAAAGCATACTGCTCTCTGAGGGAAAGCTGCCAATACACTCAACGCTTTGGTGTCTTCACACTCCCACATTTGAAGAGCATGCTTTCTTACTGCAACTAAAAACTGCTTATCAATCAAAACAGCATATTAATTAAAATAAATAATAATAAAGAAATCACAAACTCGTCTCTTCTACTTCTTGTATCAAGCCCTTTCAGCACGTATCCTCACTAGAACTGTCCTAAAGTTCCATACCTGCATACGTTTCTCACTAAGAAAAGACAAAAAGGTTTACTTTCATAATCATTAAAATAAAAGGCATTTTCCAGGCCATAAGAACGTTGTACTGCCATCATGTGGCTAACGGTGTGTTTACAGAAACCAACACTCAGTAGTTCCTACTAACAAACCAAACCTACAGCCCAGTATGGATCAATCTACTTTTTTTTTTTTTTAAATTTGTAATTAGTATTTAAGGACAAGATATTATTCACATGTGTCTCTAATTGCTTACATTAAATGCCACTACATTAAATTTAGAAACACCACTCTCAACAGCTGACTCAGACACAAAAGTAAAGCAGCTATGTACTTGGCAATCCCACTCTTGCTCACAGAAGTTTATAATTTACTATTACCATAATACACACGCTAGCCATAATAATCCCGAAAAAACAGATTACAAAATCCAGTAGTTTCAAGTTACCTATAACATCTTTAAAGCAAGCAATAATGATATTTATCCAAGTTTATCAACAAAATTTTTGTTTGATCCAGGATTCTAAGTTCCAAAAGAAAGACTACTATAAAAAAATCAATATTATAGCAAATTAAATAGTTTTTCCATCTCTCTCTATTACTCCATCTAGCCTATTTTCCCATACATAACTGAAAATCATAATTAAAGGGAAATTTGAAATCTAAAGTGTAGTCCTCTGTATTTTTCAGCTATAGACTCTTCTAGGTCCTATGCAAGGCATCTCAAGGAATCGGTTCCAAATGCTTTGTAGTGGTGGCGGCTAACTAAAAGTTAGGTGTCTCTAGATCTAAGTCTACCTACAGTTTCTTTTTCTTAAGTTCATCTAAATTATAGGAAGACAGCGCCATCTATAGGTCTGCATAAGTACAGAAGGATTAGCTTAGATTCTGATGGGGATGCCACTGTGATGCAGTAGCCCTAGTAGGAAGCCCCAAAATAACGCTGTTCATCTTCAAATCTCTGAGCTTTGAGATAACATGCATTTATTACACATTTTTAAGATGCATATTATACATATATTAAGTTTTAAGATAATATTAAGTTATTACAAAGTGCTTTAATATTTTCCAACAATGATTTCCCAAAAAAGAAACAACACTTAACACTTTTCAACAATTGCCTCACTTTTTATGGTCCATAAATATTGGTAACTGTTGGAAGAAATATTAACAAGTTGGCAGGCATCTTTCCTCTCCCAAATTCATCTTATAAAACTCTTTGTGGGCATAATTTCACTGTAGAAGTCATCTAATTCCGTTAAAACGCACAGAAAATGAAGCCAAATATTCTCCCTACAATACTGTAGTTTTTATACACACTAAGCTAAATCCAGCTGGCATCTAACCCAAACTCGCTACTCATTCAGAAAAGGAAAAAAAAAAAAAAAGGTTGAAGATATAGCCACTTTAACAAACTTCAAATTCTTCTCTTTTTCATAGCTATTGCCAGTGTGTTTTGTGTGTGTGTTGAGGGGGGGTGGTGTTTCTCGCATCAATGAGTCACTCATATGTCTTACTTGGTTGGATGAGGGTTCCATTAACGACATGGTAACTAAGGCTTAGTCTTAACCACGTGCGTAAAGGATTACAGAAAAGAAATGCCTATTAATGCTGAGAGAGATACATGCTGCACAAGAAGCACCTCGCGCTTGATCTAGGTGTGATATTTAAAGATCCTGCAAAGACAGGGTATGATCTGCTGCACCGCTCCTAACCTCTGTTTGCTCGACAGCGCTCTGCTTCCCGAAGCAGCTCTGGATTCTTAACCCAGTGAGCAACAGGCAATGTTGCAGATGGGGCTGCTTACATCGGTTCCCGCATTGCACCCTAAGTGGTGGAGAGTAGTGGATGAGAGCTCACGTTTTAGAAAAATGGGGGGGGGGGGTGGAGAGAAGAATAGAATTTGGGCTTCATGCTTTGTCAGTAATCTTGAATTTCTCCGAACTTCACTTTCTTCATCTCCAAGAAATCACAGATTTTATAGGCAGTTTAAGCAAAGTAAAATACTATGAACACAGTAAAGACTCAGTAAATGTTATCAGCACTCAGGAAGATAAGATTTTTCTTATCAGTTCTTATTGGTTTTATCATGCTTATTGAGTATGATAATGTCGCAGTATCCACCCGACCTAAGTAAACACACAAGAAAGTCCATTTATGACTTCTTTGGTTGACAAAAAGAGTGAATATGACTGAAATAAAAACAGCGATGAGTACAGCTACACAACAAAGAGAAATAGCACATGAAGGTCTAGTAACTTCAAAATATGTCTCTGGAGTGTCTTTGAACAATAGAGTCCAACTGAGTTATCGATTCCATGTTATTTCTACTGTTTACATTAGCAGTGTGACTGCAAAATTACAGTGTGGATGGGAGGGGCTTATCAGCCCTAACCCCCAGCTAAGGAACCCTGGACAGCTGACAGCCTCTGGGGAAGGAAAGAGGCATTTTCCTTTAAGGGTGTGGCCAGTGATCTATTGGTCCATCAGTTCCCATGTGTATTTGGGCAACGCAAATTGGACTTAGTGGGTTGTTTTTAAAAAGGAAATGGGAGGTAGATGTAGGTAGGAAATGGAGAGTGATCTGGGAAGAGTCAGGGGGAGGAGGAATGGCAGGGTGTTCCAAATACACTGAATGAGTTAATGTTATATATTTTTTTAAAAATAAATGTCTCTTTAGGGAGTCACTGAAAACCGTCAGTTACAAGTCAGCCAGAGCGCAAATGGCCTTTGTCGGGGAGATAACAGACAAGCCTGGGGAGCATTCATTTCCAGGAAAGGGAAAGCTGAGTCAGCGAAGGGAAACAGTGAAGGACTCAGAAGCTGGGTGTGGTAACGGAATTCTATACTCTGGAGACAGCAGAACTGGCCAGCCTGGTGCACACTAAGAAGCAGGATGAGCCCAGCTACACGTGGAGAGAGGCCCTGTCAAAATAAACGAACAAGCAAACAAGAATTTGTAAACAAACTGGAGGAGCAGCCATAAGAAGTAAAGTTAGCCAGGCAGTGGTGACACATGCCTTTAATCCCAGCACTCCAGAGGCAGAGGCAGGCAGAACTTTGTCTCAAAGGAAAAAAAAAAAAAAAAGAAGAAGAAGAACAACATGAACAAGAACAAGAAACTTTACGTGAGCATAGTTGCAAGTCCAATTGTATCTCTATACAAGATGTTCGTAGAGACTGAGGCATTGGCTCAGTGGTAAAGTGTTGAGCAAGCATCAGAACCTGAATTTGTATCCCCAGCATCCATGAAAAATACCGGGTGTGGTCAGGCATTTGTCTGTAACCTCAGCACCTCGGGAAGGGGACTGGGGAGAGATAATCACTGGCCATCCAGCCAAAACAGTGCCATCAGGTACAGTTAGAAACCCTTCTCAAAAACTAAGGTGGAAAGTGATAGAGGAAAATACCCATGTCAAAATCTGGTCTCCATACTCATGAAGAAGTGATTGTACCCACACATACGAGCACATACACCTCACACATACATGCATGGGGGGTATGCTTATGTGCTAATATCTGTTGTCTGTGTGGCCTCATTTGAAAATACAGTATTTGTAGATAAACCTTGGCAGATTAAAATGAGGACATATAGGATTAGAGTGGAATTTATTAGAACTCTGTTTGGGAAATCTGGACAGGAAAGGAACATCAAGTGAGGATGGATTCAAACACTGGACTAACATGTTTACAGCAAAAAAAAAAATACCACGGATTGCTGGAAACTAAGATAGGCATACAGATTTTCCTTTAGTGCCTGCCTTGACAACCTTGATTTTGGACTTCAGCCCCAAGTAGTTTGAATGGATAAACTTCTTGTGACATTGTTTTGGCAGTAGTAGCAAGTTAATATAAACCCCTAGATGACAATCAAAATTATAGACTATTTAAAAGGCATAAAATCTATGATCGCATCAAGATTCAGGAATAATTTTGACACTACTACCATTTAAATATTCTAATTACTTGAAAAATAACAATTATCCAGTTAAGATATAACACCATTAACACCAATGTAAGAATGAAAGTAAAGGGATAAGAAAATTAGTAAGAAAAATAAATTTAAAGGTAAGGGACATAGTTCAGTGGTACAGTGCTGACTTAGCATGTATAGATTCCTGGGTTCAAACTGCACCACTGCAAAGAGAAAAAAAATCAGTCTAAATCTAGTCTGAAATTCCTGTAGGACTGTCATAATCCTATTCCTTTCATTCACTTACTGATTCATTTACATTTTAAAGACATCACTACTTAAGTCATAAAGGTATCTGAAAATGGGCCAGCAGGTGGCTTAGTGGCTGAAGGACAAGCCTGGTGGCCTGAGTCTGATCCTTTAGACACACAGAATAGAGAACACCAACTCCGGCATGCCACGGTGCATGTACCTACACACATGTACATACACACAATAAATAAATGTAATAAAAAGTGCTAAGAGAGTTGACAATGATTTGTAACATCTCTTTTCAGTTTGGAGTCCTGAACTACTAAATTAAATTGCTATCGTGAGCCTCTCACCAGGAAGTGACAGAGATTTTAAATCGAAAGATATTTT
Source organism: Cricetomys ansorgei (assembly GCA_026225945.1). NCBI lineage: Eukaryota > Metazoa > Chordata > Mammalia > Rodentia > Nesomyidae > Cricetomys > Cricetomys ansorgei. The sequence continues at coordinate 15,144,483 of JAMJFZ010001131.1, forward strand.
CCCATCATTTACTAAATAACTGAAACAAAATATAGTACTGTTGCTATATTATATTATAGTATATTAAAAATTACTAGAACCGGTGGCTATTTTTCTCTTTGGAAGAGGAACCTAAGAATGAATGAATGTTCTGTGAGTTGGCTTCTGATACTTACTTACTCCTTCATGTAGATCGCAAACATTTCTCAGCCTCTGCTGTGTTGTTACCTCTGAAACTGAGAGTTCTTAATATTCTGAAGTACTGTAGTCACGCTGGGGAAAGGGTAAGGGAGGGCTGGAAGGTTTAGCAGCTTGTTTCTAAAACATTGGGAGAGTTGTTTTATGTCAACTGGAGAATGTACCCACATAGTGACAGTAGCAAAACTTTTAAAACATCATTCGCAATGACAAAATAAGAAGTCCTTTGAAATATAGCTATGCAACTCCTGTTCTGTTCTTCAATTCATATTCTTGGAGACTAGATTTTCTTAAAGAGAGACAAGACTACATTTTAATTAACACGTACCCCTTAAAGGTATTTTATAATGGATTTGAGCAGTAGAGTTTCTTCCTCCTCTGCGGTTAAAATAAGGGGGAATTTTTTCCTCCCTAATTATCCAGATAATGGGTTCCAGCCTCCCTTTGATGTGTCACAAGGGCTCACCTGTTTCACTACAACCTGCTATTTATTATCAAACAATTACAGTTCCTGGAATCCTGAATTTCCAAAGGTGTCATTCATCTAAATCACATGTGTGCCCCTTTTGCACTCATTCTGAAAAAAAAGTTTCCTTGATCAAAAATTTAAGCTTGATTACCCCCTGGAGTATCAGCCCTTTATTACCTACTGCAAATTAAAATCCAGAAGACTTCTAATACATGTACCATTAATGCATCACCTTTAAGTATATTTAAACCATTATGATAGGGTAAAAAAGGAGAAAGTATTATGAAAAGGAAGCATTTAAGATATAGATGACCCAAAGTTTTAAAAATGAAGATTTGAAATTATTCTATATCTTTTAATCACTTGGATGAAAGTCTCATACTTTCTCCCTTGTAGAATAAGAAATAATTTTGTATGTTCTCATAATTAATCTCTCAGAAGCCTGTCCATGAACCCCAGGCCTCTCCTCCCCAGAAGAATTTGCCACTTCGCTCTCATTTGCTGAAAGTCATCAATGAGATTACACTTCACAAAATACTTGAACTGTGTTTAACACAAAATTAGAAAACCTTTTTTTCCCCAAGAATAATTTGATCAAACAGTTAATTTCAGTCAAAACATTGACTTCCTAGAGATGTACAAAGTATAATAAAGAAATTGATGAAAACATGGGGTGACTACCTCAAAAAAAGTCTAGGCAGACAAGGTATCTCCCTAGTCCTTTGTCTACCTCACGAAGGACTAGGCTGAGGATCAGGGTAGGTAAGAATGGAGTAAAATGTTGGAGAATCGGTGTCCTTCTAACACAGTGACACAGTAAAAGAGGAGTAAGCTCCAGAGCAACATCATGGGTAGGACTAGAAGACTTGGAAAGGTAAAGTTCCGAGACAATTCAGAAGGTCTGTTTTGCTGATGTATTCCGGTAAACTTACAAGATTAGTGGTAAACTTACAAGAAAACCTGGCAGGCCCTAGTAAGAGAAAGACCTCCCAGGAAACTCAGGCAACTTCATCAGAGCCCTCAGGGGATTCTGAATTTGAGTGCAAAAGCCTCATGGGAGTTTACAGTAACTAAGCATCTGAGTGTACCTGGAGATATCATACACGGCATGGGAAAAACAAACAAACAAACAAGAGCCACTCCACTGGCTTTTAGAATGTGTAGAGGGCAATAAAGAGAGATGGCTCAGTAGTTTAAAGAACATACTGTTCTTGCAGAGGACTTTAGCTTGATCCCCACTTTGGACAAATCTCAAGCCTCTGGCCTCAGAGAGCACTGGCAGTCATGTCTAAGTACTCCCACACAGACCACACTCACATGCATAACTGAAAACAATAATAAATCTTTATTTAGAAGAGGAGGAGGAAGAGGGCTGTCTGAAGTCAATCAGTGGCCCTAGGTCCAAGTAACAGTTGACTGTGTGAATAAGAGTCAAGCCTCCTAGAACCCGGTGATGTGAATACACGGTCTTGAAGGATACTAGGAGCCAAAGCCAGTATGAAGAACTCTGTCATCATTGTTGTTGTCATGCTTTCTAGTAACTATAGATAGCTTGGTAAACAGCAGGAAAATAAGGAGGGGGGTGGGAGAAGGAGGGAGGAAAGAAGGAAGAAAAAGAAGAAGAAACTAATGCTTTAGGATACTCAGAAGTTAAACATGGCTATTTTTCCTTTTTGTTCAGAGCCTCCTTTCAGTCAAAATATGCACAGCTGCATGTGGAGGCTCTGGATAGACTGGAATTAAAATAACTAGATTTTATTTTGGATAAAAGTGAATCTTGTTCCCTCTAGATAAGTATAATATTATTTAATGATCACATTAAAAGAATCATATTTGTAGATAAAAGATAAATAAATAAATAGATAGATAAATAAATCATATTTGTAGATAAAAGATATCAACAGTACTTCTAAAACTAAAATACGAGCCAGTAACCTGAAGCCTACCTAAAAAGTAAATTCTGGCATAGTGTTGGACCAAATCTCTCTCTCTCCATCTGTTCCCGAGGGATCCTGCCTCCTTTCTCAGTACATGGCTAGGCTAGTGGCCACTTAGCCTAGCTCCTGGGAAGGAAAGCACAGAGCGTGGGTCAACCCACAAGCACAGATGCAGGTCCCAGGTCAGGGAACTAAAAGTCAACAGAATGCACAGAATTCTGGGAACAGCCATTAGAGGGGTGTTCTCAAGTTTATTGCAAGGGTCATGGTCTATTTTTCAGGTTGGGGCGAGGGGGGCATCCCCTGGTACCCAAGGGCAATGCATTGGTTAAAACAGGTAAGCAATTCTGCCAACCGCAGTCTGCCCCCTGAAGGGGGTAGAACTTTGGAACTTTGACATGGTCATGTTCTGTCAGCATAGAGGGAAGGGGCCAAAACACTGCCAGCTCTCTAGGATGAGACCTGGCTTGTAAGCACTCTATTAGATCCCTAACTCTGTGTGACCATTCCACGGGGTACCACAGTATAGTTATACTGGGGGGGGGGGGGGATGAAGTCCAACATTTCAAAGAACTTTCAATGTGCCACTATATTTCTTGTTTATTTGTTTTTTAGATATATTAAAGGTAAGTGCCACCACACCCAGGTGTCATCCACAGGCAGTACTTCCAGTAACAAGAACAATTTCTTACCCTCATCTTTATTCACTCTGCAACATTGGGCCCTGAGTTCCCATTATTGACTTCTAGGACTTGCATACCTCAATATTATGCTACTATCTGAAGCTAAGAACATAGATTCAAATAACAGTTTGAATGAAAGCAATGTACTTGTTGGAAAGGCACAAAGTAAAATAAATAGATGGCGATGTGAAGGTAGAGCTTGCCTTCAGGATACCAGTGGGTAGGCTGCCCTTGGAGGAGGAAATCATCAGCTGGAAGACTGGAAAGGTGTACCAGTGCCCTCTGGCAGAGTGATTACATTTGTGGTCCATGGAAGGAAATAAGTCTAGGCCTTCTAAGAAAGAGTTACAGACTTGGATAGATAGAAATAAGATCCTAGGAAACAGGAGGAAGGCCTTATAGTGGATGCCATGAGAGAGAATTCAGTATGGACACGACCTAGGAGCTCCCTTTATGAGGACACCTGACATGACCTGGCAGCCCAAAGGTTCTGAGGTTTAGATAGAAACGTCCTATGAGAGGTTGAGGAGACTGACTGTAGGAACCCAGCAACAGCACAGAGGCCAGCCACTCACAGTCTATCATGTGGTCTCCTTTAATCAGTCTTATCTGAGCTATTAAAAACACAGGGAACTAACACCATAAAGATTTGCTTTTGTTGTCTGTGTAACAAACTACCTGAATCCATTTGGGCTTGGCTACTTTTTACCTGTAAATATGTTTGGAAGCATGGCAGACCATAGTAACACTCAGTAAGGATAAAGTGGTACTAGCATTAGTCACTGTTCTCCTGCCTTGAAGGTATTTGACCACCTGACATAGATGAGAAGAAGAAACATCACATCCTACATTCTCCTAAGTTTTTCCAGGAAATGATACTAGACCTTGAATGCCATGATACTTGTATCTCTCCAATAAACCACTCCAGTTTCTTTACTTTTTCCTTAAGAGAACATCATCGCAGACCAGTGGTTTTCAACCTTCCTAATGCTGCAACCCTTTAATACAGTTCCTCATGTTGTGGTGACCCCAACCATAAAATTATTTTCGTTGCTGCTTCATAATTGTAATTTTGCTACTGAGTGATGTCTGCCTTGCTAAGTCCATCAAAAATATGTTTTGACCCACAGGTTGAGAGCCTCTGTTTTAGAATATGTTTTTGACCTTTGCAACCAGAAAATCATTATAATACTCAGAAAGACAGATGTTAGTATCAGTAAGCAGAAGTCTAGTGTCAGAAATTAAAATGCACCTTATTTTTATAAGAATTCTATATCTCTTGTCTATTTTTTTTCTTTCTGGCCCTTGTCCTAGTACATGTAAGAGGATTGGCTTGCATTATTACAATTTCAATAAATACAAAATTTTATTGATAGTCTTTTAAAGGCCAAGTAGAAAATCTGACTTTCAGAATGATGAAAAGTATTAATTATCCTTCTTATTTATCAAGAATAGCACAGTATAAACTATATCCATCAACAAACCTATTTAAAATTTATCTTATAAATGGCTTAATATTTATTCATATTAACTGATTAATTCCCAATCACATTAATAAGGATATACAATGGCATCAATACATCTGTACCAAATGTTTATCTAAGAAGATTCAGCATAAACAGGATTAGAGTCTGATCTACTTTTTAACTTGTTTTGAGTTTAACTGTGCCCATTACATATTGTGATTTACAACCAATAGAGATGCCTCTAAGTCATTGGCCATAGCTTAGGATGTTAGCTAACTTCACTTTCCCTCTGGTCTAGCTGGGTGTTCTTTGCTCAGGACCACAGAGTTGGAATCAAGTATATATGTCTATATAAGAAACAAATGTCTCATTTTAATAATTATATCATCTTAAGAAAGTATGCAGTGACATATCTGGACGCTTAGGCTACCCTGAGTTGCAACCAGTTCATGATATATAACTAGTCATAATTTGAAGCAGCCCATTATTTAAAAGTTCAAATTTTATTGAAAAATAAATGTTACTAGTCAAAGTATATGTTGGAAATCTTCTAGTCAATCTTAGTATTATTTATCATTGTTACCATAATATTAAAAGGATAGCTGCACTTATAAATTTTTATTGTCTAAGCTAATTATGGTAATTAATATATATTTACATTGAAAATGCAACCTGGTATCTGATACTAAATTTTCAACTAACATATTTTTAAAAATCTTTAAAACGTGGTGATAGAGTAACTTCCTTCAGCTGCATTTAACAGTAATTATTCCCAAGACTGGTTTTAAAAGACCATTTTGTAAAGCCCAACCCCAATCATAACTCTCCACAAATTAATGTGAGTCCACTACAACAAAGGTGTTTATGTATGTTAGCGTGTGCATTTAGTTTTAATATACCTACTTATGGGATGCATTTAACCCCATGAAGCACAGTATACAGTAAGAATCCACGTGAGGAGGCCAGATTTATGTTAAGCTCCTCTCTAGCTTGGAACTTGGAAGAATACTGCTAAGAAACTTAAGTAAGACGGAACTGGATTCTTTTCAAGTAAAATAGCTGACAAAAGGAAGAAGGAGGGACGTAGGAAGTTCCCTCAAAGTCACAGTAAGTTTCAGGGACTGGGGAAGCCTTTCAGCCTAGGAAGAGAGAAAAAAAAATCTGCTGTCTGCCTGGGAGCAGAGCTGCACCTGACCGAGGACTGGCTGCCGCCACCGGCCGCTCCGCTGCCTCCTCCGCTCTTGTGCAACCCGAGTGCAAGATTTAGGAGGACGCACACAAAACTTCGGTTGTGGGGCAAGCCTTAGGGACGTTGTCGGGTGGTGCGGGCGGACGAGGACGCCGGCGCGCGGGCAGCAGGCCCACTTACCTGCAGACCCTCCGGCCACGACCTGCCGGGAAGTCTCGCGCAGTAAGCTGACGTTGGAGGCCGACATCTTCGCGGCCGGGGGTCTCGGTGGCCGAGACGCCGGCGCGAGCTCCTCTGAAGGCCGCTGCGGATGGAGACAGGCCCGGTCGGCCCTCGGGCCGGACTCTTCTCTGAGCGGCCGCCGTCCAGCTGAAGGCGGTGGTTCGGGCACAGACTCACCGCGAGGTCGCCGGAGGGGATCCGAACCTGCCCACCGCCGCCTGGGGCTGTCCTGCCGGGGCGCTGGAGGGGACACTAGCCACTGGGGGTTGGGTAGAGCACAGTGGGTCCGTCCGCCCCTTAGATAGGGGCGCCCAAATTTGCCTATCAAGAGCTCCCGCAGAGTTTGTTTAGCTGGACCTGCTGCCTTAGATAAGGACAGTGAGCCAGCCAGCGACCCTTGCCCTCCTGGCAGACTAGAATGCAGGCCCCAAAGAAGGGACAGTAAATAAATTCCTCCAAGTTATCTATGAATTGAAGGCCACAGCAACTAACTCAGAGCAGATCTGACTTAAGAAGTGCTAACATAGTATAACTTTGCCAAGAAAGTGGTTTTGGAGATTTATCTCATGCCTAATAAATTGAGTTTTACTTACTGAAAAACAATAAATAAAAGCCTTGTTATTCAAGTGTTCTATACTCAGTTCACAGGCTCACCAAGCAGTACACCAAAAGCACACTATGACAATTTGTCAGAAAGCCGAGTTCTTTGAGATTAGGGCCTAGAAACCTTTGTGTAAAGCAGTTGTCTGTTGTTACAAACATTAAGGCACACCTGAAAGAGGAACATTAATAACCTAGTATACTCTTTCTACAAAATATATAATTACTCAGACTAGCCCTTTAGAATAATTGGTAGAACAAAACTACCAGTTAACACCTGTTAGTAAACCACAAGTTTACTTATATTGCAAACTGCAATATAAGAGAACACAGGATTCTGATATTTTAGATTGCCCACCACACCCCTGACAGGCAGGAGGTGATAAGAGGCAGAACTGGGAGACAGTGAAAACCCTTTTGTCATTATTTCTAAAACGTGGTATTTAATACTAAATATATTTTATTTTGTGCTATATAAGTTGCCATTGTTCGCTGTCAAAAACTTGGATATGTGCAATTTAATAAACAATACAATGTCAAATCAAACAAAATTGATATTCGTTTAGACTTTTCATTTTTATGAACCATTAAAAATGGTGTTGGTGAGGCTTGGGAGTTGCTCAGTCAGTGAAATGTTTGCCATGAAAGCCTGAGGACACAAGTCCTGGTCCCCAGCACTGTGAGACAGTCCTCTTCTGGGTCTGTAATCCAAGCACTGGGGAGGCAGGCAGGTAGAGCTCTCTGGTTAGCTGGTCTGGACAAATTGGTGAGCTCCAGGTTCAGTTAGAGACCCTGTCTCCAAAGATAAAGTGGAGAACAATCAAAGATAGCCAACAGTAACCTCTGACCACTACACATTCTTGTTCATGCACATGTAAGTACCTGCACGCGGTGTGTTCAAGTGCGCCTGTGCGCGCACACACACACACACACACACACACACACACACACACACACAAAACACCAACACCACATGTACACACAAATTCTGTGCTGCCTGACTTGGAAACTTACCTAGTGTGAGGAATTAAGTAAAGTCACTGCTTATGTGATCAGATACACAAAAATATTTTCTCATTTTAAAAATTGCCCAGTTTGAAAACATTTCCTAATACCAACCAGATGGTCGGCCCTGAAAACATACATACAAAATATACATACATATATACTGCTGATTGAGCAAGTTATATTTAGGAATGTATATGTACATAAACATATATGCATGTAACAATAATTAATGAAAAAAAGAACAAGAATTTAAAAGAGATCAAGAAAGAGTATAAGGGAGAACTTTGAAGGAGGAAAAGAAAAGGGGAAGTAATATAAATTATGTTAGAATCTCAAAAATAAAAGAAATAATCAAAAAATAAAAATAAAATCCTAATGGCAAAAATGAAAATGCTTAACAAAAATACAATAGTTCTCTCTCTCTTTTTCTCTCACTAACTACAGAAAATGTTTTGAAAACTATCTTATAAATTAAATATGGGATACTAAATACGATGTAAATCACTTAGTCAACAAATATTGACAATCTATTTCATTTAGACATAGGCCCAGAATTTCAGAGCTTGTAAAAAAAAAAATACTTCATTTTCTAAAGCAGAAATTGAGATTTTGAAGAGAATGACAGGAATAATCTTTTGTGTGAGTTTTTATTACATGATTCCTTTTGATAACAACGGGGCTGTAAATTCAAATGATAACCGCAGGCCAAACACATTCCATCACACAGAAAGCTAAAATAACAATCTCCTCCAAATTAATTTTGTTATGTGAAATACAGACTTTTGAAGAAGTAAGCACAAACCCTTTTTGTCTATGTGTGTTGATGAATGCATGGCACAGCATATGCACATCAAAATACAACCTATGGAAGCTGGTTCTATCCTTCCACCATGTGAGTCCCAATGAGCCAACTCAGCAAACTCAGATCAGAAGGCAGCAGCGTCCCCTTTACCAAAGAACCATCTCACAGGGCCCAGATAAAGAATTTTAAAAGGTTCAAAAAAAGAAAGTAATAAATCCCAGGGTACCCATTCAACCAAACTATGCATCCATTCACAAAAACCTTAAGTTTAACACTTTCCTAGCACTGGCAATTTTAGCATTCAGCATCTCTTCATTATGCATTGTATAATCTAGTAGAAGGGCTCCTACCCTTTTGTAAAGTAAACTTTTATCTCCCCTGGATTATTTCAGAATATCTACTACTTTCTAGTCACTGTTTACAGTTAGCTTACTGATACCATTATGTTCATGAATTCTTTTTACATCTCAAAATCCTATCCTCAGAAGATGAGAATAGACTTGTGGTCTCACTGACCACCCACCCCCCTTCAAAATAAAAGCATCCTCTTTGTAACCTCTTTTGACAAGGACTGAATTCTCTAAGTACATTTATGTAAAATCTAATGTCACATACAATCCAGTTGTACAATTCAATAACAACTGAAATATGTAATAGCATTCTGGAGCTTGGGACTCTGTAAAAGGCCCATCAGTGTCAACGAGTACCCACTGAGTTAAGATCACCGATGACTGAACACATCATTATCTGTAGCTAAATGTGCCCAGGACTGACTTAGGACTAACAGAAAGTTTTGAATGGCAAAACTAGTAACATTTCTTTGACCTCCTTGTTTCAGACTCCTTCAACAATTCATCGCATTTTATCATTATTTTAAATAGTGTTTAAATCAAGCTTATATAATAAAGTTATTTATTTGCCTGATCTTGGTTAAAAATTACAGAATTAGCTTTTTTTCTGCCACCACTACCACCATAGCACTGGTGAAAAGTACATTACTGTTAATGAATACCTTTCCTGGTTTTTTTTTTTTTTTTTAACTTCAAACATTTCACGTTAATAGCACAATTTAAACTAAAACCAATACCCTGTGGGGACTCTGACACATTACCAAGTTTGGCTGCCACCTGCAGTGTTGGCACCCTTTGGACTACAGCTTCTGTGTGCTCAACCTGAGGATATTTTCCAAAAGAGTTCACCTCAATAGTTCCGGTCTCTTCTTAATCACAACTGATTCATCAGCCCCAGCTAAGGTTTTACTTCTACATATTCTTAATCCACAGTATCCCATAAAGGGCACTGATAGAATCTTTGCTCCCCTCTGAAACTTCATAGACCAGGCCTACATTGTCTATATTTCTCTTAACATTTGTTCTTTCCAAGTTCCCACAAGAGTTCATGAAGTTCTGAGAACTCAGAGACTTTATCTATTCTAGCCCAAATCTCCACAATGTTCTCAAAAAGAAACATGGTCATGTTCATCATGGTAACACCCCATGTTCCTGTTACCATTTTCTGTTCTAGTTTGGCTTCTATTGCTGTGATAAATACCATGACCAAAAACAACTTTGTGAAGAAAAGATTAATTTCATCTTAAATTTTGCAGTCCATCATCAAGGAAACCTAAGGCAGGAGCCTGGAGATATTAACTGAGACACAGACCACAGAACATTGCTTACTCACTTTCTTCCCCAGGTTTGCTAAGCTACCTCCCTTTTACAGTCTAGGATCACTTGCCCAGAGGTGGTACCATCCACAGAGGTATAAACCTTCCCACATCAATCAAGAAAACACCCTTTGTACATGCCCCATGGCCAATCTGATGGATGCAATTCTTTGGTTGAGTATATCTCTTAGACCCAGATGATTCAAGCTTGTGTCAAGTTGACAAAAACTAACCAGGACACCAAGTAACCAAAATCACCCAGTCTGGGGATCACAAAGTAAAAAGAATAAAGAAAAAACTGAACAGTGTGAAAGGGTCCTATTTGGTACAATCAAGTGTGATGACTTATTCATCACAGAAGTCCTAAGAAAATCTAAATAGAAAAAGGAAGAGAATATAAAAAGATATTTTAATACAAAATGGCATTTTTTAAAAAAAAATTAATGATATGCATGAACCTGCTTATAAGATGAATTGAGCTGTCCATTCATATTTTACAGTCCTAACACCAATGTGAGTGTTTTGAGAAGGGTGTTTAAGGAGATAATTAAAGCTAAGTGAGATAATAAGGACTTGGGACCCAATCCAATAGGTTTGGTACGTTTGTTAGAAGGAGAGATACTAGATTCTCCTCTTTCTCTCTCCTTCTTTCTTCCTCTTCTGCCCCTCCTCTCTTCCCCATTCCTATTTCTGTCTGTTTTCCCTCTGTCTCTGAGAATAGCCATGAGAGCACATAATGAAAAGGGTGATGCCCTGTAAGCCAAGAAGAGAGGCCTTACTAGAAACCAACACAGCTGACACTTTTCTTCATTTCCAATAGACTCTAAGCATAAGAAAATTGAACAAACATGCTCTTTTATACAGAGAAAACTTCCCTGCTAAAGTAGTAATTGTGCAAATGCTAGAAATAAAGAAGCTAGACCATGAGGACATCTAAGGGAAAAGAAACATCCTCAGCAAAACACATGAAAAGATTAGGAATGCTCAGGATGCTCAAAGAGATGTCAGGAAACCCAGTGTGAGAGGATGAGGAAGGAAGAGAAAAGTGTCAGGAAAGAAGTGACCATGGAGACCAATCACTATGATCTCTGAACTAGGACTTTGGTTTTTAGTTTTAGGAGTTGCAAGAATCCAGGAACACGGTTTTAGAGTAGGTTGATATCACTTGAAAGATATTGGGAAAGGATCATAATGGCTACTGTAGCCTCACACTTGATTCAGTAGGAAATGTACAGTCATCGGTGCCTAGACTACACTGCCAGTTTTGAAATCCAGATACTCCCCTGGGCTGGGCAGTCTCTCACTGCTCCAGAGAATGAATATCCAAATTCCTTTGGATGGAGAGAATGTGAGGTGAGAATGCCACGGAAGGGCTTTCCCCCAAAATCAAAACAAACGAACAAACAAAAAACAAACAAAAACACCCCCAAGTGTTTTCTCAAATGCAGCCTTAAAACTACACAGCAGCCACTGAAACTCTTTCAGTGGCCAAGAACTAGGCAGCTTTGTCCAAGTGGTGTTAATTTGCAGGCTTAGAAGGTACAAGAATGAAGAGGGTTTTGGAGGGTTGTGCCAGGTTTTGAAAGCTGAGGCTCAATGTGTGGCAGAGCCAGAGTCCTCGAAGAGGCCCCCAGAGGCTGCTGGATGAAGCTGGCAAGATGATACTGTAAGATGCTATGACTGGAGGACATCCACTGAGGAAAGCTTCAGGCATGGAAGGGAGCTAGCCTGTAAGAGGCCACATGTGCTATAGGCAGTGGAGCTGGGGCCCAATTCACAGTCTTGTGCAAAGGCTTAGGATTACAGAGGTTCAGCACCATAGCCATAAGGTTTAAATGGCATTTTGTTGTTCATAAAAATCTGATTCAACCCCGAGTAATGTAAAACAATAAATAAAATTAAAAAATGTGTTTTAAGCCTGAATCTATCACAAGCCACTTCAGAGTACTAGTCACTGGGTACATAAATAATGAACTTTAAAAATATTATACTCTATTCCAAATAATTTACATCCAGTCCTCTCATCCTTTCTCCCTTTTTATTTACTATCTATCATTACTTTATGTCTATTCTCTTCTGGGGGTGTAAAAATTACTATAATTGATATTATTATTATTCCAGCATCCAGAAGAGTACTTGGCAACTAGTATGTATGCACTCAGTAAATACTCAAGAGAATACTGAATAATGTAAATTAAAGTGACTTTAAAAGCTCAGTACTAAACCATCAGCTCAGTGGCCTGTAATTCCAGCAACTAGGGTAAGGTGGGAGGCAGGTCTTCTACACCATAATGGGCAACAAAGAGACACCATTTGTCTCTCTCTCACTCTCTCTCTAAAAGGAGAAAAATATATAGAGTCATTACCCATTACATCAGTCCCGACAAATTTCCATTTGACTCCTATAGCACTAAAATATATCCTTGGCGTTCAGGTTTTTCTTTCGGATTCTGATAGGCTGGACATCTTGAGACTCCACAAACCCTAGAATACGCTCTTTCCGCTACAGACAGACCCTCCAACAAGACCTCAACCCGCCTCCGCCCCAGCTCCCCGCCGCACTCCGCGCGTCCTCCAGCACGCCGGAAGCCCCGCCCCGCGGTCGCCAGCGGGCTCGCGCATGCCCCGACCCCGCCCCGCCCCGCCCCGCGGACCCTAGCGCGCGTGCGGCACGCTCCCTCCCTCCCTCTCCCCTCCGCCCCGCCCCTCCGGGTCACTCAGGGGCTTGCTCGGCGGTCGCGTGGTGATTGGCTGCCCGAGCGGAGGCGTCTCAGGCCTGAGGATCTGTGCGCGGAGAGTGGGAGCTGAGAGATCCCTGGGCTCCTCAGGTAACGGCGTGGACCTGGAGGGCCGTGGGGACGGGGTGGGCTGCGGCCGGCTCGGGACTTCCGGCTGCAGCCCCGGGAGTCGCAGGAGGGCTGCGCGGACTTGGCCACCCTGGACGGCCCGCGACGCGGTTGTCCTCAGGTGACACATCGCTGCTTCTCCAGGTTTCGGCATCGTGGCGTGGTAGTCGTACAAAAGTTAAGAGGCTGAACATTGATTCCGAAGTGTAGGTAGTTTTTCCTCCTGCCGAGTTAGGGTTTCAGTCCTGGCTGGACCTCGGATCTACGCTGTGCCCTTGCGGGACACTTGAGCGATTTGTAGTTCTCACCCTTGAAAGTGCAAGCAAAAATCCAGTGTTGCTGACACGCGCGGAACTTACTGTAGTGAGAGAGCTGCAAACTGGGCTTCCCACATCCAAGAGCGGGCTCTTCTAACTGGAAGATGACACCACCGTATGGTGTTGGCGAAGTACTTCAAGCTCTATGGGAGGAGCTGGGTAAACTCCCAAGATAGCAGGATAGACTAGGGTGATGTATAGAAACACCTTTCTTCTAGAACAGGCCCTTTGAGAAGGGCTCCTTTGAGCATTTTTTTTTTTAATGTGAGTTAATTCCCAGTGGTCTTAGACAGAGCTAAGGAAGAACAGCTTTAACTTACTTTCACAAGATACTCACTTTGCAGAGTTTCTGCTTCCCATCTGGAATAGACCTTACTCAAAATGACAGTTATGTACCCATGACATATGCTATCATTCTGTACAGGTTATTTTTCATCATCTTGCCACAAATTAGAGTCACCAGAGAAGAAGGAAGCTCAAAGGAGGAGTTGCCTCCATCCGATTGTCCTGTGAGCATGTTCATGGACATTGTCTTAATTAACGATTGTTGTGGGAGGGCCCAGGTTACTGTGGGCAGTATAACCCCTGGGCAGGTGGTCCTCAGTTGTGTAAGAAAGCAAGCCAAGCAAGCCCTGGAGAACATTTACTTCCTAGTCTCTGTTTCAGTTCCTGCTTTCAGGTTCCAGCCTTGCGCTCCTTTGGTGGCTTCCCTGGAAGATGGAAGCTAAAGTACATTATCCCCCCTCCCCCTTTGCTTTTGGTCATGGTATTTATCAAAGCGACCGAAATCGAACAAGATCACATCCTATGTAAGAGTATACCAATAAAACTGAGACTCACATCTTAAAAAGTGAGATAATATGAATTATTTCATTAGATAAAATCAGAAATATGAATAGGAGATGTACACAGTGTTTTTCAAAGACTGATTAGGAATAAAAATCTTTGTGTGGTAACTTTAGAAGTTTAATAGACTTACAGAAATATGCTTAAGTCATGTGTCAACTCACTGCGTTTTCATGAGATATGTATATTCTTTAATCCAGTATCTAGATCAAGAAAGAACATAACAAGGAGTGGAGAGATAAGCGGTTTAGAGCACAGGACCAGGTTTGATTCTCAGCACCTACATGCTGTGCACAATCATCTTTAACTCTAGTCCCAAGAAATCTGACGCCCCCTTCTGCTCCCTTAGTGTGCTTGTATTCCCTGCATATGCTTGCAGTGCCAACACATGCATGCATGCAGTAAAATACCCACATGCATAAAATAAAAGGTTATAATATTTTAAAAAGAAACAACATAATAGTATTTGCATCCCAGAAAACCTCACTTGTGCTTTTTTCCAATATTAACTAACCATTGAATTTGAGTTTACGTACATAGGAATCCAAGGTACTGGAGCCATTACAGCCTAATAGCTTCCTGGTTAATTATTCTTGTCTGAGCGCCAGGATCAGATTTGGGCTGTGAGCTGTAGTTTGCCAATCCCTGCAAATTTTGGGGGAGTGAATCACTAATGGAGACGGTCCCTATTGGAGAAGTAAAGATACACAATAGTTTTAAGTAGGATGTGGTATAGTGTTTGGAGTTTGGATTTCAAGTCTCTTAGACTTGCTTTGTTTGCTTTTTGTTAGTTTTATTTCAATACTAATTAAAGTCATGCTTGAGACTTTTCAACTGTTCTTACTGTTCCTATCCTACATTTAAAATTAAAGAACAGAAGAGAAGTTTAAAAAAAAAAGAGGTACATGTTTTCTTTGATATTTTCCAGAACCCTTGGAAAGGATCATGCCTAGACAGTCCTGAGCACTGAATAAATGTGTAAAAAATAAAATGTACTCTTGGAATACTCTTTGACATAGGTACTACTTTTGAAGCATGAGATGGCCTGACTGAATTTTTATTGACTAGAATAAACATATGTGTGCTATTGAAACTAAAAACCAATGATTTGTGCTCTAAAGCTCCACTATATTCACGCACCCTGGTGGGTAGCTGCTCTTTTTAAATTCTTTAATGCGCCCGCTCCAGTTTGTCTTCTTTTATTCTGGACTTCCTGCTGCTCAATACTACTAAAGCTTTTTCCTGGGTGTTATCCCAGTTAACATTTATAGCTAGCACATTCAATTTTTAGGTGGTTTTTAGAAGTGAATTTAAAACATATTTAGAATCATGCTGAGGAGAGGCTTGGGGGTAGTCTATCAGTGTGACATTGATTTGAGTTTTTCAGTCTTCTTTGATTGTTGAACAAAAACAGATTTAAGATAGGCCACACCTTCTGACAAGAAGGGTTTATATAAGTAAGCACTTTAAAAACAAATTCTGTTGAGGTAATCAGTTAGACACCAATAGTGACAAATGTACTACTTACTAAATCCCCCTCCCCCCAAAATAGTGAAAGAAATAGCTCTTCACGAGAGTTTAAAGAACAGAGCTACATTTTAGTCTCTCTCTTTTTTTAAAAAGTCTCCTATCTGGCAACATGAATTACTACTTTAAAGGGGTAGCTGATTCGGCATTTTACTAAGATGTTTGACTAGTGGGACAAATTTACCATAGAACTGCTTTTGAGAGTTGCTAAGAGTGGCTCAGGTTCTCATTTTGTTAAAATTGAAAGTATTGTTCTTTTAGATCTTATTCTCTTTTGAATATATACAGGTTGGTGGTATAGTCTTATAAATTTGCAGTTTTGCATTAGATGATTTGTGTATTAATGTTGAGATTGCTTTCATTGTGCTTGGATTTAAAAGTTGAACTTGGAGAAATCCTCCTGTCTCTGCTTTCCCTGTGCTGGGATTAAGGGCATGCACCACCACACAGGGCTTCTTTGTAATTTTATCTTGAGGATTTTGCTCCTGTGGAATTAATTTTGAAAAACAGAAAAAAAATGATAATAACTTTTAAGAACCTTTATTGAGAAATATACTGCATATAGAGAGAAGTTTATAAAACATGTGGACATTTTTCTGAACACATGAATAACCATTAAAACTTGTTACTAATTTGGCTGTTTACAAAAACATGTCTTCAGTGTGATACGGATTCATCATTGGATGGAGTATTTTACATGTGTCTTATTAATGCTGTTGCTTGAATCTCTTTCATTAGTGACTTGTATGTGTATGTGTGTATGTATCTCTATGTTTTAGTCGTGATAATTGCTGAAATTATCTCTATAGTAAATGCTGAAATTTGCTATATGGTAGGGCTCCTTTTGTAATCAAGGACTCTGTTTTTTCATATATATATCCTGATATTCAAAGTATACAGTTTTATGGTTAATTTGTTTTCTTGTAAGTCAGGCATCCTCTTTTATCAGTGACTCCATTCATCTTTAGTGATGCTTTTTTCTTTAAAGCCTGGTCTGATTTTTTAAAAAGCCTTTTTATTTTGAAATAGTTTGCCTTGTTGAGAAGTTGAAAAAAATAGTATGTACTGTCTCTGACTTACAATCTTTCATCTTAAGATTTCTTGGTTTTGAGATGCTGAGAAATGGATAGAGATTTAGTAGAGATGATACCTCAAATTTGTATCTTTAGTCTTTATTCAGGCTAGGGGTAGACGTGGTAAGATGCTGTATGACAGTGGGCAGTGGCAGCAAGCTTCAGTTCCTAGATGGCATCAGGAGAACCAACAACTGGTGGTCTTTGGTACATTGTGTTGAGCTCAAATATTTGGGGGCTTAGGTGTATTAAATGCATTTTGATATATTTCTCAGAATGTATCCCATCAGTCAAAGAACATCTTTCTAGAATTCTGTATTCCATGTATGTCGACATAATGTACCATGATTATAATGGCCACATATGATGTACGTCACTAAATAACTCACCAAATGCTATATACATTGTAAATATATCGACTAAGCACTGTTGTAATCAATTGTATTCATATTAAACTGTAGATATATCTAGATATAACATGTTTTTATATTAGTGCTCTTTTTCTGTTTTAGTCTGTATTCTAGGAAACAATTTAGATGACACCATGTTATGTTTTGTTCTTGTGTTTCTTTTCATTTTTGTTTGTTTTTTGAGACAGGGTTTCTCTGTGTAGCCCTGGGTGTCCTGGCACTAGCTATATAGACCAAATTGGCCATGAACCTACAGTGATCTTCTTGCCTCTGCCTCCTGAGTACTGGGAATAAAGGTGTGTGCCACTATGCCAGACAGTTATCATGTTTCTTGAATCTTTTCCAATCTGCTCTTCTTTTAAATTTTTTTTTTTTATTTTGATGTAGTCATGTCAACTATCTTTTAGTTACCTTGTATATAATTGAATGTATTTTAAACATTAAAAAAAGTTATTTCATGTGTGTGGATGTTTTACATGCATGTGTAGTGTGTGGAACATGGTGCCTACAGAGGCTAGAAGAGGGCATCTGGTCCCCTGAAACTGGAGTTAAGACAGTTGTGAGCCACCATGTGGATGCTAGGAATTGAACTGTTCCCTGGGAAGAGCAGCACTTGCTCTTGACTGCTGAGCCATTTCTCCAGCCCCACAACTGGATATTTTGAAATTCAATGAACCAGCTTCATCCTCCCAGTTGAATAGTTTGGTCCTTGAATCATCTCACCATGTATATTTTTTATTGTACTTTTTGTATTTTGTAATGCAAATATTTTGAAATAGCTTTCTGTTATTTGGTAGTTATATATGTTTTAATATTCTTTAACTGCTTTCTGTAAAGACTACAATATCAACCCTTACATGGGCTGTGATACATGCTTGTACTCTTAAGTTTTTTACACATTATAAACAGTACTGCAGTTTATATTCTTGTATATATGTATTTTACATTTTGTGAGAGGTTAGATTTCTACAAATAGGATTGTGGACTCAAAAAGTTTGCATATTAAAAGCTCTAATCCGTGTCTGGGGGGGCATTCTTGTTTTTTCTTTTGAATGGCACAGGTTTTATAAAGTATGAAAGATGTTTAGTTTAAACTTGTTTTTTTTTTGGCAAACTCCTTTCAAACAAATATCCTTCACTGAAAACTAGTTGTACTGTATTTTATCCTTTTTTTCTGAGTGAGTAATTAAAACAAGAAAAAGTTTAGCACTGGAACATATTTTTGAAAGTTGCCAACACCAAGGATGAAAAAGAAAGTCCTGAAGATTTTCAGGGAACATAAAAACAGAATATCAAAACAGAATGACAAGAGAATTGAATGTGCTGGTGTTAGTCTTCTTGCTAGTTCTATCAGCTGCTAAAATACAGTGTTGCATACATTTGTAAGTTTTGAAGGACAAGACTTTTCAGATTCCAAACCTATAGCAAAATGTCAGGAATCAAGGAAGAATGGAGGATGAATGCAAAGCACAGACATTTCTAGACCGAGAAAGCCTCTGAAAATCTGGAAGGTATGTTCTATTAAAATATGAAAAGCAGTAAAAAAAAAATCTAGAATGTCAGAAAGTGGAATGTACCCCAGGGAAAGACTAAGATGGTATTTTATGAATGACAACTGTATAGCGGCCTGAGAACAAGCAGTTTAGATCACAGATTCTCCTAAGAAAGATTAACAGGCAGTTAAAGTTATTTAGGAGACTTTATAATCCTTGGAGCCCAAATTTTCTTTGTTAGACTTTTTACATTATGAATTTGATTTAGTTAGTAGATACAGAGTCTCCTGGGTTTCTCTCTTTTTATTGAGCTGGTACTGATTGCTTGTTTTTAAAGGAGAGCTTGCTTTTTGTCTATGTTATATAAAATGTGCAATTTTTAAAATATGATAGTCCCCTAGCACATTTATCTCTAACTTTATTTCATAAAGTTTGTTACCTGAGATTAATATAAGAAAATATTAGTCAGGTAGTGGTGGTGCACACCTTTAATCCCAGCATTTGGGAGTCAGAGGCAGGCAGATCTGGCTAGCCTGGTCTAGAGAGGGAGTTCCAAGACAGTCGGGGCTATATATAGCAAGAAACATTGTCTCAAAAAAAACAACAACAAACAAACAAAAACAACAACAGCAACAACAAAAACCCCAAAAAAGAAAGAAAGAGAAAAGGAAAGAAAATACTAAGTGGAAAACCTAAGAAACAATTCCTATGTTAAAATAACCCTTAAAAATAATTTTTTTAAGTTTTTAAAGTTATAATAGCATTACATCATTTTCCCCTTCATTTTCCTTCATACCAAAACTTCCCAAAACTGCAATCTTTCCAATTTATGGCCTCTTTTTCTTTAATCACACACACACACACACACACACACACAGCCCTACCTAAATAAATAAATAAATACAACCTGCTCAGTCTGTATAATATTACTTGTATGTGTTTGGTATTGGATAGCCAAACTGGTGTGCTCTTCCCTGAAGGATGCTATTTCTCCCAATCTTGGCATTCCTTAGTTGCTTGTAGTTCTTTGTCTAATGTTGAGGTCTCTTGAGTCTTGAGTTCCCTCTCACCTCCATCCATGTTGGCATGTCTATTCATGCCATCCTTATTCACATCATGTTCAGGCAGCCATGTGTAGCTTCTGACATTTCTAGGAGACACAATCTCACTGCAAACCCTTTGTTCCTCTGGCTCTTACTATCTTTCCCCTCCCACTTTCTCAGTGATTCCTGAGCCTTTCGGGCAGGAGTTGTAGATGTATCTGTTGAGACCGGGCTCAACAACTCTGCATTTTGAGTGGTTGTGATTTCTGTACTGGTCTGTGTTGCAAAGAGAAGTTCCTTGATGAAAGGAACTGCACTTACCTATGGGTATAAGGACAAATATTTAGAATTCACTTAGGGATTATGCTGGCTTAATGAAGTGAAGGTTGTAAAAATAACGTTTATTATAGCACACAGTTCTGGTTAATCTTTACTATTCCTAGTTCTTTTCATATTTTACTGTACCTAAATTTTTTAAGTGCTCTGATTGAATGTGCTTAACTTTTAAATTAAAGTTCATCACAACAAAGTATACATAGTAAACCACAATGTATATGATGTTCAGTACAGTTTGTGGTTTCAGGCATCCACTGGGGCCATACAACACACCTCCCTCAGATATGGAGAGGCCTGTACCCCTATATTTGTTGTTGTTGCAGGTTTAAGTGTTGGTACTAGTCTTCCCTTTGAGTATATGAACTTAGTGCTGTAGATTTCTCTCAGATTGATCGACTACATATATCCCACAAAATTTAACACATCATGTTACCATTTTTATTCACTTAAAAATATTTTAATGTTTAACTTTTAACTTCTTTTTTGAACCATGGATTTGTTAAAGGATTTTCTAGATCTTTCCGTTACTGATTTCTGTTTTATTCTAGTTGTAAAATCATTTTTGTTTTTATAATTTTAGTTCTGACAAATGTATTGAGGCCTGTTTGGTGGACCAGAGTAGAGTCTTTTTGATGAACATTGTTTAAGCAGCTGAAGGAGATCCTGTAAAGTTTTTATTTTTTATTTTTTGTGAAAGCCACTTAGATCAATACCACATAGATCTAGTGTTTCTGCCAGTCAGTTTTGGTTTTGTTTTCTTTTGGTGTTTGTTTTGTCTGTCTCTTTTCTTTTCTTTTTCTTTTGTCTGTCACTGTGATAAAATATCTAAGGAAAACAAAGATTTATTGTGACTCCTGGCTTCAGTCCCTGGTTTCTGGCTCCCTTGGTGGAGGCAGGTAGAACTTCATGGTTGACAGTAGAGCACACTGCTAATCTGATGGCAGCAGGGCAGTGTAGAGACCAATGGGAAAAGTTTGGGACAGCACAAATCCTTCCAAGACATGAACTGAGCAACCTATTTTCCCCATTCAGGCCCTTCCTCTAGGAGTCTTCATGATTCAGTCATTTTTTTAAAGTCCACTATGTGGCATCCAAGCCCGTAGTACATCTGCCTTAAAGGGCACATTTTATTATCTATCTATCTATCTATCATCTATCTATCTATCTATCATCTATCATCTATCTATCATCTATCTATCATCTATCATCTATCTAGCTATCTATCATCTATCTATCATCTATCATCTATCTATCTATCATCTATCTATCATCTATCTATCATCTATCATCTATCTATCATCTATCTATCTATCATCTATCTATCTATTTATAATCTATCTATCTATCTATCATCTGTCTATCTATCTATCATCTATCTATCTATCTATCATCTATCATCTATTTATCTATCATCTATCTATCTATCTATCATCTATCATCTATCTATCTATCATCTATCATCTATCTATCTATCATCTATCATCTATCTATCTATCTATCATCTATCTATCATCTATCTATCTATCATCTATCTATCATCTATCTATCTATCATCTATCTATCTATCATCTATCTATCTATCATCTATCTATCATCTATCTATCTATCATCTATCTATCTATCATCTATTTATCTATCATCTATCTGTCTGTCTGTCTATCTATCTATCTATCTATCTATTTTTTCTTTTCTCATACAACTTATAAAATACATCTGGACCCCCCCTTCTCCCCTTCCTTCACCCTTACAGTTTCCCCATTTTCCTTCTCCTCCAGATCTACCCCCCCATCACCACCCACTGAGTCCCTCCCTCACACTTCTCCTCAGAAAAGAACCATCCCCCCCACCCCCAGAGTTACAGCACAATCAGGGCATGGCATAGTAGGATGGACCAAGGCCAGGCACCAATCCCTACATCAAGGGTGGGTCAGGCAACCCAGTAGGAGAGAAAGGATCCCAAGGGCAGGTAAAATGGTCAGAGACTCCCCAACTCCAGCCCGTAGGAGTTTTTCAAGGACAGCAATCCAGACAGCCATAAGATATACTTAGGGGATCCTGCAGGCTCCTTGTCTGTGGCTTCAGTCTCTGTGAGTTCCTAAATGTGCTAGTCAGTTGACATTGGGGTTTTTTATCCTGGTGTCCTCAACCCCTCTAGTCTCTGCCATCCCTCTTCTCCCTCTTCTTGGAGTACCCTGATCTTTGTATGGTGTTTGGCCCTGGGCCTTTCCTGTCAGCTGCTGAGGGGGCCTCTCTGGTGAGGACTGGGTTAGGTACTGATCTATGAGCTGTGTGTGACATCATTAGAAATTGTCTCTGGGTTATCCAGTCTCTAGTTCTTGGGCTGGCCTGCAGTTTCAGGTAGGTGTTCCCTCCTTTGGCCTGGAGTTCTGCCTTTCTGTTGTCAAGAATCTTGCAGGGAGGATAGGCTATAAGTTGGAAGTTTCGTGGCTGGAATGGTGTCCCAGTTTCACCCCTGGAAGTCTTGCCTGGCCTCAGGAGTTCAGGCTCCCTAAAGGGGTACATTTTTAGTTTCAAACCATGACAATATTTTAAAAAGCCAACTGGACTGGAAAGTTGCTAGCAATTTTTATTCAGAAGCCATTTCAATAGGAAAAAAAATGGACGTGTTGAGTCAGGTTCCATTTCAAATAGAGCAAGGACAAGGGGAATTACAGGTTAGGAGCAGGGTGAGAGTCAGTGGGTGGAAATAACACCGGTGTATGTGGAATTCTGGTTAAACACAGTGACCAGGATTCATGAAGGCAAACCAGGAGTCATGAGATTTTTTTTTTTAGATGAGAGAGCCTCAGAACTGTGTAAGCAAGATTCTTGTTAAAATGAAACTATGCAGAGACGAGCACAGAGGGCTGAAGGTTGAAGCCTAACTGAGTGGAGAAGTCTAAAATAAAGTTTGGCCTTTATCATTCATAGTATTGACTTTTCTATAACCACTCATCTGAGTACTTACTTTGCTGCCTTCTAAGAGATATGATGGAACTCCCAACTGTAGTCATGTTCTTGTTTGTCCCCTAAGTTGTAAATTAAAACATATTTGTGATTTTATTCAGGTGTTTGTGTGCTGTACGTGTGCGCACACACACATCTGTGTGTCAGGTGTCTTCCTTTAGCACTCTTCACCTATTCATTTGTGGCAGAGTCCTTCCCTGATCACGGGCTTCCTGTTTGCTCAAGTAGGTGGAGGTCAGCAAGACTAAACTGTCCTCTTGTCTCCCTCTACCTTGGGGCTTGGGTTATAAGGATGCACCAGGGTGCCCCGCTTTATATGGATGCTGAGATCCAATTCTGAGGTCCTCATGATTGGGGTGCCCAGCATGTGCCCAGCTGCCTTCCCAGCATTTTCCGTTGGTTTTCAAAGGTATTTCAAAGTATTTGATGTGTATATGTTATAGCCTTACATCTTTAGCATTGTTGATGTCTGGTTGGTGGATTTAATGCTTTAAATATACTTTTTTAGTTCGAGTAGTATTTTTCATCTTACTTTGATTCATGTATTGTTATTTTGATTAGTGTTTGCATACTTTTTTGTGGTGTATTATTCTGAGCAGTATATAATTTAAACATGGCTAATTTGTGGACGGTTTTCATCTTTGTTATTGCTTATGTTACCAAGTGTGACCAAAAATTCTATATTTTTATGATGAAGCCCAAGGTCCAAGCATCTAAATATTCATCACATAGTTGGAAACATTTTTGTATTATTGTTTCATTTTCTTAGGTAGAATTTGGATTGCAATTTCTTATAGATATTGTTTCTTGTAGATATTATTTACATCAAAGTACTAAAATGGTGATTTACATGGTCTTAATTATGCATATAATCTAAATTAAATTAAAATTTCTTTTTAATGATTTTTTTGCTGACAGATTTTAAAGCAGCATGACTTGAAACTGATTAGTATTTTAATACTTTTATTGTCTTCAAAATTTAATGTAAATTGAAGCCACTTACTTAAATTATGTCAAACAGCTTATTGCCAGCATGAGGCTGCAGACATTCTGTGTTATATCTTTCAACATTCCAAAGCAGAACATTTTATTCACTGGCATGAGCTGGCACAGTGGGCAGGGTTATTCTAATTCATTTGGGTAAATGAATTGGAGCTTTGGAAGTTAATGTACAAAAAATATTCTGTCAGTTTTTATGATTCTTTAATGATAAAATCTGGATTTAGAATTTCAGCAACTTAATTCTTATTGTCCTTATTCTATTCTGAGATTAATTTTGATCTTCTTTTCAGTGGAAGTCCATGTATTATCTTTAAAGGGCTGTGTTTTGCTTGCTACCCATTTAGAATTACAATCTCATTTAAACTATTGAATCATGCTAATTACTAATTACTTGCTTTTGCAAGCTCATGGTCTACATATATTTTAAACAGTAGAGAAATTATTTTCCTGACTGTTCTTAAGTGAAGTTTTTGAATAGATTTTTTCCCTAAAATTTATTTGTAATTTTAAGAATTATTTTAGGAAAATAAAGAAAATATACCATGTACCTACTGACTAAAAATTTAGGCTCCTCTTTAACATATAGTACATTAACTTAGCAGCATTTTTGAAAGTCACCAAAAGATGTTTGTACTAGTGCTCAGAATAGAAAACTAAGCTATTGCCATTCAGTGGACTATTAAACTCTAAGTGTTTGGGAAATGATACAATATTTTGACAAAAATGAGTATTTGTAGAAACTGAGGTGTGTGTGTGTGTGTGTGTGTGTGTAAAATAAAAATGTAAAGAGACAGTAAATTTCTAAAATAATTGTTTTGGTAGTGAATGTAATTGGTGATCCCCCTTTCTATTTCTGTTTTCCTTTTAGTGTATTCTAGACTTTTTCCCAGATGAGATAGTGATGTGAAAAGTGCCTAGAATTTATATTTCTGTTAACTTTTCTTTTGTCAGTGATTTCTACAAAGACACAATTCAGCACATTTGATTTTTAGTCATCTGACTTTTGATCATCTTACTTTTAGTGGTTATAGTGAAGATTAGCCAATGGATTTATTTTAAAGAGTATGATTTTTTTTTAGCCCTTTAAAACCCTCTGAATGACTACTTGAAGATCGTTATTATAACTAGTTTAATAAAGTTTGTTCCGTTGTTGTTAAGTTTGAAAAATGCCAGTTTTGGGATCTCTTTGTGTAACACTTTCCCTTACCAGCTTCTGCTTGGATTTCTCCCCATGTTGGTGTTAATGCTTTTCTATAGAATTTGAATTCCATGTCAAGTTTTTGCATGATGTATTACACATTCTTATATACAGGCTCCAGCCTTTCAGACCTTATTATTTGTCTCCTGAGAGAGTTTTGGAGTTGGTTTGGAATAGTCTTCTGGTTCACAGACACCTTTTTGCTGTCTGCTTCTACTTCAGTAGATGCAGTATTCATGCAGGTACTAAAAACCTTGGTGTTATCTTCTGGCCTTTGCCTAATTTTTGTAGAAAGTATTCTATTTAAGATCTGGCCCTTTTGTCTTAACCAGCGTAAATTTATTCAGTTTAATTTCTAACCTGTCCAAAAGTTTGGCAATGAGACAGTGTCATTGCCATCAGCAAAGTTTATGCTCAAGAACAGAGCAGAATAGTTCAAAAAATGCAGCAGACAAACAAACAAACAAATCCAAAGTAATTCACACCATTTCAAGTTTTTCTCTTGACCCCCATTCATAGTTACCTTTGGCCACACTTGACCCGCGGTTCTGGGTTCAACACACCTGGAAGTGTTATTCTTTTGGAAGTTGGGTGCAGCTGAATGTTCTTCATTGTTTGAAAGTCTTGTGCTTCTAGATGTTAACTGCTTCTGTTGATTGTATATCTTTGTTTATAAGAGAAAAAGTTGCCAATACTTCTTGTCTTGATAATTTTACTAATTTGTGAAATCTAGAATTTTATTTTTGATTTCCTAAAACAGAAAAAGGAAGTGATTTGATAAAAGTATTGGGTTTAAAAAGTGACAACACCAATATCTAAACACTCATTTTATGACTGCATAGGAATCATTTCTAAATTTGTTCTAGGAAGTGACTGAGTAAAAGAAAATTTTATTCAACTAATGCACAGTTTGCTGTTTATTTAAAATTTGTTATGTACAAGAAGCTAAAAGTGTCTTGAGTACACTTGTAGTTTTCTCTTATTGTGACAGCTACAGCAAAGACCCATAAAACTAGTGGCTTAAAACAACAGAAATTTTTGTCTTAGCATTTGGGGAAGGATTAGACTTCTGAGTTGGTTGTCCCTACATTAAAATGAAGGTTTTTGTAGCATTTTTTAAAATTTTGTTTTGTTTTCCATAGAATCTAAGGGAAAATCTGTCTTTATGCCTGTTCTGTTTCTTACTACTTGGTAACCAAATGAAATAGTGCATTTCTTCCAAAGTCGTGATCATTTAACATAGTCTCCTCATCTGTTCAGTTCTTGGATTGATTTTTTTCAGAATAGTTAATTATTTCATATAGCCAGTAGTAGAGCAAAATAAAGATATCTAAGTTATAAAACTTGTGTGTGTGTGTTCCTAAAAGGTGTGCGCACGTGTAAAATGTGCCACAGTGCATATATGAAGATCAAAGAACAACTTGCACAGAAGTCAGTTCTCTCTTTCTACTATGTGGTTCTGGAGACTGAACTTAGATTGAACAGGCTTGGAGGCAAGTGACTTTACCCACTGAGCAATTTTGCAGGCTGAGCAGGCTAGTGTTATATCAACTTGTCATTTGGGAAGAAGGAACCTCAATTGAGATTGACCTCTCGACGAGCCCATGGTACATTTTCTTAATTAGTGATTAATAAAGGAGGGTCCAGTCCATTGGGTGGTGCACCCCTGGTCCTAGAATATATAAGAAAATAGGCTGAGCAAGCCTTGAGGAGCAAACCAGTAAGTGGCACTCCTATGGTCTCTGGATTAGATCCTGCCTCCAAGTTCTTGACCTGACTTCACTGGATGATAGACTACAAACCATAAGATGAAATAAACACTTTCTTCCCAAAATTGCTTTTGTCCACAGTATTTTATTACAGCAGCAGAAACCCTAAGACAAAGGATCATGGCTTGTTCTTTCCTAACAACTCTCTTGTGAGAACCAAAGAAATAGACCATTCATTCATTCTTTCAGAGGGCATTTTTCTCAGTGTTCTGATTACAACCCACTAGGCTCTGCTTTGTAAAGGTTCCACATCACTTACCAACACTGTTCTACTGAGGATCAAGTCTCTAGCACATGAGCCATTAATACAGTTCTTCATGTTCTGGTGACCCCACAACCATAGAATTATTTTCGTTGCTACTTCATAACTGCAATTTTGCTATTGAGCAGTGTCTCAGTTTCTAAGACCAATGGAAACATGTATTTTCCAATGATCAAGACACACAGGTTGAGAACTGCTGCATTAGAGGCACATTTAAATCACACCAGAGAGCATAGTCTTGTGATGCCACCATTGCAGAGTTTTCAGAGTTGTTGCAAAAGAGGAAGAGTCAAATCTCAATGAATGCCTTTAAGGGGGAGTCCTGAAACTGATTTTTATTACTTCTGTCCACACTGGCTACAACTGAGGTGGCCCAAATATACTGAAGTAGGATAAGCACTTTTACTTTTGCCTATGTTCAGACACAAGGTGGCTATGGTTATATTTCAGCCAGGCTTCAAGTAAATGATGGTTAGATTTCATCTTTTCTTACAATCTCTTACTTTGCCTTGACGTTACCCTATAGTACTTGTGGTTTGGGCCATTGAGGCATAAATATTATATTATTTTATATTATATTTATATATTATATACATGTATTTGTTTAAATACATACATACATACTTATATGTAAATATATATTTATTTATTTTTTCTAAATATTTTTCCAATAACTTAGTATCTCCAGTATCTGCTGTCTGCCTTTCACCTGAGATACATTCCTCTCCTACAATCTTTTTTCGAAGAGAACTGACATTTACAAGGACTTCCCCCAACTGTGTGTGTGTGTTTGTGTGTGTGTGTGTGTGTGTGTGTGTGTGTGTGTGTGTGTGTGTAGGTCAGAGGTCGATGTCTTCTTGTTTTCTACTTTTTTTTAAAGACTAAGGAATTTTACAGAGCCCTGAGGGCATGGATTCATTAGGCTGGTTGGCCAGTAATCTTAAAAGGATCTGCCTATTTCTGCTTCCCAGTGCAAGGGTTACAGACATGCATATTACATTCAGCTTTTATGTGGGTTCTGGGAACCCAAATTTAGGTCCTCGAGCTTTTATAGTAAGCACTCCATTGACTTCTCCCCGATGGCTTCTTTCTTGTCCTCTATTAGGGTGTCTTAACAGTTTTTGGTTGTGCTTTAGGTCAATGATTCCCTTTTTTCTAATTGTTTTAGGTTGACTTGAAGGGAACCTGTTGTAGTCAGTCTTAAAAGGAATTGAAAACTTATGAATAAAACTGTTACTGAAAACAGAGTCTTGGGACTCCCCAGGACTCTGACTCCTCTAACAGATTTCACTATGCCTTTCACCCTCTAACTATAAAAGAGAAAGGAAAGATAGACATAAATCTTCACCACTCTTCAGGAAATCTTGAAAGAGAAAGAGAGAAAGGAAGAAATATTCATTGCCCTTTTTGGCTTTCCTTAATTGCCTGAAGTTTGAAGATCAGGAGCTGCTAAAAAGCATGAGTATCATCTATCAAACCAACCCACCAACTGCCTACTGCCCACTGCCTCCTTTGCGTTCTAAGCAAAGTTCCCAGAAGTCCAAGCGATGTCCAATCATAAGGAAGAGTACACAGGACAAAAACTTATTCAAAATGTCCTGCTACATAACACTTCTTTGGGAGTGGAAGAACTCTACCTTTGCTATAAGTAAGAGGGAAATAGTTTTGTTGCTTGTTCCTATAAATAGAATAAGCAATTTATTCTGAGGATATAGGTATAGTAACAAATTTTTAAGAAGTAATTTTAAGTATATGGCAGTGGTCCAGAAAAAAAGTGTTGGGTTACTGTGATGCTTATTCTTAGACTGACTGTGAACTCCATGAGATTTAGAATTACCCTGAAAACAAAGTGTTGGGTTACTGTGATGCTTATTCTTAGACTGACTGTGAACTCCATGAGATTTAGAATTACCCTGAAAACAAACCTTTGGACATGTAGATGAGCATATTTCCAGAAAAGTTTAACTAAGGAGAGAAGATCCACTATGAATGTGGGCAGTACCTTTCCATGCTCTGGGGTGCTGGACTGAATAAAAGGAGAAAACAGAGCACAAACGTCTGTTTTTCATGCAGCTTCCTGACTGTGGATGCAATGTGACCAGACATTTCATTTTTCTTGCACTGTACTTTAGCCACTATGATAGTCTATCTTCCCAAACTGTTTGATAAATCTTCCCCTTTAAAAGTTGCTCCTTGTTAGGTATTTGGTCACAACAGTGAGCAAAGTGAGTAATAAGATAGTTGGTACCAAGAAATGGAGCTGTTGTTCCGGAGAAAATTATTTAGTTCAAAGACATTTGGAAGCCCTGAGTCTTTAATCCCAGTACTCAGGAGGCAGAGGCAGGTGGATTTTTGTGAGTTCGAGGCCAGCCTGGTCTACAGAGTGAGTTCCAAGACAGCCAGAGTTAGAACAGAGAAACCCTGTCTCAAAAAAGAAAAGAAAAAGAAAGAAAAAAAAAAAAGCAACCTTTGGAACTGATTTGTAGGAGCACTGGAAGAAGGAGTTGGAGTTTGGGCTAGAGAAATTCTAGAATGCTGTAAACAGCACTTAGTGAGCCATTGTGGGAATTTAGAAGACCAGAATCCCACAAGAAATGTGGACAATGACAGCTGGGCTCATAAGGCTTCAGAGAGGTGCAAAGACTATCTGGAATGGGGACAGGTATTATATTCTGGCAAAGAATCTCTCTGCATTCTGCAAGTATCCTGAGTATTTGAGTGAGATTTCATTTCAAAACTAATGCACTAATTATATATTTGGCAAAGGAAATTTCCAGACAAAATAGGGTTATGTGGAGTTTTGTTGCCCACGTCTTTTTGATCCCAACCATGGCAGCTGTCTTGGTTCTTGTGATCTGGAAGGAAAAGAATTCTCATCAGGGCCTAGGTTGACCAGGCAGTCAAAGTCTGTTTTTAGCAAGTGCAAATGAAGGTGAAAGTATAGTCTCCAGTGTGAGAGTAGGTGGAGCTTAGCGGCAGCAGCAAGGTTGGCCTTTAGTATCTGGCCTTATAAGACTCGGTCTGCGAGTTCACTTCCCCTTGCCTTCCCCTGGAACAGTTCGAGGTGGTCTTTTCCCTGGAACTGACAAGGCTTTCTTAGAAGCTGTCCTTACCCACAATTCAGTGCTGCTACAACTAGCCACGTTAGAAGCAGAGATATGTATGAAATATGCACAACTACCCACAAAGTTAAGAAATTTCCTAGGCGTCAGGGCAGTGGTACCCTGTGGGAACTCTTCAGGAGCCTGCTGGAGCCAGCTGAGACTGGCTTTTTTTCCTTCTACAGGTCCAGGTCCTTCCTTCATCTTACTTCATTAGTTTGGCTTTCCCATAACCCAGACAAGCCCTCTTATATTTAATATTCCTGACCTCACATTTTAACCCTAATAGTAATGTTCAGGCTGTGTCTTTTTAAAATAAATTAACCAGAAGATGGCAGGTTCAGGCTCCATGTACTTCATTACTAGGAGGCCTTACCCTTGTAAATTCTATGGGGTTTACATTGTACTAGGTTTCCATTTCTCCTCCAAAATGCCCCCCATTCCTGTCAAATCTCTTTGTACTCTCCCCACCCTAGTAATGAAGGATATGGAGCCTGAAACAGCCATTTTCTGTATCTAGGCAAGGATTTCACTGGTGGGACCAGGTCACCAACCCAGCCCACAAAACCTTTGACCTATACTCTGTTCTTCCTGCAAGATGTGCTGGGGCAATGATTTCGCAGAACTAGGCGTGGTGGGGGGCAACCAATGATGGGTCTGAGACTCATGCCATGAGAGGTGGCCCAAGCCTGACACTGCCTGGATGGCTAGGAACTAAAGTCTAGATAGCCCTGAGACTTAGGGTAGAACCAAACACAACTGGAAAACTATATTGAAATGATTCCTAATGATATTCTGCTCTACTCGTGGATCAGCGCCTAGCCTAATTGTCACCAGAGGGGCTCCTACCAGCAGCTAATGGGAGCAGACGCAGAGTCCCACAGCCAAAAATGGTGGAGAGAGAGTCCAAAGTAGACATCTCCATAGGCTACCTCCCACTGGAGCTTGGAGATCCCTAAGGATGAGGAGGAGAAAGTATTATAAGAACCTGAGGGTCAAGGTCATCAGAAGAACATGGCCCACAAAATCAACTAAGGAGGGCTCGTAGGGGCTCACAGAGACTGAGGTGACAATCACAGAGCCTGCATGGTCAGCACTAGGTCCCCTGCATATATGTTATGGTTGACAGCTTGGTGTTTTTATGGTACTCCTAACAATAGGAGTCTGTGTGCCTCTGACCCCTTTACCTGCTCTTGGGACCCTTTTCTTCCTACTGGGTTGCCATGACCAGCCTTGATATGAGGGTTGGTACCTAGCCTGATTGCATCCTCTTGTGCCACATTTGGCTGATATCCCTGGAATGCCTGCTCCTTTCTAAAGGGAAGCAGAGGGGGGTGGAACTGGGGGAAAGCAGAAGTGTGGGGAAGGAAGACTGGGTGGAATGGAGGGAGGGGAAACTAGTTGGGATGTTGTATGAAAGAAGAATAAATTAAAACAAACAAAAAGAACTCTGGGTACTTTAAAAAATGATCAACTAATTTATTTTTAATTATGTTTATATATCTGTGAGTATATTCCAAATGTGTGGGTCCATGTGGCAGTCAGAGGTGTCAGACCCACTGGAGCTAGAGTTTCAGGAGGTTGTGAACTGCCCAATGTAAGTGCTGGGAATTGAACTCTGGTGCTCTTAAGGAGCAATACATGTTCTTAACTGCTGAGCCATTTCTGTAGTCCCTCAGGCTGTGTCTTGGTTACTGCTTAGTGTTATCTACAGTGATTGAGACAGAGGAGAGACTGGAGAGCAGAAAGCAGAGGTTTGGTGAGGAAAGCAGTGTGAGGGATTAAACATGCTAACAGGCAAGTGTGAATCCAAAATGCTGTAATTATTAATGGTTTCAGCCCCATTGAAGAGAAGCCGTGTACTGCACTGGAGCAATAGCTAAGATACCCTGAAGGTAAGACCCTACCCATTGAAAATGCAAATTCATTTTAAGGGAGCAAGCTTGAATTTATCATGGCACTGAAGTAGTTTCCTGCTTGATATCAACTGCCTAGGAAACTATTTTCTCATTTGTAAGCACCATTACAGTGGTCATTCAGCTTTGTCCCAGGGGACTAGACTGTATATCTTGAGCTGACAGCTGAACTCAGCAGAGTAAGGATTGTGACAATTTGCATCATGGTTCATGGAAAATGCTGAGACCAGGCAGTGTATGGCAGTATAGAATTCCTTGCAAGAGGTGTTGAGAGGGCATTTGGTTACACTGTGAAGGTAAAGCCTTAGTTGCAACATCTAACAGGATGTTAGAGATGCCATGTGTCCTAGAAAAAATCTTCAGGTATGGAATAGAGCTGATCCTTTAGAGCAATGGTTCTCAACCTGTGGGTCACAACCCTTTTGGGGAGGATCAAATGGCCCTCTTTCACAGGGTCACAGGGGTCACCTCAGACCATCTGCATATCGGATATTTGCATTATGATTCATAACAGTAGCAAAACTGCAGTTATAAAGTAGCAATGAAAATAATTTTATGGCTGGGGGGTCACCACAACATGAGGAACTGTGTTAAAGGGTCGCAGCATGAGGAAGGTTGAAAGCCAGTGCTCTAGAGGATGCTGCAGGCAGTGTGCTTGCACTGCTAGGTATGGGCCTTGCTTTGGTCTGATCTTCCTTTGCTATGCCCCATTCTTACTTTTTTGAATGGGGATGTTTTCTCTCTACTACTGTGTGTGTGTTGGTATACCAAGTATACAAAATGTGTATATACATATATGTATATATGTGTGTGTATATGTGTGTGTATATATGTATATATAAACATATATATGTATATGTATATATGGTTTTCTACCACATACTTTCTCAGTGGATACTAATGATATTAGTGTACTTATAAATTCATAATATAAATATTTTATATAATATGACCACTACTATATGAATCAAATTCACTTCATAGACTAGTAGACAAATGAATAGTAATGAATTTGAATCAACAACATAAAGGTAATACAGTTAATCTCTGTATTAAATTTTTACATGAAATTGGAAATTAAACTATTACTGTTACTACTGCTAATTTAAGACTTTATACTGATAACTGATTTTAGTGTTCTTTTGTTGAGTTATATGTGCGTAGTTTTGTATCATGACTTAAAAAATTTATTGAGTTTTCATGATCCCTATGCAAGCTCAAGCCAGACTAAATCCCACCATGGAGAGGAGAGGTGAACATGAAGCTCCACCACCAACAGAGATTCTGTTGGTAGTTGTTGGCTGCTGAGAGAGGGACAGTCAGCTTCTTTAAGAGTATTGCCCCAAGTAAGCTGACCACTTCTAGTGGAAGGCCACACATTCAAGAATATATGGGCAGCATAAATTAGATTTAATTGATGGAAAAAAAAAGACACTAAATTGGGTGCTGTGGAAGGAGGGGGATGAATCTGGGAAGAGAATATGATCAAAAGACACTGGACAAAATTCTCAAAGAAATAATAAATACAAAAGAATTGAATTTGCCTTGAATCTTATTTTCATTAGTGGCTAGTATTTTGGCATTGTTTTAAAGTGATTATAACAGTAAGATGACTATCCTATGATCTTGTTTATATATTGAATATGTAAAAGTGGAAGATAAATGTAGAGAGGTGAATGGGTGGTTACCATAAGTGGGCCAGGAGTATGGGAGGAGATAAGGATCAAAAGATGCAAAATTTTAGATAGGAATATGACCAAGAGTTCTATCTTGCAACTTAATGTCTATAAGTCAGTAGCAGTTTATTTTCTTGAAGTTGTTGGGAGCAGATTAAAAATAGGAAGTAGGTTAGACATTAATGAGTTCTATTTAGCTGTTTGATAATGGCTACATGTCTTAGAGAATATATTTTGTTTGATAGAAGTTTGTATTTTGTTTGTTAGGGTATATATTTTCAAATGTCTATGTCCCTTTAAGGAAAACTTACATGATTTTTAAATCTGCTACAATATTGAAAACATATAACCCCAGTTAAAATAGTTGTAACAAATGCTTGCTAGGATGGGGATGAGAGGAGGAACCTTTGTATATTGCTGATAGGGATTATTAATTATCCCAGCCATTACTATGAAAATCAGTATGGTGGTTCATATAAAATAGAATTACCATATGATGCAGTGGAATCTAAGCCAACGTACCACAGAGGCACCTGCACATTAATTCAGGCTCCGTGGCACTGTGGAATAACCTTAGATGGCCATCAACAAATTAATTTATAAAGAGACTGGTATATACACACATTGGAGTTTTATACAACCACGAAGAATTAAATCATTTGAAGGAGAGTGAATGGAACTGGAGTAAAATAAGCCAGACTTAAACAATAGTTCATATTTTCTCTCATGTATGAAACATGTATAAGTATATGCAAAATATATTTATGTATGTATATATGAATGATATTGTGGGACATTAAACAAATGTAAACAGGGAATTGGCCATAGACTAACATACGGATAACACCAAAATCCATCTTGGTGAGCTGGTGAATTTTATTGGGGTTACTTAGAGGAATATGGGTGAGGAATCATTTACAGGAGCAGAAATAACTCAATGACAGTTGCATCACTAAAGCCAACCCCAGCCTGGGGCACACTGCTCAGCCTGCAGGCAGCTCCACAGGTCGGACAATGCCCTTCAGGTAGTTCAGTTGGCCGAGTCTTTTCTAGGCAGCTCTGCGGGTCTCTGCTTCTTCCAGGCAGCTCAGCTTGTCTGAGAGTTGAATTAACATCTTACTG
This sequence comes from Cricetomys ansorgei, assembly GCA_026225945.1. Lineage (NCBI taxonomy): Eukaryota > Metazoa > Chordata > Mammalia > Rodentia > Nesomyidae > Cricetomys > Cricetomys ansorgei. The sequence goes on from JAMJFZ010001131.1 coordinate 15,179,606, forward strand.
CTTATATAAGCTTGTAGAAGGAGGGGCCTAGTGAATCTTATCAATCCCAGGGACTTTCTGAAGCTGTTGAGTTCTTTTTTTTTTTTCTTGATCTTAATAAACTTCCCTATGTGATAGACTGTGAAATAGGCTGTTGTTATACCTCCTCTTAGAACATCATGTTTCACCTCCCTTTAACATACTGTGTCTTAATGAATTTCCTCTAAGTAAAAGGTACTTTAAATTTTTTTTTAGATTTATTTTATGTGTGTGAGTGTTTTGCCTGCATGTATGTATGTGCTCCTACATGTATGCCTGGTGCCTCCAGAGACCAAAAGAGGGGGTCAGAAGCAACACTACTTTTTGATTCTATTAATATAAATCTCAAAATGGGCAAATCAAAACTAAGAATATTTAGACATATATTTTGTAGAGGAACATTTAATCCTTTAATCTAGCAGCATGGCTGCTCTAGGGTAGAAAGAATGTTAGCATACACCTTTAACCCCAATTTAGAAGGCAGTAGTGGTGCACACCTTTAATCCTAGCACTTGGGAGCAGAGGCAGAGCTCAGAGGGAGAAGCAGAGAGTAGAAGCAGACTTCTGAGTTAGAGAAGGAAGCAAGGTAGTATAGAAGCAGAGTATAGAAGCAGAGCTCAGACAGAAGAGAAGTGGAACCAGAAAAGGGGCAGAGCTCAGAGAGAAGGGAATAAGTTAGTTCAGTCTGGCGTTTGAGTGTAGTTAGCTCACAGACAGTTAAATTCAGAAGAGCCAGTCCAGAATAAGATGAGAGAGAAAGCAGACAGTCAGACACAGACGGTTTATGATGTACAGTTTGAAGTTCAGAAGACAGCTAATCAGAGTGAGCTCAGTCAGCAGTAAGTCTCAGAGGCTGAAAAGTTCTAGGTTTAGGTTTGAAGATTAGATTGTATGGAGCTGAAGCCTTCTAGACTTAAGATTAGATTGTACATCTACAAGTATGTTGTTTTTACCATTCTTTGTTTGTTTGTGACTGTTCTTTTTGATTATTTTCCCCATCTCAGTTCATCGGTGTCTTCAAAAGTATCAAATTTTGACTTTGTTAGTCTTCTTAGTGGTATATATATTTATGCATTCATTCATTCATTCATTCATTCATCCTTTCTTTTCTTTTCTTTTTTTTTTTTTTTGAGAGAGAGATTGTTGCTATTTCATCCTAGCTGGTATGGAACTCGCTATGTAGACCAGGTCTTGAATTCAAAGAGAAACACCTGCCTCTGCCTCCCAAGTTCTTGGATTAAAACATGTGCCACCACACCTGGCCCTTACATTTGTTCCTTATTAAATTAACTTCTGGTTTTAATTTTTTTCTATTCTGTTTGGGTTTATCTACTTTTGTTGAAATTTATCATTATGTATATTTAACCTGTTAATTTTTTGTCTTCATATGTATATATATATATATATGAATATATATATGAATATAAGTTTGCCTCCAAGTAGTACTTTAGTTATATTTCATGGGTATTCCTTTGTAGAGTCTCTTCTTTTAAATACTGTGCTGTGAATTTTGGAATGCAATCCTATTAATTGTAAAAGAATTAAACATTTACATAGATATCACTGCTGTCAGGACACAGTGAATATACCAAATGAAATTATTCCCTCGTGCTATCCTTTCTACTCAGATTCTCCTAGTACCCATGTTGTTTACTAAGAACTGGTCTGTTGCCTAGTACTGCAGTTACAGCATTAACAAGAAAGTTGTATAAATGGAGTTGTAAGTACATAGTTTTTCGTTTTTTTCCTTGTACTGGCTACTTTTGCTGAACTTAATGTTTGAAAACCATTTATTACATGGATCAAGAGTTAAGTCCTTTTTATGGATGAATATAGGTGTTATTAGTCATGCATGCACAGGAAAACACTAGAGTTTCCAGTTTTTTACTAAGTATTTTTATGTTGATGTAAGTTTCTCATTTCTAAGATTGAGTCTCAGCAGTCATCTTATTAGGTCATACACTGACTGTACCCTGTGCTTTCTAAGAAACAACCAAACCATTTTGCAGATTGGCTATTCCATTTTGCATTCTTACAATCAATGAATAGAAATTCTGGCTGTTCACCCTTTAATATCACTTGATATTATTTTTATTTTAATCTTAAAATTGACATTATTCCTTTTTTTTTAGTATGGGAGATCTAACTTGTAGTTCTTGTGTGTGTGAAGAATTTTATTATTAAGTCGTATCCTTAGCCCAACTGTGTTTCCATGATTCTAGATATAGGTCCTTTGTCAGATATATAAGTTACAAGTGTTTTCTTTATTCTTCCAAAACTTTTTATGCATTTGCTTTAATGTAGATCTGTAATACAGCAATATATTTTTAGATTTCTTTATTTTATTTTATGTATATGAATGTTCTGTCTACATGTATGATTATATGCCTGCTTGGTTTCTGCATTGGGTGTCTTGCAGCTGGAGTTTCTGGATGTTCATGAACCACCTTGTGGGTGCTTAAAACTGAATCTGGGTCTTCAGCAAGAGCAACAAGTGCTCCTAACTGCTGAGCCTCATTCTAACTTCTGCAATATATATTCTTTCCTCTTATTGAAAATAGATTCTTCTCTCATATAATATATCCTGCTTCTGGTTTCCCCTCCCTTTAATCCTCCTAGTTCCTACCTTCCTCCATCCCCTCCAGACCCATTCCGTTTATGTCTCTAATTAGAAAAGAACAGGCTTCTAAGAGATAACTACCAAATATGACAAAATAAAATAGAACAGGATGTAGCAAAGACTATTATATCAAAGTTGAACACGGCAGCCTAGCATGAGGAAAGGATCCCAAGAGCAGGCAGAAGAGTCAGAGACCCACTTGTCCACACACTCTAGAGTTCCATAAAAACAATAAATTGGAAGCCATAATATGTATGCAGAGAACTTGGTGCAGACCTGTGCAGGCCTACGCATGCCACTTCAGTCTCTATGTGTTCATGTGAGCTTTGATAATGTTGATTTAGAGATCCTTGTTCTCCTGATGTTCTGGCTCTTACACTCTTTCACTTTCCTCTTCTGTGGAGTTCTCTGTGTGTTGAGGGAAAGGATTTGATGGAGATATCCCATCTGTGTTCCAAGGTCTCTTACTCTTTACATAATGTTTGGCTATGAGGGTCTGTATTTGTTCCCATCTGTTGCAGGGGAAGTTTCTTTTTTGATTATATTTTATATATCCTATGCCTTTATACTTCTACGACTTTGAATTGTTCCGGGGTCCTAATAGGTATTGCCACTGGGGATTCCAGGTAAAATGTGTTTCTGGGTATTGGGAGCTGACACTTAGGAATGGGGGTAGGCTGGGAAGGTTGAGGGGGTTCACAGGAGGAAGACAACAGGATTTCCCACCAGGATCTGTTTAGCCATCCCCTGGGAATAGGGGCAGATGGTGAGGAGAAGCCACAGTCTACTACATAGCTGGTGATGAGACTGAGGGGATTGGATTTGGAAGAGTTGAGGGGGAGGCGAAGATCTGGGGTTAGTCTATCTGCCTGACCAGAATGGCCTGTGGGTTCCCAGGGGGTTCCTGCTGGACTTGGGGACTGGGATAAAGCAACCCAGCAGGGGAAGGAGCTTAGGACGGGAAGATGTGTGCAGCTCACTGGAGATGGAGGCAGGGGAAAGAAGGATGCCTCAGCAGGTGGTCTGCTGCAGAGCTGGCATGAGACTTGGGCATTGGATTTGGATGAGTTAAGGAAGAGGCCAAGATATGCAGTCAGCGAATGTGTTTTCCTGGCCAGAGTCTGCAGTATATTTTTTAAATCAAATACTTAGTTTATTAATATTTTGGAGGAAAATGATGCATCATCACTACATTAAAATTGGGCTGTTAGTCTTGTCATTTCATCTATATTAACTGGTCTGTATACATGATGCTTCTGAGGAATCTGTTCTTTGTACAGTTTCAGAGAAAGGCCTTTTGGGAAGTATACAAGTTCTTTCTCTATGTTTACAAAGGCTTTTTCACTGCTAACATTTTCATCATTCACAATATCTATTTTCTTAAAATAGTGGTAAATGATTTACTTTGGTTTTATTCTGAATGTTTGTTGTTTGGCCAGTGTAATGGTTGACTGACAGAATCTAGAATCACCTATAGGCCTGTCGGCCATTTTCTTACCACCTGTGGAATCTCTTGATGAGCCCAAGCTCTGGGTGTTCTCCTGCTCACATTGCTGCAGCAAGTGACAGGCCCCTCAATTTTGTTTATTCCTGGGAAAGCTTCACATGATTTGATAGATAAATAATTGCAACACTGGCAGTGATACGCACCTATATTTACAAGCACTCATGAGGAAGTTGCAGGAAGATTGTGAGTTTATGGCCACCTGGACTATAGCTAGACTTAGTCTTAAAATACAAAACAAAACTATTATGGGACTAGACTTGGTGATGGAGTTCTGCTCATAGTAGTGTTAGGTTAGATACATGGGATGGGACGGAGTTGCAAACACTACTGTTGGGGGTCTGAGGTCCCTTAGAGATTCACCAGTCTGACCATTATTAAGTTTTAAACAAAGAAGGGGCTTTTATTCCGATACTGGTGCCAGGTCTACTAGGCAGTTACAAAAACAACCTTAGCGTCTAGAAGTCCAATTTCGCTTTATATTTCTCTTAAGCACAATATTTTTTAAACATAAAGTTAGCCATCAACATAACATTAGCTATCACAGTTCAGACTTTCCTTAGAGTAATGATACAAGTTGGTTGCGATCATGTACCATGTGCAGGAACATCTCCCTCTGCTGTTATTATTATCTGACCCTTCTACAGCATGGTCTGGCAAGATGAAACAGGTTTGTGAGGTTGGAAGGAGACACAGTTGTGAGTTGTATAACTTCCAGTTGTATAACTGCCAGTTTTACTTCCCAGAAATCTTTCCAGGAAAATCCTTTAATTTCCTCCCATATTTAAACTTAAGACAAATTGAGTTAGTCTTGAATATCCTTCTCTACCGTTATTTTGAATAACAAATGTTTTAATTAGTCATGCCAATTTTTTGCAAGACCCTGACAGATGTAAATAAAGAATGTATTCTTTAATATTTCATAATATTTTATTTATTTGCCCCTATTTATACATATACAACCAGAGGAAATATATACAGGGTAGATAAAATTTATAAGAGATTCCATGTTCCAAACTTTTAATTGAATACTTGGCAGTTCCTTCTCGTAAGATATAGGCAAACCCAGGGCTGCCTGGCCCACCCTTGATGTAGGAATGGCCTTGTTCCATCCTGTAATGCCATGCCCTGATTGTGCTGTAACTCTGGGGGGATGGGGGGATGGTTCTTTTCTGGGGAGAAGGGGGGATGATTGTGAGAATTGATGGGGGTAGAACTGAGGGATCTGGGGGAGCTGGGGGAGCTGGAGGTGGAGGTTGGGAAGGAGTGGGTCAGGATGTATTCTGTAAATCGTATGAGTGAAAATAATTTTAAAAAATAAATTTAAAAAATATAGGCAAATCTTAGAGTACAGTAAAAATCTGTTCTCAGTTTTTGGTTCTTGTGAACCAAAGTAGAAGTTTGACAGGGTCACCTTGCTGGCTTCCTATTTTTCAAAATGTGGGCTCAGTGTAAACAAATGTATCTGTCAAAGATGTTTGATGTGGCAATATTGCTGGTGTCAGCAAAACTGACCCACTAATGGAAGAGCTGGCTTCACTGCTCAGGTGGTTTTCCTGAACCATACAGGACAAACTAGTCCTACCTTTGCCCAGTACTTCATTGTCACACATCTCACATACCTTGCACATTTGCTGAAATGAAAAAGACTGTTTGCCATTCTGGTAAGAAGCTGGGAGATTGTTCTTAAACTCTTTTTTTTTTTTCAAGACAGGGTTTCTCTGTTGCAACTCAGGCTGTCTTGGAACTCCCTCTGTAGACCAGGCTGGCCTTGAACTCAGAGAGATCCTCTTGCCTCTGCCTCCTGAGTGCTGGGATTAAAAGTGTGCACCACCACCACCTGACATGTTCTAAACTCTTGAAATCCGGTGATGCTTTCATTAGTGACATGTTCCAGGCAAGCCCATGCGTATGGAAAGTTCTTCTGATCATCTCCCTCTGGGATTTTTTGCTGTTCATGATATGAGATAGACAGTTGCTGTGGGTATCATCAAAACAGAGGACTGTAGAGAAATAGCCCTGTGTGAAAGTTAAGTTCTACATTCCAGGGGCTGCATTGAGAGGCCTGTGTGGTATGGATGGTGTGTAGAAACACCTTTAATCCAGTATTTGGAAACTGGTGGTAGCAAATACCTTTAATCCCAGTATTCAGAAGTCAATGGTGGCCCACACCTTTAGTCCCTAGAGAAAACAGTGGAAGCACACACAGAAACCAGAATTCAGAAGGAGTTAGTGTCACACAGGAAGTGACTTCTGAGATGAATCAAAGTGAATGACAGAGGAAGTGACTAGTCTCATGAAGAGTTAGCAGAGTAAGGAGAAGCCTAACTCTCAAATGTAAAGGTGGGGTCTCAGCAGTTAAGGTGTGTTACATAGGAGTTAGAAGCAGACAGAGAAGCAAGTTGAAGACAGTCAGTTGAGAAGCAGTAGGAGAAGTAAGTTGAAAAGCAGGCTGAAGAGTCAGTTGAAGGAGAAGAGTTCAGAAGGAGCTAGTCAGAGTGGTTCAGTCAGCAGTAGGTCTCAAAAGGCTGAGGCTGAAGGTCTCTAGTTCTGGACTAGCAGGTTAAATGTTCTAAATTGTACAATGGCTGTTGCCTTCCAGTTCAAGGATTAAGAGTAAATTGTAAAGAGGACAAAATGCTTTAGGGCTCCAGGGCTCACAGCTAGAATCAGTGATTTATTTAGACAAAAGAATAAACAGTTTTGAACCTGAATCAACAACTACAGAGGGCAAGAAGGTTCCTGAGCTGTCTAGGTCACTAAGTCTACCCAGAAAGCTCAGAATAGTAAACGAATGTTATCTGAAACACCAGCCAGCACAGGTGGAATCAATGGTGGGAGAATAGTCTTAAAACTCTTTGTCTCAAGTGACCATTTAAGTTTAATAGCACAAGACTGAATTATGAAAATTATGAAAAGGTTTTATGCACCACAAAACCTTCAAAATGAAAGGAAAATGTTTCAAGACCTAGTTTTATCTGTAAGGTAGTTTAAAATTACTAATTTCTAAAAATAAGTACTTTTTAATGGAGTCAACTTAACTAAAAATCTGTCAGAGAATTTTGAAGCCTATTATTAAGTGTGGTTTTAAAAAGTGAGAAAAACTTTTTTCTCTGAAATTGAAATATTGTGATTGCATATATCTGTGGCGTACAGTGTATCCAGTCCGTATATCATGTGCAATGATAGGATCAGAATAATTGCTGTATGTATCAACTCAGACATTTATGTTGTTGGAACATTCAAAATCCTCATTATTAGTTATTTTGAAATATTTAATTTATTGTTATCAGCCATAGTTATTCCACTGCGCTATAGGGCACTGAAATTAATCTTTCTATCCAGGTGAACCACTTGTCTGTAACTGTCAGAAACATTGTACCTACTTATTTTTCTAGGTAAATAGTCTTTTCTCTAATTCTTCAAGAACAACATTTTAGTTTCTACATATAATTAAGAATACACAGTTTGTCTTTTTGTGACTGATTTACTTTACTTAATTTAATTTAATTCCACCAATGATGGTCCAAATGACAGATTTCATTCTATGTATAGTTGAATAATTTTATTACACATAGTAGATGCATAGTGTCTTTCTCTATAGATTTGTACATTACAGTTTCTTTATCCATCCAATGGAAAGCACCTTGATTGTTTCTCTGTCTTAGCTATTATGAATAGGGCTGTATAAAATATGTGAGAATGCAGAACTTCAATACTGATTTTGTTTTCTTTAGATAAGCACAGGATAGTAGAGTTCCTGTGACATATGGTGATTTTATTTTTTGTTTACTCAGATACCTCTGCTTTGTTTTCATGGTGGCTGCACTAATTTGCATTTTTACTAAGAGTGTATAAAATTCTCTTCTTCTATATTTCTGTTAGCATCTGTAATTTTTGTCTTGTTAAATTGTAGCCTTTCTAACTTAGATAATTCCGTGGTTTTTCTTTGTGTTTCTTTGATAATACGTGATGATGTCTGTATCAGACAGAAGATGTGTTTTAAGACCATCTGCACTTTGGTTCTCTTGTTTTAAATGAAACAGCCCCTTGCTATTGTTTTATTTGTGTCTTTGTTTTGGAGGGAAGCATTCTGAATGTCTCTGTCTCTTCTTCACTTGCTAAATTCTTAAAGTTCTAGTTCCTAAACTCTTTATCATGAAGACTTACCCTGTAAAATTTTCTTGCTGTTTCTAGGATACTTTCATCTTTTGTCCATTAGTGATTTTTGTGTGGTAATTACATGTGCATGTGTGCACATATGTATATGTGTGTGTGTGTGTGTGTGTGTGTGTGTGTGTGTGTGTGTTCATGTATGCAGATATGTGTGTATGTGGAAGCCTAAGGACAACTTTGAGTGCTCCCCTTAGAGATATCCTTTGAGACAGGCTCTTTCATTAGCCTGCAGGTCACCAATTAAGTCAGACAGTTTGGCCAGTGAGTCTCAGGGATCCTTCTGTCTTTACCTCCCCAGCTCTGGGATTACAAACTCCTGTTGCAATTTTTTGCTTATTCTGGAAATTGAACTTAGGTCCTCATGATTTCAAGACAAACACTTTGCCACCTGAGATCTCCAGTTTGTGCTTTTTATTCTAGTAGCAACTGAAAACAAGTTTGTAAAGATGTGAAATCACTACAAGGCAAGTCATATCTAAATAGTAAATATTGAAGTAATAGTTCATACAGTGTTCAATAGGTGTCGCTGTTTCCCACGAAAATTTAAAACATGAACTTTGCTTCATTGTTTGGGTATGCCTTTTGTACAATTTGGAAACTTTAGATTTGAGACCATTTTTAAGTTTCTCTGTGGGATCTGTCTGTCTGTCTCTTTCTCTCTGTCTCTCTCTGTCTGTCTTCCTATCTATCTACATGTCTATCTATGTTATAGTTAGAAGTTTGTTCATTAATTTCAGGTAAAGACCCATTCTCATTTTCATATATTTATCATAATATAGCATAAAAACAATTTCAAGTAGATAGTTCAGTGACATTAGCCACCATCTGCTTTCAGAATTTCTCTTCATCCCAAATAGAAACTTTATGTCCTTTTAGTAATAATTCCCTGTTTTCTCTTCTCCAAGTCCTCGCTAGCTTTTAAAGTACCTCATATAACCAGGTTCACATTATATTTGGCTTGTTGTATGTTTTTACACTCCTACCAGCAGCACCTAAGTTTTCATTTTCTCCTTGTCCTTGCAAAAGCTTGTTTTTTTTTTCTTATTCAGTTGTTTTTTTTAAAAGTTATTATGTCAGTTGTAACACAAGTGTGAGTAATGTCTCATAGTTTTGATTTGGCTTTCCCTAATAGCTGGTGATGTCAAAATTTTATTGATGTGCCTTCTGTCTGGCCAAGAATATATCTTCATTATAGAAATACGTGTTTTTTGTTAGCATTTTGTTGTTGAAGGTGATAGTGGTGTATTTTGAGGATTTCCAAGTTATTTTTGACAAACTATTCCTGACTTTTTGATCACTGAAGTTTGTTCATTTACTTTATATTTCACCAATGTTTTTGTAGATATTTCCTTGAACACCAGGAATCTTACAGTCTTTGAGGATTGTATCTGTGATGGAGCAGTCTTTCAGATTTTAGCTAGGCTAGCTTTTAGCCTGGTCATCAGCCTGCAGTGATGACAAAGACTTCTTATGTCCAGCTGAACATGGGTCTTGTCTGAAATGTGTGGCTTTCTGAAATCCCTGTGCACTTGCTGTTTTTCACATGCGTTAACTCCTCAAAGTTCTCTTCTGGCCTCTCCATGGTCGATCATATATGTCATCCTATAATTTTTTGCCCTGGCCCCGTGGCTCTGTCAATTTCCTTGCATTTTATAGGAGCAGTGCTTGATGCTTTTCCCGTCTGAGTTCTGAATTGGACAAAACAGAAAGGAGTACTTTGCATCGGTACTCCAAGAGCACGTTAGCATAGCCATGCACAGTAATTTACACCTCAGCTCAGCTTTTCTTACTTTTACAGGTAAGTAGTCCAAGAACACCACCACCACTTCATGGAGAGAAAAATCAGTGGGAAATGCTGTAAAACTTTCTTATCATTGTAGTCATAGAGTCAGAGCAAATACAATTTATTCTTTGGCTAATTCAGTCACTGGTCCTAGTCTCGGAGCTCTGGAGAATTTCAGCTTCCATAAAGTCTAGAACATTTAAGCACCCGAGACTTACTGCTGACTGAACCACTCTGACTAGCTCCTTCTGAACACAGGGCTGGACTGAATTCAAATCAGACTTTTCTGGTTCAACTCAACTCACTCATTCTGGCTCAAACTCTTCTCCGAGCGGTTGGTTCAAACTAACCTTCTGAGCCAGCTGACTGCTTCTAACTGGACTCTTGACTCGGGCTAGGTCTGGTGGACTCTCACAACTTCTTTGACTGAACTGCTCTGCTCAGCTTCAAACTGACTCTTCCTGTCTGATACTGACTTCGGTTAGCTTCCTACTCCTGGGCATGGGGCTGCCCTGGAGTTGATATACCCTGTGACATACCAGTAAAGAAACTTGTCCCTTTTCCAGAAGATATCAATCGCAAATAGATTCTTAGGTGTGAGAGTTTGTGCCCACATCCCCTTCTCAGTGCTGGGAGTTTTGTCTGGTTTGAACCTGTGTAAGTCTTGTATATGCTATCACAGTTTCTGAGAGTTTATATGTGAATCATTCATGTTGTGTCTGGAAGATGCTGTTTCCTTGGAGTCATCCACTATCCCTGGCTCTTAGAATCTTTCTGTTTCCTCTTGTTCATAGATCTCTGAACCTTGAGAAAAGGGGTTTGAAGATACTCTATCTAGGGCTGAGTTATAAGAGGCTTAAATCATTCACCGATCTTACTAGGCCTTAATTTATATTTAGATTTTAAGCCAACTTCTTTCTTATATAGGTGCCTCACTTTGCATCTGGTGTGGCCTCACAAAGGCCTGTGTGTCCCAGTGCATGGCAGTACTGAGAGGTGGTGGAACCATTTTAGAGGTGGGACCTCACAAGGCTTTTGCAGCCATCAGAGCACACTCCTGAAATTTAAAGAGAGATGCACGGAGTTTATTTAATTGGAGCAGCACATCATAGCTAAAGTGCTTATCTCTAGATGTCATGAGCCAAACAATAAAAGACATTCTGATGACATTTCAGATGGAAATGAGGAACAAGTTTTGGAGAATAGAGTAATGGCTGCCTTTACCATTTGGGAAGAGTGTGCTCGGGTGCTTTCCTAATGTCTGTGAGCCCTGGCCTTGATCTCAGCTTCACAAATCAACATAACACAAAATTAATTCAGTGCAATTGTCTTAAGACTTTATGGAATGCAGAATATCTAGACTATCTGGTGAAAGAAACGTCTAAACAGGAGATAACCGAGGTGATTACAGGACTGCAAGAGGAAAGCGACTCAAAGACGGGATTTGTAATTAAAAGAGAAGCATCTCTAACATTGAAACTGTAACCAGGGAATTGAGGTGACTTTTGTGGGTTCTTTGTCTCTTTGATAAAAAAGAAAAAAAGATTAAAAATGGACTCAGAAGGAAGCTCATGGACTATTTTATTAGACTTTGAGGGACAAACCACAGAGCAGGCAAGCTGTAAATCTTGGCAACTAGGAAGAGGCAGATGGAGAAGAGGAAGAGAGAGAGAGAGTCGTACCTTCCAAGTTAGGATCCAGTACACAGGCTGGTGAAGTAATGGAGGTAGGTAAGCAGCTGCATGGGAGTAGGGTCTCTTCAGAGAAAGAGTGGGGTACCCAAAGGGTCAGGGCAAGCATGATCAAAATTTTGGCCTGTATCAGGAGAGATAAAAAGGGGGAAGGGGAAGGTTATGCTTTTGCTAAGTTAGAATTCAGTCTTATCAGTAAAGACATGTGAGCAACTGCCCCAAGGAAGAGGCCCTGTATTCTCTTGAATAAGGGGTCAAAAGAGACTGCAACTAGACTCAGGCTTCTCATTTCTCTGAGGTAAAAGATTTTGAACATAGTTATTTCACCACTGCTGCAAGAAATTACTTCAGCAAACAATTTAATATTTTGTTTATATATGTATGTTTTTAAATGTATGTAGTGTATTAACAATTATTAACTGTTTGGTGACAGGGCCCCTCTTGGTAGCCTGCAATATGGTAGAAGTTATTGACCTTAAACATAGCAATTCTACATCAGCTTCCTGAGTCAGTCACCCCATCTGGTTTCTAAAATTATTTTAAATATTGCAATAAGTTACAGAATTTATTAATTTTGTCGCCCAGATTTGTTGTTGGTTTTGTGTAAGCTTAATAGCCAGCCATTAATTGGTGAAAGGGGTTGAAATTTTGAAGCAGCATTATATATTCCTTATCACTATTTCTACTTATGATTCCATTCTAAAAGTCATCAACTTTGTTAGTTTAAAAATTGTTGTACATATGTAAGAAATATGACTTGTATAAAAAGGAGCCATCTACAATGGCGGTTCCTTTAAAAAATAGGTAATATTTGGGGTTTATAAAGTTTTGAGTTGAACAGATAATAAACTTGATGACTTGCACTACAAGTAAATATGGTGCTGCTTTAAGGTGTAGCTCAGAGGCCTCTGAGTAGCCTTGAGTGAGTGTGATGGTTTGAATAAGAATCTCCCTACTCCATAGGCTTGTATATTTGAATGCTTAGTCATCAGGGAGTGGCACTGTTTGAGAAGGATTAGGAGGTGTGGCCTTGTTGGAGGAATTGTGTTACTGGGGGTGGCTTTGAGGTTTAAAAAGTCCATGCCAGGCCCAGGGTCTCTTTCTCTCTCTCTCTTGACTTTTGGATCAAGATGTAGCTCTTAGCTGCTTCTCCAGTACCATACCTGCCTGCTGCCACGCTCCCTACTACCATGCTCCCTGCTGTGAAGACAATGGTCTAAGACTCTGAGACTGTAAGCATGACTCCAGTTAAATATTTTCCTTTATAAGAGTTGCCAAGGTCATGTTATCTCTTCACAGCACTAGAACAGTGACTAAGACAATGAGGGGGATGCTTGCCAAAGGTAACAGAGTATACCTATCCCATTTCTCATATGGACTAGACTACTCATAGCAACTTAACGTTTCTTAATTGTTAAATCTAAGGTAGAAAGTAATGTGAAGATGTTTAAGTAAAATTTCCTAACATTTCCTGCTAAAATGAAATGTAGGTTTTCTTTCCATGACATATGTTGTGAAATCCTGTGGGGTAGGTATGTATATAGTATATTGTGTGTGTATATCACATATTATATATCCTAATATGAAAGGAAGTCCTCAAAAATAAGAGGATGTTCAGTGTTGATTCTGGAAGGAATTGTTCAGTGAGTTTTGCTAGAAAGTGAGTCCTATGTATCCTTCCTCATATAAATGATTTTCTTATAAAGCTTAAAATGTGAAGTTATTAATATAAGCAAGTATTTTGTAGGAATCATTACATTTCATAAATTTACATGTTAAATTCAATTGTCCTGAAAGTTTTACCATTCTTTTTTAAAATGAAAGACATCAATATGCTGGTAGAGGGAGATCTTTTAAAAAATAACATATCTTGATTAATTTATTTAATACTTCATCTGGAGTGTTATATAGTTGTATTGCTTAATTTTGTAGGCAATATTTTTAATTTAGTTAATTTTCCAATTTGAGATATTTTTTGAAAAAATAAATCTTTTTAAAAATAGTTTTGATTGAATATATACATCTACATCCTAAGAAAATATTTATAGTTTCGTAAAACAGGGACACCAGAATGTTTAAATGTAATTTGTAGCTAAATTTCCTTGCTTCTTCAAGGGAAACTCTTATAGATTGGCTTCTTATTTATGTTTTTCATTGTCATAGTGAATTTTTATCACATTATGTATGGGATAGCTATTTTAGGATCATATACATACCCTTCATTAATGGAAAGGTTTATTAGTTTATAAAGTTGACTCCAAACATTACTTGAGATTTGTAGTTTCCTAGAAAAACGGATGGTTTTGGTTGTGACCTTGTTGATACTGGATAAGTTCAAGTTATAATACAGACATTTGTTTTGGTACATTTAAAACTTGTTTCTAGTCATTTATTTCTCCAACTTAGAAGCTGTCTTCAACTTTACAGTTCATAGAATAAAATGCATAATTTGCATGCACCATTGCTTATTAGAAATAAGTTGGTTCTTTAGTCTAGCTAAATAGTATGAATCATGGAACTGTTATTAAGTGTTCAAAACTCAATTTAACTGTTGGTATTAGTTAACACTGTACCTATTCTTGTAAATGTGCCTTCATTAATGTCTTTCTTTGTTAATATGTATAGTTAAAGTTTAGAAACTATAGAATTTTCTTAAATTTTTTTTTCAGTTAGAGAAAATCTGTTATTCTGTTATAGAATCGGTTAGATACTTTATAGGTTTGGTTTTTTCATTTATTTTAGAAGGATTTCTCTGGTAGCTGCTTTACTTGATTTCAAGTGGCTGCGCTTAACAATTGTCATTAGAGATTGGTTTGACTTGCTCTAATGCTTTTTACCTTTGCTATGCCAAGAACTTCAGTTGGTTGTGTGGCAATGTAAGCTTTTGTGTGCAGGAGTATGCCATTGCATCAGAACTTGGCACCCACGTGAATCTTAAGAAAACAGGCTGTTTGTTCCTGGGAGAAACTATTCTATAAGCTAACTTTGTTTTTATAGTCTGTTATGTGCTAGATTAAGTGATTTAGTTTAGTTTGGCTTGGGGCAAAACGTTTCAGGGTATTTTATAAAATCCTGGTATATGATTAGCCTTCTGAAAATAATACTAGTTTAAAATTTTGCTTTTTTTTTTTTAAACCACTGAGCTGTGCCATGTCATGTATTCTCAAGTGTTGTTCTCAACTTGCATTGAAGACTACTGCACCATTCAAAATGGTATATGCTCTCTTTCTTTGAAAATTTTCAAAATGTAGAACACCAGATATTTTTTTTTCTTAATTTGATGACCTTTCATGACTATTAAGAGTTGTTTGAAGACAGGGTCGGTGATAGAGGAATGATGAATGAATGCATGGGATTGATTTAATGTAAGGAATTGGCTCATGCCTTTGTGAAGGCTGACAGGTTACAAGACCTGCAATCATCTGGTAAGTATGGAGAGCCTTTGGTACAGTTCCATTCTCAGTCTGCAGGCCTAGGAACCATGAGCCTTTATGGTGTAGCTCTTTGTTTGAAGCCTAGTAGCCTTGAGCCCAAACTGCTGACATTTGAGTCTGAAGGCTGTCAGGCAGTTTTCACTCTCTGTAGAGCTCGGCCTTTTTAGTTTTGTTCAGCAGACCTTCAACTGACTCATGGCCCACTCTCACTAGGAAGGACAGTCCATTTTACCAATTCTGTTGATTTCAAATGTTATGCTTATCCAAATACACTCCCAGGATACACATAAATTATTGCTTGATCAAGCAGCTGACCCAGCCAATTTGACAGATACATTACCTATTACAATGACTTAGTAATAGGAAATAGTCTTTATTAAAAAGAAATTTGCTGTGACTAAAGTAGTATACCGAAGAGGAATTATCTGTTGCAGAAAAATAACCATAATGTAGAATAATTTATTTTCAGTTTTAATTTTTGTGACTATTACAAATGGTTCGTAGTTGAACGAAGAACTGTGGTTTTAAATGCAGTTATATCAAAAAAAAAAGAAGGAGAACAGGAGGAGGAGAAGGAGGAGGAGGGAGACAAAGAGGTGGAGGAGGAGGAGGATGAAGAGGAGGAGGAGGAGGAGGAGGAAGAGGAAGGGGAAAAGGAGAAAAAACACCAGGTGGTGACGTGCAGCTTTAATCCCAGCACTCAGGAGGCAGAGGCAGGTGGATCTCTGTGAGTGTGAGGCCAGCCTGGTCTACAGAGTGAGTTCCAGGGCAGCCAGAGTTACTACAGAGAAACCCTGTCTAAACAAACAAACAAAAACAAACAAACAAAAACCCAAACAAAACAGTAATATCAGACATGTTGACACATCCTTTTAAATGAGCCTGTGATCCTGTGCTCAAAAGGCTAAGGCAGAAAGATAGTTGAGTTTGAGGCCATCCTGTTCTACATAGAGATCAAGGACAGCATGTCAACAAATCCAAGGGATGGTGTGTGGGTTTTGACAAGTGCCTAGTATGTGCCAGGCTCTAGTTTATTTCCCGGGACTGAAATACAGATTTGGTTAGTCGTGAGAAACCCTTGCCGTATCTATTAATTTGTTTTGAGGTTTTTCATATAATGAACCCAAGCAAGCAAACAACTATGACAAAAATAAAAGGCTTGCTAGGCAACAATGTTTCCAGTATTTCAGAGGAGTCATTAAAGACAGCTCCTTTCTATTCCTGTTGGCACTCTCAGGTGGAATGTGATGCCTTGATGGTTTCCAGTTAAGTCACAATTACTTAAAAATACTTAAATTTTTAATTAAAACAATGCAGACACACAGTAAGCTAACATTATACTTACAGATATAAAATGAAGATAAACATTTTTTCTCTGATTGTACCCATCTCTCCATCGAAGACCTTTTCTTTAGACAATCTCTAGAAATAATTTATTGTGTGTCCATATTTTTAAATCTTATGCCTATTTAAGCATATTCAGATATAAATATAACTAATTTTTGCAGCTTTTACTGTATCGATATTTTGTATCTATTGTTTGTCTATATTGTTTTCACAAAGAATATATTTCTATGGGAAATCTGCTTTGTTCTTCTTTTGTATCTGTTAGAACAGTGTCTGGTCATAGTTTGTAACTGCTTAACAACATTTGTTAAAGGAGTTTTCCATAAATTGCAATGCACACCACTTGTGTTTGTGGTATAAACCTTACATGTTTTCTATCTTATGGTTGGGTCACATTTTGTTTCACCAGTTCTCTATTGATGGAGATTTGTGCTCATTCCAGTCTTCACCTGCCTTCCACACATCCTCCGTCTGTTCGCCGCATTCAGGTACTTATTTTACACCTTCCGAGGATATGGATAGGCAGAAAATCAGGGGACCATGTGTGTAACTTTCATGTATAAAGTTGTTGAGATACATCAGAAACAAAGAATTAAAACCTACAAAAATTAGCTTTGTGAAGACAGCAAGTGTAGCTAATGCGGTCTTTAGATAAGTTAGCCTGACAACTTCTTTCTGAAGTGATGACTTCTTAACCTATCCTGGATGATGAGAAGAACTGTTCGGAGCTCTCGGGAAGCGTCTAGGCAGAGGGAATAGCAAGCACAGTGCACAAGGCAAGAGTGGCTAGGTGTATATGAGGGACAGAAGTCCAGGAAGGCTTGGGGATCAGCATTTGCCCTTGGAAGTTATAGTGCTTCTGTGACTGTTTCTGTACATAAAAGCATTTCTGTACATTTGTAAATACCTTCAGTTTTAGGACTGTAAGGTCAGATAATACGTGAATTTTCTATTTTTTGTAGCTGTGAGCCAGGGCCACATTTATCCTGAATACTTTCTCTCTGAACCTCCTCTTGCTCCCCTGTCTCTGAAGAGCATTAGTTGCTGCTGTGTGGCAGCTGACTGAGGCAGTTGACTGAGAGAAATTCCTTTGGAAAGTAAGTGCCAGGGATTGTGAATATTGGAGCAAATTTTCTGCAATAAGATGAGCAGCTAGGCAGGCCATATGCTTATGTTGTGTGTATCACACATCAAGTGACAAGATCATTGGATCATGAATGTGTGCTGCTCCACTTTGGTCATTTAATCATACTGTTTGCATAAAGAAACTGTCAACATTTCTCAGTCTAGAAAACACAAAATTTAGTTTGTAGTTGGATACATTGTAGTGCTAAAAATGATTCCTAGTTTGACACTTGAATTTAGCATACATAAACTCATGATTCAATTAGGAGGACTTTTTTTTTTCAGTATGTAACCAACCAAAGTCTACAACAACAACAACAACAAAACCTTTGTGAAAATGTAGTTTTTATAAATTAATATTATTTCTAATTTAATATAAGTTTTAAAAAAAAACCCTAGAGGGTCTGGATGGATAGCTCAGTGGTCAAGAGCACTGGATGCTCCTCCAGGGGATCTTGGTTCAATTCCCAGCACCTACATGATGGTAGACAGCCATCTGTAACTGCAGTCTCAGGGGCTCTAATGCCTTCTCCTGCCTTAGGGGCACTAAGACATGCATGGCTGATACATGCAAGCAAAACACCTGTGTGCATATTTTTTTTAAATCCTGGGTGCTGAAACACTGGATATTGAAGTCCTATTTAAAAATCCCTTTCTATAGAAATATAACTTTAAAGGTCAAATGTTAGGATTACTTATAATTTTTTAGACAAATCTGAAATTTCAGACAGGTCTATGAACAAATTTTTTCATGAAATTTTTTAATGCTGAGTAAACAAAGAGAGGTAAGCCAAATCTGAGAGTGTAGAGATGTTTGTTTAATTTTTTTCAATCTACATTTTTGAGGAGTATAGGTAACTCTGTTACACATTGAGATTCCCACATACTTACAGAGAGAAGAGGGTGTCCAGTTTGCTTAATTTTTTATTTTTCTTTTATTCTTCATAACAAAACTAATTTCTTGAAGAATTAAAAGTAACTTGGAGGGATGAGGTTAGAATCTGGGATGGAGAAGATTTTAATTAACAAAGGTTAGTTATACCATGTTCATTTAATCAGTTTTTCAAAACTAGAAAGTTCTTTCTAGTACAACTTAAAATTTTAGTTTGAAATTGATTTTATTTTGCTTATTAAATTTAATGTAAATTACTAATAACTAAACACTTAACTTGTACTGTCTATAAGTTAACATTTTTTTAATTAAGAAGCTGAATTTATCTGATTGCCTGCTCTAAATATCATTCAATTATCTTTAATATAAATCTATATTTTTGAAATTAAGTTATTAATATGAAGTTCTTAGGGACAATAATCAGTATTTTATTATCTTTAACCCTTGTACTAAAAAGGATAGAGGGGTGAAATATTTTGCATGTTTATAGACATATACCTGTTACAATATATAAAGCTATTTTAATTGTTCCAATCTCTAAGACATCTAGTTTTTGCTTAAGAATATGCAGATGTGCCAATAAATCTGCTTTTTAAGATTTTTCCAGTTTAATGTCTGAATCCAAATTCATAAAGAGTTGGAAAAATGAGATGTCTGAGCTATAGGATTCACAGGGATTTCATATGAAGCCTATTTAATCAGGATAACACAGTTATTAATATTCATAATGTCAGCTGGAACACAAATGACAGACTATGAGGCCTAAAAATTTTACTTGGTGAATTTATTAAAAGTAGCTTAAAAAATTAATGGAATTTAAGTAAAGTTGGTGAATATGAAAATCGTGTTAGCAGAAAAAAAATCTCTATTAAAACTTTCTTTAATATCATTTTGCATTGATGTCTTTTGACAGATTTCATTGGTACTTAAAGAAGATAGATGCATGAATGGTCATTTAAGAGGATTTAAACACATTGGCACATTAATTTTTACATGAATAATAAGTACTTTCCAAAAGCAATTAACTTACAGTGTACAAGATATGAATTGAAAAATAAGACTCTGACATCAAGGTCAGAGAAAATGTGCTGTACATTTTAAACTTAGTGACAAGACTTTTTAATATTTTGATTTATTTTTATAGTTTACATAAGAAATTATTTCAAATATGACTTTAATGCATTTGAGAGCAAATTAGAAGAGCATTGATTTAGAACTTTTTTCCTTCCCAAAGGATGATGGTGTGGTGGTAAACATTATCTGTTTGCCTTCACTGAAGACAAACATTTGTGATAATTGCAGAATTTTATTAGAGAACATGTTCAGTTCTGCAGCAAGACTGAGGGATATAGGCTAGGGTTTGTGTTATAAACAGATGTTTTTAACATAGACATTGATTATAACATCTTTAAATTAGAATAAGTAAGCTTCCTAAATGTGTGACATTAGGGATCATCTGAGTAGATTATAAGTGGGTTCCTTCTTGATTTTAAGGTAAGAAAGTAAAAAGTTGGGAATTCTGTAAATAAGGCCAGTAAGCATTTTCTGTAGTGCTCCTATTCTTTATGTTCTAGGTTATCTTGAACTGGATAAATGGGTCTGTAGTTAAGAACACTTGCTACTCTTCCAGGGTACCTGAGTTAGTTCCCAGCAATCCATGCTGGACAGCTAATAGCTGCCTACAACTACAACTCCAGGATATCAGATGTCCTTGTCTGGCCTCTCCAGACACCACACATACACAGCACAAACACACAAACAGGTACACATAAAAAATTAAAATTGTGTTATAATGACAATTCTGCCAGTCATTTTGATTATCGAACTTAAAAACAGTTTGAGGTCATCTAAAGTCATCATACATTATGTTAGTTTTTATTTTTCACACAAATCTTGCAGCTTATGAAACCGTAGTTTAATTCTGACACATACAGCCAGCATTGACAATCCAGATGGGTGCCAGAGGATCCACTTACAGTTAGTCAATGCTATATAAGCAGGATTTGGTTTCATTAAATGTTTAAAAATTGCTCAGCACATTTTGAGGCTCAGGCTCAAATATTTTTACTGAGAAAGGACTCAATTATATGATTCTATAAATTATTCTACTATAATACATTTATCTGGACTCGTGAAATACAAAATAATGTCTAGTTAATAAGCCCATTTATGTATTATCCAGAGACTTTTTAAAGTTAAGATTTTGAAGTGAAAATCTTTGGTTCTGAGAAATTCTCTTATCTGCCCAGCAGAGGGCAGCATTTTACTACGTCAGGCTTATTTTAAAAATTGCCCTGCTTAGGCTGTCAATGTTTCTTGTAATTACTCCCAGTATATTTGTTGCTTGCTTATGAATTAACTTGCATTTATGGAACTAAATCATTCCAATCATTTAATTACACCTGAGGAGCTGAACTATAATTGCCTGCTTCCAACTAGGATCTGATATGGCTTGAGCAGTATTAATTTGATGTTTACTTTTCTGAGTGCTAAAAGCATTAAAATGATTGTGCAATGGGATTACATTTTACTAATTGCTGGCATTCATTAGCTGGGTAAATGATGAGGAAGAGTGACTGTATATTTCAGAGGGATAAAATTATGGTTTTAAATAGTATATTACTAAGTACATTAAGGCCTGTAAGACATGCTTTAAAATACTCCAGAGGTTATTAAAGACTGTATTTTCTACATGTCTTGCTATATGAATCTCTTATTAAAATACTGCAATTATTATTAACCTTTTTGGGCAATATGTAGGGAAATAGCTTCATTGACTAGAACATATTTCTTTGATATTAATAACTTCCTATATTTTCAACTAATCCAAAAGTAAATGAGGAACTTAGAAAAAGATTGCCAACTCCAGATCAACATATTTAGAGAAAATTGGAAAAGAAGACGCTTCCTACAGCTTTATTTGAGTACTTTTTAAAGAACACAGGGCTCTAACTGTGAGATAAATCAAATTGTATTCTCCTTTAAAAAGAAAGGATGAAGAAATGAAAAAATAAAGGAAGTAAAACCTGTATCACTTTTATCATGTGTATTAAAGCAAATGCAAGGGAGAATCCCAATGATTTCATAACTTAATGGTTTTAAAAAATTAGAATATAAATCTTAAATTGCCATTACAGATGTTAGGTATCATGAATATATGTGTAGCAAATTCAAATCAATAAATTTGAAGTTTTAGATATAAAGTTTATAGCATGAATAGTGAAGTTTTTTAAACATACGAGGTTGTGGTTGGAGACGTAAGTCAAATAAATTATATATTCTATAACCAAAGAAGTAAAAATGTATAAAAGTTTATCTTGTATTTATGAAAACATTTCTGTGAAAAAATAACATTTTCCTGAGAAAAAGACTTAATTTCACCTGTTGAAAAACAGTTAATTTTCCTACTAAAAATCCTTTAGAAAACTATTTATCCTATAAATCTGTTAAATAAAGGTAAGATTTAGGTGTGTTTTGATATATTGTTTTAAGTTTATTTATCTAGAGCTGGCTTTATTTTAGCTTCAATCTTGGAGCCAAAAGCAGAGACGGTGCCAGAGCAAACAAGAACAGAAGTGCACATGGAGGGCTGGTCGGAAGGTGGGGACTCTAGACATTAATATCAAGCTCTTCGTGTGGGGGCAGTTCAAGGCTCTGAGTGGAGTGGATTTACCCTAATATGTTAGCCTAAACAAGTACACACACTCTCGTGCATGTGTACATTTTCACACAAACATGTAAACACACATAAAGGAAGCCCACACAAAGAGATCTATTGCAGTTTAGACACACAAAAAGCATAGCCATATATACCCCAAAGGAATCATGCCTGCTCACAGAGAAACACAAAGAGAAGATTTTGAGAAGAAAAGGAGAGAATAAAACGAAACACAGAAAAAGAAAAACGTGCACACGAAAGGATGGAGGAGACTGGGACAATGGCTGACTGAGTCAGAGGGACTTACGGAGGCACACTTACCAAAAGACATACTTGAGGGAGACGCAGGAAGACAGATATCCACATGGAGGTGCACATAAAGAAACACACAGAGTGACTCCAAGGAGAAACACACAGTAGGAGAGACACACAGCATGGAGAAGACAGGGGTATACAGTGAAGTAGAGAACGAATAGGGGAAGAGACACAAAACAGAAAGGTGCAGCCATATGCACAGAAACCTTAGAAACTCACAGAGGCAAAAGACATCCAGAGTGGAAGACGGGGATGGGAAGACAAACACATGCATGGGGGATGAGGAGAAAGGCACAAGAGAAACACACAAAACAGACTGAGACACAGACTGAGAAGCAGAAACATGCGTATTATAAGACGCTCCCAGAGATACACAGAGGGGGACAATCTCAGAAGGACTCAGAGTCAGAACTGCAAAGACAACAGACAGGTGTATAAAGTCTGTCGCAGACAGACAGACACAGGGAGAGACACAGAGAGAAGACATAGGTCTGCAGAAACAGTGACACAGGCAGAAACAGAATGACAGTCTAAACATTAAGGCAGGCTGGTAATTGCTGAGGTGAAAGGGAGTAAACACTAGGCTTAAAATATATCAGTAAAATTCTGAAAATTTGGAATTCTTAGGAAATAAATACTTTTGAACGTGGTACATGCAGTTTAATGTTTAAATGTTTTTATTCATCTATTTTATTTCATCTCAGTTTTATTATCTAAAGAATGGGATTCTTACTAAAACGCTTCCGTGTTTTCTCTTGTTTGGGGGTCCTTTTCTTTTAGACTTTACTAGATAGAATAGTTACTTAAGAGAAAGAGGTTGAAAGCTATTTAAGGGTCATCCTGATGATCACTGAGTAAGTTAATACATATTGTTTTGAAGTATAGAAAGCTAGCATGCTATATAAATATTTTAGACTTTTTTGTTTGTTTTTAATTTTCATACCTAAAACTTTATTTATGCTACCACTAGTGATTTACTTTCTTGTTTGAGAGTTTGGGCTGCTTTTGATGAGTTTATGATTCGGGTAACTGATTGAGTTTTGTCTAAAGTGTTAGTATATATTGTATTTGTTTATGATTTATAATATAATATATATAATAATTTTATGCCTGTACTATTTGCACTTAATATTGGTCTACTTTCTTTTTATTTAAGTTTGTGATAAATTTTGTTGTGAACTGGAAGTAATTTATTGTAGCTATTTTTTCTTTTATTAAAATAAGCAAGCAAACATTCTTATTTTGAATAGCTGAAAAGGCATTCCACTTAACTTAGGCAAATAGTGACGTGCCTCCTGTTTTCATTCTCTGGCCTTAGGTCACACTGTTGTGAAAGTCATTTTGTTCACATTAGAGACCGAAGGATCTTTAAGGAACCAAGGGGATCATCCTTAATAAAGCTAAAGAGCTAAAACTATGGAGGAAGTATTTCTCAGGAATGTTCCACAACCAGCAAGGTGTCATCAGGGAGCCCCTGATGCCTGGGATGCCTTTGAAAAGGAAGGCTTTAGGATTGCAAACATAGATGCCAAATAGTTTGTAGGAGACATGGGAGAACTGACTGAAACACTAATAAGAAATGTGCATCTAATAGGAAATTCTGACAATAGAAATACAAATGAAACATTCTTTTTTCTGAGACTGTTACAAAACATTATTAATAAGCCAACAGGTAAACGTAGCATCTTTTCAGTATTGTGGTAATAGATATACTTCAGCAGTGAACTCTCACATGTCATCTTGATCTTTAAGTTCACAATATTAATCTTAAATTACTTAAAGTTCTATCTCACACAGATATTTAAAGTCTATTCATGGATAATTACCTTATTGAATTTTGTTTTACCTTTTAAAAAGAAACTGGCCTAATTAAAACTTATACACCCAACTGGCCTTTCTCTTCTGTATTTCTTTTATAAATATAATTTTAGTTACAATATAATTATATCACTTTCCCTTTATCTCTTTCTTCCCTCTAACCCCTTCCATATCTCCCCACTCACTCTCCCTCAAATTTATGGCCTCTTATAAAAATTATTGTTATGTATATATGCATATATGCACAGATATATAAATAACAATCTTTTACTGAATTTCCTATATAAATATTGCTGAAGTATTTTAAATCAAACTGTTTATTAGATAAATCATGTAATAGACAAGCACATTCACTTTTGTGTGTGTTTTACCATTATACACATTTTAGAAAAATGTTAATCTAAGCCAAATGGGATAGGTTGTGAAGGCATCTAAAAGCACCTTCAAGATATCTTAAATAGTTGACATCAGCCTTAAATGAAAGAATGGACTGAGATTTAGGTTGCTGGAAGGGACACAGCCTTATGAACATTGATGCAGTCTTCTGGCCTCTTAAAGGTGTTTTACCTTTGTATAAAAACTCTGATTTTAAGATTCTTTTTGTGTTTTTTTAAGAAGTAAAATGAAATGTCATAAAGAACTTAAACATGTATTTGAACAAAGTAGTTCTTCGGTTAGTTATTTAGGTCTTTTATATGTAGCCCTTCATATGTATGGATTACATAGCTGAGAGTTTAACCAGCTGGATGGAAGACACTTTGAGGAAAAACTGAACCTGTACTGAACATGTTCAGAATTTCATATTATTCTCTAAAGAACACAGGGCAGTGACTATTTGTATAGCATTATGCATTACAATCAATCTATAAAGGATTTAAAGTACTGGAAAGGCTTTTCTGTAGGTTATGTGCAGATTCTGTGCCACTTTGTTTAAGGGACTTGAGTACCTTGCCTGCAGGTTTGGCTGTCACTGGAGCATCATAGTACCAACATCTACTTATTTATATTACTGTATCAAAGAAGTTATAAGTCTCTTGTGTATAATAAAATGGAATGATACTATAATTTCCCAAGTTTTTCTTACATTAATTTGAATGGTTTTATCACAGAAGTGTGGTCTAGGGGTTTTATAGCTCACAACAAGCTTTTGGAAACTGTTTATGTATTATGTGTGGGTAGATATATTTGCCATAGTATGTACACCTATATAGTATTAGCAAAAACAAGGGCTGAATAGCAGCTTTAGAAAATTGTGAAACATATTTAGATTTAAAACCTTTAGGGGTCAGTGTTCCCTAAGAAAGGTTAAAAGAGGCTACAGTGCATATCAGAAGCATTAAATCTCCTATATTTTAAGTATTTCTGACTAATTGAAGGTAAAAAGTGGTGTGAATCACCCAGCTTGAGGAAGCTTTAAATAAAACCTAGACTCTGTTTAGATTGTAGAACTCATTCTCCTTTTTAATAAAAACCCTTTAGTTTGATGAATCTTTTCAATATTATCCTTGGTTTTAATATTTTAGGGAATCATATTTAGTGTGCCTTTTATACAAAGAGGACCTATTTCCACATTTACATATTTCCTCATCCAAGCACTACATGGACTGCAGAGATTTAAACTATTTTTCTCTAAGCTTCAGTGTCTTTTAAAATGAGTGTGATTCTATGCCAGGAGGCTTTGGACTTATGTAACAATGTGAGAACCCACCACCCAAACTGCTTAAGCTAATAGAATCTACATATTACACTTAATTGGAGTTTAGAAAATATTTTTACAAATATCATCTTAGTAAATTTAAATAAAACTCAGTTATTTTCTTCCTTATTTTAAAATAAGACTAGAAAATATCTTAGAGCTGGAGTTCTTGGAATTTATTCAATGACAAAATAAGTAGTTGCAATCTTTCCTCTTTAAAATAAAACTGGTTATGGTGGTGCATACCTGTAATCCCAGAACTTGGGAGGGAGTGGCAAGAGAATCAGGAGTTCAAGGTCATGCCAAGCTACAAAATGGGCTCAGGTCAGTGTGGGCTACATAAGACCTGTCTTAAAAAAATTAAATTAATAAATAAAACAAGGCAGAAAATTACTTTTAAGCGTTATGTTAGTTTCTTACAGAATCAGAGTACTGTTTATTTGTGCTTGGCACTTTGAGTTTGTGCTACTATTTCTCTCTGATTATTGGCTAACTCATATTTCTCTTTGGAAGGGTGTGGGGGGGGCGATCTTTTGTGAAGTTTGTCTTTTGTGATGGAATTCCAAGTATAATTTATTAATTTTATAAGTAGAAAACTAAAGAAGCACACTAGAAAAACATCTATGATACTTTTATATGACATTGATCATTATTAATGGAATCTCACTTTTGCAAGCTAGTTTATTATGTTAAGGAAGAGAGGAAGGGACAGGTGTGTAGAGGAAATGTCTCTTTTCACCAGCAGTATCTCTAGTAGAAAAAGAATTATAATCCCTGGATATTATGATTAGATGCTTCTTTATACTGAAGGTTTGAATATGTATCAATAGCTAACCATTTTGTGCTAAATTGCAAGAATTAACTTCTGGTTAATAAAAGGCTTTCTGGTAAGCAACGATGTGCTTTTCCTAAATAAATGATCTAACTAGTAATTAGTGTATTTTCTTGTTGCCTGTGTTTGAAAGAAGGTAAATTGCACTGGAAAAACCAATGCATTTTACTAATTTCAATAAAATGAAAGAACTACCACAGATTTTGGAGCCAGTTGAGCAGGAGTTCCATGCTATAAGTATTATTTACCATGCACCTAGATTTGGTTGCAAGTTTTTAACACTTACATTTCATATGGGGAGATGAAGAGACAATTCTTCATTACTATTAAGAATATCATATTTGCTGTATGGAAAAGTTCCACTATAATTTCCAAAACAGAAAATCAGGTTATTTAATGGGTATTTCACATATATATCATGTATGTGACAAGTGCAATTTTCACTAAAGTGATGAAAGAGTGACTAGCGATCCTAGAAATAAAATAAAAGATTGCTGATGTATTTTATGGTGCCTTTAAATAAATTGTGATATTATTCTTTCTAGCTGTAAATAATCAACTTATTGAGAGTTCAAAAATATTAGGAAATTGTAAAAACAATACTTTACATGGTTATTATTAGTTTAATAATTTTATGTGTGTATTTAATGTTCAGGATGTCATTAATAACTTGATTTTTCAAAGAAGTATAGAATATAGAGTCAACAATATTCACTTAGGATAAAATCCAATTTTATGTGTATTGAAATTCTGATTGCAATAAAACCTTCAGACCAGTACCATTAATATACAGGCTTAAAAGCCTATTCATTTCTGCAAGTACAAATTTCAGATTGTATTTTATAATTTTATGTATGCCCTAAAGGGGTTGAATACAGAACAGGGCTGCGCTATGATTAAATTTACTATTTAGCTCCATGGAACTTGTTTTAACAGAGTGCTAGTAGCTTCTACACATGACCGTCTAAAATATGGAGGTGAGGTAG